>WTXD01000004.1:622736-1245472 GCA_022496205.1 Gloeopeniophorella convolvens | reverse complement strand
ACTCTGCGATGGAATCTAAGAAGCGTATCAGAGAGGAGAGGTTATGGGGAATCCCCTCTGGAATCCCCATCAGTAATTAGACCAGATTCGTCTGGGGGGTCTCCAGTAGTATATAAGACCCCCATGTATCGCCCAGTGGTCCTCAGACTGTCCATCTGTGGCACTCTCATCTGTACCTAGCACTGCAATAGCACTGTTAGTGTGTTCCCCCTGTCCTGCAATACTCGCAGCTCATCTTCTGTTCCCCTTGACGCTCTCCAAACCTCTGCTATCCTCTCTGCGTGCACTCCGCGAGTGAGTCCTGACATTTGGACAGTCTCTTACACCCTCTGATCAGCTGCGATCCTAGTGTCTTACTTTGGAATCACCACCCTCAGACCGCGCTCCTCTCGGACCGTGCTCAACCCCAGGCGCTGATTCGCCCCTCGTCCTACTCTGATCTTGACGCTCCCCCTCGTGGACCGCCAACCCTTCTTGACTACGGCACTCCTACTCGTGGACTGTCACCTGAACTCCAGTATCCTTCCCTTGCCTCTACTCCTTGACCTCCACCCACGCCTCGCTCTCCATCATACTATCCTCGCTCCCCATCTCCTGTCGACATTGAACCAGGATAGATCCTTGACGTCCTCACTGTACCACCTCGCTCTCCCTCTCCACATCACTCAGCCTTTGACTTCCTAGTCCGTCTCAGAGCCCAACAGGTGCAAGAATGCTTTGCGGAAATCCTGCGCACCTCAGCCATCCCACAGTCTCCTATCCCTGGCCCCTCTACTGGTGAACAAGCTCCCAGCCCCTTGGTCGAGCCTACTCCAGCCTCCCCTTTCTTATCCACTCCCCAGCCTCGCTCTTCGCGTTCTTCACCTCCTTACTCCCCTTTGCATCTGTCTGTCCTTGCCCCTTCTCCTCATCCTGCATCGCCGACACATACTCCTGCACTCACTCCTACTCGCGCTCCTACTCCTCATCCTGTACCAACTCCCATACCCTCGCGAGCAGCGATGATATCCCCTTTGATCTTTGCCCCAACCTCGTCCCAGCGCCTGCCCTCGAGATCCTCGTCGACGTCGCAGTCGAACAATTCCCTGACCAAGCACCTCCTCCATACCATCGCGTCCGTTCCCCCTCTGAGGTCACAAACGATAGCGACCTCACTGACTACGTTGACTTCCACTTTGACGCTCCATCACTTCAACCCATCCCTGTCTGTCCCCGAGTACTTCACCGACCCCACGAGTGGATTGCAGCACAACTTGCTGGTCACCCCCAACGTTCTGACGCATCTCAACTCCTCTAGCACGTCCCTCGCATCAAATCAGCGCCATTTTACCTTGAAAACATCAACAACTACCTCCCTGAGCTTCGTCCTTTCCGCTCTCACCTTGAGGAGTACCATTACTTCACACTCGAAGCTACTCACCCAAACGAAGGCAACAGACGCTTACCAGAGCACCCATATCACCCTCGACACATCTGCGCCTTCACTATCTACATCCCACCATCGCGCGAACTACCCCTTGGAGCTATACGCTACGAGTTCACTTACCATCTTGTCAACAATCTCCTCTCCCTCAAATTTGGCACCCAAAGGTGCTTTGAAGGTGCCAGAGTCCCACTCTGTCACATCGACTTTCTAGACGGCCGATTCCTGAGTACTTACGGCTTTCTCCACTTCGACCACGGCCACATCATCTCTATCCGCGACCGCTACTTAGAACTCAACGACTCCTGTCTCCTATATCCTGCACTTCGACTCTTTACTGCCTTCCATCGCATCCCTGACAACGTTAGAGAAGTAGGAGACGCATCCTTCCTTCGCCACGACCATAATCTCATCGCCCTCATCCACGTGCCAAGGGGAGAACTTGAATAAACCTAGCAAATCAGTTGAATACTTGTATCAGTAAATAGTATCTGCCCAATTATTTTCTAGAGTGCGTAGCACCTCTGTGGGAGATACTATTGACTCAGACTCAACTCAGTGGAAGCACCACCCCAAGTATTGCTTGAAGGACTCCATCTGATCCCTTACAACGACGACAATCGTCTAACTTTTGACCAAGCCTATTGACGCTTCTTCGACAAATATCATCAAGTCCTTCATTGTATTATCCGACTCCAGTTCTACGACCCTCGCGCTCGTGTCCACGACTTCTCCACCGACACTCTAGTTCACTCTGACTCTTGGCTTACCCCGGTCCTAACAAAACTCCGACGATCTCTCCCATTCGGACAACTCTTTGACAATGATCTACACCTCAGCCACTGGTTCAACGCTGAAAGGAACATCGTCCAAAGTGCTGTAGAAGAACAGCACCTCTTCTGGTTCCTTCAACGACCTAGCGGTGTACGCTAGGAACCCATCCAAACCACCAACCTCTGGCTCGAACTTGAGCTCTTCTGGTGGAACATCGTCCAAGTCCACAAAGAACATCTCATCGAGAAAATCCTTACCGGCCATCGAATCTACTATCTTGAACGCTTCATCACTACTCCATACTAGACTCGCCTCCACTTCGCTCAACTTGTCCTACTTCAAGAAAACCCTCTAGTACCTCTCTACTCTATCCGCTCCAGCCCCTTCTGCAACTATACCTTGCACCTGCAAGACGCACACTGGATCATAAGTAATCCTCTTGACCTCAACCTTATCCAATCAAACAACGACTTCCTATATCCTGTACCACGACGACCTCCTCTTATTCCTCCAGCAACCCCTGAATCAGACATCGGAGAAAACAGTTGGAACAACGCCCCCAGCATCATCAGTAACTTTAGCTTGGACGAAGAACAAGAAGCAACAGACAATGATGTCCCCAGTATCCACACTATCAGTGACCTCGACCTACAAGACACCAGTGATCTTACCGACACCCAGTATTTAGAGATCTAGTCAGATCCTCCTGTACCCTGTATTTTAGACTATCAGAGTCTTTCTGTCGCAATCCTGGCATCCAGACCTAATCGTCGACGGTCTCCCAGACATCGTCCTCCGACACCACTATGTTGAAGCGCAGCAAAGGGTGGAGTGACAACTGAAGGACACAGAGTGACGCTCAGTCAAGGAAGGTCAAAAGACTTGATTACAACAATACCTGAAGGACACAGAGTGATGCTGTAAGGTAGTGTAAGTATAAGAAAGTAGAAAGGAGCGTAAGTGTACTTGCCTCAGTCAAGGAAGGTCAAAAGACTGAGGCTACAAAGGCGAAGAAAGAGGTCCTTATATACAGTAAGGAGCGACAGATAGCATGTGATAAACACTGCTTAGAAAGCCTAGGAGACCCACATGAAACGGAGTAAGAGTGGGTACCGGAGTACAAGGTGGGTCATGGAATGCCCTAGAATAGTCCAGAACATGGAAACGAATGTGGGGCTGAACACAGCCTTAAGTCTAGAACATTATGTACACAAGATAAGATAGTCCTTGATCATTAGGTCCATATCTAATCTAATCAGAGCCGCCAGGACACTGTCCGTCTCAACACACTACCGCAAGTAGCATTACCGCCAGTACAATGTACGCCGACCCCTGAAGATCCAAGAAACCTCAGTAGAACCCGACTCATCGACATCCAACATGATAACGTTGCGCACCATCCAGAAATCATCTACATCGGCCAAACCTTACCTACTCAAAACTTCCTTGGCTTCCACAACTTCCGACGCTGGTGCAGAGAAGAATACAATCGTCGCCAACTCCATATCATCAGTTTTCCCCACGATCTCCATGAACTCGCCAACTTCACTAGTGATCCTCTGCATTTTGAAGGCTATCTGTGGAAGCGATCTACAAGAATCTTTCGTGACCACATCAAAGAAGACTACGCCCGCATCGAACGCCATTCCATTGATCGACGTTGTCCCATCCTTAACCACGCTTTCACCATCACATATCATCACAATATCAACACCTACACTGTGCAAGTTGTAGGACTCCCTGTCGTCTAAATCACTCTTTATGAGTACCGAATTCCAAGAATACATCAAAGAACATGCTTGGAACAACCCTAGCCCAGAAGAAATCACTGATATCTCCCAACATCTACCTCCCAGAAGCATTATTAGGAAAATCAGACTTGACAAAGAAAGTGGACACGTCTACGTTATCGCCACAGTCCTTGGACGAACTCTCGTCCTTGACGAAGCAACCAAGCAAGCAGTTTTTACCACTTATCAAGTACCAGTTCTCGAAGCACTCAACGCCTACTACCCACACGCCGATCAACTTCAAGGTTACGCCTGGGCTTCCCTAGAAGGACTTTACAAAGACAAGAAAGTCCGCTGGAGAGAAGATAGGAAACGCTGGGAATACTTCAATCACCAACCTGTTTACTTCGACCCTCCTGAACAAACTCGCGTCGTACCACCACCTACACCACCTCCTTCAGACGACTCAGACGAAGTCAACGAACTCTTAGAATCTACTCAAGAAACCATCCAACGCATCTCCAGAAAAGTTACTCCATTAGGCACCCCATTAGCTGCAAACTTGCCTCGCACTATACCTGGAGGCTTTGGTACCCCAGAACGACATCCATCTCCTCAAGAAAACCCACTCCCTGAAGAATCATCTGAATCAGCTGCACCTCCGCCGTCTCAGCCTCAAGAACTTGTACCTTTCGTCCAGACTCCTACGCCTCCTGTCTCTTGTATTGGACCGACTCAGACTCCAGTTGCCTCTTCATCTTATCAGACTCAAGTACCACCTCCATTTAAACCACCAGTAAACCCACCGTCCCAAGGAACAACTACTGCTCCACCCAAGATGTCTTCCAAGTTACTCAGCAGCCCACCAGAACCCTTTAACGGTGCAGAAGCTACTGCCCACCAATTCCTTTCCCATCTTAATAACTATTATTCGCTCAATGAAGACCTGTACAACACCAACACCAAGAAGATCACCGACGCCTATACTCACTTTAAAAACAACACCCGTGCCGGAGAATGGGCTCACATCCGCATGAATGATGCACTCACGAACAAAGCCTACAGCACTTGGAAAGCCTTTGTCGACGCCTTCGAAACTATGTTCACCAATCCTGACCAGAAACAACTTGCTATCAACAAATTCTTCCAGTATCCACAAGGCATTCGCCGCTTCCGCGAATGGTATCAAGATTGGGACGTTGCACGCACTGAAGCTGCCATCACTGACGACACTGTCACTATCCCTGTTCTCTGCCATAACCTGAACAATCAACTCGAGCAGAAATACTCTGCTGTCGCAAACAAACCAAAGATGCTTGCAGAAGTCGTTAAGATTATCCAAGAACTTGACGATTCCTACTAGACGAATCGCCCTAGGAATACCTTCCGGGGTGGACACGGACGAAGCAACATTTGCTCCCTCGAAGAAGGAGAAATCTCACAAGTTAATGCGACCACTGCATTTCCCCCACTCACTACTAAAGAGCGCAAGCGTCGTCGCGACAACAACCTTTGCATGTACTGTGGAGGAGGAGGCCACTGGTCCAACAAATGCCTCAAGAAGCCTGGCGGACCCTCACCTTCCACTTCGTTCAATTTTAACCGCCGAGGTAGAGGAAACTACAGAGGATCATTCCGAGGCCGCAGACACGGCGAATCCTTCACTCCCTCATCTAACTCTCACAATCTCATTGCAAATGACCCATCATCCTCTTCCACTACCGACACTTCTATCCAAGCTATCAATAGCTGGTATGCTCAAGCCACTCCCGAGGCCAAGCAAGCCGTTTCCGACATCATCTCCCCACCTACCACTTCCGAGAAGAAGGATTTTTGAACCCTCCCATAGCCGCACTGTCTATTGGGACTCTTCGTGTTTAGAGGACGTATGAGAGGTTCTTCGGAGTCGAGAAATTTGAACCCTTTGTAACAATTGACTCTATTCCTGTACCGTCGTCTATGACGTGTAATCGATGGACTCCGTCCATAACTGTTAGAGTCAATTTCCTGGGACAGTCCTCTGGCCGAAAAATCAGTGCACGCGCACTCGTTGATAGTGGCGCAGAAGGCATTATCCTGCATACCAATTTTGCCAACCGACATCACTTCACACTCAAGAAACTCGTCAAACCTTTCCCTGTTCGCAATGTCGATGGCACTGATAACGCCACCGGCTTGGTTCAATATACTACTATTCAGCGCCTTGAAATCCCTACACCAGACGGCCACTCGCACCAAGAATGGATTGAATTATATCTCACTGACATCGGCAACCACGACCTCATCTTAGGCACGGACTGGCTTAGACGACACAACCCTAGTATCAATTGGGAAAAGGACACAATTACCTTTGACCGTTGTCCCCCTTCCTGTCAACTACCCGATTCTGCTATCTCTGCCACCGCGCTAGACAACATTCCTGTTGGTCTAATCCGTACCATCACTGCACCAACCAATACCAATGAAGATGGTATCCATGAAGCCGACGTGAACTTTGCTATGAAAATGCAAACAGTCCTTGCATCTTGTGGTTACATCAACTACACCCTTCAAGAACCATATCTCCTTGACTCCGTCGACCTCACCACTATCAGATGACTCTTCCAATCAGAATCAATGCACACCCAAGCAGTGGTCAATGATCCTGGTGTGCGTTCCACCAGCGCAGTGGTCCATGATCCTAGAGCTCATCCTGTAACACAACTAGAGTTACACCCGTCGATAGGATCTATATCTGTCCGCGCCAAAATGACTCATTCGCAACAATTGGCCGAACAAAATGTCGCACCCAAGAAAACAATTGAAGACATTGTCCCTCCAGAATTTCTCAAGTACCATAAAGTCTTTGAAGAATCAGCTGCCCAACGACTCCCTGCCTGCAAACCCTGGGACCATGCTATTGACCTGAAACCTGATGCCTAACTCCGTGACTGTAAAATCTACAGTCTCACCTCTGATGAACAGAAGGCCCTTAACGAATTCCTCAAAGAACACCTTGCAAAAGGCTATATTCGCCCTTCAAAGTCACCTATGGCAAGCCCTTTCTTCTTCGTCAAGAAGAAAGATGGAAAGTTACATCCTGTACAAGACTATCGCACCCTCAACAACATCACAATCAAGAATGCTTACCCGCTTCCACTCATTCCTGAACTCATTGACAAACTTAAGAACGCCTGCTACTTCACCAAATTTGACGTCCGCTGGGGCTATAACAATATTCGCATCAAAGAAGGCAATGAATGGAAAGCCGCCTTCAAGACCAACTGTGGTCTATTCGAACCCCTAGTCATGTTCTTTGGACTCTGCAACTCCCCCGGCACGTTCCAATCGTTTATGAACGAGAACTTCAAGGATATCATTGCAACCGGCTCCGTTGTTATCTACATGGATGACATCCTCATTTTCACCGACACTCTTGAAGAAAATTATGCCCTTGTTCATTGTGTCCTCCAGCGACTTCGCGAACTCGACCTCTACCTCAAACCAGAGAAATGTTCCTTCTTCCAGACAACCATTGAATACCTCGGCCTTATCATCTCTGCCGGTCGCATTCGCATGGACCCTGCCAAACTCAAAGCTATCATGGAGTGGCCAACGCCAAAAATACTCAAGCACATTCAAGCGTTCCTTGGCTTTGGCAATTTCTACAGACGTTTCATCAAGGATTTCTCTAAGATTGCACAACCACTTCATGCCCTCACACGTAAAGATACTCCGTTCCAGTGGTCCTCAGCCTGTCAACAAGCGTTTGACAACCTCAAGCACGCATTCACCTCAGCCCCAGTACTCACACTCCCCGACCACACTCGCCCATTTTGTCTGATTACAGACGCCTCCGACTTTGCCATCGGCGCTGTGCTGGAGCAACCAGACGAAATTAATCACTGGCACCTGGTCGCATTCCTGTCTAAATCCATGACCGACGCAGAACGCAACTACAACATCCACGATAAAGAACTCCTTGCTATTATCCGTTCCCTTGAAACCTATCGACACTATTTACAAGGGGCTCAACACCGTGTTGAAATCTGGACCGACCACAACAACCTGACATACTTCACCACAAAACAGAAACTCACTCGAAGACAAGCATGCTGGTCTCTTGAGCTTTCCCAATACAACGTTCTTCTCCTTCATAAACCCGGCATTTACAACCGCGCCGATCATCTGTCCCGCCGTCCAGATCTTAAAGAGGGGATAATGACTGAAAACGACAACAAAATCCTCCTGGACACCAAGTTTTTCGCAATCCGAGCTACTCGTGCTGGCACTACCACTACCATTGGAGACCAAAACCTACGACGACGCATCAGAGAATCTCAAGACAAAGACGAAGAAGTCACTAAAGTGTTAACAACAATCATGAAGAATGGTCCACGTATAATAGTGAAAGGCTTAGAAGATTGGAACTACGAAGACGGTCTCATCTTACATCAAGGAAAGGTCTATATCCCCAAAGACACCAAATTACGACGAGAAATTGTTCAACAATACCATGAGTCACTCGCCACCGGCCACCCAGGAAGATGGAAAACCTACGAACTAGTCTCTCGAGAGTACTGGTGGCCTGGAATATCCAAATTCGTTAAAGACTACGTCGATGGCTGTGCCACTTGCCAAACCACTAAACAACAACACCCTAATCCCATTCCACTGCATCCAAACGAAATCTCAAACCGTCCCTGGGAAGTCATCACCATGGACTTCATTACCGACCTCCCTATCTCAAAGGGATACAACTCACTCTACGTTGTAGTCGACCGCTTCACCAAAGCCACTATCATCGCTCCCTGTCATAAAACTATCACCTCAGAACAAACTGCTGACCTCTACATCAATTATGTCTGGAAATGCACTGGACTTCCTAAACAAGTTATCTCCGACAGAGGACCACAATTTGCATTGCAATTTATGCAAGAATGTTGAAGCGCAGCAGAGGGTGGAGTGACAACTGAAGGACACAGAGTGACGCTCAGTCAGAGAAGGTCAAAAGACTGATACATTAGTGCAATACCTGAAGGACACAGAGTGACGCTACAAGGTAAGGTAAGCATAAGGTAGAAGTGAAAGGAGTGTAAGTGTACTTGCCTCAGTCAGAGAAGGTCAAAAGACTGAGGCTACAAAGGCGAAAGAGGAGGTTCTTTTATACATGTAAGGAACGACAATAGCATGTGATAAACAATGCTTAGAAAGCCTAGGAGACCCACATGAAACGGAGTAAGAGTGGGTACCGGAGTACAAGGTGGGTCATAGAATGCCCTAGAATAGTCCAGAATCATGGAAACGAATGTGGGGCTGAGCACAGCCTTAAGTCTAGAACATTATGTACACAAGATAAGATAGTCCTTGATCATTAGGTCCATATCTAATCTAATCAGAGCCGCCAGGACACTGTCCGTCTCAACAAAGAAGTCTGGAAACGACTTCAAGTAACTCTCACCCTCAGTACTGCATACCACCCTCAGACCGATGGCGAAACAGAACGAGTTAACCAAGAACTAGAACAATACCTACGAGTCTTCTGCAACTATCAACAAGACAACTGGGTTGACCTCATTCCGTTCATGGAATTTGCACACAATAATTGCCAACACTCAGCTACCCATATTGCACCCTTCCTAGCCTGGTATGGCTTCCTCCCCGAATTCATTCCACCACCACAACTTGGTTCCAAAGTCGAATCTGCTGAACAACATCTCATACTACTTGAGCAAATCCGCACCAAAATTAAAGCGAGCTTAGAAAATGCTGCAGAAATCATGAAATGCTCTAGACCTGACGGACCAGAACACAAGTACAAAGAAGGAGATCTCATCTGGCTAGAAGCAAAGAACCTTCGTACAACACATCCAAAGGCAAAGTTAGCACCCAAACGTTACGGACCATTCAAAGTCATCACCTCCTACGCAGTCACCAGTAAACTCAAACTACCCGACCATTGGCACATTCACCCTGTCTTTCACAACTCACTCATTTCCCCATACAAAAAAACCACCACTCATGGACCTAACTTTTTGACACCTCGACCTGAAATCATTGATGATGAAGAAGGACGAAGGACACTATGAGATTGAAACAATTATCAAGAGTCGAACCACTAGAAATCGACGAGGCGTTCAATATCTTGTCAAGTGGAAAGGTTACCCTGACTCTGAAAATTCATGGGTCCCTTATTCAGAAATGAAACACGCCATGGAAACTGTTCACTCATTCCACCAACGACACCCCTCTATACCGCAACCACCATCACTCGCTCATGACAGACTTATCAATGCGCTTCAGGCGCAGTGCAATCATAAAGAGGGGATAATGTCACGAACACTAGGGCTTCAAGGAGGTCGAACTGCTCAGAACACTCAAGCGAACTCAGCCCTACTAGTGAATACCTTATGCGTCACTCACAATGCGATGCGTACCACTCACATTTCGACTACAAGTTGAAATGCATCACGTGACCCCTTACCCCCATTCCTCGCCCTACTCCCTAATGGCCAATTAACCCTGACATACCCCCAAGATCCCGGACTAGGGATCTCTCAGAATGGCCATATTACTCGTCCCAAAGTAACCAGAACCTTGATCAAGATGAAACACTTCACGCGTCCTCTTTGGGACTCTGATCATCAAGAACTCCATGGGGCCTCAAACCCCACTCTGCGATGGAATCTAAGAAGCGTATCAGAGAGGAGAGGTTATGGGGAATCCCCTCTAGAATCCTCATCAGTAATTAGACCAGATTTGTCTGGGGGGTCTCCAGTAGTATATAAGACCCCCATGTATCGCCCAGTGGTCCTCAGACTGTCCATCTGTGGCACTCTCATCTGTACCTAGCACTGCAATAGCACTGTTAGTGTGTTCCCCCTCGTATCTGCAATACTCGCAGCTCATCTTCTGTTCCCCCTCTGTAACGCTCTCCAAACCCTCTGCTATCCTCTCTGCGCGCACTCCGCGAGTGAGTCCTGATAGATGTAATGTTTGCATAGTGTACATATCTCTCGGCTACAGGTGCTACAGAGTGCTACAGAGTGCTACAGACGCCAAAGGGGTAGCTACGACTCCAACGATTTTTCCTAATGCACATGACGGTGATAGCCTGCTTGAGCAGCCAAGCAGCGGAGATGCAGAAGAGAGAGTTCGGGGGTAGCGTTAGAAAGTCAAGGGAACGTGTAGGATGATAAGGGAAGGACTAGAGAAGCACCCAGGCACGTCGGCAGGACCTGCGATATCAATCTGGCGCTGATCCGGGAATCTGCAAACAAAAGAGTGACTAGAAAGGAACGAAGGGACGTAAGACGCAAGCCACAAGGACACAAGACTGCACGCAAACCGCAAGACCGCACCGCAGACTGCACCGCAAGAACGAGAGGGAAACGCTGGGGGTAAGCCGAAGCTGCCCGATGTGTATTCGGATGAGAGTATAAGTAACCCGGGCGTACCCGGGGCCCGGACGCTGAGACGCGAAGCCTATGCGATGCGCCCGAGGCAACGCCTCCCTCGGGTAGCAATATAAAACAAAACAAGTAAACAAACTGCACTAAGACGCGCCGAATCGCTTGGACCCGCGTCAGAAAGGAATGTAAAGTAAGGAATGTAAAGGCTAGGGATCGGAAGGGTGTACATGGTTGTTGTGGGCTGTAATCTATCTGGTTTCCTTGAGAAGGTCAACGCATACTATCCGCACGCAAAGTTATAGTACCGCAAACACAACCCGAAGGCTCGCACCTGATCCTGATCCAACCCAACCCGACCCGACGTGTTCGCGGGCCAAGGGGCCCGCATCTGGGTTCTCCGCGTCTAGGGGTGGTACAACCGCATCAACAGTGCACAAGATCCTGGATAAGATGTGATGTCTTTGAATGGAGGCAATCAGCCTCCAGTACATCGAGTTCAAAAGCTGAAGACCTTGCAATACTTGGGAGAACAAGTCCCTCACGCAGATTCCCTAGTAACCTCATCGATTGACAAAGGAGAACAGGCTTAAGGCCTTAGAGTACAACTACTACACCTTAAGTGTTGAGACGGACAGTGTCCTGGCGGCTCTGATTAGATTAGATATGGACCTAATGATCAAGGACTATCTTATCTTGTGTACATAATGTTCTAGACTTAAGGCTGTGTTCAGCCCCACATTCGTTTCCGTGTTCCGGACTCTTCTAGGGCATTCCATGACCCACCCTGTACTCCGGTACCCACTCTTACTCCGTTTCATGTGGGTCTCCTAGGCTTTCTAAGCAGTGTTTATCACATGCTATCTGTCGCTCCTTACAGTATATAAGGACTCCTTTCTTCGCCTTTGTAGCCTCAGTCTTTTGACCTTCCTTGACTGAGGCAAGTACACTTACGCTCCTTTCTACTTTCTTATACTTACACTACCTTACAGCATCACTCTGTGTCCTTCAGGTATTATTGTAATCAAGTCTTTTGACCTTCCTTGACTGAGCGTCACTCTGTGTCCTTCAGTTGTCACTCCACCCTCTGCTGTGCTTCAACAGGTTATGGGCCCTGCCTAAATACCTTGCACTGAAGATTTACACAAGCTCCCTTGACAAGCCAACGCACTTCTACTCCCAACAAGGCGAGCCTCTGTTCCACTCTTTCCTTCCTCCTTCCCTGGCTAGGCCATGGGATTGTGCATAGCACTTGGGTCTTAACCAGACTTCCTGCAAGCTGTGGGACGGAGCGTGGTGACACAGAACCACAGTAAGCTTCCTCACCCCACAGTGCGCACTTACAGTACTTTTACTATACACTACTATACATGTTCCTGGGGAAACCCACCAGCGTGCAGTAGTCAGCTGCTGTGTGTGGAGCCAGAAGAGCGGCCCTTATGGCCCCTTAGGCAAGCAGGGGGGAAGCCCCTTGTGACGCTTTTTGGCTAGTGAACAGTTGGCCGTCTGCCCTTAAGTGGGAGCGGTTTTGGTGTATAACAAGGCAGGGAACACCACCCTAGACCTTGCACCTGTTACAACTGTGCTACCCTACTATACAGTAGTACACAGGGATGAGCCTCACAGTTCACCTCTGCATGAACCAGCGTCAGTACCAGGTCTTCTGACCATTGGGAAACAGAGCGCCATGCATGTAGAACAAATTGGACCCCCTTATCCACTGGCCCAATCATCTAGGCCTTAAGTAGAGATTCCCCCAAAGCGCATAGATGGGCTATTTCAATGCCATCTCTATGGTCGTGCCGGGTGGCTCATCTCTACAGTGGATTACTTTACAAAGTACATTACAAAGTCGCACATCATGGGCTCTAAGGACTGGTCATTATGATCAGTGGTACAAGTTCACATGCGCAGGAGGCATCCACATCTTCTCTGCACCAGCACTGTTGCTGACTGCTCCTCGGCAACAGACCTTACCATCGCACTTTTGACAACATGTTGTCGACACCTCCTCCTCAATCCTCCTCTCTCCCTGCTCAGCCGGCGCAACAAACCGCTCCCCTTCCTGCCTCCACCACGTCCATGAGACTCAACCTCAAGGACATGAAGCTCACGCCCAATCCGGGCAACAAGTTTGAGGGCTCCAACTGGAACGAGTGGTCCACCTCGTTCAAAGGCCTACTCATGATGGCAAACCTTGGTGGTCTCCTGGAGATCAGAGCCATGCCGTCTCATGTCACCCAAGAAGACTGGGACACGGCCCAAGGCGTCATGAAGGGATACTTTATGTCCCACATGGTCTACACCATCTGGAGCTCCATTGAGAGCGACGCCACTTACCCCACAGTGGCTCACAAGTGGGACAAGCTTAGGGAAACCTATGCGGGCGTTGGGGCCACTACGGCCTTCAACAACTGGGTCAGCTTGACCCAAGCGCGGCTGGACGACTCCAAGCCAATGACACCTCAGCTTAATGAGCTGAACGCGCTGAGGAACAACCTCACCTCTGCGGGCATGGGGATCTCTGACCTCCAGTTCTGCCTCATCCTCCTCCAGGCCATGCCGTCGTCATATGACACAGTGGCCTCCACCATCCTCGCTGCCAGCTTGCCCTCAAAGCTGGAGCACGACAACATTGCGCAGACAATCCTCAATGAGGAAACGCGCCATCAGTCCAATGGCTCTCTCAATGCGGCCAGGGCGCCCATCAAGGGCAATGGTGACAAACCCAAGAAAAAGGATGTGACTTGCCACTACTGCAAGAAAAAGGTCACATCTGCCCTGATTGCCGCAAGCTGAAGAAGGACATTGAGGATGGGAAGGTGGATGCCAAGGGCAACAAGGTGGCGGACAATAACAAGTCCGCCAACGCGCATGTACTAGTACCTACCACCGCCACTATTCAGGAGGTGGACAATGAACTACGCGTTTCCCTTTATGCCTCTGTGCGATCCCGCTGGATGATGGACTCTGGTGCAACACACCACATCACTCCCTACTGTTGAGGTTCTCCGACATTCGGATGGCCGCGCGTGCAACACAGCTTGCGCCAGTGAGCTGGAACTTTGATGGTAGATAGTCCGGATACTAGGCTCCATCATATCTGATTTCCGTAGTGTTACGTACGATACTTCCGTAGTTATCACGTTTCTTACTCACCGGGCCGTTTCTCAAACGCGTGACAAGTCATGAGGCCAAAATCCATTGAGGCAGGCCTGTACAGGGCCAAATCTGCGATATTGTGGACACCATTAGTCACGCCTCTGCCATTTATGGACCCCAGGGGTCCTCCTGTATATAAAAGCCACCTGTAGGAACTGCAAATACCAGTGTCTCCTGCCACTACAGCTCTATCGCTCTCAAGCCTCTAGCTGGTGAGAATCAGTAGTTAATACTGTAGTATAGAGCAATACAGTAGCTGCGCTATGCCTGTTCAACACCTACCACTCCGACTTCACAGACTACTCCCTCACCAAAGGCAGTATTGTTGAAGCGCAGCAGAGGGTGGAGTGACAACTGAAGGACACAGAGTGACGCTCAGTCAGAGAAGGTCAAAAGACTGATACATTAGTGCAATACCTGAAGGACACAGAGTGACGCTACAAGGTAGGGTAAGCATAAGGTAGAAGTGAAAGGAGCGGTAGTGTACTTGCCTCAGTCAGAGAAGGTCAAAAGACTGAGGCTACAGAGGCGAAGAAAGAGGTCCTTATATACAGTAAGGAGCGACAGATAGCATGTGATAAACACTGCTTAGAAAGCCTAGGAGACCCACATGAAACGGAGTAAGAGTGGGTACCGGAGTACAAGGTGGGTCATGGAATGCCCTAGAATAGTCCAGAACATGGAAACGAATGTGGGGCTGAGCACAGCCTTAAGTCTAGAACATTATGTACACAAGATAAGATAGTCCTTGATCATTAGGTCCATATCTAATCTAATCAGAGCCGCCAGGACACTGTCCGTCTCAACACCACTACCCTCACTTTGGACCTCTGGCATCAGCGCATGGGTCATGTATCATATGAAACCCTAAAGCGCCATACAGACTCTGTCAAGGGTCTTGCACTTGATAGCTCAGTCGTGCCCTCTGCTCCTTGTCCGGCTTGTGAATTTGGCAAGAGCACACGACTTCCCTTCCCTCACTCCTCCAAAAAGGCCTCTTGCATTCTAGAGATTGTTCACAGCGATCTTGCGGGGCCTATGCAGAAGGACTCCATCAAAGGTGCCCGGTACACAGCCACTTTCATAGACGACTACTCGCGACATGCAGTCGTCTTTTACCTTAAAACCAAGGATCAGTTTGCTGCAGCCTTCAGGAAGTTCCCATGGGCGGAAACTCAAACTGCTCAACCGCTAAAGGCTCTGCATTCAGACCGAGGTGGCGAGTACCTGTCGGGCACTGTCAAGGAGATCCTCATGGAGAAGGGAATTGAGCATCACACCACGATGCCAGGGTCGCCTCAGCAGAATGGTAAAGCCGAGCGGTTTAACCGCACCATTATGGATAAGGCACTGTCCATGCTACATCATGCTGGACTGTCTTTCGGCTTCTGGGAATTAGCGGTAGGCGCTGCTATGCACGTCTACAACTGCACCCCTACCAGAACGCTTGAGTGGCGCACACCTATTGAGCGCTGGAATGCTGGTCACACTCCTGATGTCTCTTACTTTTGCGTCTTTGGATGCTTGGCATATAAACATGTGCCTAGTGACAAGCGTAGGAAACTCGACGCTAAGGCGATTGAGACCACATTTGTTGGGTACGAGTCGGGTTCTAAGGGCTACCGACTATAGAATGGACGTACTCACTCTATCGAAGTGTCCCGCGATGTGACCTTTGATGAGAGCACATTCCCATCTAAGCAGAGGACTGAGCCGTCCTCTACTGTTCTCCAACCAGCCCCAGTTGTCTTACCAGTGCCAACGGTACAACTTGCTACCCCACCGGCAAATCCACCGCCTCCACCACCTCCTGCTCCCTCCCCTGCGCCGCCTAATCCGCCTGCAAAGGAAGAAAAACAGGAAGAAAACCCCTTCATTGTACAGCGACCTGTCACCCCTCCACCTCTATTCAGACAAACACCGGTCCCTCAGACCCCTCAAAGACACACCACACGGCCAGTTCACCGGCCAGCCGTGTTATCTCCACATATGGAGAGATTGGAACCCATAATTCAGCCGCCAGTAGTAGATCCACCCCACCCAACTCCTGAGCAAATGCGAGGGGATGCCGAGCAGCGTAGCCGGCTACTTAGGGAAATGGATGAGGCTCGGCCTGTGCGGCGCACTGCGCGCCCGCATCGTCCTAACCCCAAGTACTACTCTGGAGATAATGCTGAATTCCGGTCTAGACGTCTGGGAATTGCAGAGCTACTTGCAGCTGCAATTGGTGAAGATCCTGCCACTTATAAAGAGGCAATGCGGTCTGAAAACGCGGAAGAATGGACTGAAGCGTGCCAATATGAAATGGACGCTCTTGCCAAGAACAGCACATGGGAGTTAATGGATCTCCCTGCAGGTCGCAAAGCAGTAAAATCCAAATGGGTTTTCAAGCTCAAAGCAGATGGATGCTTTCGAGCTCGGTTGGTGGCAAAGGGCTTTACACAAGTCCCTGGGATAGACTACGACGAAACCTTCTCTCCAGTTGCCAGATTTGAGTCACTACGACTCTTGCTAGCGTTAGCTGCGCTAGAGGATTGGGAAATCCACCAGATGGACGTCAAGTCGGCGTTCCTTCATGGCAACCTGGATGAGGAAATCTATATGGAGCAACCACAAGGTTTCACAGTACCAGGCCAGGAGAACAAGGTCTGCCGCCTTAAAAAGGCAATCTACGGTCTCAAACAAGCTTCATGCACATGGAACTTGCAATTCCATGGAGTTCTTGAGGAACTCGGCTTCACGCGCACGGTCTCAGATGCTGGGATCTATGTGTATCTTCAACGTGGGGGGGATATAAAAATCATCATTATTCTATACGTTGACGACATCACTTTGATGAGGAACTCCCTATCTGAGGTTACTCGCATCAAGGCTGCTCTTAGTGCGCGCTATGAGATGACGGATCTTGGAGAAATCCAGTCCTACCTCGGGGTTCACATCACTTGCGATCGACCCTTACGCCGCCTAGAGATTGACCAGTCTGGATATATCCTCCACAAGCTGAAGCAATTCAAGCTGGATGGTGCCGATCCTAACCTCACCCCCCTTCCTGCCGGCGTTAAAGTGCACCTTGTCAAGTCAGATAAGGAGGCATCCGCTGAAGAGAGACAGTACTATCAATCTCTCATCAGAAGTTTGCTCTATGCAAACCTTGGCACTAGACCGGACATTTCCTTTGCTGTGGGATGCCTTGCCTAGTACGCAGCAAATCCCTCACCAAAACATCTAAGCCTTGCAAAATATGTCCTCAAATACCTCAAGGGGACTATTAACTATCGCATCCGCTATGATGGGGCCAATGGGGTCGGACTCTATGGTTACTCTGACTCAAGCTGGGGAGACAACCCAGACGACTATCGTTCCACCTCTGGCTACGTATTCCTTCTAGCAGAAGGCGCAATCTCTTGGTCCTCGCGCAAGCAAAAGACCATCACCCTCAGCACCACTGAAGCCGAGTACATGGCCTTAACCGACGCTGGCAATCAAGCCGCGTGGTATCAGAGCTTCTACTCTGAGCTAGGATACAATGTTGAAGATCCAATCCTGTTGCACGGCGACAACAAAGGTTCAGTTGACCTCGCCAGCAATCCAGTTACTGATAGGAGATCCAAACATATCCAGCTAAAGCACCACAAGATCCGCGAGTATGTTCAAAACAACGTCGTAGATCTGGTTCGCACCAAGACAGAGGACATGGTAGCAGATGGCTTAACAAAATCACTTGCCAAATCACGCCACTCCTTGCTCTCTGGGCAAATGGGTTTAGTAGGATGAAGGATGTCTTGATCACGGGGGGATGTTGAGACGGACAGTGTCCTGGCGGCTCTGATTAGATTAGATATGGACCTAATGATCAAGGACTATCTTATCTTGTGTACATAATGTTCTAGACTTAAGGCTGTGCTCAGCCCCACATTCGTTTCCATGTTCCGGACTCTTCTAGGGCATTCTATGACCCACCCTGTACTCCGGTACCCACTCTTACTCCGTTTCATGTGGGTCTCCTAGGCTTTCTAAGCAGTGTTTATCACATGCTATCTGTCGCTCCTTACAGTATATAAGGACTCCTTTCTTCGCCTTTGTAGCCTCAGTCTTTTGACCTTCCTTGACTGAGGCAAGTACACTTACGCTCCTTTCTACTTTCTTATACTTACACTACCTTACAGCATCACTCTGTGTCCTTCAGGTATTATTGTAATCAAGTCTTTTGACCTTCCTTGACTGAGCGTCACTCTGTGTCCTTCAGTTGTCACTCCACCCTCTGCTGCGCTTCAACATTAAGTACTGTGAGTCGAGTGGTTTACATAATGTCCTAGTATCAAGTCAGACCAAGTCAAAGCGGACTCAAGGTGGGTCTCCTAGGAAGAAGTATGGTGATAGTCCAGTAGTGAAAGGGGCGCATCAAGATAAGTGAGGGAATTGTATGACAAGTGAAAGATAAGTGTCCCCAGATGTACAAGTCCACATTGATAAGTCTTAAGACTTTATGTAAGACAATTCGTTAAACCGATGTGCCACTCCTGATGACCGTGAGATCGCGAAGTAGAAGTAGGTGAAGAGATCGTAAGATTCAGATGGATAACAAAGCAGGGGAAGTGAAAAGAACTGCGCGATGTATCATACAAGTAAAGAAAAGATGAAAGGGAAAAAGTTGTATCATACAAGTCGTGACACCCCCTCCCCCCCCGACCTTCTCTCTCCCTCAGCAAGAACATCTGGGAATGAGACTACAACAGCCCTTGTCTATGAACTAAATTGCAATAGGTGATACATGATAGACAACTCTCACGCCCACCCTTCATACATGCTCTCAGTCCATCCACCTTTATCCCTGATCCCCGTCCCGCCTCCCAATTTGCCTTTAGCCTTGGACTTGCGCCCATTGAGCTCTTTATACATCTCTCGCATCTCATTCTTTCCTGGTTTTTCCGAGGTATCAGCTTCCAGTCGCCAACGTTCCTCTCGAAGTTCTCGAGGCGTCTGGTAACCAGACCCCGAAGGTGACGTGTAACCCGAACGAGACCGAGCGGGCCCAAGCGGTGGCGAGCGATTGAGCATGACCTGGGCATACATGGATGACTACATCCTTCAGATCCAAAAGAAACCTGAACACAATGTGCACACACCCAGTTTTGCTTTGACTCGCGCTTCGTCCACTTTCCCTGAGGCAAGCTCGTGTCGTGAAAATTCTCCTTTCTGTAGTGTTGAAACCAAACTGGACGAGTGTGCGTTACAATGCGACAGAGCTCAACGACCAAGGGAGCGCACCGTAATTCAGGGTCTGGCTCTTGCGCCATTTCCGGGACACACGGGCGCACCGCGCAAGGTCGCAAATGCTAAGGATCCCAAAGATCCTTTGTGAGACCTCGGTAGGAAACACCTTGAGGGGATCCGTGGATTGTTTAGAAGACGTGATAGATAGAGGCCCGCGGATGAGGCGTCCAGCCCCCCCACGCGACGGCGATGAGGGGCGCGTGGGCGGGCGAGACCTTGCTGGAGTTCCTGGCAAAGAAAACTGAGAGGCTTTAGGGGATCAGAGAGCTGAAGGGAAGATCCAACGCACGACGTTCACGAGCTCGTCGTCCGAGTCATCCTTGTCGTGCGCGGGCGCGTCGGGGCGCTCATGGGTAGATTGTCGCAGCAAGTCTTGGAGGAGGTTCGAAGTCATCGTGTGGTTGTTGACAAGGATGCGCGGGGTATTGGTGGTGCCAGCAAGCCAGGGGGACTGACTGATAAGTGCAGAGATGAAAGCAATGACATCACCCCGATGGAGGCGGCTTGGGGGATCACGTGCTGACGTTCGGTTCCTCCGATCACGCGCTGTGGTCGTGCGGCAGAGCCTACACCATGCGGTAGCCACTGTACAAAACAGCCTCCACCCCCCATCCACATCTCCCACATGGCCGGCTTGCCGCGCGATATTTACGCAGATACCACAAAGTCCTCGACAGCTGGCCTGCCCGATGTGCGTATGACCACCGCGAAAGGTCTGACCATACCCAACGATGTCATTATGGGCACCGCACGCTCTGGCACGACCCTCAAGAATGGCAACCTCAAGTTATGGGAGCGTGAACTCCTCGAGTCATCCGAAGTTCGCCGCAAGTCCACCGTCGCGCAGCTATGTACGTGGCGCTCTCGTATCCATCGACACTCGAACAAACACTGTTCAGATTTTCTTGACTACTACTTCCAATTATTGGGTTACATCAGTGCCCGCAAAGAAAGACGCGCCAAGTTCGATGAGGACACCTCGTCTCGTCATTTGACGGCTGCCGAATACAACAAGGAGTTCAAGTCATACTGTGGTCGAGAGCGCGTCATCTTGCGTAGACGGAGGGCAAAGTTGCGCGTAGAGCAGTTCCACATCATAGCCCAAGTTGGTCAGGGTGGTTATGGCGAAGTTTATTTGGCACGCAAGCAAGAGACCGGCGAAGTGTGCGCTCTCAAGAAGATGCGCAAACGGACATTGTTTAAGATGGATGAGGTGTGTTGAATAACAATCCCCACAACTCACCTTGAGCTCATTGCGATTCTGTCTCATCTCCTTAGATCCGACATGTCCTTGTAGAGCGAGACATCCTCACGGCGACGAAAACACCCTGGCTTGTCCGCCTGCTTTATGCGTTCCAGGATCTGGAACATGTGTACCTCGCGATGGAATACGTCCCAGGGGGTGACTTTCGAACGCTGTTGAACAATTCTGGCGTCCTCAAGGAGGAACATGCGCGATTTTATATCAGCGAGATGTTCGCGGCCGTCAGCGAGCTGCACAAGCTCGGGTATCTTCATCGTGATCTCAAGCCGGAGGTCAGTCCCTGGTTTGGGCGCGCGAGGTCTCCTTCCACTGCTGAACAGCCGCACCTTCTAGAATTTTCTCGTCGATTCGAGTGGACATGTCAAGCTAACCGACTTTGGTCTTGCTACGGGTGCTCTTAACCCCAAGCGCATCGAGTCTCTCAAAGTCAAAGTGCGGGTTTCACCTTCACGCCAGAGGTGTGCTAACTGTCGTGTGCGCAGCTCGACAAAGTCAAGGACAATCAGATCGTCCACCGTTCGACGATGGAACGTCGCTCGCTCTATCGTTCTATCCGCAATGAGGATCCGCGCTACGCAGATTCGATCGTCGGTTCACCGGACTACATGGCACCCGAGGTGCTCCGCGGCAAGCCGTACACGTACGCAGTCGACTTCTGGTCACTGGGGTGCATCCTCTTTGAGTTTCTTGCTGGCTTCCCGCCATTCAGCGGTGGTACCCCGGAGGAGACATGGACCAATCTGAAGAATTGGACCAAGGTTCTACGACGCCCCGAGTACGACAAGCCCGAAGACCTGATCTTCAACCTTACCGACGTTGCATGGGACGCCATCACACGGTGCGGATCCTCCGCCGATGCCTTACCTGAGATTCATTCTGACGGCGTCCCAGACTCATTGCTCATGCGAGCGTTCGTTACTCCACCCTCGACGCCGTGCGTGCTCATGCGTTCTTCAAGCGCGTGCCATGGGATGATCTCCGCGGAGCCCCGGCGCCCTTCGTGCCTGCTCTCGATTCTGACGAAGACACGGGTTACTACGACGACTTCACCTCCCCCGAGGACATGGCCAAGTACGCCGAGGTCCGCGAGAAGCAGCGCAACGTCGATCGGGTGCGCGAGAAAGAGGAATCCTTTGCACGCGGCGTCTGGGTCGGGTTCACGTTTGGCAAGAACGGCCCCGGTGTTAAGGCGCTTCAGGGCATGGGTGGCGCCGGCGACGACAGTGGCGCCCTTGCCACGATTTTCTAGGCTCGTGCAAAGACGTATACTCTCAGAAGTTTTCCGTGTAAGGATGTCTGATGCGACGTCGTCGGAGTGGGCGAAAAACTCTGCGGCGTGACAGGCACTGCCCCTTGCTTCGCGCACACACCCTATATCCCCCTATCTTGATACCACGCTACACGTCTAGACGCCGCAACTTTTATTCCCCCACGCTAGGATTTGGAATATACATTTAGGAGCAACTGATATACATTAAGACGTCACGAGAGTCCCTCTACTAGTAATAGATAAATAGGTGAAACTGTCGGAAAGCATATCAATACATATAGACTATGACACATCGGGCAACGATGCTGTAGGCCTTATCAATGTCAACGTCGCCTGTCAGAATCTGGCAGTACACGGTGAACTTCATCCATATTGGCACTGGAGGCCGTCAACTATGAGTTCCTTGGGCACCGCGAGAACTCACAGGACTTCATCTTCAGTGTCAGTGTGATCTCTCACGCGGAAGTGGATCATGGGCAGAGAAAAGACGAGACCAGCGATGAGGAGTATCCACGTCGAGAGGAAAATGTTCATGTAACTGGAATCCAAGATGAGCTTCGAAGAGATACCGCATGACATACGCCACGTACGGTATTTTTACCGCATCAGCACGCCAAATGCCCGCCGCTCCAGCGGACTGTATGGACTTGTCTGAGTGGAGAGCGCCGTCAGACCATGTGTCCGCTGATACCGGTCCGGCGAAAGGGAAAACTCACAAAAGCCAGCAAAGTAGGCGAGCTTCGCGGGGTCATTTGACATGGCACCCATCATCCAATAGGCCGTCGTTTGCCACATCGAGTCGAGGAGGCCACAAAAAATATATAGGAACACATGGCCAACGTACGCCTTATCGTGTATGTCCATCTTCTGTCCGCCAGGAGGCATGGACGCTCGCGTGTAGGTGCTACACGACGCTCCCCAGTCAATAACCTTCCGGGAAGCGGGCCGGAAGACATACCGCTGGTAGAAAAACGCCCAGATGTGGACGATCATGACAAAAATCAGAAGTATCGACCAGCCAGCGAAAGCACGAATTCGACGCGGAAACCTGTATTGGTCCAGAAGCAGGCCAATGGATACGGAGCCCACGATCTGCGAGAGCCAATAGACGAGGTTGTTCAGCGACCGCGCACGAATATTGAACAGTGCAGCGTTATAGTCGTTGAATTCTGTTCAGGGCCAGTCAACGAGGGTATTGCAAATGCCTGCAGGCGGCTTTTTACTCACGCCAGGTATAAAACCAGTTGCTAGCAAAAAACATGGGAAAGAGGAACACGACAAGGGGGTCGGTGCGCAGAGCAACATAAAGACCCCAGATTTCCGTTTTCCAAGAAGGCTGGCGAGGCGTGGTTACCTTTGTGCCATCCGTACGAACCATCTTGTCGGGATTTGCCATGAAGAGAGGTATGACGGCGCCCATTCCTGTGAGAGCCATGAAACCGATCTAAGACGCGGTGAGCGATGTCCGCCGCTGTTACGAAAGAAAGCAGGCGCACGTAGGTTCCATTTGAGACTGGCGCAAATGATGGTGAGACGGGATTGGGAGAGGTGAACAAATGATGGTGGCATACCTCTATTTGCCTGACCAGTCCCCCGACGAAATGAGCACAAAGCAACTAAAAATACGCTGAAGGCATACCTCGGAATGGAAGTTCTGGCCCAGAGATACGGAAGCGCCAACAACTCCACCTAGGTTGAAGATTGACCAAAAAATGCCAATGAATTTGCCCTTCTGATCCTCGGTAGGATATGCCAGCATGAGAGAACCCTGGGCCGTCCAAAGCAGGCCCCCACACAGACCAAGCACAGCACCGGCAGCAATGACAAACCCTCCGGCATTGCTATGGATGTTGACCACGCTAAGGACGGCAATCAGTGGACAGCAGGTGAGAAAATGATGAGCGCTCACAGATATGACCCAATGTAAATTGCATAGCCAAAGCTCCCCACAAAGAGGGTCATACGAGGCCCAAGGACATTGTTAATGGATCTGGTGCCAATCAGTCAGCTCATGAACGGGGGAGGTATCGGTGTATGCAGACCCAGCGAAGAAGGCAGCGACGGCGAAGGTCGCGTACAGCGTCGAGTTGGCATTGGCACTGGTGGTGCTGTCGACTTGTCCCCCCGCACCAAGACCATTGAGAGCGTTGAAGAGACCCGGACACATGAAGCAGACAAAGCCGAGGAGCACGACTTGCGTGTACGGGTGGTAGAAGAAACCTCTCAGGCCACCGGGACGGTCATAGAGGTGGTATGCCGACGCAGAGTCGCCGGCGATGCTCGAACCACTGGGATAACCGGCGAGGGCTGGGCTGGACGGAGGGTAGAAGGTATCGACGGCATTACCCCCACCAGAGTCGCGTCCACGCTTTTCAGC
Organism: Gloeopeniophorella convolvens; assembly: GCA_022496205.1. Lineage (NCBI taxonomy): Eukaryota > Fungi > Basidiomycota > Agaricomycetes > Russulales > Gloeopeniophorella > Gloeopeniophorella convolvens. The sequence continues at coordinate 1,220,810 of WTXD01000004.1, read as the reverse complement.
GGGGTTGCCCGACATGGGACGATGCCAGGACGGAGCGGAGGGATGCCAGGGAACGGTTGAGGGGGAAGGGAAAGAGGTGCAAAGAGGCGCTGCATGAAGATGGAGAGGCGAGCTAATAAAGGCCAATAAGGGACAGCAGTGAGGCTTGAGCGCAAGTCGGAAATTGGGAGCGGCGATATCCAAACTCTCTGGAAATCACGATGGAACTTGCCAGCGGGCCTTAATTCTTGCCTGCCCGATAACGTACGGGTGCCACTCGTGTGCCTTGGCAACTCTCCTGACCCAGGCGTGACCGACAAATGACTTCGCCCGCCCGAGCTACCCAGCCTCTCACAGATCCCGAAGGTCACTTGACCACTCAGTGGCGCTTGAGCGAACCTCACTCTTTGCTTCTCGCCTGCAACTTCCTTTCGTGAACATCATCACAATTATTCATTATCATTCGTAAGCTAAACGGACTCTCTCGCTAAGATCGGTACCCTACGAACGACGTTCAACAATTGCTATGATAGTTCCAGGGGAAGATAGGTCAAGGACATGACATAGACACAACGGTTGAGCAGGCTTATATATCAACGTCAACGATGGGTCTTCTGAAAGCAAAGGAGAAAAGAAATTCTATCCATGACGGAAACGAGGCTCTCGCTAGGTAATGCGATGCGAGCTTATGCAGGTCGCTTACTCCGAAATCGCCGTGGCAACTCGGTCGCGGAGACCCTCAGCCGTGACAGTGTCGTTAGAAAACGTGCGACCAGTGCTCGCACGGCCGTTCAGGTTGGTAAGGACAGGCTTCAAGACGGTGTAGTAAGCGGTTTGAGCGCCCTGTGTGTGGAGTGAGCCTTTCCGGTTTCAAACGAATCACGTCATAGCACACGTACACGGAAAGCGGGAAGCTGCAGCCAAAGGATGAAAAGGGTCTTGAACGAGAAGTACCACGGGAAGTAGTAAAGTACGGGACGAAGAGCGATGCCCTCGAGGAAGTTGAAAAAGCCGAAGACGACCCAGTAAGTGAGCCACTGGACATCGTCATCATGTCCGGCCGATTCGAGAGCCTTGAAAGAGAGGTAAGCAGGGAGTCCCCAGCCAATGAGATTTGAGACGGGCGCGGCGAGCGCATTGACGAAGTGGAGGAGGGTGAGGACAGATACGGTGCCGAGGAAAGCATAAGCCTTGGGCACTTGCGTGCGCTGCTCCAAGTTGATGAGGACAGGGTACTTCGAGAGCTGCGGTGACACGCGGCATCAGACATGTGCGAAGCATTGATAAAACCCCAGATAAAATGCACCTCCTTGTCGAGTTGTGCGACGTAGTAGTTGACCTTACTCTGTGCCTGCTGGAAGGCGGGGTGTTGCTGAACTTTTTGCTGAGCAGACGACATCTAGGACATGGCAACGCATGTCAGTCACGCGGCAACCGGTAAGAGAGTGATGTGCCACCGAAACGCCGCAGCACGTCTGAATAGAAAAGCGAGAATGTAGAACTCACAACTGAGGTAGGTCCTGAGAGAGGTTGTGGGGGTCGTGGGTTGAGAGCAAGACAGGAGCGAGCGTGCGGGAGCGAGTTGATATGGCGTTGATGACACGTGTTTGCGTCACCGCCTGCAGCATTTACGTCAGCGTCCCACTCCCTACGTGGCCATCCACGGGCCTCTTGCTCCAAGCACTCCGAGGCACACAACCATGTCTGACTCCGCGGCAGCATACGCAGCCGTGAAGGTATGCGGATTTCTCTCTCGTTGCTAGCTCATTCGGTCTCATTGTGCCCAGCACCTCCACAAAACCCTGCCTGCATTCACTCCTTACGTGCCGGTTGGCCTGCTCTCCTACATCGCATTCGTTCTCCTCACTGCCACGTTTGGACTCGCATTTTACTTCACAACGTACGTGGACACTTTTCACTGCCACGCTGCGGTCCCTATAACGGATATACAGCCTTTCCAAGTCAACCATTCCTACGCGCGAGGCCGCAGTCGCTGCCACCGCTAGCGCTCTTGGTGGCTTTGGTGTCGTGGCACTGTTCTGCTCCGTCGGTGTATACGTATAGCCCTGCGTACCTAATTGAGGTAGTTCAAGTTTACCTGCTCGTTTGCGGCGCGTTCGATAGTTTCAATTATTGATACGCCAGCCATGCTTGCAGTGGACGCACTGTAGCAGGCATAGTGAGCAACACTATCATGGGAGAATCGAATACACCTACTGTGTACAGGATGGTCGATCCTTCATCAGCGCTGCGCATCTGCAACCCCTGTCAGCTCCATCGGCTGTGGAAACGGCAGACGGAAAATACTTGTATCTCTTTCGAGTATGCTTCCGTGTGACCGCATTCGGGGCACGTCTCTGTCACCTGGGGGCCGTAAACAGTGGCGTTGAATATATATTCCCAATAGATCACAGATTATTACCTTCAGCAAGGCATCAGAGCCTTCGTGCGCCTTGGTTTGTGTCTTCCGCTTCTGCCTCAGTGAGGAAGGAAACGCGTCTGGATGCGAATGTGTCGTGATCTCACTATTCTCGTATGCTGTCCCATGCTTCAGAGGACAATAGCGTGAGAACCTAGAAACACGCACAGCTTGCTGGTTCGACGTGGCCACACTGTTCACAGGTAACGTCTGGCTCATCACCGTGTGGAAGATCCAGCAGCGTGCCGCAATCTGGACAGAAAAGCAAAGACCCTGGATATTTGTCAGTTTTCGCGTTGCATTGGGGGTGCGCTCCGGAAACGCGCGGGGTATTACGCACCGATTTTATGAGCAAGTGCAGGCATGTCTAACTACGTTCTGTCTTTAGCAGAGCGTGTCCCTGGAAACCGGAGTGAATGATTCACTTCTCAATTGTGCCGACGCAGAGTTCTTCGACAAACGCCCGTCGACGACCTTTGCGCTCGCGAGACCGGGTTTCAGGCTGCCTTTTTAGGACCGGGCCGGGTGAGACAAGGCCCGGGCCCGCGAATCCTTTATTCTCTACCCGCGCCACCGGGCTGACCTCTTTCTTGTCCAGGGTCCGATCGCGCCCCCTGCGCGTCCTTCAGAACAAAAGGCTGAGGTCTTTCTTGTTGTTTTGAGCACATGGCCGGGCGGAATGGGAGCTTATATCTTCCTGCTCATGGACCACCTCCGATATCCAGGCAGACCCCTCCATTCCTTCTCCCCAACACGCTGGCGTGCCACAGGCTCTGACTTCAAGACGTAGACGTCTCTTCTCCCTTCTTCACCTCGACGATACACGACAACAAGACGATCGATAAACCTTGCGATGAATTCTTACTATATAGATCCTGAGCGGTGCTACGAGGTTCCCTTGCGCATCCCCCTTCCCGACAGAAAAGTGATGGCCAGTCGTCTCGCCAACATCGGCTCCATCATGAAAGAGGCGAGGGAGAGGCAGTCCAAGTTCTGTGTTGAACATCGGAAGACATTGTCTAATCGGCCCAGCCGATACCGACAGAAGGCTGCGGTCATCATGGGCACCGATGGCAAACCGGCGCGTTTCGCGGGCAATCTCACCGAACGCTTCTTCGATTACCTGGAATTTCACAACGAGAGTATCCCAAACCTCTCTGCACTCGCTATCCAGGTGCCACCGGTATGCTCGCCACTGTCACCCCCTCGGCCCTGCCTATTGTAAGTGGACAATCCTTTGTCACTGTTAAATGTCCTTACGACGCACGCCTCCAGCGCTCCCCCAAACAAGGCAACTTTGATCAGATCGTCAATGGCAACCTGTCGTGGTCGCAATATGCTGCGCCCGCGCCCGCTGGCTGGCGATCGCAATTTCTTTACGCGCGACAATGGGAGATGATCATCGATCGCCGGGCGGCGAACGATTACTCGGACAAGGAGCGCGAAGCTGAGTGGGTCGCCCTCGAGTCTCAGCGGCGCGACCTTGCGTTGCGTCTTTGTTCAGAGGTTGAGGCTCCGCCACCCCTCCAACGGAAGACTACGATTCCCTTACCACTCACGACCCCTCGCCCCCGGGCATCTGAGATAATGTCTCGCTGCAAGACATCCCGTGCCTACCGTGATCTCCCGGCGGTAGACGACCCTTCTCCTACCAATGGTATGCATATCCCCCTTCGTTGACGTCTGGCAAAGCTGACGATGGTCGAAGGACTGCGTAAGCAACATTCCATCAGTCAAGCTCAAGTCCGGAATGCTCGTCCATCTCTGAGTGTTACGATACCGGGTTCTCAACACCAACCTCAGTTGCTCAGCGGCCCTCTCTATACATCCCCTCTGGTATGTCTCTTGACGTACTCATTACTCACGCTAACGTCTCCCAGTCGATGTCAGGCTTAAACGTCACTTTACCATCTGTGCTTCTCGACTCGAAAGTCATTCGTACACACCTCGATAATGTACATGGTCCGCACCGGTTCCCAATCCCTCCTGAATCTCCGCAACTTGCCTATCCCTCGTCTTCGCTTCCACGGCGTTTGGTGCTTAACCCACAGATGGGCGCCTCGGTCGTGCCTGAACCTACGGGTGTCCCACAGCTCCCAGCTGGAGTACTCTCACTGAACTTCGATATCTTCACTACCCACGTATCGGTACAGTCAGGCGTGGTTATCCGCCAACCCAGGCCTGTATATTCCTTTGGCGCCTTGAAGCGCCGGGCGAGCCAAGACGACTTCTCTGTGCACGCCACAAAGGTGAGGTCTACTGCGTTTCCTCGCTACGGCGACACCGTCTGACTATCTACTGCCGCATCGCAGAAAATACGCACGTACTGATCTCGACCCCCTCCGCATATCTGCCTACCAGCTACCGTCGTCACGGGATTCCAGATGATCTTGACGCCTTCGCACATGTCCTGCTTTCGCCTCAATTATTATTGCTTCTTAATACCGTTTACTTGAACTCTCTACACCTGGCATCCATTTCCTCACATGTACGCTTTGGCTACCTTAGGCAGGAGTATAAGCGGACTATCACAGTTGCATCGTAAATCCCTTTACTGTGTCTATAGCATGCTTTCTGGTCCCGCTACATCTATGTACTTCGACCTCACAAACTACTGTCGCATGTATCCCCAATCATAGCGTTTGACTTACCAACTCCTTCTGATTGAGAGAAATTGCATCGAGACCGAGACAACCCTACGCTGCTGAGGCCTTCCGAGAGGGCGGCGCCGACAGCAGGGCCATCTCGATCTCTGCGGCGCGGCGGCAATCCCCTGATCATGAAGTTCCTCATCAGATCGCTATCGCAGTCACCATCACCTTCCACTGCACTCCACCGGCACCAGCAAGGCATTCGAAAAGTCCAGATCTATCATGCCGGATCCGACCACGCAAGCGAACTATCTCCAGGTGTATACCACCAATGTCGACTTCGACTGGGTTGTCGATTTCACGGCACAGACCATTGAGGGGTCTGCGACGCACACGCTCACGCTCAAGGAGGGCGGGGTTAAAGAAGTCATGTATGTTCCTGACACCACGTAGCGGGGTGCCATTCACTCTAGGTATTCAAGTTTTGATACCGCGGACCTGGAGGTCAGCAAGGCGCTCTTCGGGGAACAGGCTGTCGAGGTTCGTCGCATACGCATTGAATGGAACTCCTAGCGTGCTAACTTGAGCGGAAGTTCACGCTCGATCCCAAACACAAAGTGATGGGCTCGGCGCTGCATATCCCGTTCTCGGTAGCCCCAGAAGTTGGCTCATCTGTGAAGGTCACTGTCTTCTACAAAACCACCAAGGGTAGCACGGCGCTGCAATGGCTGGCCAAGGAGTGGGTTGGGAGTGTGTATGCTTTGCAGGCAGGGGCGTTGATATGGTATCCGCCCCAGGCAGACCCAAGGGAAGCAATTCGCGTACCTCTTCAGCCAGTGCCAACCGATATATGCGCGAGCTTTGGCGCCGCTGCAGGGTGTGTGCTGTGTTTATTACACCCTTGCGTGACTTAACATTCTGCGCAGACACATCCTCGCTCAAAATTGTACGTTCCCCACGAAGCGCGAAGAGCATCCTAACGCTTTTATCAGACGTACACGGCTAAGGTTGCGTCTGTGCTCCCCGTCCTCCTCTCGGCCATCCGTGTCTCGCCGCCTTCTGAAGGCCCCGCTCACGATGGCAAGACCATCGGAACGGACGTTGTTACCTATACATACAAGCAGGTACGATTGACGCTCATCTGTGTGGGGTTTGGAACTGAAGCCTTGGTGCCCAGCCTGTCGGGATTCCTTCATACTTGATCGCCATTGCCAGCGGGAACCTCCGGTATAAACCCTTCCCACCGATCGAGGGCAGGAGTTGGAAGAGCGGCGTTTGGGCTGAGCCTGAGCTTCTGGACGCCAGCTACTGGGAGTTCAGCGAGGATACCGGGAGGTCGGGGATAACTCTCGCTTTGCCGTGCGCGCGGTTGCTCGTTGTCTTATTGTTGTGTACAGGTTCTTGGCTAAGGAAGAAGACATCGTCGGTGCTTATAAGTTCGGCGTCTACGATGTCCTGGTTCTTCCGCCGTCGTTCCCGTACGGTGGTATGGTGAGTTACCGCTTAACGCTACAAGGACAATGCCTAACGGCAGCGCAGGAAAACGCGTGTCTTTCGTTCCTGACGCCCAGTTCGTGCCCTGCTTGTGGCACTGAGTCATATACTAACGAAAATACTCAGCGCTCCTCACTGGGGACCGGACTCTCGTTGATGTCGTTGTACACGAGGCCACCCATTCCTGGTTCGGAAACGGCATCACGTACGTCTTTGATTTATGTCGTGACAACAACCCTCTTGACCATGGACCCCGCAGACACGCCGAGGCCACCCACTTTTGGCTCAATGAGGGATGGACAACGTACATCGAACGCTTGCTGCAGCAGTTCCTTCACTCTCCCGCAGAGCGTGGCTTTCAATACGTCATTGGCTCGACAGCATTGTACGAGGCCCTGGCCAACTACCAGAACAAGCCCAAATACCAGCGCTTGGTCATCGACTTTGAGGCTGGAGAAGACCCCGACGACGCATACAGCAGTATCCCGTATGAGAAGGGTTCCAACTTCCTGCTGTACCTTGGTCGGCTCTGGAGCTCTCACCATTGGGTCGGGGCTGACCCATGACATCTGAGCAGAAAAGACCCTCGGCGGGTTGGACGTGTTCTTGCCTTACATTCGCGACTACGTCGCTACATTCCAGGGTAAGAGCATCACAACGTGGGACTGGAAGGCACACTTGTTTGCATACTTCGAGAAGCATGGGGGCCAAGAAAAACTGGATGCACTCAACAGCGTCGACTGGGATGTGGGCCCGGGGGACCTCTGTACCTATTTCGAAACTGACCGATGTATCTTACTAGGCCTGGTTCTATGGCGAAGGCCTGAAGCTCCCCGTGGAGCCCTCGTACGATACGACCCTCGCTGAGTCTGCGTACGACCTCGCAGCACGATGGGACAAGTCACGATCCGAGTCTGACGTCTCCAAATTGGACTTCACGCCGTCCGACATAGAGCACTTCGACTCCAACCAAAAGAGTAGGGTTTCGACTGCACTCACCCACTCAGCAGTTGACCCCACTTCATGACAGTTGTCTTCCTCGAGCGTCTCGCAACGTTCGCACCCCTACCTTCGACCCACATCGAGCGCATCGGCACACTCTATGGCGTCGCCACTTCCCCGAACGCAGAAATCCGCCAACGTTTCTACAATGTCGGGCTCAAGGACGACCAGTCGTCCGCGGCTCAGGTCCTCGCTGAGGACGCACTCAAGTGGGTCACTGGGCGCGACGGAACGGGCGTGATCAAGGGTCGCATGAAGTTCTGCAGGCCGACATTTCGTGCGGCGGGCAAGATCAACAGGGCGCTTGCGAAGGAGTACTTCGCGCAGTCGAAGGACGAGTACCACCCCATTGCGCGCAAGCTTATCGAGAAGGTGAGTGTTGCCAGCGGATTGTGTTGTGCTCGTTTGCTTACACTCCGGAAGGATCTATCGTCCGCGTAAATTGGTGTTGGTCGGAGAGGATGAAAAAGCTGTTGTAGGCTGGAAATAAGGAAGTGGTTTTGTAATGCATGCACCGGGGATGCGCATATTCGAAAGGTGCAAAGTGGTTGCGCATAATGTGCGAATGAGAGCATTGGGCCAGTGAAAAGGCTGCTGTGCACTGGTAATACAAACCTAGTCTCCATATCGCTCGCGACTACCGTGTTGCCAGAGAACGAGTGACAGAACCAGCTATATCTACTTGAAACTACCCCAGATGTCCCCAAAGACGTCGTCCTTCTTGTTAGCTTGCACGTTGGCAGCCGGCGACGCCGACGACCCAAAAAGATCGACACTACCACCCAGGCTGCCGCCACCTGAAGATCCTCCCCAGACGTCACTGCCGGAACCCAACAAAGACGGTTGTACGGCCGAAGCAGGTGCAGGAGCGGCCGAGCCCCAGACGTTTGGCTGTACGGGTGGCACCGGAGCGCTCCAGTTGTGGCCGACATTCCAAGCCGCAGCAGATGGGGCAGCTGCCGCCGCATTACTGAAAGGTGGGAATACCTGGGGCTGGGGCTGTGCAGCTGGTGCTTGGGCCCAAGGCGAGGCTGCGGCAGCAGGCGCGGAGAACAGCGAAAGTATGTCCTGCTTGGGGTCCTTCCTAGGGACTACAGCCGCAGGGGTGGTATTAACGGGTGGTGCGTGGAAATCAAGGGAGAAGAGGTCGTTTTCGGGTGCAGGTGTAGGTGCGGCAGGGGCTGCGGGGGCTGGGGTGACTTGAGGAGCTGCTGCGGGCGGGGTGAGCTGACCGCGTGCGTACTGCGCAGAGAGTAGCTGGTGCGCTTGCGGCTGCCGCGAGGTGACAGCCGGCGTGACGGCAGGAGCGGAAGGTTGACGCGCGGCTTGCTGACTCGGACGGGAGGTAGCTGGGGTAGAGATGGGAGTGGGCAATGGTGCCGGAGCAGCCGCGGCCACAGACGAGCCACCGTCGAGAACGCTAGGGTCGGAGGGTGGAGGTCCGTCCATAGCCCAGCGTCGGGACTCATACTTGGACCGAATGAAAGACTCCATCTTACTGTATTGACGGTGACAATATGAGACCCCAAAGTCAGCGCGATCGGCAAGATACTCACTGATCCGGTGGGATATGTCCTGGCTTGAGGTGGGCTTCCCAGTACAAATTGGCAAGCTGATTACCCCACTTCTGGAATTGCTACTTTGTGCATGAGAATCAAAGGGTACGATGCGGAGAAGAGCTCGAGGTCCATACCTCCATCTGCTCAGGTGTCCATGAGTCCAAATCTATCGACTTGACCTTGCTTATATGCGTGCCCATTCCGCGGTGAATTCCAGAGCAACGGATACACAGAAAGACACCACTAGGATATGCGTTAGATGATAACATCGAGCATGACGCAGGGGGCGCACAGGTTCCAAGAGGCCCAGCGTGGATCTAGGGCAAATGTGTTATACGTGATGGAAGCACCGCCAAATTGACATACCGTTGTGCTTGCAATCTGCGCAAACGCGGTTCTCTGGCTTCTTGACCAGCTCCCTGAGAATGCGCGTATGTCGCTCCGTCGTATCTTTGTCCTGGGGCGACATGGTGCTGAGGGTTCTGGGGGGTGGGCGAGCGTCGGAGGGCAACGATTGAAATATCGAGCGCGGCCGGGCCCACGTGACTGAAACGCGTGGTCGGAGCGAGCCACGTCTTCGGCCACGAGTCTGCACAGGTCTGCACCACGCACATACACCAGCTTACACCTCCTTGCACTTGACTCACCATGTCCGCCGCAGCAAGAGCAGAGGCTCGACGAAAAGCGATCCTAAGCAGGGGTAGCGACCGCCTCTCGAAATTGACAACGTCTGCGCGGGGCGATGACGCACCGCAATTCGTACACGACGGTGCGCCCCGGGTTTATTCGCCCGTCCTATACTTCCCTTACATCTACCCAACAGACCCACCTGTACCTCCTCTTCCTTCGGCGCCCCGGGGCGACCTCGCAAGTTTTATTGGCGAAGATCCCCTCCCCACGCCGCCTGCAGCACCTCGCGCGCCACGCGGTGCTCCCGATGCGCGTACATCACCATTCGACTCCCTTGGCCTAGGCGGCGCACCTCCGGACCCGTCTGTCTGGTCGAATGAGCAGCAGCAGCAGCTCTTGCAGGCGCTTCTCGGAGGTGTGCCGCAAAGTGGCGCTCGCTCACCGGCTGCTGGCATCGCAGGCACAAATGACGCCGTGCCCGATGACCCGCTCATGGCACTTATGTCCAGCCTGGGGGGCGGGCCCGGCATGGGGGGTAAGGGCGTCGGTGCTATACCCGGGATGGCGCCTCCCCGAGCAGGACCGAAACCCAAAACACGCGCACAGAAGCTGATACCACTGCTGCACATAGTCGCGGTGTGGGCCCTCGTCGCATTCTTTGTATTTTGGAGAGAACCGGAAGTGTTTAGCATGCAGAACACTGCTGCGATATCTTCGAGCAACATCTGGCGCCGATGGGCCGAGCTGGCTTCGGGTCCACCAGAAAAGAACGTGTGGAGTGTTGAAGCAGTGGTGAGTTTGTGTCATTCATTCGTGGACAGTTGCCTAATCTTTGCCGTGCAGGCCTTCTTCTGGGCATTCGCGTCCTTGGAGCTGGCATTACACTCCATGCGCATATTCTCTGGTCTTGTCAGTCTTCTTGTATTCAATGTGGTTGCCCAGCGCTCATTACAATTTGCAGGACTCAACCCAGCCTCCGATGCTCCTCGCGCTTGCTCTGCCACACCTTCCGAAGCCCTTCCCTTCCATCATCGTGCATGGCCTCAAGTATTTGCAAATGGCTGGCGCGCTGTTGGATGACTTCGCGGCCGCGCTAGTCGCCTTTGGCCTCTTTATCGCGGCGTCAGCCATTTACTCTGACTGGTCCCTATCTTAATGGCCGCGGGCCTGTAGAACGATGTAGCATTCCCACTGCGAATATTAGTTCCAGCACATAGCATGCTATATAAGCTGCGCTGAAGCGACGAGCCAAAGTATTGCTATTAAGCGGAAGATGCAGATCACGGAAGCACAGCTGCTGCGCCCGTTGTGGCTTTGGGCGTCGGTGCCACGAAGCTTTCTGGTGGCTCGTCGACGACAGGAAGCCCTATATCCGCACGCTCGGTCTTCCAACGTGTCCAGCTGTTGCCTCCCGCTGTGTCCATCAACTCTTGTAATATCTTTGACGACCACTTGTTGTGGATCTCGATGCTTTCTTTCCGTCCATTAGCTGCGTGCAGGTTCGTTAAAGGTCGCATGAAGGGACATAAGTGGCCGACGTGCTGAATTCCAACATAAGTTCAGGCTGCCATGTCTCCTCCTTGACTTGTGGGAGCTTGTTGACTTGAATGTCGAGTTTCGGATTAGCGTATCGAATCCTCGGCAGCTCCTCTTTCAAGAAGTGACTAGCCAACGCGTCTGGTAAGCCCTCGGTCTCGCAACCCTGATGCGGTCGAACGCACCGTGCACCGAAATGGTCGTTCCGTTGTGCCAGCGTGAGCGTCAAGCTCTTGACGCCAACAAGCGTAGGCCGCGGCGCCTTGTTGAGGTTTTGAAGAACTCTTGAGAGGTGCGAAGGTCCGGGAAGAGATGGTGGCATTGTTCCGAGGCGGGAAGAACTAGAAACTGCTTGGGCGCCGCTCACTCTCAATGACCGCGGAGCGCGTCGAGGTGCTTGTTTGGTGTTGTATCGCTTCCTTCCTCGGCTTCAGAGTAGATCTCGATCGCCTCTTCGTCCGCTCGCGCCGTGCCTGCCCCAGTGGTACAACGCGTCCGTCACTGTCAACACGATCTACGATTATGGAGGGGGATGACTCTTTGGTTAGACGTCGCTCTCGGCGTAGCACTGCGGGTAACCGGTGCGTTGCCAACTGCATCTCCTTCGCATCAGCTCACCGTGTCGCAGCATGGAGGCTGCCCTCGCGGAGCTCAGCATAGAAGACACCAAGGATGAGGTGGAAGACCACGACTTCCTTGTTGCCAAAGGTGCGATAGACTCTCATGCACGCTGCTATCTTCTCACAAGTTCGCGCAGAGGAGGAGGATGTGTTCGAGTCCGACTTCGAGAGCACTGACGAGGAAGCGGAGGCTGCACAGCAGGCCCCTGAAATCGGAGAGAAGCTCGTGCAGGTCGAAGAGCGCAGAGAGAAGCAGGTATGTCTACTTCTTGCTTCTGACCTCCGTGGGGTCGTTGACGTCTGCAGACAGTACGAAGTCGCGTTGAGAGGGCTACTGCTGCCGCCCATGCGCGTCAGAAAGTAACATTCAACCCAGAAGCATACGATGATTCTGCAGAGGAATCTGCCTCCGCTGCGGCAAGGAAGAGGCGACGTGTATCATTGGGCCTTGCTATTGATGCCGAGACGGGTGAAGTCATCAACAACGCACAACGTCAGAGCCGCCGCTCGCACACGATTCTGAACACAAGCGCTACTGCACAACGGATGAAGAAGGATGCCGAGGACAAGAAAGTGTGTGATATGTCTCATTATCCATGACACCAGGTTTACCCTCCTAATTCCACAGCTGATGCCCAAGAAGTTAAAGGTCAAGATCCGGGCCTTAACGCAAGATGAGCTCATCGCGCGGGCTTTAGACATGGAAGAGGGCAACATTGTTGAGCACAAGAATTATCTATCCGTTGAAGAAGAAAAGAGGAAGCGGGCGCACGCTGTACGGACGGTCATAACTGGCCCCTTGTTGAGATGGGTCAGCCGTCGCGAAACTGCCCCGGTCCTGACCGAGACTGAGGCTACTCCTGGTGTGTTGGAGTGCTTAGCTTTCAAGGGTTACTGAACTAATCAACCCGGCAGATGATAAGATCCATCCTTCGAAATCACCAGCTGTAGACCCACCTGCAACCTCAGAATCCGCGCAACCTACAGACAAACCGAACCCGATGCCCGTTAATGAACTGCCCAAGGCTGAAACAGTAGCAGTCGCAAAGAACTATGTCGTTCATGAGCTCTCCCAAGAAGAGCCAGTAGTTCGACCCCTGTGGAAGGACACTATGGCAGCGATGTTCGGCGACCACGTAAAATGGGAGGATCTCAAGGTGTACGCAAGCAGGGGTCGCCCGCTCAGTGGGTCATCAGCACCTCGAGCACTAAGTTCTACTCTGACGGTTCACCAGCTCGCCCTGTGCAAACCTGCCCGATTACGGGTCGCCCAGCACGCTACCTCGATCCCCGCACCAACGTGCCATACGCGACACCTGCAGCATACCAAACCTTGACGATGATCCTGAAACACGAATACGTTTGGAGCCACGCACTAGGATGCTATGTTACCCGCCCAGACGCGACTACGCCTTCCCAGAAAACCGGCAACACTATCGCATCCATGGAAGAATAGTCCTTAGGGAGGTGCTTTGGTGTACCTCTGGTGATGGTCAGCCCCTCGCTAACCGTACGGTGCCCGGCCCCGCAAGGCGGCTTGGCCCCATCGGCTGGAGACCTCGGGGAACATCTACTTGCTCGCGCGTCCAGTTCTACACGGTACGAATGCATCCATATTGACCTCTGACTATCGCTGGGTTTTTCGGCGAGCTAGGCCGTAATGCACTCTTCACGTCGACTGTGGTCCGAGATGTAGACAGCTAGCAGTAGTGCTGCGTCTGGCTGCGTGGGTGCCTTGTGGACGCGTACACAAGCGTCAACAACGCGTCAATTACCATAATTTGAAACACCGCCGTTCGGACCGCTGCAGCGTGACGACTCCCTTTCTTGCGCTATCTCATTCTCATGCAGTCGTACACGGACTCTACGGCTCGTCCTTGGACTGCTCAATCTCGTGAAACGACCGCTACTCGACCTCGTACGGTCCAATCCCGCCCGACGACAGCCCGTCCTACCACTGCTGCCTCTTCACGCCATCATGAAGCCAGCTTCATCGTTGCTCTGTTGGAAGGTCGTGGTATTGCACGGGAGGTTGGGATGGCTGCGCTAGATCGCGATACTGGTCGCGCCATGCTGATACAGGTATACGGCGTCAGAGATGCACCTGAGCGCGACACCACTGATGGGGGGTTCTAGCTTGCTGATTGTCAGACCTACGTGAAGACTCTCCACCAAACGCATCTTCATAAACCCTATTTGATACTGGTCCCGGATACTTTCTTGTCGCCCAAAGATAGTCTGGGACCCTCATCAGGGAAAACGCCAACTTCGACTTCGCTTCTAGTGCAGTGTCTCTATGATGAGTTCCCTGGCGTACCTATTGAGCCGGTTCTGCGCAAGTACTGGAACGAAGATGCTGGTATACCTGAGGCCCCACCCGAGATGACCTTTCTAAAACGCTCCCCGTGCAAGGTCTTGAATTCGTATCCCAGCTCTGCGTCCAGGATGAAGAACGTGCTGCCATGATACTGGCAGTGTCAAGAAAGTGCGCATATATGCGCCATTCTTGCGACTTCTGTGGACTCTAATGATCATCTGAAACCAGATACTACGCCCTATCCGCAGCTTCGGCTATATTCAAGCATGCCGAGATCAAGCTGAACACGCAGTTTGCCAATGGATCGCTACGCATCCGTTTTGTACCCGTCGAGGGAACGATGATGATCGATCTAGAGACGGCACGGAGCCTCGAGATTGTTGGGAACATGGGGAGCGTCAAGTCGCCCCACTCACTGTTCGGGTACTACATCATTTACTGTCGCCAATCCTGAGACCTGACGCACCATAAGCGTTCTCAACCATTGCTTCACTGCTATGGCCAAGCGACTTATGCGTTCCAATTTACTGGCCCCAATTACAGGTGCATTCTCGGCTGCCTCATCAACAGTGCCGTCGCTGACGTTCCCGCAGTCCAGAATGCTTTGGATGCTCGACTGGATGTTGTTGAAGGTGCGATTACCAATCGCCCCGCCTGGATTTTCTGAAAATCTCCGTCGCAGAATTAGTCCAAACCGAGGACAGGTTCACGGAGGTCAAGGATGCCCTGAAGCACCTCAGCAAAGTAGATCTTGACAAGCTCATCTGCTCTGTGAGGGCCATCACGAGACTTATTTTGTTGATGTTGAAAAGACATCTAGTTGGCTTCTAACGAAACGCGCGAAACCAGCACGGCTCGCACGGCGTCTTCAAGAGTAACGCAAATGATCAATCTTCGGGACGTCGTGCGGTACCTACCTGCATTACAGAAGGCCTTGATTGGCTCTAAAAGCCAAGTTCTGCACATCATTTGTGATGTCTGTCATCTCTCGTTAGCACCGTACGATGAACTGAATAGCTCGTTCAGATGCTCACGGATGAGCGCCTACCAAAGATCGAGAGGTTCGTATCGCGGAGTCTGAACGAGGACGCATCTCTCCAGAAGGTGAATAGGAGTTTTGATCTGCCCTGGTCTTCCCCGCCTGATCCTCGTCTGTGAGACGGGGCTTGGTGCTGTCAATGCCCGGGTATATGCTGTCAAGGTGTGGCATCCGTCGATATACTGTGCTTCTGGCTGAGGCTCCTCAGGCAAATTGCAACCCTCTCCTCGATGTCGCTCGCGAGACGTACAAAGAAAACGTTGGCGACATACACGCCTTGCACCGCGGTATCACAGAGAAGTATGACTTACCCATACAGCTCATCTACCAAGAGACGGGGTTTGTATTCGCCATTAAGAAGGGAGACCTGGAAGACGGGAAATTACCGCGAGGTTTCATCAATCAGTCGATGCAAAAAGGACGTTGGCTGTTTACGAGCATGGAACTGGTTGGCGAATCAGGGGCTCTACTCATTACTCCCTACTCATAGAGAAACAGAAGAAGCGCAACGCTAGGATGAAAGATGCTTTAGATGAGGCCCTGATTCTCAGTCAATCGTATGCCAATTTTTAATGTGCTGGGATAGTTTGTTTATGATTGACATCCCAGGACTATCAACGACCTTGTATCAGAGATTGTGCATGACATCGGTGTCCTTTATAAGGCTTCTGAAGCAGTAGGATTCTCATCACACAAGATGCAAGGGTGTCCCAGTAGTGACGCTCGTCCATCAAGGTAGCCATGTTGGATATGTTGTGGTCCTTCGCTCATGTTTCTATCCGTTCGTCCAACCTCCCAATACACGACGACGCACTAACCGGACACCTCGCAGTGAAAAATTATGGTACTACCACCACGCTTTTGAGTAGGGAGACACAGTTTCACTATCTTCTCTGGCAGTCCGCCCTGAATTTACTGGAACACTTGCGATCAAGGCAGGCCGTCACCCCATCTTGGAGAACGTGCAGTCTGCGGGATCACTCGTTCCAAATGATGTGTATTGCTCCGACTGCACGTCATTCCAGATGGTGCATGGTCCAAAGTGAGTTGCAAATGTCATCTTACTATCCGCCTGGTACGGACTGAGCTCGATATAGCATGTCGGGTTTGTCGCATGTCCGCTATATCTCGCTCGAACTCCCTAATCTAGCGTAGGGAAGAGCACATATCTCAGACAAATCGGCCTTCTAGTGGTCCTCGCTCAATGCGGTTGCTTTGTTCCAGCCGAATATGCGAGCTTCCGGTAAGCACACCTCGATTTCGTCGGCCCTCCACACCAAACTGAAAAACTTGTTCAGTATCCACGACTATCTCTTGACGCGTCTGTCAAACGACGATGATATTGAGAAGAATCTCAGCACATTCGCTAACGAGATGGCATCGTCTGCAATGATACTAGGACTTGCAACGTCAAACTCCTTGGTCCTGATTGATGAGTTGGGAAGGGCCACCTCTCCAAAGGAAGGCGCAGGCATCACGCACGCCATTGCTGAAGAGCTCATCAGGATCAAAGTGAGTCCCACTCATGGGCTACCGCGATTGCCTAACATCGTATCAGTGCTTCACGTTCTTCGCTACGTGAGCACAGAGCATGCCCTCGTACCCTGTGCGCTGAGGTTCTACTACAGCCACTTCCACGAACTATCTGTGACTCTGTCTCGCCAACCGACAGTTGTCCAGTGAGTTATTCCACGGATGTTGCATCGTCAACCATCGTCAACGTGCTGACCTTTCGACACCAAGTTTGCATCTCTCGGTCCAGGTATGTTGTCTGCCTTCGCACTGCCGCTCTTATCTGGCCCTCAGAAATCCCGGATGTCGAGTTCCAGCATCGGCATGACCTTCAATTACAAGTACGTCACATGTAGTATTCATCCCGTGTCGTTGACCTCACGTCCCCGTAGAATCGTGAATGGCTTGCCTGAGAACATGGAACACTATGGTTTCGCCACCGAGAACCTGAGCCGGATGCAGTCAGCTAACCCGAAGTATAGGACTCCAGCTGGCACGCTTAGCAGACTTGCCAGCCGACGTACTCACAGAAGCTTCCACGATCGCCAACCGGCTGGCCGATACATCCACGCAGCAAGACGAAAACAGCGAATCGAGCAAAGTTGCCAAGAGGCGAAAGGCTGTCCTCAGGGTACTGCGCCGCTTGTTATCTTGGTTCTGCATTGTGGAGGTGGCGTTTGATCTGACTGCTGTATGACTCCCTAGCTACGAACGACGCTGACGCAGGCACTGGAACACTCAAGACTCCCGGACCGGGACTTTCTGACTTATTTGATCGGCCTGCAGGAGAAGTTTACAAAGGAACTCAGCGACAACCTCTTCTGATGTCTTGGCTTGTAAATGGAACTGGGCTCGTCCATTTGGCTGTTCATTCTTCTGAGCGCGACTCTCGTTATGTCTATGACTGTATCATGACCAAAGCTTGTAGAGCTCGAGAAAATGAAACGCAGTTTTGAACGGCGGACATTCCAGATGGAGAATCGTTGAACATCAACGCAGGTGGTCAAGTCTTATTCTAGCCTATGCCTCAATTGTGCCGGTGTCCGAGCGGTGTGTGAATGCCAGGGCAGGTTCGCGGGAGGTCGTGATCAAACCCTGCAATTGTCCACACAGCAATGACAACAACAACAACAACACAAATGTATAGATCACAACTCCTGGTACAGCCGGCTGCTCAGCTTTTGTGCTCTCCGCGACCCGTTCGAGACCTCGAGATGCAGGTCACGGCGGAGCTCGACGGCGCGCTTCGACAGCTCGCTCTGCGTCTGCTCGTTCGTCGCGACAAGGAGTTGATCGATAAGCGTGTACGGGAGCCAGGTAGACATGGCCGTTTTTGGTGGGTCCTGCGCCAGGCGTGACTCAGCCTGCCAGCGTGCCGGTGAGCGGTGTGCGGAGATAACGGGCAGTGAGCACGTACCTTGCGTAGCAGAGCCAGTGTGAGCTCTAATGCAAGCTCGAACATCTCAAACCGCATACACGCGCGGATGAGCCACTCTGGGTGATGCTCCTGTTTGCACAATCCCATTCAGCCACCGGTCAGCGGAGCGGGGTTCAAGCTGTCTTTACCTCTAGCCTGTGGATGAGCCATGGTGGAGGAGCCGATGCGCGCTCGAGCCCCGTAATCGTCTCGAAGACGACTTTCGAGTAGCGCAGATCCACGTCGGGCCCGTCGTGCCGCTCGAGAGACTGCCGCAGGTACCGCCACCCACGATCCGAGTGTGTCCCCGCCCACGATGTGACCTTGTCCGTGAGCAGCCAATCGGTCGTGTCCTCGGCCCTAAGCCCAGTTTGAGTCCTCATTCACAAGATTACGCTAGTCAGGACGGCTCACAGGACGGCGTCTGGGTTGCGGCTCAGCCGCAGACATTGCCTGGTGAGGTGCGAGAAGAGGTCGGTCATGTCGACATCGAGCGTGCGGGCGGTCGACAAGGCGAGGTTGAAGCGGTTGGTCTGGACGAGCCGCAGAACCACAGACTCGGGAGAGCGCAACGTTGCTGTTCCTCGTCAGCATCGACGAAGTACCAACATTTCTGCCCGAGGCTCACCTCCCGCCCGCAATAGGTCCGGGTCCTTCCTGATAAGGTCGACCTGCGCACTGAGCAGAGTGTACTCTGCGACGACATCCGAGAGCTTGACGATCTCTGAGTCGCGCTTTCCGCCAGAGAACTTGTCCTCGGGGACGTGCTTCGTGAGCTTCCGGCGCTTGCGCTCGGGCTGCCGGGAGCCGAAGGGCTCAGGGACGAGCGGAAGGACAACCCACGCGTCCTCCTGGTCGAGCAGGGCAAGCGCATTTAACGCGACGACGAGCGCCTCGAGCTGTTGCTCCGCGAGCGCGAAGAACTGCGCGGGCTCGGCGGTGTTGCTGAGCGCGGCGAGCTTCCGCGCGCGCTGGTACATCGCGAGTGCAGCTGTGCGCGCCTCAGCAGATGCATGGAGCAGGAGAGAGGGCCGGCGCACCATTTCTGTAGTCCCCGTGCGTCACGTACCACGTGTACAGGATGCGCGAGTAGTACGGCTGCACACGAGGGTCCGCGTTCCGCGCCTTGAACGACAGCGACGACTCGACTTCGTCGACGACGCCGACAAAGTTGTAGGACATGAGGCGGTCGATGGCATGTTCTTCGCACATCCGGTGCACCAGATGTTGTGCGCCGTCGCGCCGTCTGCACAGATCGTCAGCCGGGATAACAGGGAAGCGGCTCAATGACCCACAATTGCTCGTGTGGCGTAGACAGCAACGCAGAATAAGCGTCGTCCCAATACCCGAGGTCCGTCGAGCCCCGGATGACCATGTGCCATAGATCCGTGGTGTCCCACTCTGACGGCGCATTCGACAGCGCCAGCCGCGCAAAGTGGACCTCGTAGTCTGTGAGGTTCGCCGTCTTGAACATAGACGAGGCGTGCAGGTAGAACCCGAATATCGAGTCAAAGAGCTGTCCTCCGGGCAGAAGCGCCGCGAGCGCGTCCGCGTCCTCGAACGACAATGCATTGTGCGGGCCTGCGGAATACGTCAATTGACCGATGGGGCGACGGCGGGGCAAATAACACTCACCAAAGTTCCCCGCAAGGTTGTCCATCGCGCCTGCGGCGTCCGCATCGCGCCCGACGTCCAGCCACAGCTTCGCCCAGACGTACATCACCGCGGGCGTGCGCGGGAGCCACTCGAGCGTCTCCCGCGCAGCATCCAAGAACCCGAGCGCGCGCAGGCGCTCGCACCAGAGCACCTCAAGGCGCGCTGCGTGCGCGGTGGACGTCGCCTGCAGCAGCCCGCTCATGTCGAGGAACGCGTGCGCGGCGACGGGGAGCGGCGCGTCGCCCTGCCCGGTGCAGATCTGCTCGAGCATGCACGGGAAGAGCGCGGGCGCGGGCGCCGCTGCGCCCGCCGCGCCGTTCTGCGACACGCCGAGCGTGCGCAGGCGCGCGGCGATCTCGTCTGCGTCGTCGCCCGCGCCCGCGCCGGCGGAGCGCAGCGGCGCGCCGAGCGCGGGCTGCTCCGCGGCGTAGCGCAGCATCGCGGCGCCGCGGAAGACGGCGAAGACCTCGGCGAGGAGCGCAGGGTCCCAGCGGCCGAGATCGCCCGCGAGAAAGACGAGAAGCGCGAGGAGCGCGAGGACAAAGTCGTAGCGCGCGCGGACGGAGTGCGCGGCATACGCAGCGGCGAGCATGCGGGTGTGCACAGACGCGCGCTGCGGGAGGAGCAGCTCGACCTCGTCTTCCTCCATTTTGACCGCGCGGTCGAAGCCGCCAACGAGGTCGAGCACGAGGCGCGCGCCCGCATCGAGATCGGACACGCTCTGCAGGCGGCCGACGAGCCAGCTTTCGGCGCCCTCGCCGAGCGCATCGCGGAAGCCACCGCGCGCGGCCGTGTCGGCGATGATGTCCGCAAAGGGGAACGCGATTTCTTGCTGCGTCAGGTCGACCATGCGGCCCTCTAACTTGCGCAGCGCTCGCGCGCCCATGCGCGTGCGGAGGCTCCATGCGATCTCGCACACCGCGAATTGGGATTCGGTACCCAGATCTGCGCGGAGGTGGCGGTGCAAGCGCAGCGGGAGGTCTTCCACAGCAAGAGCACCTGTCCGCTCGCGCTCGGCTATCAAGACTTCTTCGCGAGGACCGATGCCCAAGGCGAGAGGCCAGCGAGCTGAGTGTTCGATGTTACGACAACGAGCGATGAAGCCTTCCCAGTCGCGTTTGAGTGAAATCCAGTACCTTTCATGTTGGAGAGCGCCCGTCTGAGTGTCGCGAGTCAGCGCCACCGTGCAGCCCACGATAGAGGCTATCTGCTCCGCCAATGAGGTGTACGAGGTGGTGAGCGGGGCCGGTGGAGGTCCCGGAAGTGAGAGGCATGCATCCCTATACTGGTCAATGGCGGTGCGGAGGGTGTAGTTGGAGAAGACGCCGGGGCGCACGACGGCAGAGAAGAACGTGTCCGTGAGGAAGCCAGGTGTAAGCAGGAGCTCATCGAGGTAGGCGGGGGTCAGATCGGGCTCGTAGGGGTAGAGCGCGACGCGCCATGCAATCCGGTTGATGTCAGTGGCCACATCACTCATGGGGATGTTGAGAATCTCGATTGCTGCTTGACCCTGACGGTCCCACAACGTGTGCAAGTAGCCACCGATGATGGCAAAATCTTGAAGATGGCCGTGCGCGCTTTCGCGGGAGGCTTCGAACGTTTCGATGAGTTGCAGGTTGTCGTTAAAGGCACTGAACACCTGGAAGAAACCTCCCGAGGACGCAGAAGAAGGTGTCGGGATGAAGACAAGGACGTTAGGCCCTTCATACACAGCGATGAGCTTCTGCGGTGCGGGGTCGAGGAGGATGTTCGGTTTGTTCGACGAAGAGCCTGCACTAGGCGTGAGTTCTCTACCCGTTGTGGCCAGAGACGGGAGGGTCTTTGCGGAAGTGCAGCCACTGCGAGCTGTCCATAGGCGGAGTGTCCGGTCACGCGAGAGCGTCCAGACATGACCGATATCTGTGGGCTGCGGATGGCTCGCGGCAGCAACGATGTGAGATGCCTCGGTGGGGCCTTGATGGAGGAATGATGTGATGGAAGTGAGGAAGGTGGTGTGGTGAAATACGTTCTCTGTCCAGTGGTCTGCAGTTACAAAGTGAGACACTCTATCTTCAAGGACAGCACAAAGGAGACGCACCAGGGTTGGCTTTGTCGCCGATGACTTCCGCGTCCAGGCGGATGAGAGACCCGTCCGTGAGTGCAAGGGCCACTGTGTGAGTACCCTGGACTTGAACAAGAGCCTCGACATAATCCTGCACGTTCTTGAGATGGTACTCGCGACACCAATTGCTGACCATGTGCGTGCCCCATAGCTGATGGGGATTCTGCACTGGAACGACAAGGCGATAGAGAGAGCCCGTCGCCGTCACAGCGAGGATGTGCAGCTCGCGGCCCTCCCACAAGAACAAGGCCGGGTTCGGCAGGACCGTGTACGGAAACACGAAGCGGATGGGGGGTGTCTCGGTCGACAGCGAGACGAGCTCGATGATGAGGCCATTGTGGATGAGGCGGAGGAGGATGACGCCTGTCTGTACCGAGTGGAAGAAGGAGGAGTAATTTGCGTGCTCTTGTGGCGGGTCGTCGTCGCTGGGAGATGGCGGGAACGGTGCATGTGGTTTGGATGTGTTTATAGCTATCGCTGCTGTCTGCGTCGGCGCGTAGACGTCGGAGAGGTGAGTAGCGACGAGGACTTTGTCTGCGGCGGTCGCCATCGCGGCTCGCGCTGCCCGTTCCGAGTTCGTTCGCTCGTTCGCGCGTCGAGTCGCTCCGAGGCGCGCGTTGGCCCACACCCGCACAAACACACGCAAACAACGCGTCCCGGAGGCGGCGTCAAATCCGGGAACGCTCCGTCCGCGACTCTCACAGATGCGCCCTCTGCTAATTAGCGTCGGAAACCGGCCTGCGCAGCGGTCGCACTGTTCACTTTTGAACCACCAACTGGCATACCGGAAAGAAAAAGCTAGCCAACCAACATGGGGAATGTTCTATCCCAGATCAAAATGGTGATCGCTCTCCTCCGTGAGCTTGACGCCGAGTACCGCGCCGTGAAGGAACGCGTCGAACGCTCGCCCGGGCTGCCCGTGCCAGAGCCCACGACGCCCTTCTGGACCGTCCCGCCAGCAAACCTCCCAACATCTGCAGATGCTGCGCTACCATCGCACGCAGACGTCGTCGTCATAGGTTCGGGCATCACGAGCGCTTCCTGCGTGCGCACCCTGCTGAAGCGCGGCCCGCCCGGTCTCCGCATCGTCGTCCTCGAAGCGCGCGACGTGTGCACAGGCGCGACCGGACGGTGAGTAGTACCTGCCCATCTCCTCGCTGTTCGCATGGAGGCTTAGCATATCGCAGGAATGGCGGGCACGTGAACCCGCCGCTGTTCCACGACTACAAAGACCTAAAGGCCGAATTCGGGCTCGACGCCGCCAAGCGCATCATCCGCTTCCGCCTGGCGCACCTCCCGGCTCTGCGCGAGGCCGTGGAGGAGGCCGACGCGCTCGAACACTCGCAGCTTCGCGACATTGAGAAGCTCGACGTGTACTTTGATCAAAAGGTCTTTGACGAGCAGAAACAGGCCCTCGAGCAGTGGAGGGCCGACATGCCCGAGGAGGCTGCAGGCTCTTACGTCGTCGAGGGAAAAGAGGCCTCCCAGGTGGTTCACGCCGTCGTATCGCGTTTGATGCGCAACTTACACGGACGGGACAGAAATTCGGTCTCTCTGAGCAGGTCGTGGGCGTGATCGCGTCTCCGGGCGGCGCCGCGCATCCCTACCGCATCGTAACTTCCGTCTTCGCCAAGCTGCTCAGCCGATATTCCGACCAGTAAGCTCCCAGCTGCCTCTCGCCGCCTGGAAGTAAGCTCACCCCCACGCGCAGGCTCAGCATCTTCGCCCACACACCCTGCACCGAGATCACCCCGCCGTCCGCCCCATCGCTGCACTACACCGCGCACACCCCGCGCGGCACGCTGAGCGCGCGGCACATCATTCATGCCACTAACGGCTGGTCCTCGCACCTCCTCCCAGGAATGCGCGGGAAGCTTGTCCCCGTGCGCGGGCTGATGACCGCGCAGCGCCCGGGCACGGGCCTGCCCGCGCCCGCGCTCGCCACAACCCCCGCACGCGCACACGTGTTCTACCACGCCCCGCCGGGGTACGACTACCTCACGCAGCTTCCGACCGTGCGCGGCGAGCTCATGTTCGGCGGCGGCGCGGCGCAGGGTGGGCGGGTCGTGCTGAGCGAGTTCGGGCTCGCGGACGACGGCGCGTACGCGCTCGGCATCGCAGCGCACGTTGGCGGCGCGCTGCCGGAGTACTTTGGACGCGCGCACTGGGGCGGCGAGGCGCGCGCGGACCCCGCGGAGGAGGGCGAGGGATGGGCCGCGGGGCGCGTCAAGGCGCTGTGGACGGGCGTGCTGGGCATCTCGACCGACCTGCAGCCGTGGGTCGGGCGCGTGCCGGCGCGCGTGTCGGGGCGCGCGGTGCCCGCGCACAGCGAGGCGGACGCGGACGCGGGCGACGGCAAGGACGCGGGCGGCGCGACGGCGCCGGCGGGCGAGTGGCTGTCTGGGGGGTACACGGGCGAGGGCATGGTGCACGCATGGCTGTGCGCGCATGCGCTCGCGCTGATGGTA
The DNA here is from genome assembly GCA_022496205.1 of Gloeopeniophorella convolvens. NCBI lineage: Eukaryota > Fungi > Basidiomycota > Agaricomycetes > Russulales > Gloeopeniophorella > Gloeopeniophorella convolvens. The sequence goes on along the minus strand of WTXD01000004.1, from coordinate 1,196,470 downwards.
CTCGGGCGCGAGGAGGACGAGCGCGTGCGCGAGTGGTTCCCGGACGCGTTCCGGATCACTGAGCACCGGTGGAAACGGGCGTCGCTCGAGCGGCTTGCGGAGCGGTTCTGAGGCGCGGGCGGGCGTCGGTGCGCTTCCTAGTGCTTAGCGTGTTTACGCTTCAGAATTTTGGGTATGGCTCGATCTAGTGCTGTACACTAAGTATGTGCGTCTCGGATGCGACGTATGGAATGTGGAACCAGAGCACCATAGTACTTGGTACCGATCCTATATTCGTACAGGCTATACTTACACTCAGCATCGCGCACTACTTCCCACGTCAAACATAGAGGCTCGCCTCGAAGCACTCGAACACTCCATCCCGGCGTGGACGCGCCACCCAGAGCGCCGCCGAGCGCGACACGACACGCCACGACACTGCCAAGCGGACATAATCGCCCTACACCCAGCACAGCACAGCCCGAAGGCCGGGGCATGCGTTTCTTCGAACACAAGAATGACGATACTTCAGTGCCCTGGCGCCGCCTCGAGGCCACAACGGTGCCTGACATCCTGGCACCCTCGGAATTGAGGTATGTAAGCGTCGTCGTCGCGAAGGCGCCTGCGCGAGATGAACGTCCCCGTTCTTGTGCCCCTGGCACCCGCAACATCCTGGAACCCGCCTGGCCGTTGCATGCGTGCTGGCATGCATGTTGCGCGTATTTTTACCACCACTGGCCGCAGCGCTGACGAGCGCCGGGGGCTGATTCTGCCGAGGCGGCTGCTTCTGGAAACGAATAGGCGCAAGCAAGTGGTCCAGGGACGCGCGGGTACAGGGTGATGGCAGCGAAGGGGCCCGGCGGTTCGTGAGTCGCGACAGGGCCAGAGTGATCCTGGCCCGTCGGGGCGCCAGGCATTGAAGGCGGCTGCCATTGCCCAGTGGCCATGGCAGGCCCGCGCGACAGACGCGCCAAGGCATCCTGCCGTGCGGGCATCCCTGCCCGGCCGACGGGCGTGCCCACTACGCATTGGAGCCCTTCACCTTCCATGCGGGAAACTCAGCACAGGGAGTTTGTTTGGTCCAGCACCAGGCCCCGGAGGGAACGTAATTCGTAATTCTGATCATTGCAGTGGGTACGAAAAGACAATCAGAAGAGAAAAGACAGTACGAGATGAGTGGGGCTACGCGATTAAAGTGCTTCTTGCTCGAAGCGCCGGCGGTGCGTTTGCACGCACATATACATAATCGCGCCCGTGCACGGCACGCAGCAGCAGGAGCAGCGAGATAAGTGACAATGGTAGAAGCCCGGTGTGGAAGGGAAGGGGCGAGCGTGGAAGGATCGAAGCCCCGCTCCAGGGCAGCCGCACGCACTTCCTCACGCATTTACTTATTTACGAGCACCCGCGCGTCGGGCAGCATTCATGAATGCCGCGTCCCCGGGCCTTGCCACGGTCCGAATTGTGCTGATTGCAGCAGCCGGGGAAATTCGCGCGCGCATCCTTGGGGAAAGCGATGCTGCAGAAGCAAGCTGCGCGGCGCGACACGCGGCGCGACGGCTGGGGCTGCGTCGCCGTGTGGTGCGTGTGCTTCTGGGCCGCCATCGCGTACGCACCAGCGCTTACGGCGACGGGCAGGCCGCAGAGTGCGCGCCAACGTCCACAATACCGATGCAGCACTGATTGTGGGGCAGAAGCCAGGGGCGGCGCGACCCACCGTCAAAGTCCAGGCGCGCGGGGAGAGAGCGCGATGTCGATGAGCTCATACATATACATAGGCAGCCCGCCGCTGCGAAGCAGAAATATCAGCTCGTGATTGCCCTCCCGCGAGCGCGTGCTGCCGTAAGCGACCGGAGGCGTGGCGCAGAAGCACCCATTTGATACTGCGGGGCACGAGATCGAGCGGGCTGTGGGAGCTCGCGCAGACGGCATCGCGGCGCTGCTGATCCTTCGCGCGCTGGAATGGGACGTGGGCGGGGGTGCGACGCTCGGATGCGGCGAGGAATGCGAAGCGTGGGGGGCGTGCGAGGGCGCGCGGCGCCCGTGATTGTGGCAGGGCGGCGCGCGCGCGCGATGGGGTGGGAGGGTCTTCACAGGGCTGCCAGACGCAGTGCGATGAGAAGGCGGTGGGGCGACGGTTGGTGGATAAGGTTGATTCGGGAGTTCTCGAGCATTGTTCCACGAATGGCGGCTGATGGGGATTATGTGCGCGCTGGGCCGGATTCGACGGGGCTGTCTGTGGCGTGTCGTCGATCAGAGTCCGCTTTCGTCAGGATAACAATTGGAGCGCGGTCAGCTGCAGGTAGGCTTCTCGGAGGCCGCATCGCTGGCGACAGGTGGCTGCACGGCAATAACTACGAGCCAATATCTAGGCGAAGGACGAGACAGTGCTACAGATTGCAGAGTACATTGCAATTGATAAGGGAACGTTGACGCGAGATGTCTGACGACGAAGCGGGCCGAAGGAGTGAAGGATTAAGATGAGGAGGCGGTCAGATGATCGCAGCGACAGGCTCAGCGACGGCGTAAGCGGCGTCCTGCGGTGACCACGCTCGCTGCACATCCCGGCGGTTTCGCGGCAGACACACTGCGATCAGGTTTCGCAAGTTCGCCGCACGACGCGACGCACGCAGGCGAAGGCCAGAGACTGAAACCCAGGCGAGGACTGCTGAAGGGGCAAAGGCGAGGAACATCTCGAGTTGGGGCTTGTTTGTCCGGGGCCGGCCGACGGTTGCCCAGTGCTCTGTTCTCCGCTGTTCTGCTCAACGCTCGCTCCTCGTTCGCCCTCTCCCCCATCGTCCGCTCATCGTGGCACACAGCGAGCTGCCCCCCTCGCCTCAGCCCTTCCTTACGTCCCAGTATATCCCCCTGATTGTAAGTATCCACCCTCCAGTCGTCCGCTCGTCGTCTCAGCTCTTCCTTCTAACCAGCCACAGCTCGACGGGGCGTTCTAGCATCAACGACCGCGCCTCTTGCCGTCTGCCTCGTCCTTTCTCTCCTTTTTCTCTTCTAGTCCATGGCAGTTCTCGCCCCTCAGGACTGGCACCCTCCCCGCGATCACCAGATGGATTCACCTGCTCCAAACGCATCAAACTCATCCGTATCTCGCCAGCGCGTCTCGCCCGCTAATGATCCCTCCCCCGCCCCGTCCCCCGTATCCCCTCCCCAGGCCCAGTCTTACCCATACCCCGTCCAGCAGCAGCAGACAGGATGGAATGCCAATGCCCCACCATTCTATCCCGCTGCATTCTACCAAAATCCCCACCAGCAGCAATATCCCATGCACCCGTCCCAACAGGGCCAGATGCCTCCCCAGGGTGCATACTTCGATCCCAACGCACAGTTTGCTCAGTGGGCTTATCAGCAAATGATGTTCAACGCTCAACAGCAGGCACAACAACTCGCCCAGCACGGCCCACCGTCGTCCTCCCAGCGCGGGCGCTCGTCCAGTGCCAGTTCGACCGACTATTTCGCCCAAAATCAGCTGCATAATTTTAGCCCATTTCCCTCTGGCACTCCCCCTCCCCACCCGTCCCAGCTTCCCAACGGCTATCGCGCCGGCTCCTCGCCCAACGGGTCTGCCAGCGGCGCTACCGCTCCCTACGACGGTTTCCACCCATATCGGCGGCCGAACCATCGCCAGGCGTCGCAGTCTTCTGACCAGCCTCCCACCGGCGATTGGCGGCAACAGCCTTTCCAACCGCCGTATGCGCGTGCCGACGCCGCCGGTTCGACCACATCCGTCAATTCGACCGGGAGCGCTCACCGGCAGCGGACACCCAGCCTACAGGGTTCTGCCAATGGTTCTGTTGGCCCACCGCACCACCACCCCAGCAGTAACGGTGCCACCGGGAGCGTGCGCGGCCGAAACGGGCCACCGTCACAGCAGGCACATTCTAATGGCTCGATAGGGCGTAGTAGCAATGCTGTGCCCAGCCCTGTCTCTTCCTCTAGTCAACCGTCCCCTCGTCCCCACCATCGCAATCCCTCGGCTTCCTCTTCGACCTCCTCTGTTGCCCGCGCTCCCCCGTCATCCTCCAACACCCCGCCTTCCGGCCCCTCTATGGTTCACGCTCCCACTCCACGACCTGCGCGGCCTTCACCGCTGTCACAGGGCATGTCGACGGCTGACAAGCGCATGTCGCGCGACGACAGCGAGCTGCCGGAGCCCCTCCCCACCGCCTCCACCGTCCGCAGCAGTGGTCTCAGAGGCCGACTGCGCCGCGCGCTCTCCCTCAGCGCGGCGCAGACCATCTCCGAAGAGACGTCCGCCGGCACTCCGGCGGCTTCTGGGCTGGCGGGACCCGCTTCTGGGCTCCAGAGCAATGCGGCGGATGCGGGTGACACTGGCTCGACAGCCACTAAGCAGGCTAAGAAAAAGCGCACAGCGCTGTTCAACTCACGGTTGAATGCGTCGACGGATAACATATCCCTCTCTTCCACCATGTCCTCTGCCTCCTACCTCATCCGCAAGGTCGGCTCCCTTGGGAAGCTCACACGGCGTAACTCGCTCGCGGGTATCACCTCCCTGTTCAAAGATAAGAAGGACAAGGAGGATGGTGACGAAAGCGGCGGCAAGAAGGGCAAGAAGAAGAAGGGAGACAAGGGCGCGGCTGCGGAGGCTAGCGTGTCGCACGTCACCGCAGAGCTCGATCGCCCCAGCACCGAGTGGAGCGCAGAGCTCAATGGGCTCTCCCCTGCGCCAAGCTTGCGCGCCAGCACACGCTGAAGAGCAACGCTGAGGCGGCTGCCAAGAAAGCGCAAGAAGAGGCTGCCGCAGCGGCCGCAGCCGCCACTGCTGCCACCGCCGGTAGCAGCTCGGCCGCCCAGCCCGGTGAGCCGGTGCCTGCGACGTGGGAGAAGAACACGACGACCATCCGGGGTGCCGCTGGCTCGGTGCGCGTCAACGAGGAGGGTATGCGGGTCATCGTCGAAGACGACGACTCGGGCAGCGAGGGCGAAGACGAGCACCCACACGACTACTCGGCACACATAGAGGGCTGGGAGGAAGAGGAGTGGAGCCACGTCGAGGACGACGAGGACGTCACCATCCGGCAGGGCCTCGAGCAGACGAACGTCGGCGAGGGCGATGACGACCATGAGCCGTGGGCCGTCGGCGTACGTCGGAGCGTCGAGCGTGTACGACAGCCCGCCAAGGGCATTCTCAAAAGTATGTGTACGCCCCTCGTCCGATTGTACGCACACTAACACGAGGTGCTCCCTCCCCGCAGATGCCGATAAGTACGACCAGCACAACTTTATAGACACCCCCAACAGCTACAGCCGCAACCGCTCCAACTCGTACAACTCGCACCCCGCTCAGGCGCACGAGCTGGGCCCGCTCGCGCGCATCCCATCGCCGAACCCGGACCACATCGATGGGCTGCGGCATCCGGCGGCCGGCACGGCGTTCATCCCGCCGCTGTCGTTCGAGGCGGACGAGGGCACGCGGCCGTCGTCCGCGGAGAAGTCGCTGTTCAGCCACCCGAACCTCAACTCGAGCGCGCCGGTGCTGAGCGCGATGCTCACGTCGCCGCCGACGCTGCAGCACCGCTCGGCGACGACGCCGGCGAAGCGGCTCGCGTTTGCGAGCAACCTGAGCGTGTACGACACGTTCCCGCCGAGCGTGTACGACCGCCGCAGCGAGCCCGCGACGTGGAGCCGGCTCACACCCGCGCTCGCGCAGCGGATCAAAGAGGAGCTCAACTCGTTCAAGATGGAGGAGATGGAGGTGCATGCTGCAAGCCGGATCCAGTACGCCCCGCCTTCGCTGCTTGCTGTCTGTCGTCCGTGCCGCTAACGCCGCCCCCGCCCCCGCAGTACCCAGTTCTTTGTCTGACATCGCTGTCCCGCTCCGCTCCGCTTAGTACACGTTGTCCGTCGTGTTTTCCCGTTCGCAATGATGCCAGCTGTCCGTGCACGATCTGTCCCGACCCCGATATCTCACGCCCGTTACCCGCGCCTCGGCATATAGCCCCAGTTCAACCACGCACGCCCCCTCCCCCCTGCACACGCAGCACATTCCCCTCTATGCGCCCCCGTCCCTGTCTCCGTCCGTCCGCCTTCGCCTGGCCTCGCTTCTTGACGCCGCCCGACACCAAACAAGAAAGAAAGACATACATCCATAGCCACTGCCCACCCACCTCCGATATACCCTCAATTGTAACGCATAATGACCGCACGGTGCCCCGTCGATCCACTCCCTTCCCCCCAGTACGATGTTGTGTAGTACCGCAGCCGCACACCCGCTCGTTTTACACTCTCATGATTCTGCTCTCGGACGGACCTTCTTCTCCCTTCTTTTTCGCTCTCTCTCTTTCCTTCGTCTCATTCACTCTTCCAGCTTTCTCATTCTCCGATTTCGCCGCCTCCCCGTGCCGTGCTTGCTAACCCGACGCTGCCGCTGCCCCTCCCCCCCCTCCCCCGGTTCCCTTTGATCTTTCTTCCGGTGCTCTTGTTTTTTATTTGTCTGCATGCCACAATTATCCATCGCGGGTTGCCCTCCTGTGCATAGTGCAATAACATTAAACAAGGGAAAGTGTTGAGCTAGCTGCATTATCTATTCTATCCTCCTTTTTCTACCGCGAGGGAAGCTCGGCGGCGTGTGATGAATCGATATGCGTGCTTGCAACTTCCTTCCAACATGCGATGAGCCGCGGCTTGCTCGAGCGCGAGATCAACCCGGGCGACGAGAAGGGTTCTTCCGCGTTCCTGATGTGCATCCATTGCGCGCACCGAACAATTTGTATCGCCAGTGAGGCACCCGACTCGAACCTCATACTGCAGCACATGCCATTCGGCCCTCAGAGTGGAGCGTCGCACACTCGCCCAGCGGCAGTCGCAGACGGAGGAAACGCACGGGGAGCACGCAAGTCTAACTCGGAATTAGGGCGATATCTACACCAGGATGATCCGCGTTCTTCTCTACGACACGCCCCGAAGCACCTTCGCCTTGCGTTTGCACGCGCTGCAGTAATAGCCATCGACTCAGTGCGCATGGTTCTTGTGGTGCTCTGCCAAGTTCAAAAACGCGACAGCCGGTCAGCACATACACACACAGACACCACCCCCATAGCATAACCACGTACTCAAGTGCACTGCAGGGACAACGAACGCGGTCAGCAAGCGGGAAGGGCGAATAAGTAAGGAATACGCACTCTGGTAGTCGACGGTGTAGCCAAGTCCGAAGATGGCGAGGACGGTGACGACGATGGGCGCCGCCGAGGCGTTCTTGCCGTTGAAGTAGCGCGCCTTGAGCCCGCGCGCGGAAGCCGCGGGTGCGGGGCCCTTCGGGAGCTTCGAGTAGAACGCGACGAGCGGGCTGAGGTCCGCGCCTTGGCCCGCGGACTGCACACATGCAACAAAACACAACAAAAAAAGGCGAGGTCAGCGGTGGGCGGGTGTGCAGAGGGCGGGGCGCACAAGGATGGAGGGCGAGGCGATTTTGGGGGGGACGAGGCCCGAGAGCTGGCGGCGGATGAGGGAGGCGTGCATTGGTCGGTTGTGGTCGTGGTGCTGGCGCGGGCGACCCTCGAAACACCGACAACTCTCTCTCGGCACACGCCGGCTCAACTATTAGTCAGCACCCCAACCTCTCCTGCTCAGTCTCCGCCATGTTCGTTACCGGCCAGTGCCTTCTATTAATTGACTATCTACATCGTATGTCATCCTGCGCGCTGCGCAATGCACCCCCTGATCGGTGCCGAGATGCCCGCCATTCTTTCGCCCAATAGCACCAAGCAGCGTCGAGGGAGTCGGATAGAACAACGACAATAGTTGCGAGAAAAAAAAATGATGTTATTCTACATGACGATGATTGCAAGACAAGGTTAGATACGGCACGAAACCTCGGAGAGCAGTATTAGCAAACAACCCCAACTGCAAAATCCGTTCCAAAGCCAACCAGCATCAATCCCAAGACGGCGACGTGCTGTATGCGTGATTGCGAGTCGGGCTCCCATTCTGCTGCGTCTGCGATGGGCTCGACGGTGACCACTGAGGCGAAGTGGGGCTATACGCGGGAGAAGCGGGGGCTAAAGAGGATCAGACTCTCTGCGGAAGGTACGCGCCGCGAGGACTCACAATATGTGGGGGACGCCGGTGAATACGCCGGAGATGTGGGAGCTGAAGCCAGACATGAGTTGATGGTTAGCAGACAGATCCCATGGGTACATACAATATTTGGGGGACGATGGCGAGGTGGGTGAGGTAGGCGAGTATCTCGGCGAGGCCGGCGTCATCACCGCGGGGGCTAGAAGATGGTTTCGTATCAGAGGCGACACGTAGACCAACGCAGTTGACTTACAAGCTATGATTCAATGGAGAGGAGAGGGAGGAGTGCCGGTGAGCAGTCATGAGGGCTGATACATGCACAAGAGACTTACTGGGTGAATCTAAGAGAGATGTGGGTTAGCTGACGTTCGTGATGAAGAGAGTGACACTTACAACGAGGAGACGCCGGGCTGAACGACGGGCTAGTAGGTGAGTATCGCGGCGACGATGGACTGAATGACGGCGACTGAGGAGTGTAGCGCGGCGATGTCGGGGAGAATGATGGCGAGGTGGGAGAGTACCGCGGACTGGTGGGTGAATATCCAGGCGATGACAAATTAAGCGCAGGAGACGTAGGGGAGTATGTGGGGGAAGTGGGAGCGCGACTGCGGTCGTAGAATGGCGACGTGACGTATGGTGAGGTGCTGAATGGCGACGTAGCACCGGCGAATGGCGATTGCGGAACGTAGGGCGAGGTCGGCGAGTAGACGTTGGGCGAGCTCGGGCTGTAGCCCGGCGCAGCAGGTGACATCGCGCCCGCGTGCCGAGGGCTCTGACCGAAGGCCCGCCACGCGAAGTTCGCGGATTCTTCGCTACCGTTCGACGCAAGAGGAGAGAAGGCGGCTGCCTCTCCTTTGTACCCGTCCTGGTTCCACATCGGTGAGTTGCTATCGTAAGGCGTCATGGCAACCTGTCCTGGGGTCATGCCAGCGTCCACCTGCGCAGTGAGCATGCTCTCCATAGGCATCCTGTGGTCGACGATGACATCCTTGAGCATGTCCATGTCAAGGGCGACATCGAAGGCACCGGTGCCCATTGGGGCCATCTGCCCGAACATGACATTCTCCGCAATCCCGTGGCAGTCGTCCCGCTCCCCAACGGCAGCAGCCTCCATCAGAATCTCGACGGTCTCCTCGAATGACGATCGCATGAGGGCACCGGTGTCCGCTCGGTTGATACCATGGCGGGTGATAGCCATCAACGAGCCGCGTTGGGTCATCAAGTCGCATAGCAGAGCTAGATGCCTGTAATTGACGTAGGAACCGTCGAATTCGATGACGTTGCGAAGCTCTTTCATGATCGCGGCACGGGCCGCCTCGATGCCCAGGACATTGAAGACCTCCACGCAGTTATTGGAGTACGTGCGCACATAGTCGACGCCTTCAAGAGACATCACAGTTTTGAGGTTACTGCCATCCGTTTCGAGGACCCATTCTACGTTTTCCACGGATTCACCGATCGTGCCTCCGGTTTGGATGGAGCCGTCCTCCGTGATGGCAATCATATCGTGCTTCATGAGGAAGACACGGCGGATACCCTTGACGCCGCGAAGGCTGATCGAGTTCAGCATGGTGTTCTCCAGCTGGCGCAGGAAGATGTCTTCTTCAATGGTGCCGATTCCATCTTCGTCCTTGTCCGCGCCGCCGAGGACACGGCAGCGAATGATGAGTTTGTCGGAGTTGTCCTCGCTCCAGATGACGAACAGGTCGGATTTGAAGTTCTCTTTGATCTTGTTGGCGACAAACTCCATGCTGAGCTTGCGGTCGATCATCTTGACACGGTCCAACTCGAGACGAAGAAGCCACGGCGACTGTAAGTGGAGTTGTTGCTCCATCTCTTCATCGGGAATAGCGAAGAACGCTTCGACGAATACTTGATCCTCCTCGATGACCGTGGACTGCGGATCGGGATCATACCAGATCTCGACCGCGGCGGTAACGGTGCGCAAGGAGGTAAATGCGAGTTCCTGCTGTACGACCTTCGCATGCTCGGCTCCCGTGTTGTATGGTGGGGTCAGATACACGGTCAACGACGGGGTCTTGATGTTCGTGGCAACGTTGATGATCTCCTTCAACCGCGGGACACCGAGGGTGACGTTCTTGCTAGAGACACCGGCGTAGTGGAACGTGTTGAGAGTCATCTGCGTGGCCGGTTCACCGATGGACTGCGCAGCAAGTGTACCGCACATCTCTCCAGGGTTCACTGCCGCTTGGTTGAACTTGGTCTCGACTTCGCCGAGTATCCAGTCGAAGGCTTCGCGAGTCAGGTGGTACTTCTCCAAGACGCGGCGGGTGGCGAACGTCGCCCGCAAAAGCATGCAGAAGTTGAGCGTCGCATTCGTCTGGCTCTCCGCACTGACTGAATCATCACCGCGTACGACGACCAGTCTGGTCTGCAACTCCTTGAGCGCGTCAATGATATAGACAGGATCCAGATCGCTTGGCTTTCGTAGGTCGATGTGGAATATTTGCGAAGCGTTCTGCACGATGCGGTGAAGATTGACAGGGAGGTAGTGGGGAATGTTGGAGGACATGCGGGGGAACACGAACGAGCGCAAGAGTCGGCGATCCTCGACTAGCTGCGCGTACTCCTCGTCCAGTCGGCCCTGCAGCTCGAGAGAGCTATCGTCGATGCCGACCTGAAGGACGCCGGGGAGGAATCCGCCGTGAGGATCGGTGACGTCCACACGGAATGTGCGCTCGAACTCCGAGTCGCTGATTGGGAAGGTGTCGATACGTTGTCTCTCGATGTAAGCACCGTCCATCCCGTCTTCGCCGTATACGAACTGGAGTACATCCCCAAGGGAGTTCCGGACGGTGCCATCGTAATGGACCATAACGTCTTCGAGCGCCTTGACCAGACGACGCTGGATATAACCTGTCTCGGCGGTCTTGACAGCGGTATCGATGAGACCCTCGCGTCCGGCCATGGCGTGGAAGAAGAACTCTTGTGGTGTGAGCCCTCGAAGGTAGGAGTTCTCCACAAAGCCGCGCGCCTCGGGGCTGAAGTCGTCTTTCGTGAAATGGGGGAGCGACCGATGCTTGAAGCCGAATGGGATGCGGCGACCTTCAACCGATTGCTGCCCCACACATACGGACATCTGCGAGATGTTGATGAACGAACCCTTTGAACCAGCTACCACCATCTGCTTGACGTTATTGTCGTCCTTCAAGCTGACCTGGGCCGATTTACCGGATTGATCGCGGGCTTTGTTGAGCTCGAGCTCGACCCTGCTCTCGAAGGATTCGCGGATGGTCATGCCAGGAGATGGCTCTAAGACGGCGATGCGAGCCCTCTCGACGACTCTTTGGACCCTCCGTTTGTGGTGCGAGATCAAGCTCTTGACGGACTTCATCGTCTCCAGATCAGCGATGGTGTCGCCGATTCCGATGCTGAAGCCGTTGTGGAAGAGCCAGTAATTCACGATGCATTGTAGACCGGTGAATAACGTTCGCGTCGCTTCGGGGCCTTTCTCGCGGAACACGATGTGGACAAGTCCACCCTGCGAAGCGCCGACAGTCTTCTTCTCCACGATGCCGAAAATGATCTCGCCATTCTCTATGAGAATGCCATCGTCGGTCAGAGGGTTTGGCGACGGTTTGTCTGCCGCCCGGAAGATGTTGATACCCCGTGGGATCGTCATGCTGAGAATCTGCTTGCCGCTCCAGAGTGGCTTGGGCTTGATGATTGCGGGTGTCGGTATAGTGCCGTCCCAGTCCGGAACCCAGAGCAAGATGTTTTGCACTTGGCTCCACTCCAGGAAGCAATCTCGTAAGGTGAACTTGCGGATGCCGCAAAGGGTATCCTGCACAATGCCCATGACCGGCTTGTTTGCTTGGGGAGAGATGATCTGGGCGGAACGAGTCAGCGAAAGAACTCGCGCACGGAGGACAAAATGCAGACTTGTCTTGGTACCCAAGCAATCTGGCTCAGCTCCGCACGGGTTTCTTCGCTCTGAGGAACACTTCGATACGGTCAGAAGACAGCGACGGTGCGGACTTTAGTAGACTTACTGCATGTTCATCTCGTCGCCATCGAAATCGGCGTTGTACGGCGGCGTCCTATACTGACGTTTACCGACAATTCAATCGTATTTTGCGCTTTTACTTACACAGACAGGTTCAGTCGGAACGCTAAGAGATCACCATAAGCAATGATACCTCGGCGACTGATAGGACTTACTAGAATACGGCATCAGACGAACCCGGTGGCTCATCATACTCATTTTGTGCAGTGACGGTTGGCGATTGAACAAGACGTAACTTCCAATAGAGTCAGGTGACGGCATATGGATCAAGAGCTCGATGTCACTAACTCGCCGTCTTTCAAATGTCGTTCGACGATCCAACCATATTGCAAGAATGCGTCCGTTTGCTTGTTTCGACGAAGATCAATGCGGTCGCCCGTATCCCGGACAACGTATCGCGCGCCGGGATAAGCATTTGGCCCTCTCCTGACGAGCTCCTGAAGATAGCTTATGTTGTACGGCGTGACTAACAAGAAAGTGTCAGGAAAGCGGAAGGATAAACGAAATAATATAATCATACCGCGTTCAGGATACGTCAAGTTCATGGCGATCGACCGTGGCACACCGACTTCGTCCAATTGCAGATTGGGATCGCCAGTGATGACTGTCCGAGCCGAGAAGTCGACACGCTTGCCCATAAGGTTGCCACGAAGGCGGCCCTCCTTTCCCTTCAGTCGTGCTCTGATGGCCTTGACAGGGCGGCCAGACTTCTGCAACGCTTGCGGAATGCCTGCAATGTCGTTGTCCATATAGGTCGCGACGTGGAACTACGCGACATTAGCCAAGGATAACAACACAATATTAAGGCGCTGCAAACCTGAAGAAGTTGCTCGTATTCCGTGATGATATGCGCAGGCGAGCCTTCTTGCTCACTCTTGCGCACGTTGGTGGAGGCCTTGATGATCTCGCCGAGTTTATAGGTAAGATCGTCTTCGCTCCGCATTGTCCCACCATCAACGGCGATACTGGGTCGAACGGGAGGAGGAGGCACAGGCATAACAGTCAAGATCATCCACTCCGGGCGGGCGTATTCGTCAGATAGCCCCAGTAAATGAAGGTCGGAGTCAGAGATCTTCATCAAGGTGGTATACACCTCCGAGGGAGTGAACAACCGTTTGTCCTGATGAACAGTTTTGATGTCCTATGGGACAGGTCAGCGCACGATATTACGTGGTGGGCCGCTCCGCGGACCTCGTCCTCGTCCTTCGACTTCTTGTACTGCAGGAACAACTTTAAACCCTCCTTGCGGATCTGAGGTTGAAGGTGACCACATCCGCCGTGCCCCTTCTTGGGCTCGTCGCCTTCAGGATCGCCCTCTTCCTTCTGCTCGTCGGCCTCACAAACCGTCTTACTTTTGCAATGGCTCCAGACGATAGCCATTCGAGTCTTGGGGTCTCGAACATGGCGGATTTTATCGGCGAAAGAGGGGTCCGACTTACAGCACACAAGAACAAAATCGAAATCGAAAATGAGGGGGTTAGCATGGATGCGACCGGAACGACAAGACACCCTAAAACACCACAAAGGATTTGATACAAGAAGCGAAGAGCGATCAAGTGGCACGCTGGGCACGAGCCGCTCAACTGCGTCACAGCGAGGGCCGCCCAGCCGTCCGCCACGACGATGGTGCGCATGAAAGCGCACCACCGTACGTGGACACGTTTGCACTCCTTGCTCAGCCCCCATTTCACCACACAACTGCGTGTCCAACCAGCCCGGGCGGTGTAAGGGTCAACACGGCGATCAAGCGATCGAAAACGCGCGCCGACCAAGCCACGGGTAGAAGAACGCCACGAATGTCGAGGAACGAACGCAGTGTGGGCTTGGGGTTCTCCATAGAAGGAGAGAGCCCCCAGAAAATTTGGGTGGTGGGGTGCGAAGCAAGTAGAAGCAAAGAATACGCCACTCACGATATCGGCTTTCAATTTCCCACAATTTACACATATACTCTCCAGGATCTTTTTAACTTTCACAATGAACCCTACAACAAGTGTCAAGATGCAAGAGTAAACGCGATCCCGCGTGGCACGCACCTGGATGAAAAACGGGCCTCGCCAACTCGATATGACCAAAATGCCCCGGGCATTCAGACATGGACTCTCCGCAGGTTTGGCATTTGAAGTTGCGGTCGATGGTGCCCATACGAGGATCCATCAAACCGCCCATCTTCGCCCGGTGCCCGGTCTCGTCCATGACTTCTGGGTACTCAACTTTGACGACAGAGTACGCTTTCTGAGGGAGGGACAACGTGAAATTTTTAGGTGGTGATGCACCGGGAGCGCAAGACTCACAATCTCCTCTGGCGAGAGGATGCCAAATTGGACCTCCTTCACCTTGCGGATGGGAGCCTGAGAATGAGCGAATTGATGGCCCAACATGGTTGGCAGACGCGAAACAGGAGGTGATGTGTGAGCGGGGTTTCAGGTGAGAGCTGGCTGCGAAGATGACCGAAGACGGGTACGGAAAGGAGGAAACAATATTAGCAAGAGAATACGATGTTTCTAAAGACACAAAGTCCGGATCCTGGAGGCTTTGGTGGAGATTGGAGAAAATGAGCGGACGCAAGGACGACGTGTGGCTGAGAGCCGTGCCACCGCAGAACCTGAGAAAAAGGCGCGGCAAGGGCGAAAGACACAGGACCGTGGGTTCCTTGGGCGGGTTTTACGCTCAGGAAGCGGAAGGACGAAGCGGAGGAAGGAAATGCGCCGACGACTGAGCGACGGCAAGGTGGTTGTTGGAGGACAACCCGCGGTGACGAGGCCACTTCCGACTCCGCCTCAAACTCATTCCTCACTCGGACAGTGCCCGGACCCGCAGCCACGACTCGACCTTGGACCTCCGCCATTGCTGGGCACAGCCTAGTCAAAACCTTCGTGACTCTTATGTCTCACTCAGATTTTACACACCCATGGTCCCCTGTATGATTTCTGCGCAGCTTGTGCGAACTGCGAATTTCCTGTTTCTCGACGGGTTGCCGGACAAACAAAGCCAAATAACGCGCATGATTAGTGGGTCGTCGCGTCTGCCTCGATATTATTACTCTCATATGCGTGAATCGTGTTCTGCGAGCGAACACGACGTGATTGAGCGTCCTGCATGACCACCAAAAGACGGTTCACATCCACTGTCTGTATGATATTTCGTGGCGCGGCACCAGTCTTGGCAGAATGTCCTTGCCCACGACTGAAAGAGATCGAGAATAGACCACGCTTGGGCGTTTTCCGACCGTGAAACTCTGCACAAGACGAATGATCGCTAGGGTGGATGAAAATGGGAGCTACGAGACTGTGATCTGCCCCCAATGATGCATAATGTGATGGACTGCGGGCTGCTGCGCGCAGCGCGCAACGCGACAATTCTGGTCAGTTCGGAGAGTGCACGCTGTCGGAGTGCGAATCAGGGTCCCCAGCCACCGCAGAGCTGCACCACTGAGACGCGGGACCGGCAGGAGTTGGTCCAACAACCTCCTTCTCTATCTCCATCATGTCGACACTCAGCAACTGGCTTTGGGGAACAAGTCAACTGGATGAGGCCATCGGTAAGGCTCTACTTGCGCTGCGCGCCAGACTCAAGCCTGAGAACACTCCCCTAGACAAAGCCACGTCCGAACTCCTTCCCGCTGGGTCGGAGGACATTGCACTGAATCTCGAGATATGTGACCAGATACGCTCCAAAAGTGCGCAACCAAAGGATGCAATGCGAGCCTTGAAGCGTCGACTTAACCACAAGAACCCAAATGTGCAGCTACTGACGTTGACTGTAGGTGACGTAGGATTCATGCCTAGGTCGGGGCTCACCTCCATCCTTTGCAGCTGACCGACATATGCATCAAGAACGGTGGAGATCATTTCCTTGTAGAAGTTGCCTCCCGAGAGTTCATGGACAACCTCGTCTCTATCCTCAAGATGCCATCGCTTAACCGTGACGTCAAGAGCAAGATTCTCCGCTACGTGCAAACGTGGGCGATCTCGTTCAAGGGAAAGCCAAGCCTCAGTTACGTTGAGCAGGCGTATAAAGCACTGAAGGGCGAAGGTACGCTGCAACCCCAGAACTGGAGTGCATTGCCCTCATCATATTCCTAGGCTTTAACTTCCCTCCGGAGGATCTTGCAGTTGCAGGATCAGCGCTTGTAGACACGCAGACAGCCCCAGAGTGGATAGACTCGGATGTTTGCCTTCGCTGTCGGGACCCATTCAGTTTCACCAACCGGAAACATCACTGTCGCAACTGCGGGCGCGTGTTTGACCAGAAATGTTCCGCGAAGATACTGCCGCTCCCGCATTTCGGGATCACCCAGGAAGTTAGGGTCTGCGATTCGTGCCATAAGGATCTCACGCGCCATAGAGACAAGCCGTGAGTGTCCGTTGTCCGTAGCTTTTCAGAAGACTGACGCTGCAGCTTGCTCTGGACGCAGGCACCATCGCTCCTCGCGCAGCGTGCCCAACGCCAATCACCGATCAGGGCGCGATCTTGCGGATGCCGAATTGCAGCGCGCCATCCAGCTGTCGTTGGAGGAGGTCAGCGCGCAGGGCCAACATGGACGTCCGGGTTACGTGCCATACCAATCGGATTCCTGGCAGAGGTCTGAGCCCCCAATAATCGAACAGAACTTGCGACGATCGGCACAGGCTGACGAAGAAGACGATCCCGACCTCAAGGCTGCCATAGAGGCCAGCCTCCGTGAGGCCAACGCCCCGAAGCCAAGCGCCCCAATAGGTCTCGAGACCCCTAGAGCTGAAGAACCACCGTTCTCCTACGCTGGGCCAGGATACTCGCAGTCCTATCCACCCGCGGCTGTGCCTGCGCTTCCCTTAGTGCCCGCTCTTCCGAATTACGACCTTGCGCCGTTGGAGACTGACACTATCATGACATTCAGTCAGACGGTAGAGCAGGTACAGGCACAAGGTGGAGGGGATATGTCGCGGTATCCGGCAGTGACGCAGCTCTTCGACAACGCAAACAATCTGCGGCCGAAACTGGCGAGGAGCCTCGACGATACGGGTCGCAAAGAAGGTGCGTCCGTCTTGACGCACCCCTCCGATCACCAGCCTAACCTTGCGTCAGAGCTGCTCACCGAGATGAACGACAAGCTCGCACAAGCAGTGAAATTATACGATCAAATACTGACACAGCAAGTCTCGCGCCCGACATGGCGGCAACAGGCCGCGCCTCCGGCCGCACAAGCATACGGCCAATGGCAGTACACCCAATCCCCATTAGCAACACAGCCCCCACAGAGTGCCCAGCCCTGGCAACAAACCCCGGCAAGCTACTCGCCATCCCAGACATACCAAGCCCCCGCCAGCGCTGACGCACCTTACGCACCGCCCTCCCAGTCCCCGCAACAGGCCTGGTCCCAGCCCGCCTACGCATCCGCCATCGCCAGCCCCCCACCCACTACCTCCCAGCTCGCCCCACAATACCAGCCCATCCCACCCACGCAGTCCCCGCCCCAGCAATACCAATACATGCATCCGGCGCAGCCTGTCTCAATCCAGCTTCCACCGCCGCCTGCCCCGGCCCCGGCCGCCGCCGCGCCGCCGCCTCCCGTGCCCGCGGTACAGTCCCCTCCCGCGCACCATCACCCCGTGCACGCCGCCTCGCCGCCATCTGCGCTGCCGCCGCAGCCACTCACGCGGCACAATACCCTCACGCATGCGCAAGCGCCACCACCTCCGCCGCAACAGCACTACGCGCCGGCGCCGGCGCTTCCGAGCTTCCCGTCCGTCCCGACAGCGCCGCCGGCTCTGCAGTACGGGTCATACGACAGCGCGTCGACGCCTGTAGAGCAGCCGAAGAAGGAGGCACTTTTGATCGAGTTGTAGATCGCAGAGGGCGCGGCGCGTGCTGGTCAGGCACATACGTAGCGCAGGCGCGGGTCGTGTTACAGTCTTGTTGCTGTTGTTGTGTTATATATATGTTCTAATAAGTCTTCTATGCGAAGCCTGGGGGTGGAAGACCCATGTTTGTGATTTCGCAGGCAATTCAAGCATGTTCCAGAGAGAGATGCGAACACAAGTGCGGATGTTATGTACTGTACATTGATGTGATCCGTGGCGGGTATAGACAACAAGTGCGGAACATCGCTCAGCCTCCCGCAACAGCCTTTGCAAACATCCCCCGCAACCACGCCTTGACCTTCCCGTTCCCGGCCGCAGGCGTCTCAGAACCAAGCGCCGGCTCATCAACCCACGACCGGCTCTCACGCGGCAGGAGTACGGCAGGCACGAGCTTCGGCGCATCAGGCGCAGGCGCGTCGCTGAAGTCCCACATTGGCGGGACCGCGGGCGGCAGCGGCGCCGCGAGGAGCAGCTCCGGGAGCGGGTCGTGCCAGTTTTCCCGGTCTGGGCCTGCGCCGCGGCGGCCGTCGTTGTGCGCCTCCTCGCGCACCTCCACGCGCACTTCAATTTCGACTTGGACTTCGGCAGGATCTTGGAGGCGCACGGACGCCGTGGCGGCTCTGTGGGCCCGGAGGTACTGTGAGAAGAAGTGGCGTACCACGTCGAGCTTGCGTGGGCGCAGCACGGAGACAGTAGTGAGTGCAGGCGACGGTACGAGGATTGGTGCTGTGTAGGTGTATGAAGGGTACGGATCTTCTTTCGTGGTATATGGCGCGCCGCGCGGGAGGTACAGCCCATGGCCAGTCGAGCGCAGGACATGTGCAGGCGGCACCGAGGGCGGTGCGACTTTGCCCTCTGCGAGCGCGATCCAGTCGCTAGAGCCACGAGGTTAGAGGATGGCGGGAAGGAGGAATGATCGGGCGGCGCACATTTCGGCGAAGAACGGGTGTGCCTTCATCTCGCTCACGGTGAGGCGCGTGCTGGGATTCTTGCGTAGCACCTTGCGCAGGAAATCAGTCGCGGCGGCATCGATGCCATCGGACTTCTTGAACTTGAGCGGCTCGAACAACACGCGCGAGATGATCTGCTCTTCTGACAGCGCGGTGAAGGGCGGCTTGCAGATATTGCATCAGAGGTGTGTACGAGACAGTACCAAGAGTGCCTTACTCGACCTGTGAGCATGACGAAAACCACCACACCCATGGCCCAGAAGTCAGGCGCGTACGTATAAGGGCTGTCGGTGAGGATCTCGGGGGCGCAGAAATCGAGTGTCCCACATGCGCGGTTCGTATATCCGAAAGGCACTTCTGCATCCTCGTCAGCATAGGCGCTGGGGAAGTGCTTGACCTCTGCTTGGCCTGCGAGCTCGTCTGCAGAGAACACGCGTGCCATGCCGAAATCTGCTAGGCGCAGATGCCCTGCACTGTCGAAGAGTATATTGTCTGGCTTGATGTCGCGGTGAATCATGCCACGAGAGTGAAGCTCTTCAAGTGCCAAGAGCTACGCAAAAGTGAGTATGTGCCTGTGAGGGTGGTGGGTGCAAACTTCACCAGCTCCGCAGCTAAGTACCTAGCATATGCTGGGGGAAGTACACCCCAGCGGTCAATTTCAGAACGCAAGTCACCGTTTGGGCAGTATTCCTTTACCTCGGTCATGAGCAAGGTGTAATACGCATGGTGGATTGAGAACTTACAGATGCGAGATAGAAATACCTCGTGTCGTGCCAGCTGGCGTACAAAGCAAGCGCTCTCTTGCTGTCACGGAGGGCTAGCATGACTTTCTGTTCCATAACGAGGACATCGATGACCTCGTCGAGATACTGGCCGGAAATGTCGTCCTTAGGGATCACTTTCACTGCAAGGTTGATACTAGTGGTTCGGTCCTTGGTAAGGTAAACCGTGCCAAAGCTCCCTACGCCGAGAATCTTGATGGGCTGTAGATCGTCGACGCTCAGTACACGCGTTGGCAGAGGTACCGACAAATCCGAAGACGGTGCCGAATTCGAGAAAAGGGGTCTTGGGATTAGAGACAGCGACCGGGAAGCAGCGACAAAAGTCGACATAGGCGACGCAAAGGAGCAGTGATCTGACAGAGTAGGATAGCCGGCCAGTGGTGACTGAAAGATGTCAAGACTGTAAGAGGACTCGTACGGATGCTTCTGGTCCGCTTCCAAGAATGCTGAGGTCGAACAAGTCAAGCTCGTCGCAAAAGATGAGGCAATGGGTGAGAAGAGACATGTCGGAGCCAGGGAACTTGGAGACAGCAATGAGATAGGCGAAAAGTTCGACCGTGGGGTGCAAACTGGAGGGAAAGCGTGGACCAGTATACGAGGTGGAGAGGTGACGGCTAATTTGTCATTTCTGCAGTCTTCCTGACATAGACGATACTAGGGTGAGTTGAATTCAGCTATTGTTGACAATGTACAGAGATAAAACAGCGTACGTGGAATCGCAGGTGCAGTTGAAACACAATATGTGAGTCAGCCCAGATGTTCAAGAAGTTCGGTAGATGTGCAAGAGCTGTAAGAGCGTTGATGAGTCGCTTATCCGCCCAAGGAGCAATGTCTGAAGCAGGAAGGAACGACTAGCGTGCACGTGAGCGTGAGGGGACAACGACCAGAGCATGGGCCTTACAAGGACTGGGATGCGTCCGTGGCATGGTGGCTAGAGTTCGTATTGATAGGTGTTGACAAAGTAAATCAAAAGAGTGCCCACCATAGGAAGGGAAGACTTGGTATACTTTACAAGAGAGTTCTGCATGGTTGAGACGAGGGAGCCCTGACGATCAAGTTGCGGGAATATTGAAGTGGGAAGAGAGCATGCACAGCAACAATACGGATGACAGATAGCTAATGAGGCATTGAAGTATGGCCTGGTCCAGCGACAGCCAAAGAGCACAAGAAAATCAACCAAGACCGGACCGATATGCAATAGCGCTGGCGGTTCGAGAGAGGGAGAATGCGGCTGGGCAAGGTGGCATTCGAAGAGTCACCTTAGGCTCTTATCAACGTAGGGTCTCCAGACACTCTAGGCTAGCGGAGCATCGAAAGCCGATCCAGGTCATGGATTGTTCGATGGCTGTTCCGCGTGCGGTGGTGGCGGCGCCAGCCTAGCTCAGGCTAGCATAATGTTATAGCCACTAGTCGAAGACCGAAGGCCCAGCTAGGTGAGTCAGGGTCGCTCTCGTTAACATTCCAACGCGCGGCCCTGCACTGCGTAGATAAAATGACATCGATAAGGACGATTCTGAGCTAGACAACGAGAGAAGAACTGAGAGAGGCCGATGCGGGGGCGAGCGCCAGTGTCTGGCAGGGGAAGATTTGAGAGGCGCGCGTCTGTGATCTGCCGCCAAACTTGGGCCAAACAGCCTGCGCAACTGAGCGTGAACGTCACCGGCCCTATCGAGCAACCCGAACCCTCCGCCGGCCATCCCCCCGCCCTCCCCCGCAACAATGGTTGAAATGGTCACGGAGGAGGCCAAGCTGCTCAGCGAGGCCCTCAGCACCGTCAAAATACAGGTCCAGCAGATGAAGCGACATCTCGTACGTCTTCCGGTTGACGTCTTCGCGCTCCTGCTCTGCGTAGTCGCGGGCCAAACATCGTCTCTGACAACATGATACACTCAGGAACTGGACCAGCTCATGGATGCGCTCAAGAGCGCTAGCCTGATGCTCGCTGAACTCCGCACCTCATCTCTCTCTCCAAAGCAATACTATGAACTCTGTTAGTTGTCCACCTCCGGTCCACCTCGGGAAGCGAACAGGTCACTGACCCAGCGCGACTGCAGATATGGCAGTTTTCGACGCGTTGCGACACCTCTCCAACTACCTCTACGAAGCACATACCACGTCTCGACATCACCTCGCTGACCTCTATGAACTGGTTCAATATGCTGGAAATATCGTCCCACGTCTCTATCTCATGATCACTGTCGGCTCGGTCTACATGTCCGTTCCAGACGCGCCCGTCAAGGAGATCATGAAGGATATGATGGAAATGGCTCGGGGCGTTCTCCACCCTATCCGCGGTCTCTTCCTCCGTCACTACCTTAGTGGTCAGACTCGGGACCACCTACCTGTTGGCGTAGACCCCGGGTGCGTGGATACCTTTCCACGATATGCCCCGCATACTGAATATGTTGTCCCCTAGGACCGGAGGCAATCTGCAAGACTCCATCATCTTCGAGCTCACCAACTTCATTGAGATGAACAAACTCTGGGTGCGCTTGCAACACCAGGGCCACTCACGCGACCGCGAGAAGCGCGAGCTCGAGCGCAAAGACCTGCGCATCCTTGTCGGCACCAACCTTGTTCGCCTATCCCAGCTGGACGGCGTCGATCTGCAGCTGTACCAGAACGACATCCTCCCTGCGATCTTGGAGCAAGTCGTTCAGTGCAAGGACGTCATCGCCCAGGAGTACCTAATGGAGGTTGTCATCCAGGTAATTACCGTCTCTAGATACTCCTTTCTCGTACTGACGGGCCATGTAGGTTTTCACAGACGAGTTTCACCTCCATACCCTTGGCCCGTTCCTCTCCGCAACGGCCCAAATGCAGCCAAAGGTCAATATCAAGCAGATCGTCATCGCGCTCATTGATCGCTTGGCTGCATATGCTGCACGCGAGGCCGAGAACGAGGATGCTGAAGAGGTGAAGAGACAAGAAGAGGTCGCCGCACGCCGTCTTGCAGAGCGCGTCAAAGCGCAGCGCGCCCGAGCGCGCCAAAATGGTGCCACGAGTCCCACGCACGAGTACAAACCCGAAGCCGGTTGGGGGGAGCCAGCGAGTCCGACTTCGCCAGTCGCGACCGACAGTGTCCCCGCGTCGATCGACGGCACGGAGAGCGAAAAGTTGGATAAGGGGAAAGAGAAGGAAGGCGAGCCTGTGCGTAAGTTCCGGGGAGTGCCCGAGGATGTCAAGCTCTTCGAAGTGTTCTGGGAACAAGTCGTCGAGCTCGTCAAGGTGAGGGCCCCTATGGATGCTTTCATGGCTTGTCTGACAATCCAAAGGCTCGACCCGACCTGTCTATTCAAGACGTCACTGCTTTGCTCGTTTCACTTACCAACTTGTCTCTCAGCTGCTACCCTGACCGTCTTGAGTACGTGGACAAGGTGCTTGGCTTCGCACGTGACAAGATCAAGGAGTTTGCAGATAGGTATACTCAACCATACCCCACATATATGCGCGAGCTGATGACAGTGTCTCCTTTGCAGCCCGGATCTCCACAGTCAACAGACTACCACGCACCTCGCCAACCTCCTACTCGCTCCTATCAACTCCTATCAATCCGTACTCACACTACTCGCCCTTCCCAACTACGTTCCCCTCCTTTCTGCACAGCCGTTCGCTACACGCCGTATGCTTGCCCATGCGATAGTGTCTAGCGTGCTGAAGAACGAGACCGTCGTCGAGGATCCCGAGGATGTGCATGGCATCCTCGAGCTGTGCCAAGTACTCATCCGAGAACAGCCAGATGCGGCCCCATTACCGCCAGGCGCGGGCGGTCGCCGTGGCACCTTCGGCAACGAGCGAGAAGACGTGGCTGAGGAGCAAGGCTGGATTGCAAGAATGGTGCATCTATTCCGCTCAGAATCATTGAGTACGCAATTCGAGGTGGGCGGACCTTCTCCCTTGTTCCTCCGTCATACTAACATGCGGGTTGATAGCTTCTACAAAGTGCTCGGAGACATCTCGAGGCCGGGGGAGAGCGCATGCGTTTCACCTTCCCCGCTGTTATCACATCTGCGATCAAGCTCTGCAGGAGGTACAAGAACCGTGAACACCTCGAAGACGAGTGGTCGTCGAAGGTCGAGACGATCCTCCGATTCGTCCGTCAGCTCACCTCCATCCTCGCCACCCAAGTCGACGCACCCACCATCGCGCTCCGCCTCTTCCTCCTCGCCGCGCAGATCGCAGACGAGTGCGGCTTCGAGGACCTCGCGTACGACCTCTACGTGGAAGCGTTCACCGTGTACGAGGAAGGCATCTCGGAATCGCGGGCGCAGCTGCAGGCGATCACGCTCATCATCGGCACGCTCCAAGGCGCGCGGGTATTTGGCACGGACAACTTTGATACCCTGATCACCAAGGCCGCGCTGCACGGCGCGAAGCTGCTCAAGAAGCCCCACCAAGCGAGCGCGGTGCACCTGGCGAGCCACATGTGGTGGCAGGAGGCGCAGGCGACGGCGCCCGATTCAAAAGTGGAGCTCGCAGCCTCACCGAGCGCCGAGAAGCCGCCGACGTCACCTCACATAAAGGACGGGGAGGACGGCGCCGAGGCGCCCAAGGCGGTGAGCGCGTCCACTTGCATCTCGCGCGGCACCCTTGAGCTGACGTTGTCTGCAGTACCCTCACCAGGACAGCAAGCGCGTGCTCGAGTGCCTACAGAAATCGCTCCGGATCGCCAACTCTGCGACCGAGCTGATCGTGACTGTACAGCTCTACGTCGACACGCTCGACCAGTACCTGTTCTACCTCGACCGCGGGGCAACCGCAGTATGTCTTCCACTCTCTCTCCGTCCCCATCAATGTCCTAACTCCATCTCCCTCTCTTAGGTGATGCCAAAGTTCGTCAACTCGCTCGTGGAGCTGATCACGACGTCCATCGACAACATCAGCGCGCCCGACGTGCACCCCGCACAACGCGCGCCTGCCGGCCTCCTCGAGGGCGTGCAGACACCCGAGATGATCACACGGCACTTCCGCAACACGCTGCAGTACATTCAGGCGAAGAAGGCGGCAGCCGAGGGCGCGCCCGGCGCGACGCGCTGGGACGACGTCGACATCGTCGGGGCGTTGCTCAAGATGGGCCTCGGCGCGCGGTGACGCGGTGTTGTGGGAAGCTGTGCCACGATAGGGTGACGCGTTGTTTTTATGCATTTTTTGCTTACCGTCATATAATTGTTCGGATTCCTCCTGGGTCGGGCATGGATTTTCGGCGGGTTCGAGTTGACTGGGGAGGTGTCATCTTCTGTGGCAATGGTGTCCGGCGCCAGAACTTAAAGCGGCCTGTATCCGTGTATCCGTGTCCGGCGCGAGCGCGAGGTGGTCTCCAGCGGATCGCTAGCCCTCACTGGACTGACTCAGGAAAGCCGGAGTCCGCCTGACAGGTGACCGGTGACCGGGACCATCGATTTTGTTGTTTAGTACTCACACTGCATATCACCGCGTGCTGGGATCCTTGCAGTGCATTCAGATGACGGTCGCTCTCCATGCTTCGGACAGATTGCCGACATGTTACTGATACAACATTGCAATCCTGACTGACATGGAAGACTACCGAGTTCGGTCGACACCTTTGACTACAGCACAACCACAGTAACAACACTTCATAATCTTGTTGGACGATAAGGATCGTGTAGGGATCCCAGCAGCTGTGCTTGGATCGCGAACGCAAGCCTATTCTTAAAGTATTGCAACAGTCTGAAACCGCTGGAAGGTCATCAGATCTTCAGACTCCGGGTCCCCAACACGTCGTCCGTATCTTGGACAGCCCGTAACAGTGCAGTGGCGCTGTGCCAGTACAACCAATGGGATATACTATCTCTGCATGGAAGTGCTGGAATACCTGATCCCCCACTACGAAGGACGGAAGACAACTGTGGTTACGCAACGAAAGAGATCGAGCCTCATGGAACGTCGCACACCATCGGGCTACATAGATAATGTTGCTCATCGCCCGTTGAGTCGAAGGCCCGGACACTTAGGTTGCGTGTGGCGTGTTATCCGTGCCTTTCCAAGAACGTGATACCACTTCTTACATTGCTTTGTCTTGTCAGGAAGGTCCGTGCGAGCAGAGCTTGTGACCCTTCCAAGGTAGCTGGAGGGAGCGATAAGAGACGCGCATTTGACAGGCTTGTTCCACACCCAGAACGGTGTTATTGAGGCAGTGACAGCTACTGAGAAGGTTGTGGAAATGTAGTAGTGAGGTTCTGCACGAGTTGCGGAAGCTTGTCCGCAGAAATGAGCATCAAGCGTCCCCCTTGCTCGAGCCCAAAGGATTCTTTGTCGCGAGGCACTGCGTGAGTGAGCGGGTAGTCGAGTGAATATGAAGCAAGCTTCCGATGTTCAGGTGGGTCAGCGCACGGCTCGAATCGGGGAGGCGCCAGACTCACCTGCTGAATGCACTCGTCTTCGTGGTGGAACGAGAATGTACCCCCGGTACTAGATGGCGCCGCTGCGCCTTTTCTGCGCTTCTGTTGCTGAGCCACCGCAGCCTCTGCTTCTGCATCTTCCGCCGCGACGACGTATGTCCGCGAGAGCACTAGTAAGTGACTGAAATGGTATGGCTCGCCATCGTCGCAGGCCCATTGTATCTCGTCCACGAGCATGCGGTACATGTGTGGGACGACTTCCACAGGCATGTTGATGAGGCGCTCGCTGAAGATGAAGCCGACGTGGGATGAGGCACCGGGGGCGAGGATGGTCTGCAGGGTGTTGTGTAGCGCGGGGTTCGCGACTGCTTTTGAGAGGACATATGAGGCAATGGCCTGTATCGAGGGATTTTCCTGTACCCTCGCTGTCAGATATGTTGTGCACCGCGATGCATCAGACGGAGAATGACCTTGTGGACTTGCATGTTAAGCACAGTCAAGAAAGCGTACGGATCGCTTTCCCTGCCATCGGTCTTTATGGTGGTACCGACAAGGGGTTGTGAAAGTATAAGCTCCGCAAGCTCTTGAGGTTGTATGAGATCTATATCCGTCTGGAAGAGTTGACCTATCAGCCGCTTGAGAGCGATGAAGTCGATATCAGGGTTTGGGTCGAAAAATTCGAAGTCAACCTGGATCCGGCTCTACTGGACAATGTTCAGTGAATGTTTCTCATGAACTGGAGGTCAAGGTAGACAGACCGTCTCGGTGTCGCCCCCGACGTCCTCGTCCTGCTGCTCTCCGTCTTGTTTTCTCTTCGGCATCGTGGTCCGGACGCAAGATTAGGTGGCTGCCGGAGAGAGCGGGCCGGTGCCGACGATCAATGATGACATAACGCGGAACGGACCAACGCTAGCGCTCGACGCGTGACGCGCGCGGTCTTGCTCGGAGCGATCGACCGCGCTGGCACGGCCCACAATAAATTAAAACTAGAACCTTCAACAGGATGTTATCTAAACTGCTCGCTCTCCCTCTTCCCTCTCCTCTAGACCCATGTTCGCCAGAGCTATCAGACGACAGGCCCTGACCAAGCCGCAGCTGCGCTCCACAAGAGCCTTCGCGACTCACTCGGTGCCCTCGCCTCGCGTTTCGCGCTCCTCTGCAGCTAAGCTG
The DNA here is from genome assembly GCA_022496205.1 of Gloeopeniophorella convolvens. Lineage (NCBI taxonomy): Eukaryota > Fungi > Basidiomycota > Agaricomycetes > Russulales > Gloeopeniophorella > Gloeopeniophorella convolvens. The sequence goes on along the minus strand of WTXD01000004.1, from coordinate 1,169,314 downwards.
ACTGCCTCGTTCCTACTGGGCTTTGGGTTCTCTACCTATGCGGATGCGTCTCGAGACCCGGAGCGAGTGCCTACACCACTATCCAAACTCGTGACATCATACGTCGTCTACTCCATGTGTTCCATTCCGGGGCTCGTCGACGCGTCTCCATCCTTGCTCTCGTTCTGCACGTCGGTCCCCGTCCTGCGACAGATCACGGAAGCCTTCGTGCGGGCCACGTTTTTCTCACATGTCTCTTCTTTCCCTTATCTCCCTCGTGGCACATACTGACTCCGCGCCTGACCCCTCACAGTTCGTTGGTGGCGACACCGCGCACGCCTGTTTACCATTGATTCGCCAACTCCGCGCAGAGAACAAGGGGGCGCTGTTTGCCTACAGCGTGGAGGTTGATGAACATGAAGCGGCGGGCGGAGCTCGTTCTTCACGCGATCCCGCGCACAAGCTCATCGTGCAAGAGATGATCCGTTCCATTGATGTCGCAGCCGACTTTGAGGATTCTCAGGCACTTGCTGCCGACGCATCCCCTGGCTCCGGCCGCAGGACGTGGGTGGCGATCAAATTGGTAAGCGCTATCTTCCCCAGCAAGACCCAGCTAACGGCCTTTCTTCTGAACGGGCAGAGCGCTCTCCTGCCCAACCCGGCTGCTCTGTTCAATCTCTCCAAGTATCTCGCATCGCGTCATGCGCACGACCCAATACTGTTCCCTGGATGCCCACACATTGACGACCTGTCGATTCTCCGATCGACTGAGCCGTCAACTGGCTCTCCGTTGACCGCACAGGATTTGGCCGACTTACGAGAGCTGCACTCGGACCTCACTCGGATCTGCAACCGTGCCAAGGAGCGGAACGTGCGACTCATTATCGACGCGGAGTATAGCTGGTACCAGGTGTGTAAAGTTGCTGCATGGCGCGACATTCATTGAGACCGACCTCCCGAAAAGCCAGCTTTGGACTCTATTTCCCTCGAGTTGATGCGTGAATTCAACAAGACCGCGCCTCCGGTCTCGCATTGGCTGCCGCGTCTGTTGTCTCGTCCAGCACAGCCTTCGCCACCGCCGCTCATTTATGTTACATTCCAGGCCTACCTTCGCCGGTATGTATCATCTCCATCTTCCTCCATTCGACTCGGCCGGATGTAACGTGACTTGACATTCCAGGACGCCTGAGTACCTCGCCCAATCCCTTCGGGATGCATCCACTCATAACTATTCTCTCGGCGTCAAGCTAGTTCGGGGCGCATACCACGAGCAAGAAGCCAGGCCCGACTCCCCTGCCCTCCTGCTCGCCAACACTGCATCTTGGCCACCAGTCTTCACCAACAAGGCGGATACTGATAAGTGCTACAACGCTGCGGCTGCGGAGCTGGTTCGGGCAGTAGCGAACACAGACGGACGAGGGCCGAATGTCGGCGTACTTTTTGGCTCGCACAACGCGGAGAGCTGTGCGAAGGTGCTGGATGCTCTGGTCGGCGCGGGTCTGGCAACCCGAGAGGAAGATGGTGTGATCAAGGTCGACGATACTGCTGCCGAGCACGTCACGCTTGCGCAGCTTTACGGTGCGTCTATCCTCGTGTTGATCGCTCATATGATGTTTATTCAGTGTAATCTCTATTGGCCAGGCATGAGCGACAGCCTCACTGATCATTTGGCTGCCTCGACGCGCACTCGCGCACCATTCGTCATCAAATACGTGCCGTATGGCGCACTTTCCGATGTGTGTATTTTCGCGGCTTGATTGTTCACCTTGCTGATATATATCAGGTGATGCCATACCTTTCCCGACGCGCGATCGAGAACAAGTCTGTCTTGGGCAACGGCAACGCGGCATCAGAGCGAAAGCAGGCATTCGACGCTATCTGGGTTCACATCTTCGGCAAGTAACAAGGTCTTCATGGAACAACACTCCGCTAGTAAAGGACGGTGGTGATTAATGAGCCTCACAAATCTCACAGGGTAAATTTGGATGTAGTAATCGTAGTTAACAGGGAATCTTGACGAATGGATCATTCACTTTTTTTTCGCGTCACAAAGACCGAATGGGAGTCTTCAAACATCATAGCGGCTAGCCTACCTTCATCATGGCTTGTCATGTTCGGACGCTGCCACGCAGTCGGCGGTGATCCCAAGCTCTGGGGAAGGGACCGTCAACAACAGGCACTGGGGATATCTGGCGGAGGCTGATACAATAAATCCTGCATGTTACTTTTTTAGCTTCAACAATGTCGGATGACGTGACAAGGTACAACAGCAACGTAGAAGCACATCTTCCGCTATAATTCACGGGATTTCCGGCCCACCGAGACGCAGGATTTAAGGGCCCACTGGTGCCCCTCAGGACCCATATCCTGCGATAACTCACGACCTGTAATGACCCGCAGCCCCCGTGTTCGAAAAGGTGGTATGGGCTATGACAGGTTTGACTGTACCGAAGCGAAAAGTCAAAGACTGGCGCCGCCAGCCCAGTGGCGAGGCCCGCGGCCCCGCAGCGATGGGCTACAACCCTCATGCGCACGCTCCGAGCTCCCCGTGCACCCTTAAGTGCCGGCGCAGCGGGTGAGCCAGACGCACACCCGAGCAGCGCAGCATCTCCGCCACCGCGCGCACAAGCACGTCCCGCTCACGTGCATCAGGCTCCGCGCTACCCTCCAGCAGTGCCTTCACGGCGCGCGTCAGCCGCCCGCCCCGGCGCCGCCCGCGGCGGGGCTCCCGCGGTACGGCGAGGAGCGGCTCGAGTACCTTCGTGCGGAAGCGGCTGTACGCGAGCGAGAGCAGCGGTGAGAGCACCTCTGCGCGTCGGCGGCGGCGCGGCACGACGCACCTGGACGGGCTGTGGGCCTCCGCACACACCTCGGCGTGCCAGCGGCGCAATTTCTCCGCGCGACGCTCGCATATCTCGTCCTCGACGTCCTGCCTGCTCACGCCTGTCAGCTCGCCCACGACGTCGCCCGTGCACGGCCCCCCGCGGCCCTTGTCGACCAAGTACCTGGCTCCGCAGCCGTTAAGGTAATTGAGTAGGCGAGAGACAGTCTAAACGCCCGCGGCGTAGCGCGCGACGAGGTACCGCACGAGCGCGTGGTCCTGGCCCTGGTCTGCACGCGGCGCACCGGCGAGCAGCTCGCGCGCGGCGTCGGCGAAGTATGCGTCGAGGCGCTCGTAGACCTCGTAAGAGCGCGGCCTGGCGGGCAGCCCGTCCGGCGTGCTGCTGGAGGTACCGACGGTGATGTAGTTGTAGAGCGCGTTGTGGATGCCTACGTAATATCTGGCGTCGAGCCTGGCAGGGGCGCGGGCAGGCTCGCCGGCGCTGGCGCTGGCATTGGGGGCGGGCGCGCGGAGGATGTGGTCCAAGGCAGGCCGGATGTAGCCCCAGAGGGCCAGGAGGGACGCGGACGGATTAACCGTTGGTGGGCTCGATAAGCGGTCGCGGTGGGATTCCATGGCGCGGTGTTGCAAATGCGGATACAAATAGTGTTGACCGGTCGAGTGGTGACTGGTACGTGCTACTGACCAGCAGTGCTTGGCTGCGCGAACCCGGCACCGTCATAAGTACCTGCAACGCGCATTGTCAGGTGGTCGGCTGCGCAACTGCGCGACGTTGGCGCGACGTGCGCGCGGTCCTGTGAGCGATTCTCGAAGTTTGCAATCCAATGCTTTAGGACAGGACTGTGCGGCGCAATGCCAGTGCGCAGCACGCCCGGTACACAATGAGGCTGCAGGTGCAGGCCGTGATCAATGTTATTGGTCAACTGGGTTGTCGGGACGTGCGGGCCTGCCGCGGAATAAAACAATGGCCTGCCACAAATGGGATGTCGTTCCCACAGTTCCCCGGGCCCCAGGGCCCGCTGAGTCGAGCAGGCTCGAGCCAACCACCACCGCGCCGCAATTTGATCAGATATACCGCATCGCGCAAGCCACTTTACGTACGAGTGCAAGGACATCCGACCGTACGTCTCGCGCCCCTCGCGCACCGCACAGCTTGAGAACCCGCGCGTGTTCGCGAAGCTCAAGGCGGACGGCACGCCGTGCGCCGCGGCACCTGACGAGTTCAAAGATAAGTGCGTTTGTGCAGCAGCACTCGACGCCGATATCCACATTTGATCATTATATTTGCTTTTTCGAGGAGTGGGACTACGGGTTGGATTTTCGAAGCAAGGGAGAGGCAAGGGACAAGGGCGACGGGGCGGGGCGGGCGAGAGAACGTGCGGCGCGCCTTCATGAAGGCGGGGGCTGAGACAACAAATCCTGCATGTTACTTTCTTAGCTTCGACAACGTGGGATGACATGACAAGGTACAACAACAACGTTAACTGCTTCGACAGTGGGATGACGGGTATGTTCATGTGCGCACACAAGTCAGGTAAACCGCCACCGTCCACCTATCAGCCAAGACCTTACGAGCCAACGAGCTCGTTCAGCTCGGCGCGCCACTCGCTCTTCTTGAGCTCTGCGACCCACGCATCAAAGCGAGGAGCGGCGCCCGTGCCCGCGATCTTGCTGAGCGCCGCAACGGCGCGCAGGGTGCTGCGTTGGAGCTCTGCTGCGCGCTCGAGGTCCTGCTTGACGGTGTCCTTGCCGACCGTCGGGCCCTTCATGCTCGCCTCGAGAAGCGGCGTCGCCTCACCGAGGCGCTGCGCGACGGCTGTCGGCGCGAGCGGCGCGAGGCGGAAGAGCATCATGTGGCAGATGACCTTGATCTCGTCGGACTGGTCCGCGAGCCCGACGAGGACGTGCGTGAGGAGCTCGTTGAGGTCGAGCTTCGTCAGGGACGTGTCCAGCTGTCGAGGTGGTCTGTTAGCCTAGACAAACTACGGGCCTACGGAGACGCACTAGAGTGTAGAGCGTCTCGTAGGCTGTCTTGCGCGCTTCGAGGCCGTCATCGACTTTGTGCTGCCAGGGACCCATCTGCACTGTGCGGACGAGCTCGGGCTTCATGGCAGTCTCGCGGTATAACGCGGGGAGGAGCAGGGGTAAGTGCTCCCGCAGAAGATGAGGCTTCGTCCTCGCAGCGGCATTGAGGACACTTAATGCAAGCTGGCGCACACTCTGAAAGACGGCGATGGCAAATAAGTGGAGTTCGCTTCTGGCAGAGAATGGCTCACCAGCTCCTTATCTTCCATCAACGACAAGAAATCAAGGATGTATGGGGCCAGGACATCATCATAGGACGATGACGAATCGACGAAGGTGTATCTAATCGCAGAAAGCACCGTCGCCCGCGTGGCAGCGTTCGGGTCGCGGATGCGAGCCTGGTTGTTAGGTATTAGCGAATGTGAGGAACAAATGACTTCGAACGCATACATGGACTTGGGGCAAGTAGCGCGCGGGGTGAGTGGTGATAAGCTTGCCGATGCAGGCAGCAGCGACCCCGCGTGAACTCTCATCCCCGCTCTCAGAGTTCTCGAAGAGTGGTGTCCAGAGCGTCTCGGCAAGGCTTTCCAGATGACCAGTCGACGTGTGGGTCACAACTTCTTTCAAGGCATGAAGAGCGAGCAACCGCTTGGAGTCGTCCTGTTTCACTAGATGAACGATTGATGGGAGGAATTGATGGAGGTTGCCGATTGCGATGTTCCCTGTAAAGTATATATGTGATACTGCTGTGCTCGAGGAACCGGAGGCCACGAACCTGCAGCGAAGGCCGCGGCCGTACGGACGTCTTCTTGATCTGATGCGAAGAGTTCGATAGCACTGTTGAAGACGTCTTGTTGAGGTGACATATCACTGTTCGTTTGTCAACATTTGGGGATTCGTCACTCAAAGCGCTGCGTACATGAAACGACCGGTCTCTCCAAGAATCAGCAGGCACATGGAGAGCTCTTGCACACTCTGGCGCTTCTGCCGACAAGATCAGACTGAGCCTCCCCGACACTGTTAGGGACGCACCTTTAGGTTCTTCGAGAACTCGGCAATTACACCTGCCGCCACGGCTTGGTAACTCTTGACAACCTGCGCGACACATTTCGCAACGTTCGGATACGACACATCTCCCTTCCGCGACTCTGGCGCGCCCCGAGTTAACGAGCTCACCACGTGCGTTGCGATCTGGAAGTCTGCTTCGACAAGTGCACCAAAGAACGACAGAACAGAGTCAAGGGCGGCGCCAGACGTAAGAGGCGAGTACGCAATGCTGTAGATGTCCTTCAGTACTTCACGTTCGACCTCGGGGAAGGTTGACTTGGGCGAGAGCTGCAAAAGCAGGGCAAGGAGGGAAACTGCCTGGGACTGGAGGGAGATGTCCGATGTTGAGATGTACGGCTTCAGTTGAGGGATCAGCAGACGTGACAGCTCAGGCGGTACGCCGCTCTCGTATCTGCAAATGCTCAGCGATCCGGGTTAGGAGTAAGCTGTCAGAATCAGCGCACCTTGAGAGCAACACAGACAAGCACTCAAATACTTCTACTTTGCCGGCCCTCCCGCTCTTCGTGAGAAGTTTGACAGCCCAGTCCGCGCAGCCGTTAATCCATTGCTCTGTGACATCCGCTTCGCGAGCAACGCGGGTGACCACTTTTACAGCGCCATCTGTGCGGCCAGTAGTGCGGCAGATATACTCCCACTCCTTTCCACCTTTGGCAAGAACGGTCTCTGAAGCACAGAGCCACAAGTCTGCGATAACATCTTCTGCGCATGAGCGCACTTCCGCGTCCGTCGCGTGATTTGCCAACCGTGAAACAGCCTCTTGGTAAACAGGCTCGACCCAATCCTGGCCTTTGACAGGCTTGAGCGCTCCGAGAAGAGCAGAGAAGGCCTTGAAAGCCTCCGAAGCGACACGCGGGTGCTTCTCACCAAGAGTCTTCAAAAGAACCGGAGTAAAGGTGGGCAATGGATTCGTGAATGTTGGTGGGGGATGCGAAGCGAAGAATAAGGATGTGAATTGGAGACATGAGATATGCAGCGCAGAGTTGGAGGTTGATGGTGATTGAGACAGGATGGTTTTGGATATGGACACAAGCAAACCTGTTTGACTCGAAAGGGATCCCGGAAGCACCTGCAACAGAGTATGTAGCAGGCCAAAGCCAGCTTGCAAGGTCGCAGTCGGGGTTTTCGGGGACTTCAGTTGGTTCAAAAGGCTCTTCGCCAATGTCGGCACTTGAGACTGCAGCAAGGAGTATGCGGTCTCTTCGGAGTCCGGTCCATCTGGAGTTCGTTTCCTCTTCACTCCGGCCGCGTCCCTGCTCTGGGCGCCCCCACCGTACACGCGAGTTTGCGTAAGTAGGGCCACGTAGGTTGCCCACACTTCCAAGCGAACTGTTTCTTCGCGATCGCCGAAACGGGAAATAAGAACTGGGGAAACCTCTTTATACAGTGAAACCAGCAGTTCGGGCCGAGTCGCGATGATGGCTGCTAAGAGCTTCGTGGCCGAACGACGAATCTTGTAAGACTGATCTTCTTCATCTGACCATCTGGGGGGTGCTGAGTCGTGGGCGAGGTGCATATAGCTGCAACTTACTCATCATCGAGTTCGCCGTCGTCATCATCCTCGTCCAACATCTCCTCATCCTCGTCGTCTCCGCCCCCGGCATAATTCTGCTTCACTTCAGCTATCGACCTCGGGAGAGAGATCAGATACTGCTCACAGGGTCGTACTTGATATAAGTCGTCGCAACTTGAATGATAGTACCCAAGAACGGTGTGACCTCCGTTGGAATCCGCAACACGATCGACTCCAAAGCCTAGGAATTGACTTTTTAGATTGATACTGAAGGGTCGTATAACTGTCTTTACCTGAAGAGCACCTTCGCGAAGCTCTTCGTCTTCTGAGTCAACAGCCTTCAGGGTGCCAGGGATGATAGCTCCTAGACCGGAAGCAAGACGTTGTGGCGAGGCGCGGGCAATCGCAGCCACGAGATTGACCGTGGTCCTCTGCTTCTCTAGAGGCGCAGAAGGCTCCAGATTTGGGCTGACTTCAGCTGACAGCAATTTCTCTGACAACTCTGGTGCGGAGAGCGGCACAAACTGCGAAAGCGTCACAATCGCGCGTTTCCGCACAGCAGGTCGCGAATGTGTGAGCAACGGAGTAATAGTCTGTATGGGTGATGGCGAGAGAGTAAGGCTGGAGACGTAGGTTGGGAAATGCGTGACCAAGATGGAGAGAATGGAGAGCGTCTCAATCAGAGTATCAGGCGGAATTCCGGGCTGTGTCACAAAAGTCAAAAACAATCGCTTGTGAATAGCGGTTGCTGTACGTACTGTTGCAAGCTGCGCCAAGAGCTTGGGGGTCAGCTTCGCGCATGCCTTCGGCGCAATTGTTCCTTCAGTCGGAAGTTCTGCAGTGATCGTCTTGAGAGCTAAAAGTCGATATTAGCGGGATACTTATACGAGCGTGGTCAGCGCGATGAAAATGTACCTAAGCCGGAGATATCGCGAAGCTCTTCGTCATTACTCGACGAGAACTCGGTTAGCTTATCCACGACGAGTTCCATCTGTGATTCGCGGATAATTTTGATCAACTGGCCCAAGCTTCTGGGAGTTCAGCGCACGACACGCCACGTAAGTCGCGCAACGCACCATTTTACAGCCTGGTTCTTGACTTCGGAGATCTTATCCTCAACCAACTGCAGCACCTGCTTCAACACCTTGAGCTCCATCGATTCGTCCCCAAGGAATGTCTGCGGATCAAGTTTGATCTCCTTCATCAAGTCACTCAACCCCATGTATCTGCCAAGATCCTTCAGTGGGTCATTGTCCATATTGGCACCGAAGTGGGCGCACCGGAAGTCCTGATCTTGGGATTGCATCTATCATGATATTTAGTGCGCCAGTAATCCAAGGGGATCACGTATAGCGCGAACCTTTTCGATGAACCCCGTCATAAGATATGTCTTCGTCATGACGGGCAGAAAGACAAAACTTGTGGGTAAGGGTGAGTGGCACTAGCAGTGGTGCGCGTGCCGCGAGTCGCCCCAAATCCAGCCTTGTCTAGACGCGCTTCGCGCCATGGACGCGGCGGTCCGGCCGGGCGCTTGTTCCTCCAGAGCTTTCCAAGGCTTTCCAGAGCACTGCCTGGAGCGACCGCAAAAAGCGTATGACACGGAGACATTTCGATATTATTGAAAATAGGATGTACTCTAGTACTATATGATACCTTCCACCTAGATAGAGTATATTCCAAGCACTGAATTATCAGCCTACAGCCAGCCGGCTTTCCGCAGCAAAGTACGCGTTCGGGATGTGTCGTGGTTGAGCTCACCACCCAAGGGCCAATATCCAAAATAGGTGAGGAAAATAGAGGTCTATCAGGACGTAATTTATATCGCGGACAATCTCGCTACAGCGCGTTCCAAGCAAAAGAAACATAAACACCGACAAGGAACATGGGGAGGGGAGAGAATGGTGCACCGTCTCGCTCACTTGAGGACCAATGCCTCGTTGCCGGGGTACTTGGCCACATATGCCGCCCTCTTCTTATTCTTATTCCTGATCTTGTTGATTTCATCGGCGGCTGGCTTGTCGGTGCAACTGACACCGCGTTCGCCTATCCTGAGGAGAACGGGGCCGATGATTGCATTGGGCGCAGCGGAATGCATGTCCTCCAACTTCTGGGTTTCAGCCTCCACACGCTCGAGCGTGTCGCAATAGATGTGGTCGATCTGGAAGTCGACGGCGCGGTTAATGCGCACCCAGGTACCCCCACCAGCCATCCTCACTGGCTGGCAGTTGTCGGCCAGTCCTCGGGAAATTCCGATGCGAGCGGCCATCGACCATTCGTTCACCAGGTTGGGACGCACATCTCCGCCAACATGCTTCTTGAGGTTGAACCCCTCGCAATCCTCGCGACTGGCGGCAAAGGAACGATCCTGCTTCTCGCACACCGCATCGTAGAGCTCGCTGTAATCAGGGTCCTTGTCTACGGCACAGCCGGTGTAGACGGGATGGGTCGCGGCGTATTGCATGATCAGCCACCAGAAGTCGCTGGCCACAAGGGCTGCGCGGTATTCCTCATTCTTCTCAGCGTCCAAGCCGCGTCCATTGGTTCCCACGACGAACGTGCTCCAGGCGTCGAAGAGAAGGCAGGGCTGCTTCTTCTCTTCCGGGGTGATGTCCGTTGCCACCTCATAGTGGCCCGTTGTGTGGTTTGGCTTGAACGTCAAGATGATGGAACCAGTGTAGGCATGGGTGAAGCGAGGCTCGGCCGCACTTGATTGCGGAAGGGGCGTGAGTTCCATGCGGCGAACTCGAAGGAGGACCGAACGCTTGTCATTGAACGACTGGAGACCCATGGCGCGGAGCTGGTTGTAGATCGTCAACAAGGGGATGCTGAAGTCGGTGGCGATCTCGGCTTCGACAGCCGAGCGCATGTGGTGGTTCGCCTCAATTAGCTGGTCTTCCACAAAAGTGCGTCGAGTTGGTGTGTCACCAGGGACAAGTTCGTCGGGATTGGTGCGAGGAACCGATGCTGTTTTGTTACTGAGATACTTGATCGCCAACGATGCAAGTCGGCTTCGGAACGGCACTTCAAATTGGAGATCCTCCTGACTCCCTGTCTCCTCGGTCTTCTCAACGCTGACCGTCATGGTGCTCCTGGAGCGGGGAGAGAAGGGGAATTGGAACTCGTCCTTGCTCATGACGCTCGAAATTGTGAAGGTGTGGCAAAGGGTCAGGTAAGCGGTCTTGTTGGGCCCGAGAGCCGTCACCAGCGTGTCGACCATTTGGTCGTATTCCGGGTCATGCTCGGCACCATTGGCATCTTTCTTAGTTCTGACCTGTGTGTCTGCCTTGTCATTTTTGTGCGCTTCAATGCAAGCGAGGACCAGTCCCCGAGCCCTCTCCAGCATGCCCTCCTGCTTGAGGATGCCGATCACTTTGGCGTGTACATCAATGACGAATGGGACGCGCTGCTCGCAGGAGGCATCGCCGATGACCGGATCGAGCAAGTGCAGTTGTTCCAAGATGACATGGTTGAAAGCTTCGCGCTTATGCTTCTGGGTCACGAGCGCCGTAAAACCCTCTCCCTGGAGGAAGGAGGGGCCTTTCGTGGACTTGGTAGGCATTCTGGCGTGGTGATAGGCGGGTGTGGTGGTGATGAACAAAAAGATGTGAGAGAAAAAGAGGTCGTGGAAAGTAGATGGTAGACTTTTCCGACGTGTGTCGAATGATCTGGTGTTTGGATCAGAAAGTGAAAAAGTAGTGGCTTAAGTAGACATTTTCTGGCCACCAGCAGTACGCTTGTGTCGGGGGTGGGGTCATCAGTAAAACGGTTGGAGGAGTCGAGCGCTGGACTGCGTCTAATGTACAGCGTCTCTTACTGCGCCGTTAAAGTCGGCAAGCGCTCGGGAGAGTGGCGTACCCGAGATTTGCGATCTCTCACCTCAAGGGGAGATGACAATAGTTGCATCCAGTGATCGGATTGTGGTCAGGACGAGGGAATATCGGTGAGAGACAAAGCCTTGAGAGGCACTGTGTTGTGGGGATATGAGTCGCGAAATGGTGTGATGCTGTGTTGTCCGACCGAAGGTGCAGGAAACAATCCTGCATTGCCGAGGGCGGCAAGGCCCGCGACCGCGATTGTCCGGCCGGGCGCTTGACTGCGCTTGCTCGAGAGCTTTCCAGAGCACCTGTCAGTGGAGCGACTGCAAAACACGAATGACACGGAGAATCTCGGTATTATTGAAAATGGGGTATATGATGCGTCTGCAGATAAAGTATATTCCAAGCACAGAGTCATCAGCCTACAGCCAACCGGCTTTCCGCAGCAAAGTACGTGTTCGGGATGTGTCGGGTTTGAGCTCACCATCCAAGGGCGCGATGAACTTTCGTACGTGCTTGAAGAATATAACATCATAGTATATACCCTCTTGACCCTGGATCATCGCACTTCATAAGATGATTCAGTCAGTAAAACAGCCTACGTACTTGTCGGGTCCGACAGTGCCTCACGTTCTTACTCCAAATTTGACCGGGATACCACCGACCCTCTGAGGTCCGCAGCCAGACATTATCCCCTTTCTAGTAGCTTGTCAATACCCGCGGAAGCTGGAGAGCCATCAAAAGCACCGACTTTAAACGTGTACAACCAAGGATCGTCGATGTGGACTGGTCCTGGTTCGTCATAGGATGCCTCGAGATCGAGCTCCGCATCTCTGTCGTAGGCCTCAGATTCTGACTCCATAGCAGATGGTTTGACCCATCCAGACTCAGATGAATATTCGCTTGACGGTGTTTGCTCCCTCGTCGAAGCCCAAAGAAATTGTGTGCGCCCAGGAACTTCAGAAGAATTCGAGGTGGCACTAGGACTATAGCGCATGCCGGGTCTTTCCGACTTTGGGTGAGGCTGTTTTGGAGAAGAGGGTGTCGCTGCTGATACATCGTTGACCCACTGAGCGACGCGATCCATGTCTGGGAGGTTTCAGAATCACAAGAGGCGAGATTACTGTGGGACGCAGTAGAAGAATCGGACGATTAAGGGGGCCCTTTATACCAAACTAGACGATGTGGCGTAACGTGGCCTACCATGAGCCTACCATGAGGGGACTGGGACACATGCCAACAAGGGTGCTTTGTCCCACAGAAGAAAACGTGATCAACGAGACGCCCGTGGGACAATAATAGACTCCGCAACGGCGTTTTCCCGCCACAAACTGCACTGCATGCACCCGGCTGACGTTGGTATCACCCTCGAGAGTACGCGAACAGATGTGGACACGGAAATGTCTGTGCCCGAGCCTGCGAGCCCGTATACGGTTGGCGCGAGTCGGCATGGAGTAACTCCGGAATCATCGCAGAACAGCGAGACAGCAAGAATGAACTGAGCCCAAGGCTAGCAACAAAAGACACGCACCCAAATAGGAACACAAATGCTGTGTGACGACGTCGCCGACCATATATAGTCCATGACCAGAGCGGTGAGGCCCGTGTAGAACATGCTATAGGAAGACAATGGGTCCACCGAGTTCGTCCGGATTCATACTGAAACGTGGAGCTTGTAGCGCTTTCGGGTCTCCCTGACCATCGGGGTTCGAGCTCGCAAGGAGAAGTCGCCAGACGTTAGATACTACCCGCCGGACGCAACGTTCAATGGAGTGAGGAAGGTGCGTGCGATAGCAGTGCGTGGGAACTTTTTACTCTGCCCGCAACGGGTCCGGAGTCAGTTCCCGACTCGCTCGAGTCCGCACGGCAACTTGCAGTGCGAACCCGGAGCATGTATTGACCAGTGACCCGTAGTAACTAGTGACGGCTATTATCCCTGACGTTCTCAACCCCGAACCCACTATAGCACAGCGATCTAGGCGTGGTAGATGCATCGAATCCCATGTGTATGTACTATGTAACATGCGGCATGTAGTACTAGGCTATGGTGCTAATTATCATTCGTCGATTATTTGGCGTGAGGTATCTATCCGAAGCACTCTAAACTGGCTGGGGATCTTTTTCAGTTGGACGCTGCTGCGCAGGGTTATCCAAGTCACCCTCCTTCCATCCCTCTTGCGTGTCCTTTGGTACACGTACGAAAACCAAATCTATGACCAATGCAAGAACGCAGAAGCCGATGGCAAGGTACAAGGCGCCTCGGTAACCGAGGACAGGATCTTTTCCGCCTTTGTTGACGTGTGCCTCGACTGTCCCAGCGAACCCGAGCCCGGTGGAGAGGCCATACGTCTGCAAAACACCGACGAGGGTCCCGGCCAATCCTTGCTCATGCCTCTTCACCGTATTGGCAGCGATAATTTGGCTCATAGTCGTCACGAAGTCAGGCCCCATGCCCATCAGCAGCGTAGCTGGGAATACTTGCTTCCAATACATTTGCTGCGCCGGCATCGTGGCGATTAAGAGGCTGCAGACCACGATGCCCACGAGGCCAATGCCCAAAACGTATTGCGCGGCCAGACGTGGAACCAACCAAGCGCTGACAAGGGCCATGCATGCACCGCTGACGGCCAGCGGACCAAATGTTCCACCAATGGCCGTAGTTGTGTAGTGCCGGGTCTGGTATTCCCAGGTGGAGACGTACCAAAGGAGGATCCCGAATGCCATGAACGAGAGGAATAGGACCACGAGCATGGGGCCGAACGACGGACGCTTCCAGATGGTGAACGGAAGGATGGGAACTTTTGCTACGTACATTTCCCAGTACGCAAAGGCGAAGAAATGTAGGACGGCGACGATAAGCAGGATGTACACGTAAGGTTCTTGCCAACCAACGGCTGGGGCTTGACTGTGTTTACCTGTTAGTGCTGGGTCAAGGACTGAGACGAAGGAAGGACGCTTACTTCCAGACAAAATTGAAGAGGATCAAGCCCGTTACTCCGAAGTATGTGCCAACATAGTCCAAAGGGCTGTTGGGGTCCACTGGGTCGTCCATAGGAACGAGCACGAAAACCAATGAGAAAATAACGGAGCCAGCAATAGTACTGCAGGAGAATGGCTTAGCCGGGAACACGAGAGATGCGGGACACACGCACAGGAAGAAGAACGCCCACTTCCAATGCGTGAACTGCACGAATATTCCACAGATTAATCCACCAGTGACGGCACCAACTGGTACGGACATTCCGGAAAGACCCATAGCGAGATTGCGCAGTCGGCCTGGGGGAAACGTGATTCCGAGAATGGCAACGCAGTTGGGGATCATAAGCCCTCCCCCAATTCCAGAAAACCCACGAAAGAGCGATAGCGTGGTGACGCTGTGCGCGAATCCGCTCGCCAACGAGAACGCGACCCAGAGGATCGCGCCGACAAAGAGGATGTTCTTGTGTCCGAACTTGGCACCGAGACGACCTCCCGGGAGAATGAAGGATCCTTGCGTCAACCTGAGTTGGGTCAGACGTGATATCGATCGGGGATGGTTGGCGGAAGGCAACTCACGGATACGAGGCAGCGATCCAGGTTGACTCTGCCGCGCTGGAGCTTCCCACAGTTGCGCCGATAGCTCCCGACGCATCGATGCCGACACCAATCGGGGCCATCTGTAGGGTGGGTCAGTACACGCAAAATAAGGCTAAAGTTAAGGGGACATACTTGGACGAGTTGAGTGATAACAATGGCCGCCATGATACCGATCTTGCGCGACTGCGGTAACTCATGGTGAGGATTTTTCAAGATTTGTTCGTCGACCTTCGGAGGATCAGGTCCAACGTCAGCGACATTGATGGTATCCGCATCTTGTGATACAGTCTCGGGGGACTGGATTCCTCGCTGAGCAGGTTCCATGGGTACCGAAAAGCCAAGGATTGGGAATGGGGTGGCAATAGACCGCCCCGCGAGGTACTTTATATAGAAGCGAAGAACGCACTTTGCTCGATGACAGATCCTCGGGATACCAGAGCGCGAGATTAACTCAGACAACGGTGGCCGACCCCCGCTACGGTATTGGTATTGCGTAAGTTAGTTCGGGAGGGCTTTTCGGAAGCGCTAGATACTGAATGACATAAACCATGCAATTCGCTGCCTTCGTCGGGAATGCCGGTGTACAAAGCTGTATTTGTCATCGTGCACGTCGGGCTATGATTCAGATTATAGCTGGTGTAGCGTGCCAGAAAACGAAGAGATAACTCTAGCATACTGTTCAGGATGCCTGAGAATAAAGCTGATTGACGGTCACAGGGCTCACCTATCGCCGGGGCGCGCCCGTCGTGTGGACGAATGGGCAAGATACATATCTCGTGTGGTGGTCGCAACAATGTGCCTGAAAAAACGTAATTTACCGGTGGTATCAGGGTTAGGTCGTCTTAAGGGCGTATGATGGGATATTAGTGCATGCACCGATGCATCTTTGGAGATCGCAAGCACTTGCACACTCATACCAGACCTTCGAGCCGACCCACATCACCCACATCACCTTGAAGACAATGGCTCTCCCCAGCATGACATATACCCCGCTGAGGATACCTCGCAGGACGAAAAATCCGCGCGGTTGATTAAAACCTTCAACTGCTAGGGTTGGAATTACGTGAGTTCAACAAGCCTCTTAAAGCGGTAATTCCGAGAGGAATCGCACATTCCTTGTCTGCGTGCTGATTCAGCTGATTCATGCATGGATATAATGTCGAAAAGATACGCTGACTGTGATTCCGTGGAGAGAGTCGGGAAATAGTATCGGACCACCCCTAGTGACGTGTTTGTTTGCTATTATGAAGAGCTGCTCAGCATAGTGTACCTGTACCTATCCAGTACGCACTTTGCACCCCCCGTGTATGTGCAATGCACACAGGCCAGGTTCCATCCTGGTAACAATCACCACAACAGTCGTCCGGCACATCTCGCCATGGCCAGCTTCAGCATCGCACCCTGTAGATGAGGACAACTGGCACGTAGATCATGATACTTTGCCGTCGGCTCTATTGGAACACGACTTCATCGGCCTTCTATATGCACGATACGGATCCCGGAACATCACTGTGAGCCTCTACTTACCAGGAAGGCCGCCCCTCTATCCGCTCTGCAGGATCCGCGCGGCGCCGGCGCTAAATTCGCATCAGCAGTCGCGCCAAGTCCGCCAACGCAACCTTGTACAGCTCGACGCACGACGCTCGACACGTCGCACACAAGCACCTGCGCAACTCGAAGTGACCAAAAGCGGCGTGGCGACTGTCATGCAGCCCCACGAGCGCTAACGCAACCTACGCAGCGCCCCAGAAGTGCGCCGGGCCGGCGCAGCGCGGTGGGCGCGGGATACGACTCCCAGGCATGCCCTTTGAGGCCGCGGCGTGAACGCGCGGAAGCATCTGGGAGATGCAGGCTTCAAATACAGGGCTCATGATGTCACGGAGCGCGTCAGCTGCACCTTCAAAGTTACTCCCGCAGTCGGCCAGTGCCGGCGTGTGCTCCAGCGTCGAGCTTCTTGGGTTCGCTCAGCTTACAGAGACGCTTCCCGGGCCACGGCCACGGTTTTGTCGATGCACCGTCCACGGCAGATGCACAAAAGAAACGTTACGCTCCTGTAAACATGGAGACAGCTGCTTTGAAGAGAGCTGCCACAGCCAGCGTCCGCTGACTGCGCATGCGACCATCCACCTATCGTACACAATCACGAGCGGCGGTGCATCGGTAAAACCTGTGTGATCGGCCCAGTTGTAAATTTGCACATGCTGGAAGTGTTAAACATACGTACTCAAACATCGGGCAGCTTGCCATGCGGAACTTACGAGTCAAGTGGTTCCTGGCCCTAGCCATTCCGAGTCCAACTTGATGTAGCACTTTGAACTCGACCAATAGCGACCCACGGACAGCGCCTGCCTCGAGACTCCACTCAGACAGATGGGCACACGATGGCCATGCATGGGAAGCGCCTGAAAAGGGTAATAGACATGTTACACAACTGCGTGATCATGGATGAGAATAACAAGCAACCCGCAGAGACAAATAAAAAGAGCCGACGAGAGCACAATACAACCAGGAATACGCCCCTCCCTCCACGTATCATCTGTCATGCGCCATCGGCACCTACCAAAGCCCATCAGTAAGAAAAAAAACACGAGAAGGCGGCGGGGCAGGCGCACCGCTATCCTTGGTCCACTCTTCGTGCCGCCTGATATCATCGCTGCTGACCGTGGCCGCACGCTCTCGAGCGACTTGATAAAGTCCGCAAAGCGCAACGGTGGCTCCTGCAGCTCGTCGCTCTCGATTAGTGCCCAGTTCTTCTCGGACGCCTCGGGGTCGCCCGGCGAGCACGGCGTCCACTTGATCAGCGCCGAGTCCGGGTCCGGCTGCACGGGCTTGAAGTGCGTTGCGGAGAGCACCTTGCGCACGGGTTGCATCAGCGCGTCGCGCACGACGACGGCGATGTCGGAGCCGGAGTAGCTGGTAGGGCGGAAGCAGCGGGCTTAGCTGTGTCTGCGGGGCACGCGGGAGCGCCGGCGGACGCACCCATCGGAGCGGATCGCTAGCGTGCGGTAGTCCTTGGGCGTGAGCTCGCACGGCGTCGAGCCGACGTGGATCTCGAACATGCGCTTGCGCGCCTCGGTGCCCGGGAGCGGGATGTATATGCGCTTCTCGAACCTGCACAGCGCGCGTTAGCCGCGCCGCAGGGACGCAGAGGGCTGCACGCACCGTCGCTTGATGGCGGGGTCGAGCTGCCATGGGATGTTCGTCGCGCCGAGGACGAGCACGCCCGTGTCGTCGTGCCCGACGCCGTTCATCTGCACGAGAAACTCGGTCTTGATGCGGCGCGAGCCCTCCGACTCGCCCTCGTTGCGCGTGCCGCGAGCGAGTCGACCTCGTCGATGAAGATGATCGCGGGCTTCGACTCGCGCGCCATCTGGAAGAGCTGCTTGACGAGCCTGCCGCGCACCCGCACATGAGCATTCCCCGGGGCAGCAGAGGAACAGCAACCGCGCACCGCTCCGAGTCGCCCTGCCACTTGCTGACGAGATCGCTCGAGCTGACGCTGAAGAATGTGCTCTTCGCCTCGGTCGCGACGGCCTTGGCGAGGTAGCTCTTGCCCGTGCCGGGCGGGCCATAGAGCAGGATCCCGCGCCACGGCGTGCGCTTGCCGTGAAAGGTGCGGGAACTTGATCGGGAGGATGACGGCCTCCTTGAGCGACTCCTTGGCGACCTCGAGCCCCGCGACGTCGTCCCAGCGCACGTTCGGCTTGTCCACGAGGATCGCGCTTGTCAGCCCCGCGCGCAGCTTCTTCACTCGGGTCCTGGTCATCGCCCTCGTCATCCTTCCTGCAAGACGCACCGCGCAGGGTAGCTCCCCCGTAAGCGCCCACCACACGCAGAGAAGAGAGCGGCGACCACGCGGCGCCACGCACTTTTTGCCGTCACCGTTCGCCATGCCGTTCGCGCCCATCGCGCGCCGCTGGCCCTTCTCAGTCACGGAGGTCAGTGCTGCTTGAGCTGTTCAGCGCGGCCAAGGTACTCGGTGATCTTGCTCTTGATCAACGCTTTGACCGCTCGTTCTTCTCGTCTGCGCGCACGCGTACCACGTCAGCACCGCAAGGGAGGGAGTGGGAGCAGGAGCGACGCACACTTGAGTGCGAGCATAAAGTAGTCGAGTGCATTCTGGTACTGCTTGTACGCCTCGGCGTAGTTCTGTTTCTTGTCTTCCTCGATGGCGATCTGCACAAGCTCGATCGCGCGCTGCGCACCGGCCGCGGCGTCAGTTGGCATCCGGAAGCTCGAGCACACAGCTTACGCACGTCTAGGTTTGCGCTTGACATCGTGATGGGGGAGAGGAGGAGAACGAGATAGGCGGCGTTCGAGGCGGCGGGAAAGCCACCGGATGCAACTGCAGATGCGGCAGCGAGCGGCCACAGCGCTTCTATTTCTCGTCTCCGGCTCCTCCGGCCCGCCTTCTTAGTCTCAAGCCCGTCGCCCAGTAGCGCCCGGTGCAGCTGCGCTTTCGGCGCAGTCTGCGACTAGCGACACTTGGCGCGCCTAACTGTCTACGCTAGAGTACGTACGCATCTTGGCTGTGACTATGATGCACCACCGACCCGCGCAAGGCCTGCGGACGAGCGTCTTGCTGGCAGATGTCATGGTCCGCGCGTGTACGAGCGCCTCTGGGAGATGATAAGCTGCGTCCCGGAAACGAAGGCACCTGGGGCCCTGGACAGCGAAGGGCTTGGCGCCACCACCAGGCCGTAGCAGGGCTAGCGACTGTTTCTGCCTGCGCAGCACGCGCTGCGTGCCTTCACTTGGCCGGGCAGCCCCGGGCACGCGCACACGCATGGCACGGTGACAACGCGACAGCCATCTTTGCTTCTCCCCTGCATGCAGCGCGCAGCTCTAGCCAGGTCCCATGGCCAACCGCACGGGCGTAGGCAAAGTAACTCCGGCCTAGTCTGCACGGCACCTTGGCACGCACACCTTCACCGGGACGTGACTTGTTCTTCCACCCTTCTCCGGGACAGTCGACCCGACCTGACCTGACCCCTTAACGTCCCACACAGGAAGAGCGAGCGAGTCACCCGCGCCATTCTGTTCTCGAATCTCCGCTATCGCCCCCCTAGGCCCCAGCAGCACGATCAGCAGGGCCTAGCACCGACTCGCACGGCGTGGGCCGCCCACCCGTGGCCCAACGCAATCGACATTGAATGACAAAGTCAAAGCCGCATGCCCTCGCCGAAGCCTGTGCCCTCAGCTTCAGTTCCTGCCTCGCTTCTCGCCCTGGGTTCTGCAGGCCTCGGAGTAACAGCCGCGCGGCAGAGTGTCAGTCGATGCGGCGCATAGCCAACCCTACCAGCGTCGTGTGATCGCCACCAGCTGAAACCCGGGGCGCAATCGCAAACTCGACGGCCGATCTTACTACTGAATGTGTATGTATGTATGCACGTATTGCGCGCAATTGCCTCGCTCGTCTACCTGAGACGCTCCGCACCTGCCATTTCTCGGAGTCCGAGTGCACATCTGATGGGACTGCCTCGCACCCGTGAGACAGTAATCAGTCCGTAATCCCAGGTATGTTCACCCCATGACCAGCCTCGCTCACACTCAAAGCCCACGTGTATCTCGTATCCAGCTTCATAACTCGTGCATAAGGCATTAAATACCAGACATGGCCATCATCAAATCATGAACCGAAACAGGCGGGGGAACGTCGCCCCACGCCGCACCCTCGGCCCACACCTTCCATCTCGGTGAGTGCGGAGCGGAGCGTCGCAGCCCAAAACTAGCAGACGTATTACACTGGCGATCTGGATCGGGCGCGGCCTGACAAAATAGACGAGCCGCGGCGCAAAGATGTACTAGTACGATCTGAAGAGACAGACACAACACAGACAGACAGAAACGGACACAGAGACAGAGAGAGACAGAAACAACAGACGGAAAGAGAGCTGAGGGAAAGACCCCGCTAGGTCGGCGAGAGGAGTGCATGGTGTGTGTGGCGCCACCTCCTCACTCCCGCGGCCCTGCCTGTGCGAGGCTCTGCGCGTACACATGCACGTGCGCGGGCTTCGCGACCATGTGGCACACCTCGATGCCCTGCACCCACGCGTGCGCCATGCACTCGTCGATCAGCGCGCGCTGCTTCGGGTCGGGCTCGAGCATGCGGCGGATGAGCGTGCGACACGCGCGCGGGCTGAGGTTATTGATCGTCGGCGGCGCCGCGCTCTGCTGCGGGTTCGCGCATGCCGCCGCGTACGCCGCATACAGGTTGTCTGACGACTGCGCCGCGCGCCACGGCAGCTCCTGGAAGTGCAGGCAGTAGTACACGACGCCGACTGCCCAGATGTCGACCAGGCGCGCGTCGTACGCTACGGGGACCGCGCGGCGGTTAAAGTGTGCAGCGGGGGGTTGGAGAGCAGAGCCGGCTTACGTTTGCCGAGGAACTGCTCAGGCGCGATGTAGGGCTCGCTGCCACAGAGGCCGGTAGACATATGTACCGTCGCCTCCCAGGGAAGGCGGTACACCGTCGAAGCACCATAGTCTCCAATCTGATAGCGATGAGCGGTCTGATATTGTCAGCAGCAATCACGCAACTCACCTTCAGGTGACCCTTGGTATTGAAGAATATGTTCTCTGGTTTGATGTCGCGGTGGGCGACCCCCTGAGAATGGAGGTATGAAACGCCGTGCAGGATCTGTTTGAAACAGCACTCGATTTCGCTCGGCGACATGTGGCCCTTCTTTATCGCGGCGTAGAGATCTCCGCCGGGGCAAAACTCCATGACTTCGCACCAGTGCTGGTTCTCGTCTTGGACCAAATCGACAGTCTCGACGATGTTGATGTGATGCAGCGTGGACGATATGCAGAACTCAGCCGTCAGTTTCTTTACGTATTCTTTTTCTGTCTCGTTCTTGCGTCGTTTTCTGAATTCCTATGAATCGCCACATGAACCATGAGCACTACAGGCTTCTGGGTCAGGGGTGCGTTTGACGGTACCTTGACAGCATATAGCTTCTCTTCGGTTCGATCCCACTTGTGCGCGAGGCGCACGACAGAAGTAGCACCCTTGCCAATCGCAACGCGCTCGCATGTGCCGTATTTCTTCAGAAGGCTTGTCGTGCTCTCACCCATGGTGGACTTCGGGCCGCCCTCAGAGTCGGACTTTCTGCTGCTGGCAGAAGAACGGGCGGAGGACTTGCGGGAGAGCTTGGGTGCTGATCCGAGGAGGTCCTTGAGGGTGAACTTGGTCCCACCGTCGGTAGAATGGACCGACGGTGGGCCCTTGGCGCGGGGTGCGGGGCTCTCTGCGGGGGTGCCTGGAACAGACCGGTCCTTCTTGTGCTTGCTGAACAGGCCGGGGGATGACAGGAGGGACGAGAGATCGGGCTTAATGCCAGACATGCTAGGCGCCCTGCTCGGAGCTTGGCTGGGTGGCCTGCTCGGGGGCCGCGTTGGGGGTGCGCTCCAAGCATTGCTCTCCGACTGCGATGGCGAGCTCGCTGGGGATGGAGAGGTGGACGTGGTGGTGGAATGGGAGCCCTGAGCCTGAATGGCGGGAGGGGGGACGACGAGGCGCTCCAAGTCTCTGCGGGTATGACCAGGCTCCTTGGGAAGGGAGTTATGGTCGGGAGGAGGGAGGGGGATAGACGGGCGGTGATCTACTTGGTGAGCGGAACCGTCAGCGGACGAACGTGGCTTGGAGCCCTTGTGGTGGCGAGGCGCCAGTGATGCAGCGGTGGCGGGATTGCCACGGTGAGAGGACTTGGGGGAGTGAGGGGCAGCGACGAACTGCTTTCTGTCACCATTAGGGGGCTCGGAGCCGTCCTGACCGTCGCCTTCCGCGGTCTGGGCGGTGTCTGGAGCGTCTGTAACGGCCATGGCAGATGAGGGGGAGATGGTAGAAGAGGAGAGAGTGAGACTGCGGGTAAGAAGGGTGCTGGCCGGGGCGAGCGACAGGTGGGTATTGGATGCGAGCGGAGAGGAGAGCGAGATGAAGAGGGGAGGGCGAGTTTATTGAGAGATCATGACGGAGGACACGTTGAACTGTGGATGTTGGAGGGGCGAGCGGAGGGATTGATTATATGCCAGGGAAGATCCGGGCAATGAACTGGGCCGGGCTGAAAGCAGCGGTCGACTCGGGACTGTGACAGGCCACGCAGCCGCGATCTGGCGAGAAAGTGTCGCTCGCTAGGGCAGCAAAGAGGCAGACACACTCTGCGCCCGTCACAAATTCCCTAAATATATCCCCGACATATCCTCAATTTTACTCCCCTCTCCTTCAAACACCGGCAATCTGCTTATGTGATCAGCTCTTCCCTCTTGGGCTTCGTTCTCCCACCAGCGCCCGTCTCCGGCCCTGCACTATCGCCCCCGCGTTCACCGCACGAATCAAACCTACTTGCGCTGCACCTACAGACGCTCCGGTCTTACACCCGGCGGCCACGAGGCTGACATACCGGGCCACTCCTGGCTACTTGTTAGTTTCATTCCGCACTACAATCCGAGAACATGCTCGTTCTTGCCGCATAGCCCATGCCAGCTGTTCCGATCGCTTTACTGCGCTGCACTGCACCTTATTGGTCAGCGTCTGAGCGACCTTGCTGACTCCCATTCCCTCTCACGCGATTCTGTTCTCGCCATCGCGCAACGTGCGCATTTGAAAATGCGTGCTTTTTGCCCTTCGTCCCCTCGGTTCGCCCCAACCGACAGCGACCGACTCGGTCAAATCGACGGACCTAGTTTCATGACGCAAGCATCCCCTCGGAGCAACAAGGGTATTCTCAGCCCATCCGTCCGCTTACCCAATCCGTGCTGTGTTCCGGAAGTCTCCGAAGCCAGCTGCCACGGCTCCCTCGGACCGCTTATCGTGAGAATAGCTATAGCAGTTCGTGGAAATAAGGTTCATCAGCCACCGGAGCAAGAGCTCGACAGTTGCCCGTCGCCGACACATCGACGAAACCCCCCTCAAGAACAAGGTAAGCCCACGCCCGTCCCCGCTATCGTCCTCGTGCGCTCACACTCTGGTCTCAGACATTCGACGATGGTCAACCTTCGCTCGCAAAAGCGGCTTGCCGCGTCCGTCGCCAGCGTCGGCAAGCGCAAAATCTGGCTGGACCCCAATGAGCAGCCAGAGATCGGCAACGCCAACTCACGGACGCACGTAAAGAAGCTCATCAAGGATGGTCGCATTATCATCAAGCCCACCACCGTCCACTCCCGCGCCCGCACTCTCGACCTTCTTGCCGCTAAGCGCAAGGGTCGCCACACCGGTGTGGGTAAGCGAAAGGGTACCGCAGAGGCCCGTATGCCCACCAAGGTTCTCTGGATGAGGCGGCAGCGTGTTCTCCGGAGATTGCTCCGGAAATACCGTGAGGCGGGCAAGATTGACAAGCATCTGTGCGTCGCACTTTCTGATCGCGTGAATCTCCGAATACTGACCCGTCGCCCCACCTCAGCTACCACTCGCTCTACCAAAAGTCCAAGGGTAACGTTTTCAAGAACAAGCGCGTGTTGATGGAGTACATCCACAAGGCGAAGGCGGAGAAGTCGCGCACAAAGGTTCTCACCGACCAGATGGAGGCCCGTCGCGTCAAGAACAAGGTATGTACTTGTCACCATCACCACTCTCCGATGCCGATCTTTGTCTTTGATGTTAGGCGGCTCGCGAGCGTCGTGCTGCGCGCGTTGCGGAGAAGAGGCAGGGCATTATCGCGGTGGAGCAGGAGGAGACCAAGGCATAAGGGATCCCACCCGTCGTATCTTTTTCGCCACTCTCTCATCGCTTTACCCTATGCTATGCTGCATACATGCCATCATCAATTTACGCCAGGCCACTTTCATGCTCGCATGTATTTCCGTGTGTATGAGAATATCGTGATCGATAAGTGTACCGTTTCGGCGAGCATTCTGGGCGGGCAAAGTTCAGTGTGATATTAAAAGCCGTGCGGCACACGTTGGCACCCTACAACGTTCAAGATGTGTGAAGCGACCACAGGCGCCGCCGCGAGAAGCAAGCTGCAGCACACACGCCCAATGGCTCATTGACCCTCCCACCTCTATCGTCACCATGAGCACCTCTGCCGTACACAGAGTCACCAAGAACGGCGAGGACCGTGCGTCACCCTGCCCTAAACGACAATCTAACGCCCCCAGAGCTCACAGCCGCCTACCCACAGGGAAAGCGCATGTCCTCGAGCGGCGCGCGAGCGAGGTCTTCGTACACTACCTCGGCACCGACAAGCGCCTCGACGAGTGGGTCCCCACCGCCGCCGTTCACACGGGCAGCTCGCCGCCACCGACCAAGGCCAACAGCTCGACGACGTCGCGCGTGAACGGCTCCACGCGCAAGCGGCGTCGCTCGCCGTCACCGCCGCCCGCACCCCAGCCGCCCGCGCCGCTGCCGAGTGCGGCGACGAGCGCGGCGGCGCGGCGGAACTTTGACAAGGTCAACTTTGGGCACTGGCAGATCAGGACGTGGTGCGTGGCATGGTATGCCCCCTCGGGCGGACGATGCTGACGGGCGCGTGCGCGCGCGCAGGTACTTCTCACCGTACCCGCTGACGGATGGCGAGGGCGAGGACGCGCTCGGGCACGGGCGCACGATGGACCTCTTCGCGGGCGCGGTCGGGCGCGAGCACGCGGGCGGCGTGCTGTGGGTGTGCGACCGGTGCTTCAAGTATATGGCGGACGGGACGTCGTGGGAGATCCACATGGTGCGTCTGCTGCGCTGTCGGGGCGGGCGGTGGTTGATTGTGGTGGGTTGTGCCAGCGGAAGTGCACACGCAAGCACCCGCCCGGGCGGAAGGTGTACCAGCGGGGCGCGCATACGATCTGGGAGGTCGACGGCGCGAAGGAAAAGGTGCGTGTGTTGTGTGTATGCGCGTGTGCGTTGGCTCAGGCGGGGTACAGCTTTACTGCCAGAACCTGTCGTTGTTCGGGAAGTTGTTCATAGACATAAAGACGCTGTTCTTTGACTGCGACAATTGTGAGGGCATTCACAAGGGTCTGGAGCAGGTAGCTGACGTGTATGCACAGTTCTGTTCTACATTTTACTGATGCAGACTCGCAAAGAGACCATGTCCTCGGTTTCTTCTCCAAGGTGCGTGCGTTCCGCCGCCCCGCATTCGCATCTAACGTTGTCTCAGGAGAAGATATCCTACGACGACTATAACCTAGCCTGCATTGTGGTCCTTCCACCGTACCAGAAGAAGGGGTACGGGATGCTCCTGATTGAGTTCAGTAAGCAGCTGTACGCTGCGTTCCACGACTCCAGCTGATGCGCCGTAGGCTACGAGCTCTCCCGTCGAGCTGGCCGCGTTGGCACCCCCGAACGCCCGCTATCAGACCTCGGCCTGCGTAGCTACCTCGCCTACTGGGTCTCCACCATCGTCCGCTTCCTCCGGTACGTGCCTCATCTCTCCATCTGCCGACCCACCGCGCCTGACCGCCCCACAACGCACCCAGCCAACTACTCTCCACGCTCCCGCCCGACCTGCCGCCCATCGCCACCACCGGCCACCTGCCGGACCTCTCGCGCGTCCGCACGGACGCCGAGACGACGACGCCGTCGCCGCAGAAGCGCGCCAAGCGCGCTAAAGGGTGGGACGGCGAGCTGCCCGTGCCGAACTCGCCTGACGCGGCGAGCGCCGGCGGGAGCGCATCGCCCGCGGTGCGCAGCAATACGCCGGGGCTGCAGCTCGCGCGCACGTACGAGACGGTGCCCGCGCCCGATGGGAGCGCGGCGGTGCACGTCGTGGTGCGCTGTGCACTCGCGGACCTCGCGCGGGCGACGAACTTGCGCGTCGAGGACGCCGCGTTTGCGCTCAACGAGTGCGGGCTGCTCGTGCGACGCGCGGGCGAGGACGGCAGCGAGGGGCTCACGGTCGCGATTTCGCGTGAGATGGTCGAGCAGGTCGCGCACGAGCGGAATGTTAAGCGGATGTGCATTGATTTTTCCAAGGTGCTGTTGTGAGGGTGTGGATACAATGTGGCTAGTGTGTGTTCTACTCTACTCTATCCTACTCTACAATATATATGTGTTGTGTGTTCTAGACTATGTTACATGATGATGTTGTCGTTATCGTTGTTGTTCGTGTGCGTGAGTGCGTCCTATAGTACAAGTCATACTCTGCCCTCCATGTCAATGCGCTCGAGCAGCGAGCACGGCCACCGCGGCGCCTTGATATCCCAGAACAGGCTCTCCTTCCTGAAGATCGGCGGGAGGGCGCGGCACGGGCTCCCCAGCCCCCGCGCGGCGTTCCCCGCCTCGCGGTCCGCGATGCAGTTTCCCTCGACCTCCGCCGAGTGACCCTTGACCCAGCGTACCTGCAGCGAGTACGCGCGCGTTGGGTGCGTGCCTGCCAGCACGTCCGCGAGGCGGTCGAACTCGGCGAGCAGGCGTGGCGCGTACGCGCCGGAGCGCCCGCCCGGCGCCGTGTGCGTTTGCAGCGCCAGCACGACCGCCTGGCAGTCCGTGCTCAGCGCGCACGCGACCGAGTTGCGCTGTTCCCCTGTGAGCAGGTACAAGCCGAGCACGAGCCCTGCCGCCTCTGCGTCGCACGACGTTAGCCGCATGTCCGCCGGGAAGAAGACGCGGATCACGCGCGGCTCGCACCCCGCGCGCAGCAGCACCGCCGCCGCACCCGCCGCACCGTTTGCAGACACAGAGCCGTCAGTGTAGATGCGAATGTCGGTCCGTTGGTCGCGGTCCTGGGCGATCGCGAGCCTCGAGTCAAAGTTGAAGTCGCTGACCGTGTAGGACGGATCGCCCCAGGGTCGGAGGCCATGCTTACTGCTGCTGCATTCTGGTAGTGGCAGTGGTGACAATGGCCGTTCAGACGTAGTCGCGAAGCTCCGCAGACACGAGGGTTGCATTTTCTTTTTTGTTATTTTGGATTCGTTTTGGGAGATCAGTACATCGCGGGAGCGGCGGGAGGTGGTGGAGAACTGCCTAGGTCTGTTAGAGGTGCTGCTAGCGCCAGGTAGAAGGTGTGTCCAGCGGGGAAATTTTCGTTCGAATACGTCGCGAGCATGTGAGTCACTGGTTAACCGGGAAGCTAAAGAGATAGCAGGACGAGGAGCAACGTAAAGAATAGCGCTAGGACGCAGAGGGAGCTTGCGGAGACAAGACATTTCGGTGGCAGCCGAGCACAAGGGGGCTTGGGGGTGCTTGAGAGGCTTGAGGATGAGATGGCGAGAGATGGGAAAGCGTTGTAGGTTGTCTTTCACTGAGGGTACAGAATAAATAGTTCTGTTGGCCGTAGATTGAGACTGACAGCCCAGCGACCAGCCGCTGAATTGCCATTTCTCCCAAGACGGTCGGGCGTGCGATAGTGTTGTGGCCGCCAGCAGTCCAAAGCCCAGAGCTCTGGTCAATCGAAGGGAAACGCCATGTGAAGGAGTCGCCCGCAGCGAGTTCATGAGGTCTTGCTTCGCCATCGAACTCCTCGTTGAGCTTGCTGTCAATGATCAAGCTAAGCTGAAAGTTGAAGTTGAATTCGTTTGAACGTACGTTGGAATTACATATATAAAGTCGACAGTTATTTGTTGAGAGATGATGCAGGCATGCAAAATACTGCATTCGTCGGCCGGAATAGCTCAGCTGGGAGAGCAACAGACTGAAGCTGGATGAGTTCCTGTTTTCTGGAGGTCCCGTGTTCAATCCACGGTTCTGGCATTTGTTTTTTCTTCCTCTCCAACCCCGGAGCTCACCCGGCGCCGGCTCCAACTCACCCGGTCCTCCTCGCTCGATCCTCCGCATTCGCTCAATTCGCTCCCGCACGCCCGCATCGTGCTGGCCTTCCGTCTGTATCTCATCACGAACTGTCACCTTCTATCAAGTAGTGTGCCTCTTTCTCAGACCGTTCCGAGAGCCATGACCATGATGACTGGTGGCCTACTTCTGGTAGGCTGATGGACTCCTGGACCGCATTGGAAGCCCCCTCGAAGCAGGGACCGTCGCTGTGGGCCTCCATTCTGCCGCGTAAGGTCTGGGGCGCAATACTGCCTTGCTCGGTGTCTGCCTGACCCGCTCCTCCAGGGTAGACATATGACTTCGATCGGATCCCATTGCGTCAGAGCTTTTCGGCAGCCTGCACTGACGTTCAGCGCCTCTAGGCAGCTTGATGGAAACTAACATTCCTTCAGTATCACCGACCTCCTGACCTTTTAGTGTCGACTGGTTTGCCATAGGCACACGAATGGCCGGTATCATGATGGTGCCTCTTTGCACTGCGGCTCAGGACCGAAGTCGGGGGCTGTCTCGGGCTCCTGAGACGTTGAAGTTGAACGGGCGGCCCGATTCGCGTTCATGCGCGCCTATTCGACGGTTTCATTTAATGTACCGACCACCATGCAAGTGCGCCCAGCCAAACAGCACGCAATCTATCGCGTTCTCGCTCGCTGGCCAGAGGCTTCGCAGGCACTCATCCCAATTGGCTTCCAAGTTCAACATCTTCAGTTTCGCCGCCATAGCTACAGCCCTGCTCAACGAATCTTGGTTAAATGTGCTGAGCAATGGAATACATGAGCATGGAAATCCAACCGCCGCACGTATGACTTGTGTTCAACCACTTGACACGAACCGCCTCGTCGTGCACTTGATTTGTTGAGATGCCCTTCTTACTTGCAGGCTCCCGCCGGTCCATAAAGTCTCGCTCTACAACGGTACGAGTCACAGTGCTCACGAACCTTCCATTACTAACTCGGTACAGGCAAATTTCCCTGTGTCCCCGCCACACTCAGAATGTGGCTCTGCGACACTTTATTCTTCTTCGCGTGCGGACACACCGCCAGTCCTAGACGCCTATATATTTGATGCAGTGCCCTTCTCTGTACGCACCACCGAGTCGGAGTTCAGCCCGCCCTCCTCTGATCATGCCATCCTTTAAGGAATCGTTTTCAACCTTTCTCGACTTCACAATCCGCGAGGACACCTTCCGGAGTCCTACCGAAACGGTCGATAGCCCGGAGACCGTCAAGGATGCGAAGCGGGTATCGAACAGGGCTGACGCTAGCTATTATGTCGAGGTATGGCGTTTGTGCATTGGAGGCAGAAGTATGATGACACCCGCTGCAGCAACTCTCAAACATAAAAGACGTCGACTCTGAATGGGAGGACGATGATGTAGAGGCAAGTGCCCTTCGAGGTCGTACATGGGTCATACTGAAAATGTGTGCTGTGGCACAGGAGGTCATGATCATCTCGCCAAAGCTCAAGTCGTCGCCCGCTCCCGCCACCGACGTCCTCCCTTCCAGCAGCCTCCCTACACCACCATTCAGCCCCCCGGTTAACCCAAACATGGCGACACATCATCACCTTGCGACGCAAGAATCCTACACGATCCTCCGTACTCTGCACCGCACACAGACCTCCCACCTCTCCCTGGCAGTCGCGTCTGGTTGTGTACCATCTGCGAAAAAGTCCACGCTTCCTCACGCGCTGTATGCGATCCGCACCTACCGCTTGCCGCTCTCCCCGTCTGCCGTTGCAGAGCGTGTTGCGTTGGAAGTTCTCTCTGCTCGCGATCGCGGAGAAAACCCATACGTCCAACGGGCGTCGCGGTTCTGGGAGGACAGCCAGACTCTGTTCATCGTGCTGGAGCATTGCGGCGGCGGAAGCTTGTTCAACCTCATTCGAGTGGAAGGTCCTGTAGACATAACGCGCATGAAGCGATGGGCGTGTGAGATTGTAAGTCTCTCGGTGCTCCGGGGCCTGTCTCGTGATTTGCTCACGCTCGGCAGACTTCAGGAATTGAATTCATACACGACGCTGGCGTCGTACATACAGACATCCGCCCATCAACGATCCTCCTGCGCGTCAACGGGCACGTTTGCATCAGTGGATTCGAGCGCGCCATCATTCATGGGTCGCGCCAATCTCCGGAGCCATCTGCTGGGAGGCGTAGTAGCTCATTTTTCAGCATGCTAGAGTCGTGTGAAGCGCCAGAGGTGCTCTCGGGGGAGGAGGTTGGTACTGAGGCAGATTGTTGGGCGTTCGGTGTCGTCCTTGTGTGGATGATCACAGGACAGGTATGTTCTGACCTGGTCCTGCTATCACGCATTTACTTCATACTCTTTAGCAACCATGGTATGTCAATGCCGAGGCACGCCCAGAGATGATTCGGGATTGCATTCTGCAAGGCATAACACCTGTGCTACCGCTGGAGAAGGTAGATGCAGTCGTCGAGAGCTTGATCAACAAGGTGTGTGTCTGGCCTACCTGACGGGCCGCAGCCACAAGTAATTCGCGCCACAGTGTCTCGACCACGACCCAGATATGCGACCTACTATCAAGGACATCAAAGCATCCGAATGGTTTGCAGACATGTGCGCCATTCGCCATTCGCCCTACTAGTATTTGGAACTCATGATTGTTACTGACTCTAGAGATTGGAATAGCATACGTCGGGAATACGGACCCGACATCACAATTACCCTCCCGACTCCAGATATGATAACGGACATCCCAACGGACATGCCCAGTACCATTATAGCGCCCGACTTATCCCTGAGCGTCTCCGAGGCCGAGACGGAGGGCGAGTTATCTCTACCATGGACACATCCCTACCTGAGCGCGTTGACGCTGGACACACCATCACCGGGCACCTCCACACTCGCATCGGGCCACTCCGCCGTCTTGTCACACGCAGACAGGGGATCATTTGTCGCCGCGCGGCGAGTCTCATTTACCCCCGTTCGTCCAAGAAACCCATCGCCGCCATCGTTGCCGAGCAGTGCGGGTGGTGGCGATGCTCTCGCACGCTGGTCACACCGGCACCAGGACGAATCCTTCCTCCCGCGGCTAAGTGAGGCAGACGGCGCCACGCGCATCGGGCTGGGCGTCTGCGTCAGCGAGTTTGGCACGTTCCTCCCCGAGCACGCCATCGCTCTTGCGCCAGCGTCCGCTGAAGACGACGACGGCTCCGACGACGACTACGACGGCTCGGATAGCGACACCAGCTCGCCGGATATGACTTTGCAAGACGCACTGGCGCTGCCCATCCCGCTCCTCGTCACACCGCGTGGGGGTGCCAACACCCCCGACGTGCGCGCCGGCGGCACGCTGCGCGAGCGTATCCCTGCACGCCTTCTCCGCTGGCGTAGCAGCGGCCTGCGCGACTCGCTTACGGCCTCGCACGGTGTGCCGAACTCCGCGCTGCCCGAGCCCACGTGGCACGGCCTCGACGCGGACCCGTTCCGCAGCTCGCCGCCGCCGGCATCGGCCCCGCCTCTCAGCGGCCTCCCCGACGACGCTGATGCCGATGCCGGCGAGGGCATGGGCATGGGCGGCGCGAGCCCTCAGCGCCTCGACGCGACGTTCCGTTGGAGCACGGTGTCACTCGACATCGGCGCCGCGCCGCAGCCTCGCGCGTTGCAGGTGCGCCGTGCTGCGCTCGCGACGCTCTCGCAGCGCCTGCGCGAGCGCGGGCGTGCGCTGCTGCGCCACTCGCGCTCGAGCATGCTGCTGCCGCGCCCGCGGCTGCCGACGCCCCCGCGCGTGCTGCGCGCGGACGAGGGCGAGAAGGAGGAGCTCACGCTCGGGCGCGGCGTGCGGCGCATCGGGCTGGGCATCGGGTACTCCGTGTCGCCGCCTGCGCCGCCGGCGGTGCCGGGGTACGCGCTGCGGGAGGACGCGGTGCCCGCGGGGTGCTATGCGGGGCTGGGGCGGCGGCGGAAGAGCGTGGGGCAGCTGCGGCTGCAACTACAAGTGCGGGCGGCGGCGGGGCGGGGCGAGTCGGCGTCGTTCCTGGGGCGGTCGGAGGAGGGCGAGGGCGAGGAGGGCGTGCTGGTCCTGGGACACCCTGTGTCTGGCGCGGTGGCGCTCGCGGCCTCGGGGAGCATTTAGTGGCGCGACCTGACGCGGACGCGGCGCCCACATGTTGATCCAATCACTTTTGCACTGTACTCGGGTACTTCTTTACTGGTTTCGTTGCGGTCTTTTTAAAGCCGCATTTCGCAGTCTGTGTACTGTATGTGTGTTCGTTGACGTGTTTCGCTATTGTTGTAATCGTATTGTGTTCGCTCGGGGAAAAAAGTGTTCTCATCGCGAGGTGTATCTGCGGTTCCCATACTACAATCCGGATATTGGGGTCTAAATTAAGTCCGCGAACGGAAACGTCAGGGCACTAGACGTGCTGATGGCCACTCGGGCACTTGGCACATGTCAATTTTGATTAGTGGGACGACATGTTGACAGGACGGATGAGAATCGAGACCAGCTGCAGTCGGCAGTGGAGATTCCGAGGGCCAAGTGGGTCAGATTCCGACGTGCGCCACAAGAATTGCCTTCTCACATGTGTATTCCTCGAGTTTTTGTTTGAAACCATTTTTCGTGCACCTCGGCATACAGAACCCGTAGCATGACGGTCTTTCTGCCTCTCCGTCCAATCTATTTCCTCGAGATCTGGCCCGGTCACAATTCGGATCCAAGTAATAGACGAAGGAGGGCGCAACGCCTGCAGCGAGCGCGCCGTTTGTGCGCCGGCGCTCCCCACACGAGCACCGCTCGGGGGTCGACGTGGGGAGATCAAAACTCGAAACACGAAAGTCGGCTCTCGGACGGTCGTCGCTAGGACGGTGCTGCTCGGGCACGACGCGACAATAGGGTGGAAGGAATCACCAGGGAACTTGAAGCTGACCATACGTACTCGCGTGGTGCGATCAAACCGAGGCGGCCGTTCGCGCGTGCCGGCACAAATAGCAGACAGGCAGAGCGAGGGCGGCGTGCTCCTATGTTCTGTATGTGGGACTGCAGAATGTCAGGTGAAACAGCTGGCATGCCTGTCGTTGAATTAAGTCTGGTGCCGCAGGTGCGTAGATACGACAGCAGCTGGCCGGGATGGCCGTAATAATGAACATTGGAATATTGACCAGAAGCGAGGATACATGGCGGATGCACGCGTGAGACACTTCGATGGTAGAAAAAGGATATGCATGAACGTGAGCGTGCATCAGCCAGCTCAAGGGTTGCGTCATCACACCCTATGCGTGACTCGCAAGGAAAGGCATCGAAGGGAGAATCGATCAGTACGAGAGAAGCGCTGCCACGAAGTGGGGTACTAGCCAATGTAGAATATTCATATATCGTATGGCTGGCGTCGAGGGTGGCTCCGGAGGCGAATGGAGGCGGGCGAACGTCGTCGTCGAAAGGCAAATTAAGCTTCTTCTGGGTGGGCGGCGGGGCGGGGGCAATGGGAAATTGGGCGAGAAGGGAGCGTAGATCGTCGGTGGCAGAAGCTGCACTCCCTAAGCCAAGTCCTGCGATGGTAGTCCCCTCTGCATATATGGCTATATGAAAACCAAGCAGATGCGGCCACAGGGAAGAAGCTATCTGAGGACCACAATGTTTCAAACGCGCACAACTGCCCGTTACGTAACTGTTATCTGGTTTGGGAAAGACTGTAACCCAAGAAGGAGAACAGCGGTGGACTTTGGCTCAACCCCCTCTGGTATTTAAACATCTCTCTCGGTCGTGGCAATGGCTCTCGCTCAACGCCCCCCAAAATGGCCCCCGCTCAATCTGAGCGTACTTCTCGCAGCGGTGTCCCTATGGCGGATTTCACGGCTTTCGTCTCCGCCTCACTCGACCATATCGGTGCCGGTATTGATTCAGGCGCTGCATCCCGCCCTTTACTTCCAACCAACCAGCTAGGTCTATATGGCGGTGCCGATATTGGGGCGACGCCGCGCCCGCCGACGCGCTCCCCTCATCTCGCACCTTCGAACGGCGCCCGCCACGCAGCGGTCTCGTTTATCCGCAAAGTCAAGTCACATGCGGCTTCCCTCATCCAAGACGCTGTTCATGGCCCAGGCACCAGCACAGCCCATCTTGCCAGTCTTTCCGCATCAGGGTCAGAAGGTCCCGAAGCATCTCTTCCTTCATTCATTCCTCTGGCCCCTTCGCGCTCGGCCACCCCCGTTCCTTTCGCCCGTTCTGGCGCCAAATCGCTTCCTCGTAATGTCTTCGCCCGCACTTTTGGCACTCCCCGCCCAACTGGGAAGCGCTCGACGCATCTTGATACTCTCGAGGCAGAACCAAAAGGGTCGTTTTTTGATGACGACGACAGTGATGATGACGGCTTCACCAAGCGCGGCCCCCGACCATACCGACCTTCTCGCAGGGTTACTTCGGCGCCCTCCCGGCCCTATTCGCGTCTCTCTTCGGCCTTGGAATCTGCCCCAAGTTTGTTTACCTTCTCCGAGCCATCCACATCTGCACCTCAGGTTACAGAGTATCATAGTACTTCCCGGTCAGATTTTGGAGCGAACCTGGTACGCCGCCATTCGGCTCACTTGCGATAGGTCTTATCTGACGCTGAAGTAGGAGGCACCAAAATCGTCACTAGTACTCAGGCTTCGTACGAAGCTCTCTCGCTCGAAGCTGGCAACACCGCATGCTAGCCATACTTACCTCCCTTCTCCGTCCACTGATGGGCCCTCCCCTATAACCCCCTCGTCCGATTCTCACACATATTCCTATGCCTCTGTGGGTTATAAGCGCTCGCATCCTTACGGTGCCCCGTGCGACGAGCGCTCGATCACACCGGAGCAAGACCCTTTTCGCAAAGATGATGTGGTGTATGCGGTACCTATCACCCCTCGCATCCATGATTCTTCCCCATGGCGTGGCTCCCTGCAAGATAGCAACGTGAAACATAGACAGTTGATCACTTCTCGCTCTGTACCAAAGCTCTCCAGCAGGTGGTCCCTCGACTCTGAGTCCCCGCCGCCGTCTCCACGTGCTTCCTCAACAGATGGATCATCGTCTGTCCCCCCCAGTCCGAATTTACAGCTTCCTTGCACAGTTACCCTACCTTCTTCAAATATTCTCATACCCCCGCTCTCTTTGACGTTCCCCCTACCCCCGTCTGCCCAGGACTCTGTTCCCCTTCCTGGCGTCACCCTGCGGATGATAACCCCCGCCCCTAGCCCTCCTCCGGCATATCCTCCTCCGCTCCGTCCGCCGTCGTCTAGCCCGCCGCATTTCCCCTCTTCTGTTAGTCAGGTCCGGGCGTTACGCTCGAGGTCACCCAGTAAACCGCAGCAAGACATCAGTTCCAGACGACGCTCACGTAGCCCCCCCAGTAATCTGACTCTCAAGTTGGCAACAAGTAGACAACACCGGTGGAGGTCGCGGGAGGGTAGTCCATCGATTTTCGCCTCTGAACTGAGTTCCCCCGCATCAGATGTCACTACATCGGTTGCAGACGGATTTTTGACGAACCATCAGGACCACTCCTTGACTCCGTCACCACTCTCACCTCGGGAAGGCAATTTTTTCGCAGTAGGCCTGGAGGTTCCCGACGTGGCGACCAGTTTTATTGATCCTTGGAATGAAACATTACTCGAAGTAGGAGGTGATGCGATGGCGAATTCCGAGGTGGAGCCTGATTGGGACTTTGACGTGAGTTGCCGCTGCCTACTTTTGTTCATCGTATCCAGAATCGGCGCTGATGCATGCACCCTTGGTTCATTCCATTCCATACAGACCGACAAAGCCAGGAAGAAAGCCTCCGTATCATCAACCACATCGACGGACTCTTCGATTTCAAGCTCCTCTTCCACTTCTGTATCCACGACAACGTCGTTCAGATCAGTCACCACGTTTCTGACTGCGGCCACAACCGTTTCTCCATCAACTAGCCCGTCGATAGGCACTGATAAGGCAAGCCACGTACCCAAGGTGTTCATTACGGACGAAGACGGTGAAACGGTGGACGCTGAAATGCCCAGTGTCCCGCTGCCGCAGCCAATCTCTCACCCCTCCGCTTGGCATGCCGCGCAGTCTACGGGATTGTACATCAAGCGAGATGGCGCTTTGACTGTGGCCGAGGCTCCCGCTAGCATGGCTCTCATTGACGGTGAGCCAGTCACAATCGGTTCCTGTGGATGGGAGGAGTTCCGTAACTACTGCGATACATACGGCGATACCTCTTTTCGCCTCTCCGACAGCCCTAACGGCTTTGGTACTGCGGATATCTCAGTCATCGAACTTCAGCAAGGCGGGAGGACGTGCGGGGTCGAGCTCCAGATGGTCCCACGCTTCCCAAGGCCGCTGAGCATCGGCTGCAGCGGCCGCATGCCTGGATCCTACCCACTATCTCTTGATCTATCCTCATTACTTCCGGCCATCCCCCATATCTCGCCTATCGACATCCCTCAAAGTGCATGGAGCGATTGGGGAGGAAGCGCGCTTGGACTGGAAGGCGTGCCGCCGCCCCGCGAGACTGGCTCCATCGTTCCTTTCAGCCCGTCTATCTCAGAGCTGAGGCTGGGCAGTGACGCCGGCCACGCGGACTGCGTCGAAGTGGAGCAACGCATGACGGTTCTGGCATTCACAGAGGCACTCCCAGCGACGCTGCGAGACTTGGCGAGGCGAGCGGGAAGGATGAGCCTTTTTGAAGGCGTCGTATCAACCCAGGACAACCCTTATTATTACTGAGCCAACCCCCACCCCCATCCATCTGCCTTGCCTGATTGATTATATTCGCTTGACGTTGCCTAGTCCTTCATTTGCCTGCTCTCCAACTTTGCGTCTAGCTGTTATATTTTTTTATACCCGATCCCATCCACCCCAGCATCCGCTCTGTTTTGCTGTCGCTCCTGTACATTCTACTGTACTCAGCACCCACATCTCTGTTCTGTATCTTCACTCCCCCGTAGGCCGCGATACCTGCGCATACCATGGATCCCGCGTTTTCTCCCCCCCTCCCACGCTCTGCTGTTGTAGTAATTCATTCGCTTTACACGTGCCGCGTACCCCGTTTCACGCAAGTGATATTTTCCCACAAGCAGTCATTATCCTCGCCGAAGAGGACAGTGAGTGAGAGGCCGAGTAAGGTGCAGATGAAGGAAGGGAAGAGAAAAAACACTTCTGCCAAGACACCAGAAAGACAAGGCAAAAAACAGCCCCCCCCCCCCCCCCGCTTATTCGTGCACACTACCTGCGCGCACCGTTCCTAACGCCCGAGCGACAGCCTCGTAGATCCCGCGCAGCTCCCTCGCCCGCGCGTCGTTCGGCTCCGCTGCCTCGTCGCGCACATGTAGTGGGGGAGGTGGCAGCGGGCTGAGCGGCACATTCTCGAACCCGATGTCGCCGCCGTAGTTACTTCCGCCGCCGTGGTCGAATGTGGGCGAGGGCAGGTAGGACGGCAGTACATCAGAGGTCACTGACTCCACCGCCGGCGATGGCGGCGCATGCGCGCGCCTGCTGCCGAAGTACCCGCTATACGACGACAGCGCGCGGGAAGGCCCCCGGGACTGATAATGGGGCCGTTGTTGATGTTGGTGCTGCTGCTGATCCGGGTACCACGGCGGCTGAGACTGTAGCTGCGGGCCCCGCGGCCATTGCCACGGCGCGGGATGCACGTACGCCTGGCGCGTGCGCTCACGGTCACGGCGCGGGGGGCACGGCCCCGGCACGTCCGCGACGCCGCCGAGCAGCGCGTGCATGAACAGCGCGCGCTCGACGTCGCACGCGTCCTTCTCACCCTCGCCCGCACCCCCGTCCGCCTCTTTGGCGCTGCGCGCACGCTCGGCGGCGAGGCGCCGGCGGTGGTGCAGCGCGAGCGCGCCGGCCAGCAGCGCGATCGCGCCGGCGAGGGAGAGCGGCACGGCTAATGCGGCCGCGGGGGGCGCCGCGTGCGCGGCGGCGACGAGCGGCGCGGCGGGGGGCGTCGCGGCGGGGCCGGTGCTGGGCGCTGCGAGGGCGGGGGGCCCCGCGGGCTGCGAGGGGTTCGGGGGCTGCTGTGCGGGGAGCGCGGGCGGGGGAGAGGCCCCGCTGCTGGGCTTTGAGGCGAGCGGGGCTTGTTGCGCGGGCTGGGGCTGGGGCGAGACGGGCTCCGAAGGGTCGGGCGCGGGCGCCGCGGCGGCGCTCGGGCTCTCGGGAGACGCTGGGAATGGGGAAGAACGTGGTGATGAATTAGATGTTCGGCGGGGCGTGAGGGGGCAGGCGGCTCACGCGTGAGGTTGAAGATGGGAGACGTGGACGTCTGTCCAAAATCGTCCTTCATCTGGAGGTAGAAGCCCGCCTCGGCGGACACGTTCGGCGCGGCGCTGACAGGCAGACACGAGAATGAGCTCGCGGCTTATTTTCGATGCGCTTGGGACGGGAAGCTCACAGCGAGACGACGTAGGCCCCCGCGCTCTGCTGCACGTCCGGCCAGATCGTCGTGCCGCAGCCGCTCGCGCCACCCGCGCAGAGGCGGAACGACGGCGAGACGACGCGCTGCGGCGCTTGCCACTTGCCGACGATCGTGTCGCCCGGCGCGAAGCGGTCGCCGGGCGCGGGGCTGCTCCAGACGACGCCGGCGGGTGCGGATGTCTGCGCGCGCGCGGGGTGCGCGAGGAGGAAGAAAAAGAAAAGCAGAGGGTAGTACAGGTGTGTGTGTGACATGTGAAGGGGCAAACGAGCGGCGGGGGGAAAGAACGAAAACGAGCACAGGCGCTGCCTAGAGGCGGACCGGCCGACGAAGCTGGGGTGCGAGCGAGAAGGGGTGGGTGAGAGCCGAGGGGGGCAGGCCACGACTCCAGGGGGCAGATTTCACTTTGGGCTGGTCCAAAGTGCGAGCACGGGGTAAGCAATGCCAACCGGAGGCTGGCAAAACGACGCGTGCCGTCCGTCCGCGCGCACAACGAAGCGGGCTCAGGTCGGCGTCGATGCGTTCGAGTCGACCTCCATCCGCGCGCTGCTCTGCGCGCCCGCGCCGACGTACGGCGCGCCGACGTGCCCCTGCGTGTCGATGGCCCTCTCCGCGAACTCGCGCAGCTGCTGCCTGCGCACACGTCAAGCCGCACGTTCAGCCCGGTGCTATGTCTACGCGGGTGGCACGCACCGCTTCTTCGCGCGCAGCCGCTCGAGCATCGCGATGACCTCGTCCTGCTCCTCGACCAGCAGCTCGCCGCCGGGCAGCGCCTGCGCGATCTCGCGCGCGTGCGCGAGGGACTCACGGAACGTCTGGATCTGCGCGGGGGGCGTGAGTGAGTGCTTGGTGCCGGGGGCGCTGCGCCACGACGCGACGCACGGCTTGCAGGAGGTCCTGTTTGTTCTGCACGCTGCTGGTGCCTTCCGAGCGTTGTGTGATCTCGACGACGGCGAGGAGCTTCGGGAGCAGCGTCTCGAATGCGGCGGCGGGGAGCGTCTCGCCCGGCTCTTGCGTCGCTGAGGCTGAGGCGGCTGAGGGGCTCATGGTAAATTGGCGTAGGCGTGTGCAGGCGCTCGGCCGCTCTTCTCGAGGCGAGACAGCCGCGGAGAATAAATCGATAGCCACAGTCCGGCGGCCCGGGCCGACCCGTCTTCTCTCCCTTGTACCTCGACAGGCATCTTCAAGGGCACATAGAAAACGCGTCCATGCCAACGGAAGTAGCTTTCCGAACCAAGCCCGGTTATCTTTAGGCCAACGCAACCAGCCTTGACGATCCCTTGTATTCGTTTAGGATACTGAGCGAAACCCCCCGCTTAATATGTTCGTACTCGGCGGACTCTGACTACGAACACCACACGAGCCCCGCATCACTCCGCAAGGTAGGCACGCCTGCGAAATGAACGGACATTGTGCACAGACCCCCAGTTGGAGCGAGTGGCACGCGCGCACACGCGCGGGCGCGGCGCCATGATGACATGAGTCACCGGAACCTGTCACCTGCCGCCACCTTTGGGTTTCTCAGAGGAGAATTCACGGACGGTGGCGTCGGAAGCTCGCGCGCCCAGGGGCTTGTGGCTCGGGACTCCTATCCGCGCCCGCGCCTGATAGCGTCGGGCACGTCGGCGAAGCTCGCGACCAGCGCGTCGCCCGTCAGCCACACCCTCCAGCGTGGGGAGTCAAAGTGACAGGCAGCCGCCTGCGCCCATCCGGAGGGGGGTAGATAGGGCAGAGCAGAGCGTGCAGGGTGCTAGGATTAGCGTGCGGTGTCTAGTGCGTGAGTATGAGGCGTACAGTAATACAACACAGAAATACAACAGGGGTGCGGGCCAGAGCAAGGGTCCGGGTAATACTACTACAGATGGTCACCATGATCTAGGCCTGCGGCAGACCATCAGCACCGTCCGGTCGAGCTGGCGGAATGAGAAGCGGCTCACCCAAAGAACTCGCCCTTGAGGACTGTTCGTAGCGGCAGCGCCTGCTGGTCTGCCGTATTGTTGTAGACGGTGTTGCCCCACCATTTTTCGATGCTGTTCTTGCCTATCGACCCGTGCCGGGGATACTGAAAACTGCAAAGGACATTAGCACACACAGATCCCTCCAAGGACAACACCCGGTGACTCACGCAAAGAACACGATCAGAGTCCCGATGGCTGTCCCGCAGTCCAGCGCAGCGGAGAGCACATCTGTGGGGGAGGAGGCGCGACGTGTCAACTGTCTATTTCACAGTCCGGAGTCCCAGCCCCGGGAGGCGCTGCGGAACGCACAGTTGTACTTCGCCCACCAGCTAAAGTGTCGTTTCCGGATCACGTAGTTGAATATGAACCCCAGAATCGCCCACGGGATATAGTTGACTGCCGTCGCTGGGGGGATCCAGCATGTACCGGCGAGCACGACGGGGACGCTGGCCGCAGGTACATTCTCAGAAGCGCGCTCGCGCAGGCACGAATCAATCAAACTTACTTGACATATTTGAAGAAGCTTGATGGCCACCGTTTGTTAATGAGCCAACCCACCAGCGGAGCAATTGCACCCATCAGGAAGAACCAGGTCAGGCCTGTGTGTAGGGAGGGGTGCGTCAGGACCGAGAACCCAGGGTGGCCACACGCCCTGGGCGATAAGCGCACCGCTGCACAACCATCATCAGCGGTCCGTCAAAATCGCAGGGCGAGGCCATCACGCACTGATATATCTGTCCCGGCGAGAACTGTCGCTGAGGCCCGATTACGCCTGGCACAGGCACGGTGAGGAACCGTCACGACGGAGCCTGCGAACTACTTACCCCAAACGACGCTGGCAACGAAGAATACCTCTGTGTTGGCACAGGTGAAGCTAGACGCATTGGTGAGCCTCCGCGGGGCGCCACGCCAAATAGGGTATACACACTGGTTGTTTTGGTCTGGATCACAGAAACCGGGGATATTGGAGAACATCCTGTCCAAGGCGGTCAGTGCGCCGCTAATGGCATGCAAAGGGCGTGGGGCATACCATGTTTGCACAGCCAGCTGC
This sequence comes from Gloeopeniophorella convolvens, assembly GCA_022496205.1. Taxonomy (NCBI): domain Eukaryota; kingdom Fungi; phylum Basidiomycota; class Agaricomycetes; order Russulales; genus Gloeopeniophorella; species Gloeopeniophorella convolvens. The sequence continues at coordinate 1,127,404 of WTXD01000004.1, read as the reverse complement.
ACCGTGCCTGCAACCACCGTAGCGACGATCTGGCACCAGAACATGGTTCGTGGTGGAACCTTCATGTAGTGACCCAGCTTCATGTCCGATGTGAACTGTAGGGCTTGCGTCATCGTCTACGACCGCCGCTCCGATCAGCAAACCCTGCGGTGGCGCCACTAGTGACAGTCACATACGATATACCCGTATGTCTTGAAGATCATCATCGCGAGCGGTTTGCCAGGGAGGGCATATCCGACGATAAGTTCAGTGACTACGTTCAATCCTATTTGCTGGTTCGTTATCGCCTGGATCATGCCTGCTGGCACGATGTAGAATGCGGCGATCGCCAGCGCGAGCACCAAGCCCCATATGGGCATTTCGGTAGGCCAGACCTCGATGGTGACCGCGCTCATAGCGAAGACGACGACTAGACACACGCCCGTGAGCTGGCATGAATCAAGCCGCCCCGGCTACAGAGAGACTTACGAAGGATGCTGATGTACCACCACTCCGGGACTAGATAATAGAAGACATGAGAAAAGGGTTGCCGACGGTAATATCTAGTCACCGACCTTGTGGATATCGCGACATTAGCCGAGCGTGCACATCCGGCTGCTCACTCAGCGACCGCCGGGTCTGCAACCACATCTGCTTGCGGAAGTAGAGAGCCGAGTGCACTAGCGTCGCGGTGATGCTCGCAAAATTCATACCGTACGAGACGGCAAAGGTTGTACTGCGAATATTCGGTCAATAGCAGTTAGGGTTACCTGGCAGACACGCACGAGAGGAATAACGGGCTGTAGTCCTCATACGCAGTTAGATTGAGGGTTGCTTCTGATGTGAGGATCCGTGACACATTGTAGTACCCCCCCGTATTGTCGTACATGTGCCGTGACATCATGCTAAATATCGGTGAGCAATGGGACCTCATGAACCGGGGTAAAATGTCCGCACGGTGTAAATGTGGAATACCAAGTATTCGTGTACTTGCGGCCAGGTCAGCCCCTCTAACGCAAATGACAGGTGCAAAGCAGCGTACATAGAAAATAGGCGTCAAGATCCCTGTGAGCGGCGTCGTGGGTCAGCAACGCTATCTCCGCGGAACAAGATGGAGTGTCACCCACAGAAGAAAATCACAAAGCCAACGGTGACATTAGCCTCTGCCCACCCTGGTCCCGACGTTATCAGCTCGGAGCGGGGGGGAAATAGGTACTCCGGTAATCACGTACATGGGGTCGCAAGCCTACACGATCCACCGAGAGTCAGCGGTCGAACAGAATGCCGGCAAACCCGTGCGAAAGCAACACTTACGGGCTTCCAATGAAGGCGATATTGTTCCAATCGAAAGTGAGGATGGACATGCCTTGATGTTCGCGAACGCGGTTCAGGCACGGCGCGGAGTTTGCGGGCTCTCGTACATACCTAGGCCAGAGTTGTATCCAAAAAGCTGGTTTACTTTCTGCGGAGCTGTGTGAGTTCTCCGGAGGGGAGCAAAGCAAAAATGGGGGCTCGTACGACTGCAAAACGACAAAAATAGAATGTCGGCTATCGGTGGGCATTCTCAGTGAGGAATGGAAACGCACTGTCATTGGGCCATATCCATGTGACCTGAGCCAGAGCAATGAGTCAGAGACCGAGGGTGGCAGGATGAAAGCGGAAGACTTACCCAAGAGAAGGTGGATAAGGCTGTGAACAAGTACCCGGGGAATATATCTATGGCGGGCTTAGTGACAAAGGAAGCCAGGGAGCACATGCATACATACACCAGATACAGGAAGCCAGAAACCCGAAAAGGAAGAAGCGCTCGCGACTGATGCCGGATTCGCCGAAGCCCGAGTAAACCTGGGAGTGAAGCGTATTGAAAAGTGCGCAGGCGACCAGATTCGCAGGCCAGACTGCGCGCCAAGCATGAGCGCACAGCAAAGGGTAATCGTGCAACTGTACACGGACTCATAGATGGAGGCGACACCAGGAAGCGTTTGACCGCGCCGCCCATCGAGAAGCCAATGAGCTGCGTGGACATCACCAGCAGCCACTGATAGCCAAACGACCATTCCTGGCCGTAATACTTTCTCTGCACCGCAATGATGTCCGTCTGCCATGTGCACAGGGGTACTTGTTAGATCAATGCCACCGCCGCAATCCGGATCTCAGGCGGCATCACGCCCGACGTACCGCATAAGCGCTGGACGAGCCCACGGTCGCCATCACCGTGATGACGACGTGCTCCTTGAGTGTGAATGGACCGGGGTTGAGCGCCACGCCAAATATTCGTACTTCAGGGACGGTGCGGGCCCACGCGCAGCCGAGAGGGAACGAGAGCAGCTGCGCGACGAGCTGTGGGTGGGTCGACCGAGGCCAGGGGAGAGGGGGAGGGGGGACAAGTTCGGGTCAGCGTGTCAGGTAGACTCCGGACGGAGGCGGTGCGACGGACCGAGCCAATAGTGATGCTGGGATATCGGAAATAGAGGAACTGGTTCAGGCCGGGGATGAGGATGGCCCAGAGGAGCCCAATCGTCCACGCGCGGAGTGTGTCGACGGGCATGTCCATGTCGTCCGTGTTCGACACCGCGGCGCGTACCTCAGGGTACGGCGACTCGTCTTCCCATTCTGGAAGCACATCGGGAGAAGCGTCATTAGCATCGCGCACTCGGCGCATCGGCGCGGGCCGCGCACCTTCAGTTGTCTCCGAGCTCGAGTCGAGGTTAGGGTCGATAAACAGGTCGTTCTTCTCAATGATGCGCTGTGCACAACGGTATGCGGTCTGCAAGGGCTCGGGGCAGATACACGGGCGCGGACTCACCACTTGATAAGGATAAGCCGGGATTGACAGAGCGTGAGACGGCGCGCGAGCAGCGAGCGGGGGGCAGCACGCACCATCGTCCCCAATCTCCGTGACGATCCATTTTTCCTGGAGCTGCAGCGCCGCGTCGGCGGGGGCGTCGGGCCCGTGCTCGAATTGCGGCTGCAGCTGTGGCTCGTCCGTCGACGAGTCCTGCGCCGAAGAGCCGTCCGGGCTCGCGCTGCGGGTCGGGCCGTGCGACTCGTCAGACATGGGGCGCGGGGTATCGCAGGCGGCAGGGTGGGGTGCGATGGGGGGTGGGGGGCGGGGTCGGGGGAGAGAAAGGGAAGGCGGGGGCGTGCGGAGGAGGAAGGATTGATTATATGGCAGTTTACGCGGATGGGCTGAGCCCCGCTCAGCTGGGCGCCGGCCTTAGAACCCAGGCACACGCCTGCCCAATCCGTCTGCGACATTCATTTACGCGCCCCGCTGCATCAGCCCTTTATCCACGCCACGCAACAATCACCTTTGCAACAGTGCTCTGCCACCGCTCAGCGGCGACGGGCGCGGCCTCGGCAACGCGTCTGTTGGCCACACCGCACTTGGTACACCGGCACTCTGAGATTTTCAATCCCGCCTCCGAATGCCCGGAGCCTGAGACAGCGTTCGCAGCCGTTTTGCTACTGCGGCCCGCCTACTATCTGACAGTCCGGATGATCACGCCGGGTCGCGTGGGGCGAGGGCGTCACAGAGCTCGGCAAACGCGTCGGCGTCGGACTGGCGCTGCAATTGCAAACTGGAACCGGAGGCAGCATGCAGAGTATTAAATTCCGATGAGCACAGTGAGAGTTACGCGGCGTGATGCACAGCGCAGCGTGGCCGAGCCAAGGCCTCCCGAGCGCCTGGCCTGCATCATGCCGTACGCAACGTCAGCGTCGTTCCCAGCGGCTGCGCCAAAGAGTTCGACGAGAAAGGCGCGGATCGATGGCGCGGCCGAACCGAACCTTCCTTCCCAGAGCTTTAATCCCAGCCCCCGTGCGCGTGCCTGGCGACCGCCCGCGCGCTCCCTCCCACGCCCCGATGACGATATCCAGCCGCGGCGCGCGCCACCCGCACTTATCTCTGAGCGAATGTATAGAGTACCGTACTGTGTGCCCCGGTGCTGTCAAGGTGTGTAGGCGAGTAACTTACAATGCGCGAAAGGAGCGCACAGCAGATGACAGGGAACCTACAGACTTCGCGCCAGCCCTGCCAGGGCCTCACCCTGTCTGTGCCTCTGTACCCTGGGCGATCTGTGCCAGTAAGAGATCCAGCGTCTCCGTAGCCGTCGGCTGCACCCCGGATGTACGCGCCCGCTTCGCGCGCGCCCCCTCTGCACTCCCATCATCGACGTCCATCGCGTCCCCGCCCGCCTTGCGCTTCGTCGCGAGCCAATGCAAGTACTTCAGACTGTATTGCGGCGCTGGCCGCCGCGTGACGTTGAGCGGTGGAGCAGCGAACCAGAGCACCTCGTTCGTTTCGGGGTCGCGGTCAAAATGCCTCGCTAGGCGCCGTGAGAACCATCGAAGCTGGGCATGAGCGCAACACGCAACGCGCAACAGTCGCGCAGTACGCACCGGTCTCCGCTGACAGCTTCTCTGTGAGCGCGTTGCTCCCCAGCATCGTGGCGCCGCCTGCTGCGGTGAGGATCGACCTGTCCTCGGTTCGCGCTGGGGCTGGCGCAGGCTGCGGCGTGTACGCTGCAGGCTGCTGGGCGGCGCCTGGCGCGTTCGCAGTGCCAACACCCACAAACAAGCCCCTGCTTGGCCCCGAGATGTCGGTCGGGGCCGCAGGCTTCCTGCCGCGCTTACGCCCCGTCCCGCCGCCCTCGATCCTCTCGCCCTCGGCGCGGTCGATGCTGTCACCGATGCCGCCCGGCCCGCGCGCGCGCGAGCCCTTCAAGAACGGGCTTCCAAACCGCCGCGGGAAAACCATGCGCTCGAACGGGTAGATGGGCATAAAGTCGGCCGACTTGCGCACCTCCTCGGGCACACACGAATTCCAGTTCTTGATCTTCACGAAAATGCGCTCGCGGTCGTTGTATCGCGAGTCGCAGACATAAAGAGGCCAGCCCAGATACCATGACGGCGGCCGTGGGCGGCCGCGTATGTGGCGTGCGGTGAACTGACATGCTATCTTTTCGATAATATCTTCCACGGGATGGTCAGCAAAGTGGCCTAGGCACCGAACGTCACTAATAGCCCAAGACGGAAATGAAGGTCACACACTTGTCTTGAATACCTCGCCTTCCCAGAACTGCCGCTGCGCGGGGTGGAAGGTCTGTTCCGGCCGGTAGTACCAACAGGCCGTAACCCCCGGCTGACCTTTTTTTGCCCTACCGCACCCGTGCTTTCAGCTAACACTGCCGTACAAGCCTAAAGATAGAGCGACTTACGGTTCGTCAGACACGTAGCATTTGAACACTTGGGCGATGATAGGCTTCGACGGGTCATCCGGATTGCTAAGATGCAGCCAGTCCGCAAGCTTGATGCTCCACCCACGATAAGTCACCTCATCCACAAACGTCCGATCCTTGGAAGATACCCTAAACGTGGTAACAGCCGGGAGCTTTTCGGAATCAGAAGAGTGTAATGGACGTGCAGTCCCTGGGCCTGCACGCAATGAGGCAAAGTTGGTGGAGGAGACATATGGGGGTCCAGGTAGAGGCGAGGGTGAGGTGAGGGCTTGGTACAAGCGCTGAAACAGAGCGTCAGTGCCGAGGCGGCGGGAGTCTCGCGGACACGCACCTGAAGGAGTAGGACGTGCCCGTAAGCGTCGTTCCCAGCTTCATGCCACCTGCGCGCCTTCTCGAAGAGCTGTGCAATCTCCTTATCGAACGCCTTGTTGGACGCGTAGCTTTTGGCACGTGCGCGACTCTGAAGCGAGCATCAGCGAGAGAGTTTCAGGGACAAATTGGACATACTTCGACCAGTTTGAGCGAGAGCGGGAACTATGCACAACGGTCAGACACCATTAGAATTTGTACAGAAAGGGTTAAACGCACGCTAAAGGACAGGTAAGGGATGCTGGTTTCTTCAGGGACGGCTTCCAATGCTACCGCATAACGGTTCCCACTGCGAGACACTAAGGTTACCCACGTCAGAAGAAATGCAAGGAGAAGTACTCACACAGCGTCTTTGTGCCCCTTGATCGCGAGGACGAGCTCTAGCCAGCGGTCCTCCGACCCCTCCTTCTCCTTCATCCAGCCAAAGTCGCTGGGACCCTCCCACCGCGGCAACCCCCGCTCTAGCTGCTGCACGACGAGGTCGCTCTCGCCGTCTCGTGCCATGTCGTCCGCGCCCATGTTTTCAGGTTCGGGTGTGCCGCCAACTTCCACGTCCATATCTGGCGACGACGTACGTGGCGGAGAGCTGGGCTGATTTGATGTAGATGCCCGTTGCGGCGCCGGCGATGCAACAGCAGGCGTTGACGATGGGCCCGGTTGTGCTGGGGCGGGTTGCGGGGTCGGCTTTGCCGGAGATGCCGGGGCGGCGGGCTGGGCGGGCGCCGCTGGGGGCACCGGGGCTGGTTGTTGCGCTGCGACTTGGCCATGCACCTTCTGCGCAGAGCTCGGAGGAGGGGAAGAGCGCGTTGCAGCAGGGAGGACGGTCCGAAGCTTCCATTCACTCTCGAACATGCTCTGCAGAGTCAAGAGTTGGTCAACCCGGCCGTGCACGAGGAATGAGCACGCCACCTTGAGTGTCCCAGCGTCTTTGTAGATCTGACTCGTGGGCTCGTTGTAGTAAAGAGCGTTCAAGAACACAAGATTCAGGTCCTCGTGTACTTGTAGTGCGTCCTTGTATGAGCCTGCCTGAAGACTGCGCGAGATGCCGTTCAAGCACCTCGGTTCAGGGATGACCTGCGCACAGTTTGAGTAGATGTATGCGCTGCACTTCGGGGGTCTCGGGCACTCACCTCGTAGTAGTCCGCCCAAGTCTCCTTGTCCACCAACTCTAAGAAGAGATCCGCGATGTGGCGCTTCTTCTTCGAGCTTCTAGCGTTTTTGATGGCATCTACAACCTCCTCGATCGCGGATTTCTGTGCCGGCGTGATGGCCATTGAGGCGGAGGACACGACGATTTGGAAGACGCGACTGTGTCACGCGCTGCTCACGCGAAGCGGTTGTTGTGTCTTATTTGGCAGCACCTTCCAGAAGTAACATGGACAAACAGAGGCCTGAAACCCCATTGACCAACCATTGACGACAGCGGCAGTAGACATGCCCGTCAGCTGCTTTTACTGATGCGAGTTGGAGGTCCGAAACGAAGGCGCGCAGCGGCGCGAAGCGAAGTCGAGTGAGGGGGAGCGAGTGAAGGGAGCAGAAGGAGGAAGGGCAACGCGAAGTGTAGAAACGCTGATATTCGTAGCCGGTACATACTACAATTTATACTGCAAGCTGATAGGAGTATTGTACAGTATTTACATGGGGGCAATCACAGGCAGTTTCGGGAGCTGGAGCTCGAACGGCTGGACACAACAGAAACGTACATAAAGTGACGACGCGCCCGTCATTTCTTCGTCAACAGTTGCGTAGTTTTGCTGCGCATCGTCATACAGTGGAGGCGGACGCTGGGATTGATTTTTGCATGCGAGAGCTAGGAAGAATAAGGTCAAACGAGACGGAACTGGGAGTAGCGGAGGCAGGGGGAGAGGATCCGGGAAAGCGGCCCGGCCCGGAAGACCGAACGGAGCGCGACTTGTAACTCCAATACTCCCCCTCAAGACGCGCGAAGTCCAAGCGCGCTCGAGAATAACTTGTTTTTGACTTTGGCGAGCGGCTTGGTCAGGATGTCTGCTGTCATCTCGTCAGTGGGGCAGTAGGTGAGCGTGAGGATGCCGTATTCAACGGCCTGTCGGATGAAGTGGTACCGCACGTCGATGTGCTTGGTACGCGCATGGTAGTTGTCGGCTGTCGCAAGTGATATGGCCGACTGATTGTCGCAATAGAGTGAAGTAGAGTTGGTGATGAGGGAAGGGATGAGCTCGCCGATGAGATGGCGAAGCCAGATGCCTTCCTTTGCGGCATGCGTTGCCGCAACGTACTCGGCCTCGGCAGTCGACAAGGTGACTAGCTCCTGCTTGCGCGAGCTCCAGGAGATAGCGCCGCCGTCAATCAAGAAGGCGTAACCTGATACGGCGTGGCGGTGGTCCTGAGTCGCGCCATCGGCATCGGTATAACCGATAAGGTCGTGCGCATCTGCGCCGTAGGTCAACGTAAGGGTGCGCGTGGTGTAAAGGTACCTTAGTACGCGCTTGGCAGCTTGCCAGTGTGCGTCGCCTGGATTGTCGAGGAAACGTGAGAGTGTGCCGACTGCAAACGAGATGTCGGGGCGCGTGGCAACAGCAGCGTACATGAGGCTGCCGACAATCTCGCGGTATGGCGTAGTCTTCATGCGAGCAATGTCAGCGGCGGTGGTGGGTGCATCATCCTTACTGAGGGTAGAGCTGGGGATCATGGGAGTGATAGACGCCTTCGCATCTGCGAGGCCGAATCGAGCTGCGATAGACTCGATGTAGGACGTCTGCGAAAGTGAGATCGTGCGCGCATCTCTGTCACGCGTGATCTTGATGCCGAGGAGCCAGTGAATTGGGCCGAGGTCAGTGAGCGAGTACTTCTCATTCAGCTTTGCCTTGTACACTTGGATGAGACGCGGGGAGCTGCCGGTCATGCCGCAGTCGTCGACATGGATGGCAAGGAGGAGGATGTCGTCGTCAACGCGGAGGTAGAACATCCCCGGGTCTGCATCTGTGACGCGGAAACCAAGTTCAGCGAGGATAGCTTTGAGTGCGTCGTACCACTTGCGCCCGGCCTGCTTAAGGCCATAAAGCGACTTGAGAAGGCGCTTGACCGTCGCGCCGTCGCTCTCTTCATAGCCAGGTGGCTCCTGCATGTAGATCTCTTCGTCGTCATCGAGTGTGCCGTTCAGGTAGGCACCGTTGAAGTCGAAGGACTCGATGTCCCAGTCGTAACGCGCGGCAAGCGCGAGAAGAAGGCGGAAGCTCGTAAGCTTGGCGACGGGGGAATAGGTGTCAAAGTAGTCAACACCGTAAATCTGAGTGAAACCGCGCGCAACGAGGCGCGCCTTGTATTTCTCGATGGAACCGTCTGCCTTCCGCTTGATGCGAAAGACCCACTTGCTGCCGACAACGTTCTTGCCGGGCGGGCGTGGTACAGTCGTCCAGGTGAGGGCGTCAGTCAACGTTTTCATCTCCTTATCCATAGCACTCTTCCAGCTCGGCCAGTCGGCGCGCGACTTAGCCTGCGAGAGCGTCTTTGGATCGTCGTCGAGGTAATCGACCGCGCTGGCGAGCGCGTAGTCGACGTCTGAGGGGTCTGCAAATGATGCTGCGTCAATGATAGACGCGGACTCCCCCTGACGGGGCATTCCGGCTGGAATGAGTGGTCCAAGAGCCTCGCCAGTGGGTGCATGCCCCTCCGTGGTGCCTTCGCCGGCCTGGAGACGCTTCTGGTAGTCGGATGGCTTTGTGAGACGTGACGATCGGCGCAGCGTAGGCTGTGCCTTGTCGGGAAGATCGGGCGGGAGTGGTACTTGCTCCGGCGGAACTGCCGGTGCTGATGCTGACTGCTTGGTCGAGGAGGAAGGTGTAGGAACTGGCGCTGATGCGCCAGATGCAGGAGGCGGCACAGGAGGTGGTGCTGGAGGCGGCGCCAATGTAGCTGGCGCTGCGGGTTGGACAGTGGTAGTCGGATAGGATGGTGCAGGAAGAGTGATGTAGGTACGACGAAATTTGACGTCGCGCTCTACGGAAATTTTGCGAGTAGCAGCCCAATAGATGCGATGAGCATGCGTACTCTCCTGATCAAATCCAACCCAACGCCCCTCAACTGCACGCGCGCTCAGCTTGTCGTTCTTGGACGTGTGGACCATACTGCTTGGCCCCACTCCGGAACGTCGGACAAGTCGGGCTTGGACTTGTAAAGTTTTTCGTAAGGTGTGACGTTGCCTAAGACACGAGTGGGTGCGCGGTTCTTCAACCAGACCGCGTGGTGAATAGCCTCGCCCCAGAGGAACTTGGGCAGGCCAGAGTGATGCAAGATCGCGCGAACGCGCTCGAGAAGTCGACGGTTTAAAGACTCTGCGACACCGTTATGCTGCGGGGTGTCATGCGTAGTCAGTCGACGCTCGGTACCCTCGGAGTTCAGAAACATCGTGAACTCATCGCTGAGGTACTCTCCTCCACGATCCGAGTGGAGAATCTTGATCCGCGCGGCATGCTGCGTCTTGGCCCACGCGGAAAACGTCTTGTATGCGCCAAAAGCTTCATCTTTGGTGCGGAGGAGGTAGATGCGTGTGAAACGTGAGTAGTCGTCAGTGAATGCCACATAGTAGCGACTGTGGCCAAGGGAATCAGTCGGTGAAGGTCCCCAGACGTCGGTGTGAACTTTGTCGCCGAAATGAGCTGCGCATGGCTCGGCGCGCTCCTTGCGAATCGTCTTGCGAGTCGACTTCGCGTACTCGCACGAATCGCAGTCGATCGATGTCAGATTGTCGATCACGACAAGATCTTTAATTAATCCGAGGTCAATAAAAGATCGGATGGCTGGAAGGGGAATGTGACCGAGACGACGGTGGAGCTCAGCGAGATGAATCGGTTCCGCCGCAGCCGAGATGGCGACGTCACCGTGGTCGACTTTGTACAGTCCGTTCGGCGCGGCTGGGATGCGTCCGACAGTGCGTCCTGACTTGTTCTGGATCATGCAGGTGTCGTCTTTGAAACTGACTTGATGACCTGCTTTGGCGATGCGACTGATAGACACGATGGTAAGTCCCATCTCAGGAGCATACAACGCATCTCGGAGCACGACTGGTGTCAAAGTCGTGCCATTCGGAACTTTGATGTGCAAGTCACCAACTCCAGTGGCATAGAACGTGCGGTTGTCAGCCGCGATGATGGGACGAGGAGGGATGGACTGGAAGGTGGTGAACAAGTGGCGGAAAGGGGACATGTGGCGCGATGCGCCCGAGTCGTAGAGTTCGGCTTCCGGTGCGTTCCCGCGCATTACTTCAGCGCGACGCTGACCGGTCTCTTCGTCGATGGCGGCCCACGCCTCGACTTCGTTATCTGGTTCTGCGGCTTTGTTAGCTCGGTCGCGGGGCTTCCTCTGCGTACGCTCGGGCCCCTGTCCTTCCTTCCCTCCGCCCTTCGCCCAGCACTCCGATTTGTAGTGCCCTTTGCGCTTGCAATTGAAGCACTCGACTGTGCGCTTGTCTTTGCGCTTGCGGTCGTCCGCCGTGACGAAAGCTTCGTCCTTGGTGTCGTCCGTCTGCTGGAGTTGGCGTAAGGTGCGTCGGTCGTAGTCATCGGTGATGAGTCCGATAACTTCGTTTGCCATCATAGGTCGCGCAATGATTTTCGCGCTCGCGGTTACGCCGGCGATGGTGGGCTCATAGGACTCGGGCAACGAGCCGAGTAGGGTGTCGGTGAAGTCATCGTCGGTGATGGTGATGCCTCCGGCAGCAAGCTGCTCCCGAAGGTCAGCGAGTTTCGTGAAATGAGCGCGTACGTTGTCGTTTTCTCCGCAACGTGCATTCTGAAGCTTCCTCTTCAGATCCACCAGTACCATCCTCGAGCGTCCCTCAAAAACACTCTTCATCTCCTCCCATACTTCCCTCGCAGTCGTCTTGACCTTGATACGGTTAAAGATCGAGTCGGGCACGGACATGGCGATGTACTGCTTGACTGTACCCTCGCCGGCAGTCCAACGTGCGTTCTCGTCGAGACCGTTGATCGTGCCGGCCGCGATGTATGCCGGAGAGATCGTAGCGTGCGTCAAATGGTCTTGAAGGCCCTTCGAGGTGAGTGCCCATGACAGGCGGTCACGGTAGTTGGGCCAGTTGGTCCCATCGACGTTGAGTCTGGGGATGGAGATCCTCGCGTCGTCGCCCATGATGATAATTCGGTAAGCTCTTTGAATGACGGTGTGACTTCGTACTAATGCTTAGGCTCAGGGCCCATAACCTGATGCGAGTTGGAGGTCCGAAACGAAGGCGCGCAGCGGCGCGAAGCGAAGTCGAGTGAGGGGGAGCTAGTGAAGGGAGCAGAAGGAGGAAGGGCAACGCGAAGTGTAGAAACGCTGATATTCGTAGCCGGTACATACTACAATTTATACTGCAAGCTGATAGGAGTATTGTACAGTATTTACATGGGGGCAATCACAGGCAGTTTCGGGAGCTGGAGCTCGAACGGCTGGACACAACAGAAACGTACATAAAGTGACGACGCGCCCGTCATTTCTTCGTCAACAGTTGCGTAGTTTTGCTGCGCATCGTCATACAGTGGAGGCGGACGCTGGGATTGATTTTTGCATGCGAGAGCTAGGAAGAATAAGGTCAAACGAGACGGAACTGGGAGTAGCGGAGGCAGGGGGAGAGGATCCGGGAAAGCGGCCCGGCCCGGAAGACCGAACGGAGCGCGACTTGTAACTCCAATATTTACGTCTTCCCATGACACATGGCAGAGGGTCCTGGTGACAATCCTATCGCGCTTGCTCACGATTCATTTCACGTTCTTCTGTGAATCGGACGTTTGCTTAATCACACGCGTTGTTGGGGCATGACGCGGGGCTCGTAGTCCGGGACCCAGGTAGGCTCCGGACAGCATGCAGCAACCTTGATCCACGGTTCGCGCCCGCGGTCATCCTGAATTGGTTTCAAGTCACTACACTAATCCGGCTCCTGCCTTGTAAGCCTGCCCTCTTGATCTGGCCAATCTCGGAGATGTAAGCTGATGTACGCTCTCATTCAAGATCAGCAAGGCAAACTGTACTGTGCAGTGCTCTGTTATCTCAAACTGGATGTGCATCAGGCGCCCGCTGCACCCTTCTTCTGTTCGAAGCGGAACCGCTTTTGGTGATCGAACTGCGCCCGGCCTCGAGGCCTCATGTCTGCAGCTGTCTGTAGTCTGGGCCAGTCTGATGCCCAGGGTCCACGGCACATTGCATCAAGCCCAGGGGCTTGCAAAGGCAGCACTTTGTGACGTGGATTCCATCGTCACTTGTGTGTGCATCAGTGCAGCATTCTGAAGCAGCTGCCGGTACGCGCTGCTCGACACCTGGGACCTGCAACGGAACGCCGAGGACGGCCGAAAGAGGCCAAATGCACACTGCACAAGCTTCTTTGGGCTTACACACGTGTTATTCCAGGGTCAACCAACCAAACACGGGTAGCAAGAGGAGGTCAGGCGTGGATACGCCAGGCTCGGCGGCGATTGCGCCGACGACCTGGCGGCGCGCAGCATGCCACTGAGCGCTAGTGCAAAGCAGACCGATGTCGATGCTGGGCAAGGGAGATGCCTGTGTTTCCTTGTAGCGTCAGTCGCACCGACGTGTTCCCGTCGAGGCGTGATAGCGTCAGACGTGGTGGCAGGTCTGGGTGGAGAAAGTGCACCGGTCTACCTCGCTTCTGTCGGCGTGCCGATCGAGATCTTCGGGCGGTGGGGCGGCGTCGACGGGCGCGAAATGTCGAGGAGATGAAGGGGGGGCCAAGTTCCCGGCCTGGGCACAGGGCAGCTGGATTGTTGAAGCAGAGGGCGGGTGCGCCGGGCGGCCAAGTACTGGTACATCCGGAGAGGGAAGGAGCCCTGCACCAGCTGGCTGCACCCGGCGGGGCCCATGGAAGCATTGGGCGGAGGGCAGAGGCCAGTTGCAGCGGAGCACAGGCGCTGGGTCCGGCAGGCGCGGGCCCTGGCTCGTGTCGAAGCCACGTCGTGGAGAATTTGACTTCCGCGAAGGCGTGCGGAGATCCATGATGGCGTCCGATCTTCAAGTCCCCTCCTCCTGCCCATCCCGCTCACCCGCCATGCGTATATAGCTTCTAGCATCACTGCCAGCGGAAACGCCCCGCTCTTTTCCTTTCATTCGCTTTATCCTAGTATGCAACATCATTTCGTTAATCAGTTCAACTACGCTCCACTGGCGTCTGGTCCGTCCACAAACGCCGCCGCTATCGCTATGGCCAGCTTCTCGAGGGGATCCCCCTCGGCTGAGCACCTGGCGGGTCACGGGTATAACACATCTCTTGCGGACTTTGTATTGGACCACCCTCTGTCCAATGCGGCCACCGTTGCTCAATATCAGCGGCCGCCACAATTCGCATCCCCGAGCACCCATGTCGCGACTTCCCACGTGCTCGGCGCCGCCGCGAGACTGCCCGGCCCGTATTTAAAGCCCACGGCGAAGCCCTCAACCGTGTCAACAACTGCAGCGGGGGGTCACTTCGTTTTCCCCACATTCCCCACAATGACCGTCGAGCTCCCGAGGGCGCCCTCTCCTCCCCCCGACGACAACAGCTCGCAGGAGAAGCCGCAAGGCCGGAGCCGCAAGAGACTGCACTCTTGCACCATGTGCGAGAAGGCATTCGACCGCCCCAGCACGCTCAAGAAGGTATTTCCGCTGATTCCCTCGATGCGCGCGGCGCGGCGGGCTCACGTTCGCAACAGCACATGCTCGTGCACACAGGCGAGAAAGGTGCGTAATGAGGCCGTTACATCGCGCGCAGCACGGTCTCACGCGCCATGCGCAGCCTACATCTGCGACATCTGCGACCGCCGCTTCAGCGTCGCGTCCAACCTCAACCGGCACAAGCGGCGTTGCGCACTGCGCCCGGTGAATGCGCTTCGCAGCTCGCCTGCCAGGCCAGCACAGTCCGGCGACGCGGAGGACGGCGCTCCTGGGAAAGCCGACAGGTGTCCGCGGGGCCACCGCGAGGCGAGCGCCACAGATGCGATGTCGGATTCGACATTATCCTCGAATAGCTCGCCGACGCCGCCGGCCCCCCGCCGGATGCCTCTCGCCGAAGCAATTTTCCCAGGCGACGCGACCCTGCGCCCTCGCAAGAAGCGTCCGCGCCGAGCGCCGACGCCCACCAATTGGGTCCCCAAGTCGCTTTTCGGCTTCGACCTGCAGCCGTCGAACAGGTGCTGCCCCGTCCCGCTTGCGCCGGTGCATCCCTCCCTGTTTGACGACGAGGAGCGTGATTCCTGTATCATGGACATGCCAGACAATCCATACCACCCGGACGGGTGGATCGGGAGGCTGCCCGGTCCGGCGTGTGGCTCGTTCTACAACACAGGGATTATTGTGCTCTGCTAAAGGCGAGATGCTGTTACTTTTTTGAATTACGATGTATCAACATGTATCGCACCAGGTGTACGTATGACTCTTACCCTGTTCACGTTCCTTGGTTGTTTTGTTCTACTCTCTCAATTCTTCTACATGTCGATACCCACCGCGTCAACTGTCAATGCTTACGATGTACCTCTGAGCCGCTGTATCTCGGATCGATGTACATGGCCACCACTGCTGTGACCCCTTTGTGTGCACGTCAAGGCACTCGTGGCGATTCACCTCGACAGGCAAGCGCAGTCATGCATATGGACTCCGCTCAGAGGGTCCGGCTAAACGATCTTGGCGTGCCGACGCAACTTCGCCCGGACGGCCACATCCTCACCGGTCTCACCGGTCACCAGCTATGCGGATGTAAGTCATCAATGTTGAATGGGATGCCTACTACTGACTGGTATCACAGCGCCATCATAGTCACGCGCCAGCCTCTTCCATGTTGTACCCTTCTGCCTGTCGATTCTTCCTCATGCGGTCGGGCTCTCTCTAAAGGCACTGAACAATTTCCGTATGGGTTGGCATATGCACTGCACTCAAGTGATGCGTAAGAGCACGATGACAAGATCTCTCAGAGTGGTGCTTGCTCGATGTCGAGCACTCCGAAAAGCCATGTACTCGCTTCCTGCACGACGGAACGTTGGCCACCGTCTTCTTAGCGAAAGCCAACTTGTCGGTCGTGTTTGAGCTGCCATGCACAGATCGGTGTTCGAATCATCGACTCGAAGCCCAGCCAAAAGGCGGCGCCCCGCAAGATCCTCGTCCGGTCGCAGTCGTACGCTCTCCTCATCTGGAGGACACACACCTGCACCGGAGCACCATCTCCCGTATGCCTAGCTTCATCCGGCTTAATTTCACCCCTGCCCAGCTTCGAACAGAACTATAACAGGCGGAAGAACCCACTTTGCGTGATCGGGCGGGGGCGCACCACCCCGCCGCCGCCGACGGACGAGAAAGGCATCTCCGTTTCCTCGACCAGTCTCGGGCGCGCGGGCGCCCTTCGGTCTTTACGTTTTCCGGCGCGCCATCAGCGTTGCGACCACTGTTCCACACAAATCGCCTCTGCCTGCGAAGAAGGGTGTGCACTTTTCGGGCTCCTCTCGGTACGTCGACGGGCCAGCGAATTCCGCCAAAAAGGATGAATCAGGACGTCGAGCCTGCGCAGCTGGGCGTAGACCACCATTCAACAAAAGTCCAACAGATTATCCGATTTCTTTTCCAGAAGTCTGACCGGATCAGTTCTTACCATTTTCTGAAGATATAGAGTCGAGGGCGTTTACCCCTTTGCATATGGCACCATCGCAGGTGGTCAAGCGGAGCTTCAGCAGCAACGTGCGCCCAGCGTGGCGTTATCGATACGGCCCCACAGCTGCATTGCCCCAGTGGAGAAGCCTTTTCTGGGTCGAGAGGACCTTCTAGCAATTCGAGAATGGGGTCCGGGTGTATAAGGACTCCGAGCTCGCTTTGTCACCAGATTTGAAGCAGGCAACGAGGGTACGTTGACGGAATATTACCCCTCTGCGAAACGAGGGTAAATCATAGGGTGGTCGACGGTGTGTCATAGAAAGTTGAACTCCGTGAACTGTCGGACAGGACTCTGACTTGGACGGTTGGTCATGGACTGGTCTGGAGTCTGCCGACAGGCTCTGCCTAGCGCCGGCTACTGCGTGACGCGTGAGTGACTAGTGACGCATGACGCGTGACGCATGACGAGTCGGCGACAAACCTGACGAGAATATTATACGCCTTGACCACCACCAACTCACTGAAGTGAATCCCAACACCACGTCAATGGTCTCTGTGTTTGCCTTCTGCAGCGATTTCAGGCGTAGCATTTATCCGGCCATATATCATAAAGACGAACTTGACGTCTTCCGAGTGTCAATAGTGCGACACGCGCATGTACGGCGACGGTGGAACCCGAATCCCACACCTCCATCATCGGGACCCAAGCAGCTGATCCCGAGCCATTCGTTACAGTTCTGGCCGACTCTCTGAGTAATTCAGTTACTAAGTCGACACAGGCGCCAGCTTGATGGCATGGCATGAAATAAAAGGACGCGTTGCGTGTTCAATGGCTCATTCCAGCGATCTTCCCTGCCCTCTTACAGATTATGACAGCTGCTCGAGTCCCTGCGATCTTCGTGAGCCCCTCTATTTCAAACTGTGCGTCACCTTACGCCTTCATCTAACCTGCGTCAGGGTACCGGCACATTCGGCACCATAGGTGTATTCTCGACGATCGGCGAGCCCGCGGAGGCGCAGAAGTACATTGATATCCTGGTGGGCCACGGGTACAACACTATCGACACGGCACGGGCCTATGGTGGTGGGACATCCGAGGAGGTGCGTCCCGCCGAACGAGGGGTCGGGAGGGCGTTGTGGCTAATCTTTGGCCTAGATTATTTCCAAACTGGATCTCAAGGGCGCCTCTGTCGACACAAAGTTCGATCTCGGGCGGTCGTTCTCGGGATTTCGATTCATTTAACCTAAATCATCTGCACAGGATCTTGCCAGCAAAGCCCGGCGACCACGCCCCCGAGCGTCTCAAGGAGCTCGTGAAGCAATCTGTGGCGGCGCTTAACGGCGTCAAGATCAGGATATTGTACCTGCATAGTCCGGACAGGAGTGTACCATATGAGGAGACAGCGCGCGCCTTGGACGAGCTGCACAAGGAGGGCGTCTTGTGGGTTCCGTCCATTTGGTACACTCTGCTTCTCGTCTGACATTGATGCAATTAGCGAGAGCTTTGGGCTGAGCAATTACCTATCATGGGAGGCACGCTACCTGACATCTTCGCTACACTTCATCTGGCTCTGACGTAGCTGGTTGTCATGACAGGTCTCCGAGATTGCGACGATCTGCAGGTTGAAGGGATATGTCCCGCCGACAGTGTATCAAGGGGTGTACAATTTCCTTGACCGGGTCAACGAGGCCGAGTATGCTTTTATTCTTTCGGAGCCTCGATCCACTGCTCACGATCCCCGCATCCAGGCTCTTCCCCTGTCTGCGGCGTTTCAACATTCGCTTCGCTGCCTTCTCTCCTCTTGCGTGAGTCCGCGATCGGAGCTGGTCTGAGCCGCCGACTGACTGATGACACGATCGCATGGGTACGCGCAGCGGGGGTATCCTTACAGGCTTCTCGCTCGAGAACCCTAAGCTGCTCGACAATAACATGCGCTTCAACCCGGACAAGGGCATGCCATGGTTCATCACACGCTACGGACGCGCCCACCCCATTCTGCAGCGCGTGCACCCTATCGTGGCGAGTCCCGCCGGTTCCGGCTCTCTTCACGGAACATCGCTCATAGCCCCGCTTGCAGGTCGCTCACGGGCTCACGCTGCGCGAGGTGGCCGTGCGCTGGCTCGTGCATCACAGCCAGCTGCGCCCGGACGACCTCGGGATTATTTATGGGGCGAGCAAGCTCGCGCAGCTCGAGGAGGCGCTTGACGCCCAGTATGCATATGAGATCGCCCTCCCGCTCTCATCCGGTTGTGCTGACAACGTCATAGTACCAAGGGTCCACTGCCCGAGGAGGTCCTTGCTGCTGTAGAACAGGCATGGCTGGAGGTCAAGCCCTACATTCCATCCTACTCGATGTGATTGGGGTGCTTTGCTGGTGCCATGCGGTGGCAAGGGTTTGATTATAGATGTGAATCTACTACGATCTGTTCTGCATGTTAGTAGATGAACCAACAACGCCGGATTTGCGCTTCGGTCATGGCAATCAGGGCCCGAGGCCCAATGCGCCTCAGTGACAGGAGAAGCATGGTACCCCAGTCCACGCGCTCCATGGGACCTGTTAAGATTGAACGAAGTAGGGCCACAACGTGATTCATCGTCGTACACCGGTACGTACTACAGTATCTACATACATAGTAGATACAGGCGGATGCACCGCTGACTTATTAACGTTAACATTCAGTATAAATATGTTAATGGCTTCGCATAGAATGATGTGGTTAGATGTGGTTAGATATGGTAGAGGGAAGTATTCGCATACCGGAGTACGCCATATCTATGACGAATCAACCAATCACGTGCTACGATGCTAGCTGAAGCGCTGAACCTCGACGAAATACCCTTGAAATACCCGCTCTGGTTCATCGTCCAGCCCATCCCGAAAATCCGTTCAATATCTATGTTTAACAGCGTTGCGTCTACTGTTCCACACAATTGCATCTGCCCATGGAGAACGGTGTGCACCTTTTGGGTTCCTCTTGCCTCGTCCGGGTACGTCTATGGGCCAGCAAGTTCCGCTGGATGGATGAATCAGGACATCGAGCATTCGCGGCTGGACACCTCAATCGACAACGTCCAGCGGATGGTCCGAGTTCTCTTCCAGGAGTCTGACCAGACTAATTCCTACCATTTTCTGAAGACATCTCCAGGGCGCCTTTCCCTTTGCTAATCCAGACTCCACGCCACCGCAGGTGGTCAAGCGGCGCTCCAGCAGCAACATGCGCCCGTCCTGCTGTTTCAATGGGGGCCCACAACCACAGTGCCCCAACGTGAAGCCTTTTCCAAGTTGGTCGAGACCTATTTCTGACCCACCTTAAGTTCTGGCAACCGGGACGTCCAGGTGAATAAGACTCGCTTTGTCACCAGGTAAGCAGACAACGAGAACACATTGACAAGTCATTCCCACCCATCGGAATGAGGGTGGGTCATAGGGTGGTCAGTACTTCAGTATTCTGTCATAGAAAGCTGAAATGTCAGACAAAAGTCCGGTGAGAGCCTGGGTCTGCCGCGGTTGAAACGTTGACGCCCGACGGAGGTGCGGTGCGCCGCGCGGACCGACGAGAAACGTAATTCGAGAATATCTCACGCCTTGACTTGGCCTTGACCACCACCAAAGCCGACTCCCAATACCACGTTGGCGGTCTCGTATTGTGTTTGCCTTCTGAAGCAATTTCAGGCGTACCACTGGCCCGGCTTTGGGTAAGAAGACGAACCTGATGCCTTCTGAGCGCACAATCATGCGACACGACGACGGTGGGACAATATCTCGAATCCCACACCTCCACCATCGGCACCCAAGTGCGCAACTGATCCCGAAGCTACTTATTACTTATGGCAGTTCCGTTCCGCCTGAGTAACTTGATTGCTAAGTCAGCGCAAATTGGCGCCGACTTGATGGCATGAAATAAAAAGACGCATGGCGTGCTCAACGGTTCGTTCCAGCGGTCTTCCCTGCCCTATTCTACAATGACAGCTGCTCGAATCCCTGCGATCTTCGTGAGCCCATCTATCTCAGATTGTGCGTCACCTTACGTCTTCGTCTACTTCGCCTGCATTAGGGTGCTGCCACATTCGGCACTGTGGGTGGAATCTCGAAGATCGGCGAGCCCGCGGAGGCGCAGAAGTATATTGATATCCTGGTGGGCCACGGATACAACACAATCGATACGGCGCGGGCCTATGGCGGTGGGACATCCGAGGAGGTGCGTCCCGTCGAACGGGAGCTGGGAGGGCGTTGTGGCTGATCTTTAGCCTAGATTATCTCCAAATTGGATCTCAAGGGCGCCTCTGTCGACACAAAGTTCGATCTCGGGCGGTCGTTCTCTGGATTTCGATTCATCTAACCTAAATCATCTGCACAGGATCTGGCCGATTAAATCTGGTGATCACGCCCCCGGGCGCCTCAAGGAGCTCGTGAAAGAATCTGTGGCGGCACTGAACGGTGTCAAGATCAGGATATTGTACCTGCACAGTCCGGACAGGAGTGTGCCGTATGAGGAGACTGCGCGCGCCCTAGACGAGCTGCACAAGGAGGGTGTCTTGTGGGTTCCATGCAATTGGTACTGTCCACTTCTCGGCTGATGTTGGTGCAATTAGCGAGAGCTTTGGGCTGAGCAACTACTTATCATGGGAGGCACGCCACTTGACATCTTCGCTGCACTCCTTCTGGCTCTGACGTAGCTGGTTGTCATGACAGGTCTCTGAGATTGCGACGATCTGCAGGTTGAAGGGATACGTCCCGCCGACAGTGTATCAAGGGGTGTACAACTTCCTTGACCGGGTCAACGAGGACGAGTATGGGCCTTTATTAATATTGCTTCGGAGCCTCGATTCACCGCTCACGATTCCCACGTCCAGACTTTTCCCCTGTCTGCGGCGTTTCAACATTCGCTTCGCTGCCTTCTCTCCTCTCGCGTGAGCCCGCGATTGGCGCTGCTTGTCCCCGGTCTGGGTCGCTGACTGACTGGTTGGCGCGATCGCATGCACACACGCAGCGGGGGCCTTCTGACGGGCTTTTCGCTCGAAGACCCCAAGCTGCTCGACAACAACATGCGCTTCAACCCGGACAAGGGGATCCCGTGGTTCATCACGCGCTACGGGCGCGCCCACCCCGTCCTGCAGCGCCTTCACCCTATCGTGGTAAGTCCCGCCGGCTCTGGCTCTCTTCACAGAACCCCACTCACAGCCACGTGCAGGTCGCGCACAGGCTCACCCTGCGCGAGGTGGCCGTGCGCTGGCTCGTGCATCACAGCCAGCTGCGCCCGGACGACCTCGGGATTATTTATGGGGCGAGCAAGCTCGCGCAGCTCGAGGAATCGCTTGACGCTCAGTACGTATGGGCTGAGCTCGCGCTCCCGTCTTCACCCGGCTGTGTACTGACAACGTTATAGTGCCAAGGGTCCACTGCCCGAAGAGGTTCTTGCTGCTGTGGAACAGGCATGGCTGGAGACCAAGCCCTACATCCCATCTTACTCGATGTGATTGGGGTGCTTTGCTGGTGCCATGCGGTGGCAAGGGTTTGATGGTAGATGTGGATCTAGTGCGCTTCAATCACTATTTGGTCTGCTGTGTATGTTAGCAGATGAACCATCAATGCTGAATCTGTGCTTCGGTCGTGGCAATCAGGGTTCAAGACCCAATGTCCCTCAGTGACAGGAGAAGGGAATCCCAGCTCACGCGCTCCACAGGATCCGTTAAGATTGAGTGAAGTGTGGCCACAGTGTGATTCATCGTTATACACTGGTACGTACCACAATGTCTACATGCGTAGTAGACGGATGCATCGTTGACCGATCAACATTCTCAGTACAGATACGTTGAAGTTCAAACGGCTTCACATGGAATTGATGTGGTTTATGGTAAGTAGAGGCCCTACTTATTTCCCACGCGCACGCGTCACGTGATCCGATGCCATTTGAACTGCCGTGAACGTTTGAACGTCGACGAAATGCACCCTGGTTCGTCATCCAGCCCATTCCGAAAATCCGTTCAATATCTTACTCCCAGCTGCAAACCATAATTAGCACCAATCACACTGGCGGAGCGATAACTGAGAGCAAGAACCCACTGAAACCGGGCCTCCCAACCTGCACCATATGCTTATTAGCGTTGCGACTGGTGTTCCACACAGATCGCCTCTTCCCGCGAAGAACGGTGTGCACTTTCCAGGCTCCTCTTGCCTCGTCCGAGTACTTCGACGGGCCAGCGAGTTCCGACAAAAGGATAAATAAGGACATCGAGCATTCACAGCTGGGCATAGGGTAGCAATACACAAAAGTCCAATGGACGGTTCGAATTCTCTTCGAAATGTGACCAGATTAATTCCTACCATCTCCGAAGACATCTCCAGGGCGCCTTCCCCTTCGCCAGTCCACGCCAATGCAGGTCAAGCGGTGCTTCAGTAGCAACATGTGCCCGGCGTGGTGTTATTGATAAGCTTCCAAAACCACAGTGCCCCAGCGTGAAACCTTTTCCCGGTTGGTCGAGACTGATTTCCGACCCACCCGCTGGCAACTGGAACACCCAGGTGAATAAGTCTCGTTTCGTCACCAGGTGACAGACAACGAAAGCACATCGACAAGATATCCCACTCAGTGGAATGAGGGTGGGTCATAGGGTGGTCGATGCATTTGATCATAGAACGCTGAAATGTCGAACAAAAGTTCAGTACTTCAGTGATAGCCAGTGCCAGTGGCCCTGGCCCTCTGTTGCGGTTGACGCCAGTTGACGCCCGACGGGGATGCGGACCGACGAGAAAGAATATCTCACGCATTGACCACCACCAGCCTACCGAAGCCTACTACTCCCAATAGCACGTTGACGGTCTCGTATTGTGTCTGCCCTCTGCGTCGACTTCGGGCGTACCACTGTCCTGGCCATGGATCATGAAGACGAACCTGACGTCTCCTGAGCGCACAATCATGCGACACGACGACAGTGAGACTATCTCTCACACCTCCACCTTTAGTAGCCAAGGAGTTGATCCCGAAGCCATTCATTATTACAGTTCTGCCTGGGTAACTCAATGACTTAGTCAGTGTAAATTGGCGCCGGCTTGATGGCATGAAATATGAAGACGCATGGGGTGCTCAATGGCTCATTCCAGCGATCTTCCCTGCCCTATTCTACAATGACAGCTGCTCGAATCCCTGCGATTTTCGTGAGCCTCTCTATTTCCAATTGTGCGTCTCCTTACGCCTTTGTCTAACTCGCGAGTCCGCCTACGTCAGGGTACTGCCACATTCGGCACCGTGGGTGGAATGTCGAAGATCGGCGAGCCCGCAGAGGGGCAGAAGTACATTGATATATTGGTGGGCTACGGATACAACACTATCGACACGGCGCGAGTCTATGGTTACGGGACGTCCGAGGAAGTACGAACCGCCGAACGGGGGGGTTGGGAGGACGTTGTGGCTGATCTTTGGCCTAGATTATTTCCAAACTGGATCTCAAAGGCGCCTCGGTGGACACAAAGTTCGACCTCGAGCTGTCATTCTTGGGAGTTCTATACATCTAACCTAGATTATCCGCGCAGGATTTGGCCAAATAAATCTGGCGATCACGCCCCCGAGCGTCTCAAGGAGCTCGTGAAGCAATCTGTGGCGGCGCTTAACGGCGTCAAGATCAGGATATTGTACCGGCACAGTCCAGACAAGAGTGTACCGTATAAGGAAACAGCGCGCGCCTTGGACGAGCTGCACAAGGAGGGCGTCTTGTGGGTTCCGTCCATTTGGTACACTCTGCTTCTCGTCTGACATTGATGCAATTAGCGAGAGCTTTGGGCTGAGCAATTACCTATCATGGGAGGCACGCTACCTGACATCTTCGCTACACTTCATCTGGCTCTGACGTAGCTGGTTGTCATGACAGGTCTCCGAGATTGCGACGATCTGCAGGTTGAAGGGATATGTCCCGCCGACAGTGTATCAAGGGGTGTACAATTTCCTTGACCGGGTCAACGAGGCCGAGTATGCTTTTATTCTTTCGGAGCCTCAATTCACTGCTCACGATGTCCCGAACGCAGGCTCTTCCCCTGTCTGCGGCGTTTCAACATTCGCTTCGCTGCCTTCTCTCCTCTTGCGTGAGCCCGTGATCGGCGTTGCTCGTCCTCGGTCTGGACTGCTTACTGACTGATTGGCACGATCGTATGCGTACGCGCAGCGGGGGGCTCCTGACGGGCTTCTCGCTCGAAGACCCCAAGCTGCTCGACAACAACATGCGCTTCAACCCGGACAAGGGCTTTCCGTGGTACATCACGCGCTACACGCGCGCCCATTCCATCCTGCGGCGCCTGCACCCTGTCGTGGTAAATCCCGCCGATTCCAGCTCTCTTCACAGAACCCCGCTCACAACCCCGCCTGCAGGTCGCGCATGGGCTCACGCTGCGCGAGGTGGCCATACGCTGGCTCGTGCATCACAGCCAGCTGCGCCCGGACGATCTTGGGGTTATTTATGGCGCGAGCAAGCTCGCGCAGCTCGAGGAGGCGCTTGATGCTCAGTATGTATATGACTTTGCGCTCCCGCCTTCACCTGGCTGTGTGCTGATAACGCCGTAGTACCAAGGGTCCACTGCCCGAGGAGGTCCTCGCTGCTGTGGAACAGGCATGGCTGGAGATCAAGCCATACATTCCATCCTACTCGATGTGATTGGGGTGCTTCGCTGATGTCATGTGGTAGCAAGGGTTTGGTAGATATGGATCTATTGTGTTTTCAATCAGTCTATTGTGTATGCTAGTAGATGAATCAACAATGCTGAACTTGTGCTTTGACCGCAGCAATCGGAGTTCAAAACCCAATGACCCACTGACAGAATAAGGGTATCCCAAGCTGGCACGCGCCCCTCGAGACCTGTCAAGGTCTGAGCGGTGAAGTAGGATCACAACGCAGTTCGTCATCATACACCGGTACATACTACAGTGAATACCTAGTAGATACAGACGGATGCACCACTGGCCGATTAACATTCTCAGTACGAATACAAACTACTGTCCACTCTGGTTCACTTCGAGAACTTGTTCAATATCTTACTTCCAGCTGCAAGCCACAATCAGTACCAATCACAGTGGTACAGCAACGACCGAGCGCACGAACCTGCTGAAACTCCCCCCAGCCCGCGCTGTACGCTCCGTGCGCGCGCGGGCAAGTCCAGCGCCTGTGAGAGGGGCGGGGAAGGCGACGCGCTCGGAGCCGTGCGCGTCGGCGGAGGGGGGATATCCCCAAGGCGCGGCGAACGAGGTTTTGCGGACGGGTGCGTCGGCGGAGGCGGGTGCGCCGCGGGGTCGGGCCGTGTGCTGCTCGGGCCTAGCGGCGGCGCCCGGCGGGCGGTTCAGTACACTTGCGCGGCGGGCGCCAGACGCGACGCGGCTGCTTGGGTACTCACGCGGCTGCAGCGGCGGCGGCGGCCCCGGGTTGAGCTGTTGCGGCTCGAGGTGCGGCGCAGCGTGCGGCATCGCGAAGCCACCGTAGCCGCCGGCTGCGAAGGTGCCGGGCCCCATGGCCTCGGGGAAGGAGATGGGTTCGTTGTACGTACTGGGGTATCCATACGGGCTCTGGTCGGGCACAGGGGGGTAGTGTAGTGGAGGCGACGGCTGAGGGTAGCCCCACTCTTGAGAAGGCCAGGAAGGTTGTGCAGAAACCGGGCTCCAAGGGTTGTTCGCCACCGGTGATTGTGGCACAAATTCCGGCATGGATAGGGGAACATTAGGTTGTGAGTAAGAACTTGGAGCCGAAAAGTCTTGCTGCGAATATCGCAAGGGTGACTGAGGAGATGGAAGGCGCTGTCCGGGATATGATGACTGCACTGGGGGTGGCGGTGGAGGTACAGAGGGGTGAAGCGCGGAAGGGTGGGGCGCAGAGGCTTGGGGCGTAGAGGGATGCGGTGATGCGAGTTCATGGTGGTGTGACGTAGCTGAGGGTCTACGACCAAGAGCGGGAGATTGGGAAGCAGGAATGGATAGAGAAACCGGGCGAGAGCTCAAAGGGAGCGGAGGCGCGGGTGCGGGACTGTATTGCGATGTTGCAGGGGAAGTTGGCCGGGAGCTCAGTCGCGCCGGGATAGGCGGGGGTTGGCTGTTCTGTCGCTCTGGAACTGCAGGAGGCTGCTGCGGACGTGTCGCAGTCGGGGTCTCCGGTCCCTGTGTGGCCACGGTCCGCGCGCCGGCCGTTTCTCCCGCTTCAAGAGTATATGGGGGCGGAGGAACTCCTTCGAGATCCTTGGATTGATCGACAGACTTGAGCCAGTCGTCGTATGACTGCCCTTGCCCCTTGTCGCTCCCACTAGCATCCATGGACGCAGTACGCCTGATTTCGAACTTCGGATGCGAGTGGTCCCAATCACGAAGCTCCTTCTCTGGGAGTATATCGTCAAAGTGCCGTTCGCCTTTAAGAGCCTCTCCTGCGTAGCCTGCGATGCGCATATACCAGTCCGATGGCACGTCATATCCGTCCTTGTCGTATGCAATGAACTTGAATCTGTTGGACTCATCGCGAGGCAGATCAGCGACCTTCGTAATCGCCGGCATGAATTGCGTCCCCTCGTCGTATTCATCCCACATTGCGCCATACATAGTCCTCGCACCGTACTTGCGAGCGTTGAACATTTGTCGCCACAAGAAGCGCCCCCCTTCGCGGGGAGCACCATTCTGTTTCCAATTCCCATTGGACATATTGAAGCCCTTCGTACTGGTCAGCCCTAGCGCACGCGCAGAGATATGCACGACGTACCGAACCACCCGGGTGCACTACAGGCACATAATCCACGCGTTTCCCGTGCTCCCGAGTCCAATTCTCGATGAACTCGGCATCCCCCTTTATTCGATCTTCCGCGAAGGAGTCTGCGCTCCGCTGGTCTGAGTACCGTCCCACAGTCCAGGGAGAAATAGCATCAAAGCATTCCATCCAAGTAGGGACAAATTCGGGATTTTTGTCTGCGTCCATCTGCGAAGAACGCCAATGTGCTGGCGTCCCTGCCATGATGTATGCGCCCCCTGGTGTCGCCCTGCGCAAAAATGAGGTCAAGGCGCGTAACTGGGCAGTGGTGTGCTGAGTATGCTCAAAGCCGAGACCTTAATCGAGGAGCGGCGAACGCAACACGTGAGCTTAATGGGCGGAAAGGAAGAGAATGTGCACACCCCAGATTCCTATCACCGGCTTTCCCTGTTCTCGTAAGTAGTTGGGGCTGTCCAACACGCGTTTCTCGCGCAGCAGATGGTTCCAGTCAGCCTCGATGATCTGCTGGAGACGTCCAGGCTCGACACCCGCAACGTCGTACCTAGAGCACGCGTTCGAACAATCGAATAGGCGGGAATCCACGATGATGGCTCACATGATAGCATAGACGCGGCCCTCCTTCTCTGCAGCCTCCTTGACGCGGTCACCGACTTCGTCACGAATGCGTCTGTTGCCGTCGTTGCCCCCCTTCTCAATGTCACAGAGGCCGACAAAGCGCTGTAAAAACGCCCCATCCACGCCATTCTTGGCCATCCAATGGAAGTGTCTACTGGGGGTTAGCCCGGAACGTGTTTCCGATAGGGGTACGCACCGTTGCACTGTCTTTGGGTGACGTGAAGAGAACAAATGGGCCTGCTTTCCATCTTTGTTCTTGAACCCAGGTGCAGCAAATAGCTCCTCTTGAGAATACTCCGATGTATCGGGCCAATAGTCCGTATTCACGGTGCCACCATCAGGAACTGGATAAGTGAACCAGTGTGTCCAGCCATGATGCCCTTGAAATCGAGGATCGTTAGTCTGAGAAGGTATTCATGTGCAGATGCGAGCGCACCTGGACCAACAGGTTCACCGTCTCCGTGGCAGTAAAACCTAGATGACGAGCGTCAACGCGGAGCACTCCTAGGGGTAGCGGAGGAAGGCTGCGGACCATCCTTGGTAGCCAACAAGAAACTTGTTCTGTATTGTTGAGGGATCGGCTCTAGAACAAGTCAAGGAGATGATCGACAGAGCTCGAGGAGGATGAGCATGTTGACCTACCGGCGGATGTTGCTCTCCGTAGAGAGTGCTGAGCTCATGGATGATGGTGTGGGAGGGGATGTGCAATGCGGGAAAAGGGTTGAGGGCAGTGCTTTTTGATACTTATACTTTCGCCGTGTCACTGTGGATCCGTGTCAAGTTAAACCCTAGGGCGAGGAGGCCGTACGGGTACAGCCTCAAAATGCGACGTCGCGCCAATGACAAGCGCCCTCGAGTGCCAATACAGCGGCTCCTTAAAAGGCAACCCTCTCCATTGACACCGGCCCGGTTCAAGCCGCAGTCTGCCGCAATGCCGCCACAGTGCCACAAACCACAGCTGGAATCCACCGCGGGCTAGATTTAGGCCACGTAGACATTCTGGTCATGGCCATGCACTCGATAGCGACTGATCTCGCCCAGACTATTGTTGACAAGCTCTCTCAGTGAGCTCTTGATACTGTAACGGCTGTCTCGTTCTCATCTGGGATGGCTCAGCACCCCTTCCGATGCCCGCCTATTGGTCGGCATTGCTGGCATTCCAGCATCGGGTAAATCCACGTTGGCAGTGCTAATTGTCAACAAAACCAACCAGTTGCTCGACGAGTTACGTCTCCAACAAGAGTCGATCTCAGGATCCCAGCCGAACACTGGTCCTATCCTGTCGTCGTCCAAGGCTATCCTTGTTGGCCTTGATGGTTGGCACCTCACTCGTGCCCAGCTCGACGCACTCCCCGACCCTAAGTTCGCCCATGACCGGCGCGGGGCACATTGGACTTTTGACGGTCATGGGTATGTTTCGTTTGTTAGCATGCTGCGAAAACCGCTGTCTCCAGGCGCGCCCACCATCACTGCCCCCTCATTCGATCACGCACTCAAGGATCCCACTCCTCACGCTGTGACCATCCTCCCAGAACACAGGATTGTCATCATAGAGGGGCTGTATACCTTTCTCTCGCTTCCTCCTTGGGCAGAGGCGGGGAAGTTACTGGATGAGCGGTGGCTCGTGGAGATAGACGCAGAGTCTGCTTCACGTAGGCT
This sequence comes from Gloeopeniophorella convolvens, assembly GCA_022496205.1. Lineage (NCBI taxonomy): Eukaryota > Fungi > Basidiomycota > Agaricomycetes > Russulales > Gloeopeniophorella > Gloeopeniophorella convolvens. The sequence continues at coordinate 1,098,217 of WTXD01000004.1, read as the reverse complement.
CGTCAAGCGACATGTGGTCAGTGGGGTCGCGAAGGACCTGGAGGAGGCAGAGTGGCGGTCTTCGTCAAATGATACTCCAAGTCCGTATTCTCAGCACTCTTCTTGTAATTCACTGACTCCTTCTCGATGCTCAGACGGGTTATTCTTGCTGAGCAACTCGCTAAAGCCGACACGCATCGTCCAGAGCATAGATGACCCAGTGTATTCACTATCCTAGATCTGGAACGGGCTGTTCTGTTTCTCCGTGACGAGATGTTCCGCATATCGTGCCTTGTCCACTTCGCAAACGCTTGGCATTGCACCCGTTGACCTTCAATGCCGTACGATGTATCCCCTGCATGAACTAGCGCCTCGGGCGCCGCAGAGCAAGAAGCATATTTTGGTCGGATTTTGACCGGGCATCGCCTTCTACGCGCGCGTTAACCCACTCTGCTCGGTACGTCTGACTTTCTGTTATTGAGTTCGGCACACCGTAATAGTTGACTTGCTGTAAATACTAGGCGGCCGCCCGCACATCCCGGGGCTTGCTGGGGCTCTACCGCTTGTCCCAGGGCACCCCACCCTTATAAGAGGTTCTGTACCATGGAAAGTCTTGGCAGCTGCTATCGCTAGGCTGCAACGGGCTGCGACCACATACTTCGCCATGATTTATCAATTTCTCCAGGTACTGCTGTTGCTTGCCATTCCTGTGCTATCGCTTTCGCCGCCGGCATCGCGTACCACGCCACCACCAGGTGCCCTGATCGTCCGCGCAGGTACGAAGACGGCAGGAGAGTTCGCGACGCTTGCAGCCGCAGTCGCCGCTCTTCCAGACGACAAAACTTCGCAGGCGATCTTTATGTTCCCCGGCACGTACGCGGGGCAAGTGCTCATCGACCGCGAGGGACCACTCACGGTGCGTGCGCGGGCGTCTGCTTACTCAAGCTCGCGCCCAGCTCAGCTGAGCGCTGATTCAGATTTTCGGGTTCACGACGGATGCGGGGAACGTCAACGCAAATGTCGTCAACATCACTGCCTCGGCACCTGCATCGACGGCGGGATCTGACGACGCCTCGGGCACGTTGCGCGTCCACTCGGACAATGTGTCGCTTTACAACCTGAACATCCGCAACGATTTCGGACAAGGTTCGCAGGCGATTGCACTCAGTATCAACGGGAATCAGCTCGGGGCCTATGCATGCGGACTGTTCGGTTTCCAGGTGAATGGCCCACATCAATCTTACTGTTACTGGAAGCACAGGATCCTAATACCACGGCATTGCTGTAGGATACACTGCTTACGAACGAAGGCGTACATGTCTTCTTGCAAGGATACATCCAGGGGGCAGTTGACTTTATCTTTGGCCAGCGCAGTGAGTTAGCAGCACTTTCCCCCCCTGCTCCTGGCTTGATTTTGTCCAGGCCAAGCGTACTTCGAAGGGAATACTATCGCCGTTTCCAGTAAGGGTTGCATTACCGCAGATGGGCGGAGCTCCAACGACTCTGGCATCTGTATGCGCATAACATCCTACGCGTTCGCAAACTCAGACTTGTTTCTCCTCTTGCAGATGTGCTCAACCGCAACACGATTATCCTCGCTCCAAACCCTGCTTCAGGCATATCGGGGAAAATATTTTTGGGACGACCATGGCGCGGTGAGTACCTTTCTTCCGAGGATCCGGCTCGACCTCTGAACAGCAGCAATCCAGACTGGGCGCGCGTCGTGTTCAAATCGACCTTCATAACCGCCCCAATGGCGCCCGCGATGTGGTCGGAGTGGTCGTCGAGCATGCCAAACACCGACCATGTTTTCTACGCTGAATTCAACTCGACGGGCCCCGGCATCCCCAGCAACGTCGCGCGCCCCAGCTTCTCGACGCTGCTGAGCGCCTCGGCGGCCGCAGCGTTCACGCTCGAGAGCACGCTCGGGCCGGCGAGCACCAGCTGGGTGGATGCGGACTACCTGTTCTGAGCGCGGATGCAGCGCTCGGCGGCCGGGCGCTCAGCGTGCCTTGATGTTTGGGAGAAGTGTTTAAATTGGCATCGACCTATAGGGAATGCTCAACAGAGAATTTATTTGGTGCACCACGAGGTGCAAGTCGTATTCGTCCGCTGCAGCGCCGCTCAGTTGTCGGTGTGCCTTGCTGCGCGTTCAAAAACAGACCCATGACCTGGATGTGACGCTGAACGTGCGTTGAACGTCGTCATTGCAAGACAGCGCCTCAGAGCGGAGCTTAGGCGTCGCGCCTGCACTGCCATGTACCTGCTTGCTGCAGTTCTACGCTTTGTGTAGAGCGTGAGTCAATGGCTATACTGAGCAGCACGACAGGGTGAACACTTCCGAGAGCAATTGTGACTGCAGTCTGGTGCCTGGCGTCGCCTTCTGAATGGGGGCGAGCGCTACAGTTCGAAGCCTTCGGCTTGTATATGTTTTGCCAACGAAGCAGTAAGCCTGTGTACCTTCTGACACAGCAGAACCTCACCACGCTGAGCGCGATGACTCGAAATATACTTCGAATCACTTCTGAAACATGGTGTTAGCTTTCCACCTCGTAATCACTGTCGGCACGTTCGACGTTGTGTGCATGCACAAATTCGAGACGCAACAATTTGGCACAGCCACTGGGTTCGAGAATCGACGGTACCGAGGCACTGATGTCGATGAGCTACAGAAACCGGGAGGCTGTCAAGTTACCGAAACAGCGGTCTCAATTTGCATCCGTTACCACCCGTTCAGTGCAGGATTCGGGGAGATTCGGGGTACCACTGCCTCCGACTCGCAAACTTCCTGTGCGCTGTCTCTCATAGCCCAGGAGACTTTAACATCCAGCGGGGGAGATTTTTCCACTATGCTTGGCTTGACGTGGACCTGGAGGCGGCGGTAAATCCCCGTCTAGAGAAAAGGTGATCTCATCCATACGTGCACTAGTGTGTTGACTCCCAACGAGTCACCGTGATGTCACTCGTCCGCCAGGCGCCCGGACGGGGCGGGACGCAGGACGCGGGACCGCGCACTAAATAGGAATTGGACTTCTAGATTTCGCACACCTCCTTTCATTCCAGACCTCCTATAAATCTACGGGAGACAAAGCTCGTCATGCCCAGACAACAAACATCGTCGTCTGCAACAGCGATACTCCACACGGAAGCCAATGTCAGATAGCAAGAAAGTCATCGTCATCGGCTGCGGCATCGGCGGGCCAGTCCTCGCCGTCTTCCTCAAGCAGCGCGGTTACGAGCCCATCATCTACGAGCGCACCGAAGGCCCCTCTGACGCCGGCATAGGACATATGTACGTGCTCACTCCCGGTGCCCGTCGCCCACTGCGTCGCTCAGAGAGCCCGTCTTTCCAGGCTGCAGCCCAACGGACTCAAGGTCCTCTCGTCCATCCCCGGATTCCTCGAGTCCTTGCCCGGGGTCGAGATGGACACCATGCGCACCTACTCGACGCTCCCCGAAGACGAAGGCCTGCTCGGCGAGCACAACGGGCCCTCGTTGATGCGCGAGGCGTTCGGTTTCGCGATGCGCGGCGTCCGCCGCTCGGAGTTCATCTCCAAGCTCGTTCAGACCGTCGAGTCGTTCGGCATCCCGATCCACTGGGGCCATCGCCTGGCCTCGCTCGAGCAGGACGAGCAGAGCGTGCGCGCTGTCTTTGCGGACGGCAGCAGCGACAGCGGCGTCTTTCTTGTTGGTTGCGATGGCTTGCACAGCGCGACGCGCATTGCGCTCTTTGGTCACGAGCCAGCAAGCTTCACTGGCCTTACTCAGGTGCGTGCGCTGTATGCAGCCGGTCTCAGCAACGCGTTGACTGAACGCTGGTCGAATGGCCTGATAGACAGGTGGAATCAGCCCCACTCCGGAAGCCCTCGCGGACAAGCCGGCTATGGTCAACTGGTTAGGAGATGGATTCCATATGATCGCATACCGGATTACTCCCACCCTCACGTCTTGGGCGTACGTGGAATACAGCCGTTAACCTCCAAGCTGCTGATGGTGTTGCAGTATCACGCAGCGCGAAGGAGAGGCTAGGGAGACATGGCGCGCAGCTGACCAGGAACAAGTAGAAGCAACCAAGAAGCTCCCACCGGCAAGTTGGGGCTGGGGCGCGTCTGAACTGGTCAAGAATGCCCTCAAGATCGTGAAGGTGAGGCAGGTTGTGTACAGCGCGCCTGGCCTGCTAACCCTGATCCTGCTGCGATTAGTATGGCTTGTACGACCGGCCGGAGCTGCCGACATGGCACAAGGGACGCGTCGTGCTGCTAGGAGATGCGGCGCACCCCACCAGCCCCGTAAGCCTGTCAGTCAGCATGTCCGAGCCTTGTTCTCATGGTTTCGCAGCACCTCGGCCAGGGCGCGAACCAGACCTTCGAAGATGTCTATCATCTGACACGCCTGCTGGACCAGCACGGCATTGGCGAGCTCGAGGCCGTCTTTACGGAGTACGAGCAGATCCGGATCCCGCGCTGCGCGGAGCTCGTGAAGGGCGCGCGCAAGCAAGGCGAGAGCCGGGTTGTCCACGGTGTGGATGCTTGCAAGGCACGCAATGAAGGAGTGCGCGCCTTCTTCCAAGACGATGAGATTTTCCGGAACACGTATACGCGCGTCTATGAGACCCAGGCGCCTGCAAAGGGATAAATTTTTGCCTCTAGCTCTAGCTCAGACGTCGTCGACTGTTTCAATTCAATCAACTCTTGATCTTTTTTTGCGTGATGCAGCTGACGACAAGCTGCTGTAGACGAGCAAGGCATTGGTAACAAGACCACAGAAACCCCATGGTACAGGGCGCAGGTGTAGCGCACAAGGCCTTCCTTTGCGATCTCAGAACACCAAGACATGATAATACAACCAATTTTGAGCACCCCGAGTTTATCAAGCACAGACGGACACAAGAACAAGCATGTGCGTATCTGTAGGACAATGCTCCCATGGCAAGATTGGCAAGCAGGCGTCGCCGGGCGAGTCGGACTTGTTGAAGAAGCGATGTGGTGCGAAGGAAGCCGTCGAGCGTGGTGGATTCGCGTATCCGTGTCTACTACGCTTACCAGAACGGAGATCGGCGACGCCTCATCAAGAACAGAGCCTGGGAGGCGGACGGACGTCGTACGAGAAGATTGAGTAAAGGATGCGCCAGAGGACTACCGGGAAATTGCGGAGGCTGGCCAGATGACGACGCTGCTCTCTGCGACTGCAGGGTTGCGGGGACGATGCGGGCGATTAGATACGATATATGAAGATGAACTGACATGAGATTTCCGGCAAGCGCGACCTGCGTGTAATTGGCGCGCCACGGCAACCCGAAACACAACATGCATGATATGTACGCGGGTCGTCGGGCCAGACTTTGGCCTTGCTCCCGGCATCAAAACCCAAGGACAGAAAGTTATTCCAGCCAGTGGGTTCCTCGAGGCAACGATAGCCGGTGCCAGACGGCCGACCGTCGCATCCGCATTTGGCCCCCCTCAGCGGATTCCTCGTTATATCCTTGTGTTCCTCCGCGTCGTCGCACTTCAGATCCGCTCTCCTTCGTCCCAGATTTGAACCTTGTTCGCGTCGCCCGGAACGCACTGCGCGAATGCCCAAAGTGATCATCGTGGGCTGCGGCGTCGCCGGTCCAACCCTTGCCCTCTTTCTCAAACGGCTCGGTTTCAACCCTGTCATCTACGAGCGCGCGAGAGCATTCGCGGATGCCGGTCTCAGCCTCGTGTCAGTCCACCAGTGAGCTGTCTCCGGTCTGTTGGTCTGACGCGTCTTGAAGGTTGCAGCCCAATGGACTGAACGTCCTATCCCTCATGCCCGGCCTCTTTGAGATCATCCCGGGGAAGGACTTCCTTTCCATGAGCTCGTATTCTACCGTAGAAGAAGACGCGGGGTTACTAGGGACAAACAATGCACCTGCCGATATGCCCAAAGAATTTGGATACCCTATGCGCGGTGTTCGACGCACGGAGCTCTTGAGAGTCCTCGTCGACGCTGCCGAGTCCCAGGGAATCCCGATCCACTGGGGTTCTCGCCTGAGCAGCATAGAGCAGGACGATGCGGGCGTGACCGCCATCTTTGCCGATGGATCGAAGGACACGGGCGCCTTTTTGGTGGGCTGCGACGGCCTCCATTCCGTAACGAGAACGACATTGTTCGGAGCGGAGCCTGCCACCTTCCTGGGACTCACACAGGTGCACCTGCCGATGCTGCGTTCTGACATACGCTAACATAACCGTCCATCTTTAGACAGGAGGGATCAGCCCCACTCCAGTTGACATGATGGACAATCCGTCTGTGATTAATTGGTGCGGCAATGGTGCGCACATGATGGCATACCCTATTTCCGATACCCACACTTCTTGGGCGTACGTTTCGTTAGCTGTTGGTCCGAACCCAACTGATCCGTTGATAGCATCACACTCCGTGAGGGCGAAGCCAGAGAGACGTGGCGCGCGGTGGACCAACAGGAAGTTGAGGAGATACAGAAAACGCCGATAGCCCAGTGGGGGTTCGGCGCATCGGAGCTCATCAAAACAGCAGAGAAGGTCGTAAAGGTTCGCCCAGTAGTATCTCCCATCTGTTGGTGGCTGCTCAATGACAACACTACGGTAGTTTGGCCTCTACGATCGCCCTAACTTGAACTCTTGGCACAAAGGCCGTGTTGTCCTCCTGGGCGATGCTGCGCATCCAACCAGCCCAGTAAGTTTTGAGACTGTCGTCGCAGCTTTCCGTCTGACGTATCCGATAGCACCTTGGGCAAGGCGCAAATCAGACGTTCGAAGACATATATCACCTGACACGGCTATTAGATGCAAACCCGGACGCTGCGTCCGACACTGCAACCCTGGAGAAGGTCTTCATTGAATACGAGCGGGCTCGTATGCCACGTTCAGCTATGCTGATTGATTTCGCGCGAAGACAAGGAGATAGTCGTGTTCTGGAAGGCGTGGAGGCTTGCTTAGAGCGTAATCGGGGGGTGCGTGCTTTCATGGAGGACGAGGGCGTTATGGCTCTCTATGCGGAGCTATACGGCGACCTTGTTGCGAAGCCTTGAAGGTTACTAGCATTCGTTGAGGAGATCGGTGCCGTGCAGCCCATGCAGGCTACCAGGAGAAGCGCAGATGCCGGGGATGTAATGATGAGAATCTTGGAGTCATGTAAATCCATACTAATGTCTGGGGCAATCAACATCGTACACATTCTTGTTTATACGACTCGTACGAAACATTGTATACAAAGATTCGTCTCAAGGTTCATTGGCACCTGACTAGGACTTGATTCACCATGTGGTCGGACTACCCGTGTTTGTCAATAGTGCAATGATAACCAAAGACAAGGAGCGTACCCGAAAGTCATCCCATCCGGCACCGTCTTCTTAGGGAGAGCGTTGCCATCCGCGCCGGTGAACGGAACCTAAGAGAGGTTATGATCTGGGTTTTTCCAGCGTGCATGCACTGGTGAACGCACAGTGTTACCCCACCAGGTCAGAATACTATTCTGTCCAATCTAGGGCACGCAGTAGAGATCAACACTCCAGTCACACCGGATGGGAGCACGATCTGGGCGTACCGTTCCGTTCTTTGGGAATTGCAGACTATGTCTCGGGTCAGGAAGGGGCTGCTGCACGACCAAAGGTAGCACTCACGCGAAGAATATGACGATGATTGAGATGGCGAGGCCGGCATCCAGCGCAGCAGCCAGGACGTCTGTGGTGTGCAGACATGAACATGGGTATCAAGACAACACTGGCGCAATGACATACAATTGTATTTCGTCCACCAGTTGAACGCGCGTCTGAAGGGTGTCGTGAGCGCAGGGACAGAGAGCAGCAACGGTTTCTTACCTCCTGACGAGGAACTGGAAGATGAAGCCCACAACGCTAGACCCGAAACGTGAGCAAAATCGGACATTTGCTTCCGCGAATAGTACTAACGCCCATGGCACGTAGTTCACAGCCGTGGCGGGCGGAATAAGTCCCGTTCCGCTGAAGATGACGGGGCTGTAAACGGAGGCCTGAGTGGTGTTACTTTGCTATCTGCTACTATGCTCACAAGCTTAGACCGACGCCATAAGTAGGATACTCAGACGCAGAGGCGGAGCGTATACGTACTTAACGTATTTGATGAGTCCGTGCGGCCATTTCTTCTGCAGGAGCCAAGGAATGAACGGCGCTACAGCGCCGACAAGGAAGAAGAATAGCAGCGCTATGGGAGTTCATTCAACTTTGGACTGAGCAGACCCATGAAACATGTTCCCTACGGCTAGAAGACAACGTCAGAGCAAGACATCAATGAGCGTCAATATTGACTTACTGATACGTCTGACCCTTCGAGAATTGAAGCGCAGGACCGATGACACCTACGCAAAGAGGGTGAGGGTATCGTAAAAAACAAATGCAGATGGACTGTACCCCATATAATTGACGCAGTGCCAAAGACCTCTGTGCTCGGGCAAATGAACCTGACAGGAGATAAATGTCTGCAGCAGCGCTTCCCAAGGTACAAGCTTACCCATCAGGTTGCGCTGAGTCGCACATGTTGCTAACAGGCAGATCAGCTCGTGATTGCGGAAACCCGTACTACTACCGACATACTCTATGTTTGTGAACATCCAGGCTTGGACACCGAGCTGCACTGTTCCAGCGACGACAGTAGCTACGACCTGGTGTTCATATGGTCAGCAGGATCTTTGGATATGATGAGGATGAAGTCGATACCTGACTCCAAAACATGGGGCGAGGAGGGACCTAGAATACACAGATGTAAGTAAGAAGTGCATAGGGAACGTGACCTGAAGGTTATGACCTTCATGTAGTGACCTGGAAACGAAATCAGCCATTAAACTCACTGCAACAGTAAGAGGACTCACCAAGCTTGAAGTCGCTAGTAAAGGTGAGCGCTTGTGCCATGGTCTAAATGGATGCATTCAGATCGCGCTCCGTTGCGAGATGACTGGCACCTTACGATGTACCCCCAAGTCTTGAACATCATCATGGCGATGGGACGACCCGGAAGAGCATACCTAGAGGAAAATAAATCCGGCGCTGAATCTGTTCATCGACAATCTCACCCGATGATGAGTTCGGTGATGACACTGTGTGCACGTCAGGCGTTGACGACGATACATAACTCTGCGAACTGACTTTAAACCAACTTGTTGATTGGTGATGGCTTGGATCATGCCAATCGGCACGACATATGCAAACGCTGAGCGAGACCGTCACATACATCGTCACAGAAAATAGAAACCTGCACGTACAGATGACCAGGGCAAGGACAAACGCCCACACCGGGAATTGAGTGGGCCATACTTCGATACTGATTATGCCGAAGGCGAACATGCTCAAGAAAATCACCAAGTACCACCACTCGGGGACTATCAAGATGATGTGATCAGAGGGCCTGAACATCCCGAGAGCGTCCTACCTTCTTTGTAACGGGACATGAGACGCGCGTGAATGTCGGGCTGTTCGCTGAGCGAGCGGCGCGACTGGACCCAAATTTGCTTGCGGTAATACAAGAAGCAGTGTACCAAGGTCGCTAATTGGACCATCAATAGGCGAAGGTCATTACATAAAATGTCGCAGCCTCACCTGTGATGGATGCGAAGGAGAGACTAATTTCATAACCTGTGAGATCACGACATTCTACTGCAAGCATCAGCTTACCCATACGACATCGCGAATGTCGTGGACAAAAATAGAGGGCTATAGTTATGATAAGCCTCGAGGTTGATTGTCGAGTCGGGGTTAAGGATTCGTGTAACGTTGTATGCCGCGCCGGTGTTGTCATAGGATGTCCTAGACGAGATCCTGATGAAGAGGCGGTCTTAACAAGCTTCATATGCATATGCGCACAAGGAAGACACTCACGGCATATATTCGCTGAACCAGGTGTTCGTGAACTGCGATAATCAATTAGTCGGAATTCGTCCATGACCACTGGAATACCAACGTAGACAATTGGCGTCACAATCCCTGAAAGGAACTCATCAGAGGTGCGGTCATGATGCCCGAACCAAGATGGAACATACAGAAGAATATCACGAAGCCTCCAAATATGTTCGCCTCGGCCCACCCTGCGTGCGCGAATCAGTCTCCCAGATAAGGGTATGCAGGAATAGGAAGAACGAACATGGTGTGGCAAGAGGATTCCCAGTGTACCTAAGGAACATGGCATCAGAATTTGTTTGGCAGGCGCCTATATTCGAACGTACGTAATCTGGCTCCAGTCAAACGTTATGACTGACATCCCCTATGTGATGTGATGCGTTGAGATAGGCAACAGGAGACTACAAGATAACGCACAAGTCCATGCACGTAACTAGCGTAGACATCAGTGACCAGAACATCCAAAGGAGAGTTCGTACTTACCCAAATAATTGAGAAAGGGCTGATTACTCGTGAATAGACTTGCTTGGGCGTATTCAAGACGAAACTTACTGGTATCTTGCGGACGGATCCAGGTGACCCAGGAGAAGAACGACAGTGCTTGGACTGTCGTCGAAAGACGGTCACGGGATTGAACAGTCATCAAGTGTAAATCGGAGACTCACAAAGGTACCCAGGAATGAAATCTTTGAATCGAAATATGATTCGTAAGGACGCATTGTTTCACCGAGGAGGACACGCAACATACACCAGAAGAACGAAACCAAGAACCAGTAGAAGAAGAATCGTTCACGGCTCATTCCGCCTCTGTTTCCAATGCCTGCATAGTAGTTCGAATGCAGCGTGTTGAAAAGAGTGCAGGTCACGAGGTTTGCCGGCCAAATCATTGACGGCGGAGACACGAGGAAGCGTTTCGCGATCCCGCCAATTGAGAACCCGATAAGCTGCGTGGACATTACAACCATCCATTGATCTGACCGGCGGAAGTCAGTAGATGTATAATCAGAAAGCGGGGAGAAGTACACATGAAATTGTAGTGTTGATTGTAGTAGACCCTCTGGACGGCGATGATGTCGGTCTGCAAGCAAATATGGATGAGCTGATGTCGAAGCTGACGTAGATGCACGAACCGCATACGCAGATCCGGAGCCTACGGAAGCCATGATCTAGACCGATTGAGCCGGTTGTCAACATGCCAGCATCTTACTACTTACCGTGACCAGGACATGTTCCTTGATGGTAAAGTGTCCCGGATTCAGGTCCATGCCAAGAATCTTCCAGTTGGGGAAATAGTTAGCCCAGAAACGACCGATGGGATATGTTATCAGCTGCGCGACGCTGCCGCCTATGAAAACGGAAGGAAAGCGGAAGAAGTAAAACTGGTTGAGACCAGGGAGGACTATAGCCCAGGTAAGGCCTAAGATCCAAGTGCGCAGCGTCGATGCAGGTATGGTTGGATCATCGGTGTTGGCAACGGCTGAGCGAACTTCAGGATACGGGGATTCATCGTCAAGGCTGACAAGGTGATCTCTGTCGAGATTGGGATCGTCGAATAATGCACCAGTGACTTCCTGCGGTGGGATGAATGAAATGTCCTGTCAACGCGACGCAACTGCGAACCTCGATAGCAATCTCGGAATCCTCTGTCGGTCCGGGTCATATAGTGAGCGACCATCACGTTGAATGCTAATAGATGCTTACGATGATATCCGAGTTCAACCTTCTCGATTGAAGATGACTCTTTCCGGTCGTCCATAGGGAGGTGGGGGATACTCTCTGCCATGGTGAGCCCTGTGCGGGATAGGACATGAGATGGGGTGTGCGCGATATAAATGGTCCAAAGCAGCTTGGGAAAGAGGTGCAGCGAGACTCCCCGTGACAGCTCCTCTAGTCTTTTGAAAAACCCCGTTTGGGCACCCAGGATACCAGCTGTGAGTGTGCACAAGTGCTTGATAACTCATAATAGAATGGAGATTGCGTGTGGGGTGACAACTTTGGAAGCCATGATAACGAGTCTTTGTGCCTAGCAAAGGCACGTCAATGTACAGAGTGCACGCAAAAGTACACAGTCAGGAGGGCACGTCACTCGACCGCCAAGGCTACCTCCTTGCCTTGCTCCTGAATTTCAGATTTCAGTCGAGAAACATCGCCGAGGCCCAGGTGCATCTGGGACGGTTGGGGAAAGAGGGGCCATGGCATGGGAACTTGAAGCTGCAGGTTCTTCTCGAAGTTACTGTGAGGACATCGTCGGATACAGTCCTTCAAAGTTTCCGGGGCGGGCCTGTGTTCAGGATACGATACCAGACTCTCACCAGCTTAGCGCGTGATTCAGAGGAGAAAGACCACGCCCCATGAACGCAAGCTGTATATGCGAAGCCTCCAGCCTTGTGAGACGTTCTTCCTATCTGAACCTGTTGGGTGATGGCTGATACTGCGCACGGTTGGCTGAGAGCTGCCTTGTAATCCGCCCAGCGCGGACACGTCCGAGTTTGCAAGTCGTCGCTCGAAATCTGAAGCTTGAAGCCTGGCAGTCAGCACGGTGGCGACGTCTCAGTGTTCTGCGTGTGAGAAGTTAGGAGATACGAGCACGCCATACGGCGTACGTATCAGCTATAAACGGAGATGCGACTGTAGCCGCGACGACTCTGAGCTATCGAAAGAAGTAAAGATTGGAAAGGCAACTCTGGACATGCCACGTGCTCAGCGGCGAACGGTGATCTACACGGCACCAAATTGCCGAAGCTCGCCAACCGAGCATTCTCTCCCTTGGCGGCCACCACACCGTTTCGTGCGAATTCTCGGGCTCATCGACAAAACCGCCCAGGGGGAGGTTGCACTGTTACATGCTACCTCCCATAATGACAGTCCGTTGAACTTCGTGCATCACACCCATCCGACGCGGTTCGTTAGTTCACAGCTTCGGAGGCACCGCACAAACACTGGCCACTTCATATTTCCATCTTTCCCACTGTTGGCCGGGCCCAGATAATGCAACTCACCTTCTTCGGAAGCTATGTGAACTTGAGTATCCTTTCGGGTCAGCGGCACTACCGAGTTTGCACAAACCCCTGGCGATCGGGGTACGCATCATGTTTCCTACAATGCTTCTCGCTCAAGTGCGCCGACCACTATCTTCATACAATCTCTATGTCGGAGCGAGGAGCCCTGCGAACACGCCCGATTCAGTAACATTCTTCCATGACGGCGCGAGAATAGCGTCTTTTCCCCATGCTATCGACCCTCCGTCAGGCAAACGGCCTTCCGTTCAGAGCGCCACATTCACACTGCCCCCGCACTTCACGAGATGGAGCACATGGACGCATCTTCGTGTCTGTTCCTCAAAGGAAGGACAATGATAGGTGATGCTGGGTTTTCTCCGACCGTGTTCTAGTTCCTTTGACATATCGCTTATCTCTGGAGCAACCCCGCAACCGCAAGAACTGCGTCGGGGAGTATGCTTGATTGTGGGTACCATGAACTGTATCCTTGCTGAGTTGCAGGCTAATGGTACCTTAGAAGGAACTTCGTTGACCATGGTTATGTCTTGCGCACGACTCGCCGCGAATGGCACCATGGACCATATGTATGCATCTGCTCCACTGAATTATTCGGGCATCGCGGTGTATCACTTGCCTTCAAATAGTTGCAATATCGGTCAACCCTGCGTGTGCACAACTGCACTGTTCAAGCTCGTTCGTCACCTGCTCGTTTCTCATGACGAGAGTCTGTGGCGCAAGCATCCTATCTCTAATTCCGTTTTAAGTCAACAAAGACAAATGGCGCATCAGGCGGAGCCAAGAGACACATGCGCCGTGTCGATATCAGAAAGCATTTACTCAGCTACACCCCTTTCGACTAGGGGAGCCTGATGTGGGGCGACACCTCGTGATTCCTGCCCAGCACCGATGGGAATAGGTTCGATTCCTGGAGCTGCTTCGATGCCACACGCCAGAAGAAAAGTCGATACCAGAGTGAGAACATGATGACAGTTCTGCTCAGTGCCGGCCCTCTGGTTATCTAAAGGCCTCCCATCTATCCAGGCGTCCCATTGGACAAGTCTATGCACACGACCTGTATCTATATCACTCCATCGAGCGTGCCATATGCCTGGCCCCGATAGCTGACCGTTTACCTCTTTCATCTTGCTTCACCAACCAAACCTACTTCTTTAGTTCATTAGCATCCGCCTCTAAGCACAGGACTCCCTTCGAATAACAATGTCTTATCACCGATCCCCTAGGTTCATGCGGTGCTTCAGTGCCACATAATGCGGCCGAGGATATCTGGACTAGGCATGGCTCCTCGCCCTTGTGGCGACGCGACCATTTCAGAGCGATAAGGCAACTATATTTTTGTGTAAGGGACTACTTTAGATAGACAGGAGAATATCAGAGGCACGCCGGCGCTCGTACGCGCTGGCATGGCATCTTTGACAGACAAATCTGCTATCCTTGCCCTATTTTTTTTAATCCGTAGGCAGTGCACTGGTCGCGGCAGCACCTGGCGGCGATACGCATAATGGCCGCCTCCCCAGCGGAAATGCCCTCGGGACGACTCAAGTAATCGGACATCGACGTCACTCTACGTGCTAGGTTGTATCTCTCCCTCACGGCGCGCTATAATGAATTATCCCTTTGAATTACAAGCAGCATTATACGATATGTTAGTACAGCAGGCTCTACGACCGAAACGAAACCAATGCGAGCACCACGCGCTCATCGCCCCAGGGCTATGCAGTGCTACGAAAGCGAACGAAGGGTATATCAGTTGTTGTTGTTGTTGTTGTTGTTGTTGTTGTTGTTGTTGTTGTTGTTGGCTGTGGACGCAGGTTTGAAGCCAGGGGCGTTAGGGTCGGGGTTGCCATCCTTCGTGACGGAGAACTACCAGAGAGGTTAGGCCACACACAATGCACGAGAGGTAACGATGCTCACGTAGATGACGTCGTCAAGCGATGCGTGCTGCGCGACGGCAACGAGAACGGGCTGGTGGTTGGCCGCGGAGTTGATGGACGAGAGCTTGTAGGTGCCGACGGGAAGACCACCATCAACGCTAACAGAGACAGTGCCGTCCTTATCGAGGGGGGTGTTCACGCCCTTGAAGAAGGCAAAGTTGTTCGGGTCCGCGGGCTTGGTCGACGTGAACGAGTCGACCTTCTCGACGACGAAGTGCGTGTGGCCTTCAATGTCACCCTTGTCGTTCACCTGCTGCGGCGCGGAGTAGTAGTTCTCCGCCGCGTTGACGAAGTGGCCCGCCTCGAGGTGATTGAGCGCCATCTTGATGGTGAAGGTCGTGCCTTCCTTGACTGCACCGAAGTTGGTCGGGGAAACAAACTTCGACGAGGGCATGTTCGTTGTGGCAGCGATGATACCCATAGGTGCGACGTTGCAAAAGCCGGTCTTGATTTGCTGGCCACTGGCGATAGGCTTGTCCGGAACGGTCAAGCAAAAGTTCATGAAGTTGTTACTGGATGTCAATGAGGCGACCTGCCCTGCGGTGGGAACGTCCTGGCCATCTTTCTCGAAGCCCTTTGCAATAACCCTGGGGTCGAGGGCTGAGAGTCGTCATCAGCAAAGTTCAGAACGATGAGAGCAGTCATGCTTACTGAGCGAGGTCTGGGGATCGTCGTTGCCACCGTTGTTGGCGTTGCCGTCGGTGCTGGTGCCATTGTTGTTGTTATTGCCAGCTGCTCCACCCTGGCCTGCATTGTCCGAGCCTTTGCTGGTCGAGGCGCCCGTGTCCGTCGAGGTGCTGTTTCCATTGGTTGAGCCAGCCGACGTCGCGCCGGTCGCAGCGATGCGCTGATCACGCTCGGCAGGTGTCAAGCAGGTGATGGAAGTGCCAGGTTGATTGACAAGGGGTACAGCAGCACAACTAAGAGGGGCTTAGCCAGACTGCAACGAAGGTACAAAAACCGAGCACACTTACACAGTCGATGGCGCGCAGCCTGTTGACACGAATTTGCCGCCCACACACTGGGCAAAGCCACCGTTCAGGCAAGCCTGATCACCGGTTTCGCAGGCTGTGTCGGCGGTGAGATTGCCAAACTTCTCGCTGCACTTTGGTCAGATCTACGCCGCCCGAACAGCTACTCCTAACTCACTTAAGCGCAATGGCTTCCTGGCCGTTCGCGAGATCGAAAGAAGCGCGTCGCGTGGGCATCGCGGAGGCAGAGACCGCGGCAAGCGCGAGGGAAATTAGGGCGAGGAGCTGCATGATATCGTTGGACACTGAAGGGGTGAGATCGCGATAATGCTAGTGTGCCGGCACTTGGATACAGAGAGAACGTAGGAGCGACACCAGGTCGAGAAGAAGAGAGAACGGGGAACGATACCAGACCGTCGAGTGGCTTTAAGAGGCCAAAGAGAAAGGGAAGTGTGGACAATGGACAAACTCGTGGAGAAGTTGACGTGCATGCGGACAAAAGGCCTTTAGTACTTTCTGTGGCCGGAGCTTCCGACACTCCCCGGAGCGGAAGTAGTGTCTTGTGGCATGGGCCTGCAACAGTGTGGACGGTGCCATAGCAATGTCGGTCAGAGATCGATATATCCTGATGGTGCAGGGAGCACGCGAACGGCGAAGCTGCCGATAACATCGAGGCTTGGGCCGGCGAGGATGCCAGGAACAACCTGGAACAACGCAGAGAAGTCCGCTGATCGTCTCAGTGATTGGACAACGTGCTCCGTATCGTGAAGCCACGACGCGGAAATTGCCTCTCGGTCCTCAGAAGCCGCTGCACTTTTGTGGGCCGCGTCATGTTGGCAGAGCTGCGCTTTTGTCTGTGTCATTGTGAGGAGGGCGTCTACGGTGCGGTTGAGGACAGCGTAACGTTCATCTGCATAGACAATTGTGACCGAGCGGCGTCCCGCCATCATGTCACGTACGGGGGTCACGGAGATCCGCTTCTAGCAAGTTCTACTTACATCTTGGCACCAAGTTCATCAAACCTCAACGATGGCTCGCGCAGATCGCTGCATCCCATCAGAGCATCCAACTAAAGCGTTTTCACACCTAGAAGGTACAGCCGCTGCGCCGTCTAGCAGCTGGAGAGTCCATGGCGAGTGGTCTCGGCCGACCGGCGACAACTGAAAGATCTAGCGCAACCCAGGATCGATTGAGCATCCGTCAAGCTCTGCAAAGAGTCTCGAACTGTGAGGCACCATCAAATTTTATTGCCTCTCTACCCTCTGCATCGCGCATGGTGTCCGAGGAATGTGAGATCACGTGGTTGTACAAGCGGGAAATTGTTGACCGGCTCGAGAGACAAATCCATCTAATCCCGCCGACTCGGGACAGGTGGCTGTCGTCGCAAAAAAAAACTCTTCCTAGCTCTTCCTGCACACGATACATGACGGACCTTGACTCTGCCATCCCGCGCGAAGCCGGGGTTGGGTCAGTATTCGACCGCGGTCGCATGCAGATTCGCGACATTTCGGATTATTGGGACGTGTAGCCGGTAACCGGTAACCTCGTGATCGCCGTGGCTGCGATCGCGGAAGCGCCGACCGTGGCCGCGTCTCCGGATCCGGACCGCACGTTCCGACCCGAACCCGTTCCACAAAGCGCAGGGCCGCAACAACTTTTCGGCCTGCACATCGATCTGCGCGCTGAGCCGGCAAGATGCCTACAATCACAGTAGACGCGGTACATGCACCTTTCGCGCTCTGAACGGGTAGAATTGAGCATGCTAACTGTATGGGTGTGTTGTCCATGTGGTAGATTCTGTTCGACATGGACGGGTGCGGCGCCGAGATGCACCCCCGCGTGCGATGTGCCTGATACCCTGCAGCACGCTCATCGACTCGACGCCGGGCGTCCTGACAGCCTGGGACATCTTCGGGCGCGAGTACGGCTTCAACGGCGCCGTCGCTGCGCACGAGGCGCACGGGCGGCGGCTCACCGACACGCTCGGCGAGTGGTGCAAGATCGACGCGCCCGAGAAGCTCGCGGTGCGTATCTCTTTGCACACCCGCAGGAGAACGTGACTTATAAGTTACCCTCCCAGGCAGAGGTAGTGCGCTTCGAGGAGGCCGTCATAGAAGGCGGGCCCATCGCGCTGCCAGGCGCGAAGGAGCTGCTCGCGCAGGTCGACGCAGGGAGCACCCCGTCCGCGCGTGGGTGGACGATCTGCACGTCCGGCACGTCCACGCCCATCTAGTCCCTTTCGAGACCACCCACTGACGCCCACGCCCGACGCAGCCACGAACGTCTACACCCCGCAGGCGCTCGCGCGCACCGGCGTCCCCGTGCCCGCGGCAGGCTACGTGACGTCCGACGACGTCCCGCGCGGGAAGCCCGAGCCGGACCCGTACCTTGCCGGGGCGGCGCGTATCGGCGTCGACGCGAAGAACTGTGCGTGGCGCTGTGCTGTGTGCGCAGCGGCGCGCGGCTGAGCAGCGCAGGCCTCGTCGTGGAGGACGCGCCATCGGGGCTGCTCGCGGGGCGCGCGGCGGGCGCACGCACACTCGCGGTGTGCACGTCGCACTCGCGCGACAAGATCATCGCATCGCGCGCTGCGCCTGATTTTATCGTCAAGGATCTTACGAGGTGCGCGGGCTGTCGCTTAGACGTACGGGTTGCTGCCGCTGACGGGGGTGCGCAGGGTATCCGTGAAATGGGTGGACGGCAAGGTTATCGTCGACATCGATGATTCTCTGTGGTGAATGTGTGGGCTGCGTTGTTGCGCTGTACATCTTCTGGGAAATAGAATGGGTAGGTTCCTTGAGCAGTTATAGATATCAACGTAAACGCAGTATCTCAGTGACTTGAGCATCACTTGGATTGGCTTTCGATTCCGACGCCTGTCGTTGCGGAACATAGACCATGTGTTGCCCCATTGTGTGGTGTGCTCAGGTCTCAAAATGCAACAGCAAGGGTAGGTCATGTCGGCCATATGATACATCAATGCCACGCTGGGGAATAGAGATGTGCTCAGCTCAGACTGCTACTCATCTAGGAAGTACAGTAGTCAGGACAGTCCATCTATGCCACTCTGGATCGTCACAACACAACACGGGCGCACACGCAACGTAGCGATATACAGATTTGTTCTTCTCGGATTTTTACTAGTCGAAACTGGGTACAGCGGTAGGGCCAAGTTCCAGCGCTAGTTCCTCTCTTGAACTTTTAACTTCACTCGAGCGGCGGCGGACCATTGTCGTCCGAGTCCGAGTCCGACCCCTCCACTGCGGCAGTGGAACTCTCTCCAAGGTCGGGGAAGCCGCCGGCACCGCCAGCGGCACCCATGGACGCCATCATCTATAGGTTCGCGTGAACAACACGCGAAGACCGACCTAAGAAGGAGGGCACACCTTCTCAAAGTCCATGTCGCCTCCGCCGAGACCTGGCATGCCCGGCATACCCGGCATACCTGGCATACCTGGCATGCCCATACCCGGCATGCCCATTCCACCGGGCATTCCACCAGGCATTCCACCGAGGTCCCCGTCATCGTCGAGTGCTGCATCAGCACCTTCCTGCTCGTCCTCGTCGACCCATTTGGAGAAATCGGTCTTGATGTACGCGTTCTTGACCTTCTCCTTCGTTAAGCGCGGCCAGTATTCAATACCAAGGTCCGCCTTGCGGAGGTTGAGAACGAGAGAACGTGACGTAAGACGCTTTACGGATGCCTGCGCGCGATGTTGGGTGATGAGTCCCAGTAGCGAAATGAGAATCTGTAGGGACATACCTCGGGATTGATCGGCTTGAAGAAATCGATGTTGAGCTCAAAGGTGGTCGACTCTGAGGCTCTAGAAAAGGTAATTAGAGGATGTGAGAATGTTCTGGAATACTCGAATGGAGTGTGGCCCACCCAGCCTGCGCTTTAAAAGTGAGCTTTGTGGGCTCGAGATTGTACTCGACCGACGACTCGACGATATCCGGGAGGTTGATAGTCAAGAAGAGGACGTTCTAGATGGGACAAATGATACGATGGGACGGGCCGGGAACGCGTCGAGGCAAAGGAGCGTTTAGCGCGGAGAGTGGGTGGGAAGGTCAACGCGCGCACAGAGAGCAAATAGCAACACGGCTGACCTTCTCTTCAGCTGTTTCTGAGCTTCGCTGAGCCCACAGAACTTCGGGGTGTTTGGACATGATGTAGAAAGGAGAGGATAGATGGATGAATCTAAGCGTAGATTGGAGCCACGATGGCAAGGACGCGCGGTTCGGGCGCTGCCGAGGCACAATTGAAAATAAATAATGAGTAATAGTCAAGGGGAGAGGGCGAGCGGTCTGCACGCCTTGAATCAAGTCTGCTTCCGCTGTCTGAGAATGTGGTCAGTATCTGCCCCGGATGTCTTGCAGAACATACGCTCATGAACTGCAGGTGTACTCGCTGGTTTATCCCTCTGCTGATACTTCCGTTACCGTCGGCACCGCCGTACTTTCTCATCCTCTTCCTGCTGTCCATGATTATTCACGCACGACCGTGGTACGTCCCACCCTCATATGCCCTGGGTTCCTGGCTCATACTCTCGTAGCTTCTACTGCATCGTCCTTCTCACAGCGCTCTTCCTTTCGTCATGTTATTGGCAGCCCATCCCGCTGAGCTCGCCCGTGTCCAGCTCCTGGGCGACCAACGCCACGTTCGTCACGGCCCTTGCAGCAGCCCTTTCGTCGCCGATTGCAGCACCATTGCCTGCAGTCATTCGCCTCGCCGACCGGTGCTGGTGTGACGTAGCGTCGTCCCGCATGTTCGAGCCGTTCGACATTGCGCGTTGGGAGCGCTCAAGCGTGGAGCAGCTCAAAGAGGATATGAAGCGCGCCGAGCGGCTGGCGTCGAGAGGAACCGAGAGGGGGGATGAACAAGTGGATGGAGAGAGTGCTTCACCCGCGACGAATGACACAGGGTCGGCGTCCTGGTCCCAACCCACGAAGTCCGACTTCACATCTCAGACATTGACTGCGCCATCAACGACTTTGCCAACATCCGCGAAGCAGCCAGCTGAGCAGGTTTCGGCCACTCAGGCACCTGCAAACTCAAGTGGGCCCCCTTTTGTACCAAGCGAAAACATGCCGTTACTGCGGCGGAAGTACGACCTTCGACCATACGGCTTCTCGATGGTCCTCGACTTTGGGTGGTCGCGAGGATAGACACATACACATACACTGCACTGTACAACAACTTGTATAATTTATACACGGTCTCTATACCCCAGCTAGCCGATTATGAGTTTGTGCGCGGAGTTGGACACCGTGGCCTGCGTCACCGGGCCAATTGGGGCAAGTTTGGCCCTGCGGCCCGACGCGAGTCGACGTGCAACCTGTCCCGACACAGTCCACTCGTCTACAACCCGGCAACCTTTGTCTCTTCCCAACCGCCACGTCCGCCCGCCATGGCTGCCTCGTCTTCAGGCAACCCCTCGTCGAAGCCACGCAGAGGAGCCGTGCCCGAAACCATCGCGACAGAGCCCGCGTCGTCGTCGTCACAGCGCACCTCCGCGTCAACCAGCCGCCTCGACACCGTCTCGCGCGCCCTCTTCGCGCCCTTCACCCACCGCAAGCGCAACTCGCACCAGATCCTCGCAGACCGTACGTAGCACCCACCCGCGCCCCTGGCCGCGACCCCGCACTGACCCCGCTGGCAAGTGGCCCCGGTCATCATGACGCCGAAGATGATGGCGCACGCGCAGACCGTCTCCGTGCGCCCACGCAACGTCGGCACGTCCGCCGCGCGGCCCGCGCTCGACTTCGCGACGATCGGGCGCACGCCGCTGCGTCTCGGGCTCGGCGCGCGCCGCACGACGTCGCGCGAGCTCGAGGTCGTCGAGACTGCGTCCGAGCTGCTCGCCGCCACCCTCCTCGACGCGGCGCCCGAAGACACGGACATGCCGAGTCTCCTGCGCGGGTTCGAGGCGACGGTCCCGAGCTCGGACGGCGCGCGTGCGCGGCGCCGCGCGACGCGCAATGTCGATGCGCCGCGGCTCGGGCTTAAGCGCATGTCGCTCGGCGCGCGGGGGCTGCTTATGAACGAGCAGCAGGAGGACGCGGAGAGCGAGGAGGACGCCCTCCTTGCCACGCGGGACCGGGGGCGCCGCGGACGCAAGAAGCGCGGGCGAGAGAGCCTCAGCGCGAACAAGGTGTTTGGGCGCGACGAGCTGGAGCGCCAGACCCATGAAATTGCGAGGGATAAGGAGAACCTTCACGTTCGAAGGGTGAGTTCGTGTCCTTGCGTTCTCGCGCCGGTGGCTGAACTTGGACCAGAGTCTCCTGCACAACGACATTGCTGAAATTACGAACAAAATAGAGGCGCTCGATGCGATCCGTGCAAAATTAGAGCAGGATCTGCTCAAGCTGCAAGAGGATGAACTCGAACTCGATGACGAGTGTGCGTGCTCCGGTCTTGTGATATTCCCCGATGCTGACGAAACGACTGCAGTACTGATGGTTCAGGAGAGGCTGGAGTTAGAGAGCTCGCAAAATAGCCAATCTGGCTCCATGCAAGCTTCGCTCATGGCCAGCTCACGGAGACGAAAGGGTATAGTCCCTACAGTAGTAATTTGCCTCCGGCACTAACCGTCTGTGTTCCTCCAGGACCCGCATTTTTGCCATCGGAACACGACGAATTACCACCGGGTGTCGCATTCATGGTCCGTCCTGTTCCCTACTGCTGTTGCCCCAAATTATGCTCATCGGGTATATGCAGTCACTTGAGTGCGGCACCACCCCATTATCGGCGCTCGACTTTTCCGAGCCTTACGGAACGCTCGTCACGGCAACGCAGGACGACGCACACCCGCGCGTCTGGGACCTCCTGACTGGCGAAGAGATCGGCAGCCTGCGCGGGCACACAGGCACAGTAAAGGCGCTTCAAGTGGAAGCACATCTCTGTGCGACCGCCGCGAGCGACAACACGGTCCGCCTGTGGGACTTGCGCCGTGTAGACGCGGACGCGGACACAGGAGAATGGGACCTGAGTGACGTACTGGAAGAAGCAGAGGAGGATGGCGAAGGCACAGAAGGTGGCGTCGTCGTCGAGCATCCACAGCCCAGGACGAACGGTGTGCGCTCGAGTCGGACGTCAGAGGACGACGCGCCGGGTGCCTGCGTCCGTGTGCTGGAGGGACACAGCAAGGCGGTCACGGCGCTGTACTTCGAGAACGACACGCTGGTGCGTCCTGCTACTCGCCTCATGCTGACCATCTGCATTCGCTGAGCGCTGGGCCCGCAGGTGACCGGCGCGTCCGACAAGACGCTCCGTCAGTGGGACCTCACCACCGGGCAGTGCGTCATGACGATGGACATCCTCTGGGCGATCTCGCATCCTCCCGCGGCCCCTGCGGGGCACATGCCCGGCTTCCCAGTGGCCGGGGCGACCGCGGCTGCGGGGGCATTCGCGGTGCCGACGCCGCCGTACGCGGACGGGAGCTGGGAGCTGTACCAGGACTTCATCGGCGCGGTGCAGTCGTGGGAGTACGCGCTGGTGAGCGGGAGTGGCGACGGCGCGGTGCGGATGTGGGACATGCGCACTGGCCAGGCGCACCGGACGCTCCTTGGTCACACCGGCCCCGTGACGTGTCTCCAGTTCGACGAGATACATGTCGTCAGCGGGAGCTTGGACAAGTCCGTTCGGGTGAGCTCTCTCATCGGTGCTCCCTCCGATAGGCGTCAGCCAGCTTACGCTCGTCGGGCATCGCTGCAGATCTGGGACCTGCGCACAGGGGGCATTTTCGAGACGGTCAAGTACGATCACGCGGTGACGGCGCTGCAGTTCGACAGCCGGAAGATTGTCTCTGCCGCTGGCGAGAACGGTGTCAAGGTGATGCCTCCTGTTCGCTGCCCCGATCTGGTGCTTTGGCTAATTGCTCTAGAGCAGATCTACAACCGCACATCGATGCAGCACTCCACGCTGTCAACCAACGGGCACACCCGGCCAGTCGAGAAGCTCCGTTACATGGATCGTTACCTGCTCTCCGGCGGCCGCGACGCTATGGTCAAGATATGGGCGCTCTGACATGACAACGCACGCCTTGCATAATCCCCCGATAATAAGTTATCCTAGGGTCGTCTCGCTGGTTTCATCGGACTCGCGCTAGCAGGTACATACACACAAGCACGAACGAAAAAGACTCACGCACGTCGCATGTATCATACAGCTACAGCATACCATTGCACATCTATTAAGGGTTCTTCCGCTAGAAATATACTCACTCTTACAAATAATCCCTTGCTCCGTGTGCCTGGGGAGACCGGGCTTCTCGCGATCGATGGCCACCCTTCCGTGCCCATCCCGAACAGAGAGAAGAGCAAGAAGAACATGCCAAAACGGTCGGGCGCCTGCCGCCAGCGCGCGTCGTCGTCGCAATGAGGTGCTGCAGCCCTGCACCACTTCAATGGGCAATGTGACCAAGGTTCGATTTTGGGATGGTGGCTGATAAGTACAACAAGGCACCCTGCGAACGCGCCGCACACGCACTAGAAGAGACTCATTTGCCCCAGAGCGCTTCCATTATCCGTGCGTACGCTCCGTTCCTGGTCCGAGCCCTCGCGGATGGCCGCGCGATTCGCCCCGGGTCGCCTTACGCACCCCCGCGACCGCGCGGAGCGCCCGCAATGCGATAAGGCAGGCCCACTGCAAGCCCTTTGTTCCACTGTATCCAATGAGTGCGGCCGTGATACAGGCCCCGACCCCCGACCCTGACCCCGGTTAATATAACCCTGCGCGTCGTGCCCTTCCTGTTCTCTCTTTCCCTCCCTTTACTGCTCCCTACTCCCTCCCCGCCGCCGCGTTCGTTCCTCTTCTCATCATGCCGGCTTTGCGCCGCCGCTCGCCACCCCCGGTCGCTTGAGCTTAGCCCGCCTCCAGACCCTGGATCTGCGCGGCGCGCTTCGTTCTTGCGCTGGCTGGGTCGGTGCGGCCAGCCAGCAGCACTGGCGGCGGAGCCCACGCCACAATGCGACGCAGTGCGCCGCCCCGCATTGGC
This sequence comes from Gloeopeniophorella convolvens, assembly GCA_022496205.1. NCBI lineage: Eukaryota > Fungi > Basidiomycota > Agaricomycetes > Russulales > Gloeopeniophorella > Gloeopeniophorella convolvens. Next base: position 1,073,452 of record WTXD01000004.1, on the reverse strand, counting down.
ATGGTCGGCTCGCGTCCGCTGTGTCGGCGTGCGAGCCAACACGCAGCGCTGATCCTGTGGTACGCCGAGGCGCCGCGCTTCGTGATGTACGCACGTACGCGCCGCGGCGGCCGCGTCCTGGAGGCCTTCGCTGTGGGACGCGCCCCGCGCCCGGCTCAACGCCCGCGCGGCGGGCAGCGGCGGTTTCCCAATGCGCGCATCGCGAACCGCAACAGTCCATTGCTGGCATGGACACTCCAGTACTCACCGGCACGGACTCCGAAGTCCGCGCTTCGTCAGTACAAGAAGCAGCGGGAGCGTGTGATCCAGCGGTGTTGCCTTCGTTCATCCTGGCACTTCCATGCCTAAGTTGCGAAGGCTCAATTCGGCCGGCCTCAGGTTGTCGCCGCCCACGTGACAGAGTGCCGCCACACATCATGCTTCTTGTTGTCATCAACTCGTCGAGCCAGCGCTGGTGCCTTATGGTTGTGCGTGGTAAGGGAGGCATCGGAAACGGACAAGGTGCATTCAAGGTACAACTTCCGAAAGCGGCGGGTATAGAATACTACTAAGTTATGCTGGGAAATCGAACGCTGATGGACCAGGGGCTAGTACAGAAGTTGGGCGGGGAACGAGGCGGCAAAGACGTGACTGGAGACCCACACAGGCATGCATGATCGAGAAGGTAGAAACGAGAACGGTAGTGTTAAGTTGAGGGAAGCAAACGCGGTGGGACGGCTCGTGCGACCCATCGAAGCAAAGCATGAATGGTGACTACTAGGAGCGTGGGCTCGATCTAGCGTAATCGGCCGACAGCTGACCAACGAAGGTGAAGCTGGCGTGGCGTCGGAGGGCGAAGTAGGCTTGTTATAGCATGATGTCTCGAATCTGAATCAATAAAGAAGGTCAGCGCTGTTCGCGCACAGGAAGATGATGGGCCGGAGCAAGGTTAACTGCCCGGGTTGCCATAATTGTACTCACGTTTTTACTGATGATAGAGCTGATGTGCGTCATAAATCGGGGATTGAGTTGGAAGTATGTGTTTCGCGCGGGTAGGGAGAGATATAGATATTGCTTAGATCAGAAAGATGGACAGACGGAAATGCAATAAAAAAAAAGAAAGCAAGGATGAGGGGAAGGAACCGGCCAATTATACAGCGGACGACGGCCATTGTCACAGGGGTAGCAGCAGGATAGCGGCAGTACAGCTCGGAGACATATTTCACCGAGAAACAGGGGAAGGTCAAGATGCCAGTTTCGATCTCGAAAGCAGGCGAATCAAGCCAGAGATGTGGCATATGCTCAAATGAGAGCAGCAACTTCGAGATTTTGTCGGAGGACAATGCTGGAGTGGGAATGGGAGGAAGGATGCACATGGAAAACGTTGTTGAGCGATGGGACTTAGGCGGGGGGAACCGGAAACAAAGAGACGAAAAACGAAACACTCACTCTACACAAATGCCAAGGTTAGTAAGTTACCCATTCAGTGACAAGGTGACAAAAACTCGCCTTCAACAGCGGCCATCACTACTCGTAACAACGCAGTGTCTGTTGCAGTTGTGATGCTGATCAAGTGTCAGCAGATAATGATGGTGGCGGCAGCGCATACGACGGACTGAATGTAGATCTCGCGTTCCTTGGAGCGGCCAGCCTTCTGAGCAAGTCTTGCGAAGCGCTTCTTGAAGTAGTCACGACCAGCGTGCGCATCTCGGTGCTCTCCATCGAAATCCTGCGTGCCCTTTGTTTCAGCGACGGCTGAAGGACAGCGCGGGAATCGCTTACTGGGAAGAATGTCTTTATGTCGGAATGTTGGATTTTTGCCTGGAAAAGATCATCTTTATTGAGAAAAAGGATCTAAGGCACGCTTGTCAGCAGACTTGTTCATGGGACCTAGAGGTCGCCGCACAATCGACGTTGACTTGAACCACTGCGAATGACATATCGAGTCCCAGATGGTCATCGCGTCTTGCATTTGGTTCTGTGAGAAGGGTCGTAAGCACCGCCCAACTGAGCTGGTAATGAGCGCTTACCGCGTCCTTATCCTCGACGAGACATTGATCATAACCGCTCAAGCTGACTAAGAAGAGGATACTTGTAACGTCTTGGAAGCAGTGGATCCACTTCCGCCGCTCGCTCTTCTGGCCTCCGACATCAACCATCAACATTTCATGGTCTCGGAGTTGGAAGACAGTCTCCGTGATGCCAATTGTCCGTGCACGGCAGCGCACGATATCTTGCTCCGTGGGGACATATTGAGGGTGGAATAGGCGGTCTAAGTCTGCAAAGAAATACGACAAGCTGGATCACAGCCATCAGACAAGTTAGTCACGAAAAGACGAGAGGACGCACTTCTCTGGTAATGCTGCCTCGTTGCCGCGATCCCACGCCTGTTGGACCCCCTTATCATTCCAGAGTGCCCTAAGAGGCTCATGGAAGGTGTTAGGGAATGCTTCGCCGTCGCGAAGGTCGCTGGCACTTTCAATCAACCCGGTGTAATCAAGGTGTTCAGGTGAGACTTCTAGCTCCATGTCTTCCATCGAGTCCAAGACGTATTTCAGCCCGTGTGTGAGGTTGTTAAATATGAGTTGTCTGAAGGATTCGACTTCTTGTGTTGAGAATGGGACACGATGGATGAGGCGCATTTGCTGAAAATTGTGATTAGTTTCTGATGCCGATACGAGATAGACGGCTACGCACCTTCAGGATGGTAGATTTTCCTGAGTCACCCGATCCCAACAGCAACACCTGCCCGATAGCTCAGCATGCCCACAAGAGAGAAGACGATATATAGGTACCTTGACCTGCTGGGCTAACTTCTGCTTCGCCTGGGAACGAGTTAATGAGACCCCATTGCACAAAGAGGTAGAGATATAGGAAAAGACGCATGTATGCGCTTCAGAAGCGTCATAAGAGTGGATACGTACCTCCTTGAGCGACTTCTCGGCATCCCTATGCCGTCGCTTGTCGTCGTCCGACGCCTCGACGCCTCCCGTTGACATGCAGGAACCCATGTTTTCTGACCGAATGCCAAGACCTGACGACTGGACCGATTATAATGAGGAGGAGGGTACTGGTATGAGACGAGAAGGGCAAGAAGAGGAGGGTAGGTGAAGAGCTGGTGAGAGGCGGCGAATTGATGCGTTAGAAGTTGGTCAGATGATTCGATCAAGAAGGTAATTTAACTCACGCTGACGAATGTTCCACAGGGATAGCAGGGAGGTGGGCGGATGGAGGAAAATAAGAACGACAGGAAGAGGGAGGGAGGAGGGAGGGGACAGGGCAGGGCAGGACAAAGAAAGGCACAAGAAAAGAGGAAGGAGCGGAAAGCGTAGTGGGAGAGAGAGGACGATGACAAGCGGGACAGGTTTGTCACACACTCCTTTGGGCGGTTTGGGCTCCATCGAGCCCAATCTAGCCGATTCGATTCCACGCAGGTGGCCTAATTCCGACGACTGGCGCCACAGCCGCCGCGCTTCCTCAATGAAACTCTTTCTTATGGCCCTCCCTTTCAACGCATCCTGCGCCTAGGACAGGCATAGTCTCCCCTCTCGTTCGTGCGCGCGGGCGCCCGCCCTGGCGTTTCGTGTGCTATAGCCGAACCCGACCGACCGACCTTCACCCTCCACTGATGCCGCCTTTGCCAAGTACGGCAGCTGTACGGCACACTGGCCAGGCCGATCTCCTGCGCGGAGAATATGCGACCTTGTGCAATTCGGCCCAACGGTCCATTCTGGGACCCGTAGTGACCAGGGCTGCGGTTAATTTATGCTCTTTCGAGCAAAAGAGTCAGAGATGTCAACGTTCAACCGTATCACGGGCCATGGCAGAGCATTGCTCGTGCCGCCCGGCGGTTCTTGTGATTAAGACTCGCGTATCATCGAACAGCATTGAACCTACGTAGTGAAAGGTACCGTCGGCACCGCCCCAGTGGCCACTAGCGGCCAAGATGCACCTAGGTTTTCCGAGGCAGTGTCGCACCTCGTCGACACGAGAGCGGCATAAAGTGAGCATCGGAAGCCCGGAGATGCCCTGAACAACATGAGAACGCGGGGTGACATTTCTGCTACAAGAACTTCTGACATGCGAAATCAGGCCTAGAATGCACGCGTTCGCATGAGGCCCCGTCCTCACGCCCACAGTGGTTTCGTTATGTAGATGTCTCACTGGAGAGCGGAATGGGCCTAAACTGACGTCCAGTATGAGGCAGCTGATGGCGCCACTCGGACAACTCGTCTCCTTGCAATCGACCTGGCACCGATTAACGCCCAGCCCACGAACGGTGACCACGGGAAAGAAGCTCTTCTCCGGGAGTGACGGACGGAACCGGTGTGGCAACGGCTGCGGCGATTGCGCTCACAGTGGGTGCATAGACTAATTCGCCAACTGAGTGGAAATGATGCATCAAGTTACATAGGACCTTATGGATAAGGCTAGTACAAGTGCTGCTGTGGGATGACACTCGATGGACGTTCATCTCGTGGCAGTCTTTGACTAGTTGACTAGTGACTGCCAGTGCGAGGCATACTTTAGTGAGTGTTGATGAGAAACGGCGGCCTGAGGACGCTCGTATACGTGAGTCAGTGGCGCCATTACACCATGACTAAGGGATTCCTGCTCGTTCCCTGACCGAAAAAGGGTTCCTCAGCGCAGAGCTGCGACACGAGCAGAACCGCGCGGTTCGATGGAGGGCTGCTGCGTGGGGAAATGCACCCAATTGCGGCACCGGGCCGAACGTATCGACGCTCCGCAACTCCCAGCGCTCTCGTAAACATACACGAGCCAGCATGACTGCGCTGCTGAAACACCCGAGTCTTCGAAGTGCATCGATTGCGTCCCGGGAAGCCGCAGGGTATGTACGACTTCCCTGCCCGCAGCTGCACGCTAGGATCACCTAAGAGTGGTGCAGGTGGGTCAGCACGGTCCGATCACGAAACCACGTCCCCGATTCCGCGAGACATCTAGCAAGCTCCTGGTCGATCCGAGCGTATCGTCTTCGATGCCACAAAGTGTCAGCCATGTTGTGGAGCACGATCAGCCGAGCAAGACGAGCCTAGCTTCCAGTTCGTAGCTTCTCGGTGCGGCGTATGATTAGGGTCAAGGTGGTGTACGAGAGGGTCAGCGTACGTGCCCCGAGGGGCGCGCATATTCCCTCGGGCATGCATCACCAGAACACGCGCCCGGTTAGCATTCCAGTCGGGTCCTGAACTGCCGTGTTTCGAACCCGCCGGCGCCTGCTATGAGATGAATGGGTCTGTTAATTGTAAGGATTGCAGACACAGGAGCTTGTGGCGGCGTCCAGCAAAATGTAATTCTGACTGGTCTGGATATTTTTATCAGATTAAGTTTAGAACGACACGTTGTGCAGTTGCGGAGTCTTGGAAGACGAAGGGATGCCTCATACCACGACGTGCTTGTTGCCTAACGCCACGAGAACCTTATACAGCGCGGCTGAGTGCGTGTCAGACTGCCATCAGCTACATAGCACGGACAATAAGTAGGCGCAGAGGCACCCCCGGCCTCGGCCGATACGTTATGCGCAGCGCCATACCCGGCTACGGACCTGGGCTCGAGTTGGGCAGCGATCTTAAAGAGTTTGTGTTATCTCTGCCCCAGACCGTAGTGTCGAAGATGACAGGAGCATGGAAAGGCACGTGCAGAGCTTCCATGGCTAGGCGGTGATCTGCAGAGCATAAGGGACCTGGCGCAATGAAATCAAGAATCCGCAGACACGTTGCGGAGATTGATGGGCAGCATGCACAGCAGAACGAGGCACTGAGCTTCTGGACCAGCGAACTCAGCTGTGTTGTCGGAGCGCCGCCAGTCCTTTGAATCATTTCGAGTTAGACAAGGGCGGGCGTAATGGTCCGTTGCCATATGAAAGTGAATTGACATAAGAGTTGGATCACGCCAGCACTTGCGCGACAACCACCACGTACAGAGGGTGGGTGTTTCAGTGCTTCGGATTGATTACCGCCGGGGAGGGATGTCAATCACGGCGAGAGTGACACGATGAAAGGCCAGTGTCCCAGCGGCGAGTGTCCCCTTGACATATTGAGGTCATCTGATTGTGTTGTCTGCTGTGTGCAGCAGTGCAGCCGCGAAAGCATTGCACGGTCGGGAGATGTGGTAATCGGCGATACGGAAAGACGGCCCAGATTAGATCGCATGATTGCGTAACTGGACCGGCGTCTACTGGGTGATCATTGCGAGTGTGCGGGCGGCAAGGAATGTTGAGATCAAGAGGGGCCGATCAAGAGGGTACTTGACGGACGCCTCATGACCCAGGACAACCCGTATGCTGTTTGGCTGGACTCCCAGTAGGTTAGTAGCACAGGCAGTCACAATATACTTGCACCCGGAAATGCGCATAGATGGAATGCTAACTCCGCGGACCGTGGTCTTAGATCTGGCGGCCTGCTGGGGAATCAACGCGGGATTCCATCAAGGGAGTACGAACCAGCGTTGTAAAAGCCGTGCGTGTGTTTGATGCTGTTTGATGCGGCGCTTTGAATACCGTTTGGGCTGGTGGCAAACGTGTGCCCCGTTTGCTCATTTGAAGCACATTCCCCTTTCGGACGCACGCCAACAGTGTATTGATCAACTTGTAGTTCGGAAGCTTAACCAGACTGCACCTACAGACGTACGGAGACGCACCCGACCGGAGTAATACCTGGATGGTGCACAAGCCGGAAGGTCCGAAGGAGCCGAGCCCTCAGATGGCCGAACACCAAGCCAGGGAATAACAAACTGTGTGGTGCTGGATGCATGATGCTGGGCCCTGCTGTCTGGGCCCTGAATTTGGCTAAGGGCCAAGTTGGTTGTTATCATGACGGAGGCGAAAAAAAAGCGGCTCTACTGGGAGTATCCTCGCCATTCGGTACTAGGATCGCGCCTCATTTCGAGGCAAACGGATGGAGGAGTTCATGCAAAGGGTCGTCACGAAAATTGCGGCCTCAGATCGGACAAGTGCATGGCGGATGCCCTGTGGGGCCAAGCGTTGAAAGCACCAAGCGGCGGTATTCCTCCAAGGATCCAAGTGGTATGTATGCATGGTAATCAGGGAAGTCATACACATTGTAGGAGGATACACGGCGCTAGCCCGGGTCAGGGGCCAGGGGGAGGAGGCTTCGGTGGATGCGATGATCTCGTGTATCGATGTACCCAGAAGGGGTTCGGTGTCCACCAGACAGCCAGGGCATGGCGCGGTCGATTGTCGTAGTTCCGCCTATGCATGCGTTTCAGTGGACGCTCAGCAGAATCGGTCAAGCCCGTCGGTATCAATATTATTCTGTTGATACCCGACACTTTTCGGCGTCGATCACACCTCCCAGCGCGGGAGACCCTATGGAGGTTCTGCTAGCAATGCATCGACCCCCTGTAGGAGATCCGAAACCAGGGACTAAGGCTATTGGGGGTTTGTTCATCATATCGTCTCAGGAGGTTGTGAGCCGGATGAGTGCGGACTTGCTCCGAACCCACAGCACCCCGATTATGTGTGGGGCTACACTGTGGATCTCTACGCACAAAATGATCTGGACCCGAACAGCGTGACCAAGCTGAGATGAACCGAGGAAGCTAGTCGTTGAACCAACCACGCATCTGAGCGGTACGAGGAATGTTCTTGAATTGCGCTCTTATTTGCCGATCATAGTTCCTCCCCAGGAACTGTGCAACGCGGACCACCACCGGGCCAGCCTGCACGATGGCCCACACCGCCGCCAATAGGGAAGTCGGAGACTTGGCATCACGACAATAGATTCGGGACAAGGACTCAGCAACTCAATTGTACTCTGCAGGGAAGCGTGCATTGAGACGACTTCAAACATCAGAGCAACAGTAAACGAGAACCGTACACCTTCCCGATATCGTGTCCGTGTGATTTATTGCCACTCATCCGTCTTGAAGGCTGCTTGCAGGGATGTCGTTTATTTTGTGTTTTGGCGATTCCGGCCCTTCGACCATAAATCTACGCAATGTCTGGGGCATTGTAGTTAGCCTCTTGGACACTTGACGACAGGCTCCCGCCTGCCGCTGCGCTTGCCATCACATTCTCGCTTTGAATGCGTAGTGTGCATATCGCCTTTGAATGCCTTTTGTCTATTGGCAAGTGTACCTGAGCTCAACATCGCAAAGGAACGTCACGTAACCAGCTCCCGACCTCTCCCGACGGGTTCCGGCCCCAGTGATTCGGCCTCGCCCGTCTCCCCCCCCCCCTCTGTTACTTTACCTGTGCTCACCACCACTTCGAATGAGGGGCCGCAACGGATGGAAGGACTCAGCCGACAGGACTTGATGTCGTCGAGGCACTGGCGCGTACGAAACACGGGCATAATCAGCAATGCAATGCCATGACCACGAGGACACGTAGCAGCGTCATAACTCCTGCGCGCGTAGGGCAAAATCATTTGCGCATTATGCTTGTGGGGGCCTCCCTGACCACTAGGTCGAACCTGATCGTCCGGGGGGCTCCTCCACGGAGGCACAGAGGCCACTTGAATGACTGCATCTATGAGGTGAGGTGAGACCTCGCAGTTGATGGGAGTGGACAGACATCGGCAGCTACGAGAGGGGAGATCCTGCTAGGTGGACGCAACAGGCGTTGTGACAGATGGGTACAGGTCAGGGCCATGAGCTAGGATCAATGAAGCTGTACCGGTGTGCTGAATCTAGATGTCAGGAAAAGACACGCTCGGGTAACGCAGTGACCGGAGAAACCTGAGATCTCAATATGAGTGACGTGCGTCGTGTCATCACGTTGGCTTATAACGACGGAAGACACTTGAACTCGAGCGGGGCGTTACCCCGGATAGGCTCATGGGGTTTGGAGCTGCTTAGGATCATCAGCGACTTTTTTGAAGGCACCCGCTGCAGCAAAAAGGAGGGCCTTGAACTCCGGAAACCAGATAGAGTTATGCACAATGTGATTGCGGCGCCAAAACGCCCTTGGACTGTTGGCGAATGTATTACCTCGCAACAGGGATCAAGATGGAAGAGGTAGGCTCGCAGAAGGAACGTAGAGTCTGAGTCATAGGGCTCGCCTTTCGATAGGGCCGAGAAGGGCGGAACAATCATCACGGCCATAGGACACAGGTATACCAAGGGTCCTCCGCGTAAGTAAATCCCTAGGAAAGTTGAATCATATTCGATGCGCGTTCGACCAATGCCGACTACTAGGGTGTTACCTAACGGAGAAAGGGGATACTTGTGCAGAGAGACAGAATGTAAGGCTCTGTACACCAGGCATACTACGTTCGAATCAATCAGGCGGGTGCTTACCGCGTCAAAGATGTAGTAGAGTTGAAATCCTGGGGAGGGCATGTGTCCGAGTGGTGGTCGAGCTGACCTGGCCGCCACCATTGCACTACAAAGTCGCTGCCGGGCGGTTCGGGCCGGATCCGAAAATCTTGTCTCTTCACTCTCAACCTGCAATGGGCAAACGCGCCCGCAAACGCCAACGTACGAGCGGCCGTGCACACGAAACGGCAGCGCCACTGGGAGAACCAGTTCTACTGGACGAAGATGCGGATAAAGATGAGGAGGAGCGCAGGCTCGAGAGCCTCTTGTTCGGCAAACTGTTCGCTGCGAAGCCAGATAACAAGATAGCTGCCGTAGAGGACGCTGAGGAGTATGAAGGTGCTGATGCGGCTGGCGCGGAGCTGGAAGGACTGTTGGATTCTGACGTGCGTTTCTTTCGATTTGCGCGGAGCGCTTTCTAACCCCAACTCATCGCAGCTCTTCTTTGTTGACGACGGCGCGCCGAAGAAGCTGCATGTGACGGATATTGACCTTGACACCGAGCCCCCAGAGGACAGCTCGGGTGCAAGCGGCGATGAAGAACAAAGCGCTGTCTTAGGCGACGAAGAAGGGCACGAACTCGATGCCGTTCGCCCCTCCGCCCCTGCTTCCTTCCCCAAAAGCCGCAAGGCACCTGCATGGACAGACCCCGACGATGCCAACCTCGAGGTCTCTCTCGCCTCGTCCGCACGCCTGCGCAAGTTGCGCGATGCGCCGGAAGAAGACGCGGTCAGCGGTCGCGAGTATGAACGCCGTTTACGGCGACAGTTTATGAAGATGAATCCCACACCGGAGTGGGCCACTGCTGCGAGGAAGAAGCGGCGGCGTACGGATAGTGATGCGGGCGTGGATGCAGCAGGACCAGACCTTAACGCGCTCGTCACATCCTCGGGCGGCATACTGGGCCAGAAACAGCGCACGCGCTTGGAGCCAGGTGTGCTATCCATAGAGCGTCTTCGAGACGCGAATCAGGCGGCGCAGGCTGAGGGTGAGGTCACGACTCTGCAATTTCACCCGTCTCCGCAAGTCTCCATGCTCCTCACTGCGGGGTCCGACCGTCGAATACGACTGTTTAATGTGCGCCAGGCTTCATCTCATCACGCCGCCCGCCCTAACTCCAGCTCCACTTACAGGTGGATGGCCACACAAACCCGCACCTTCAGACCCTTCACATCCCCGCCTTACCTGTCACCAACGCGCAGTTCCACCCCTCCGGCGCATCGATCCTTCTCACAGGGCGGCGACCGTTCTATTACACGTACGACCTGCAATCCGGGGCGACAACGCGTTCGCCACGCGGGCTCTGGAGCACGACGTTCGCAAACGGCGACAACGCGGACCTCAGCATGGAGACGTGCGCGTTCAACGCGGGCGGAGATGTGCTTGCGGTCGCGGGGCGCCGTGGGTACGTGCACCTCGTCGACTGGCGTGCCGGCGCGGGCCAGGTAGTCGGGAGCGTCAAGGCGAACTCGGGCGTGAGGGCGTTATGGTGGCTGCCGAGCGGGCGCGAGCTCATGACTCTGAGCGAGGATGCGGAGGTCTATCTCTGGGACATCAGCTCGCGGCGATGCGTGCATCGGTGGAAGGACGATGGTGGGTTTGGGGGCCGTGTCCTTGCGGGTGATCGCGCAGGGAATTATGTTGCCATTGGGTGAGCACCCTGCGCCATCGGCGTTGTGCCTGCGCCGCTGACTGCTGCACACAGCTCGAAATCAGGGATCGTAAACGTGTACGGCTCAGATGCGGCCTCCTCATGGAGCAGTGGTGGCAGGCCTAAGCCTTTGAAGGCAATAGGCAACCTCACGACCTCCATCACGGCAGCCCGGTTCAATCCTGATTCACAGCTTCTTGCAATTGCGAGCAAGACGCAAAAAGATCAGCTGCGGCTGGTATGCTCATTCCGTACTACTCGTGACGCCGTGCCCAGCTAACGGCGTGTCACCAGATCCACCTTCCGTCCCTGACCGCGTTTTCGAACTGGCCGACATCGAGCACGCCACTTGGGCACGTCACCAGTATCGATTTCTCCGCAGGTAGCGAGTACGTCGCCCTTGGCAACACTCGCGGCCGTGTTTTGTTGTATCACCTCAAGGATTATGATATACATTGAGAGTCACAATGATTTATGACGCTGCATTACATTGCTTCATACACGTGGCTGAGGAAAGACAGTGCTTGTTCCAGATAACGGGTGCACGCAGAGAGGGCCCGAGAATCGCGGCGCGGACAAGAAACGGTCGGCAGAAACGAACGCAGCAGTAGAGCCAGAGACACAAGCGCTGTCGGACCAGGGCGTGTCACGAACCATAACGATTCATCAGATGGGTATACGTCTCGGTGATCTGTTCCAAACGGACATGAGAATGAAAGAGAGAAAGAGGTGCGAAGACTAGGTGGCTGACGCACCTTCTTTGCTCTGACGGCGCCATCCGGAACAAACCTGCATATACGGCTGCTGGCCTCGAACCATCGCCTGGCATCATCCAGCAAGCAGACGCTTGAGAAGCCATGAGAATGACGTGCCAGATATGTAAGGCAAGCCGTACTGGAGGCACTCGATCCCAGTGTTGTAAGAGGACGTGAGAAGCCAGTAACGCTCGTCCATCGGATATGCCTTGCACCGAGAGGACCGATAGAATATGGTAAGTCACCTGCCCTGAGGATGAGAAAGCAATCACCTCATCGCCGTCGTCATCGCCGCCATGCTCTTCCAGCACGGATATAGCCTGCTCTACGTACCCAATAGCTTTCAAGCGGTCGGGGGCGGCGTTCCGTGCGAGGAGCATTGTACAGATGGCGCGCAACCAACGCGCAAATTTTTCAACAGACAGCGCGTTGCGGTCGAGGCTGGCATGTAGAATTGCCTGCGACAGGATCAAGACATATGAGCGGCAAGATGAAACATGGGCGTAGAGATGAGCCATGCCTCCAACGCCACGAACAGGACTACGCGCCGCGGTCAGCTGACAGGGAAACGCAGAATCCGCCCGACGTCCGCACCGTCCAGAGGGCACTCCTGTGCGGACCACTAGATGGAGCATGGTTTGTTTGGTTCATTAATCCCTTTACTTCGTGTAACACTTACGAGCATATCGGCAATGGCTTCGAATGTGTCACAGAGCGGAGCTTGGCACTGCGCGACCTTCTGCATATTCACCGGGCACAATGAGAGAAGCACGGTCTGCGTGGGTACAGATAGCACTCACTTGGACCACCATGGGTATCACTTGCCATTCTCTCATGCGACATGCGAGTTCGGCTTCGAACATCAACAGCACACCCAAGCATTGCAGCACACGGGGAATGTTGTCAGCACGGATTACCCCCTTCTCGAGGATCTTGCGCAGCCGCTCTTCGCAATTCTGGATCTCGCGGGCGGTGAACCCAAGCTGAGTTGCAATGGTAAATTAATGACACCTGGGGGAGATAAGGGGGAAAGGTCGCACCTTATCAGAATCGACCATCTGAGGGTCCAGTTTGCGCATGGCAAACACTGCCAATCGGCGTCAAACGGGCGCAGAAGCCTAGAAAGTTTGACACACCCCTGGCGGATGTGGCGGCAAAGGACGAAAAGACGACACACAAGTACATCTCCTCATCGACCTCGAGAGCTGTGTCAAAGTAGCTCTCCAAAAGCTGCGTCGCAAGGGGGCTAAGCATGTCAGACAGCCCGATGAGCGGCTGAGGCGTACCTCGCGTGACACATCAAATAGAGGGGGCACTCTGTCTTCTGCATTATCCCATTCTGTGCATCCTTGAGCCGCGCAGTTGTATGCGGTGCGCCATAGCCATGAGACATCCTTGATAATGAAGGATAGCCGCTTCTCTTTGCATGCGGTCTCGACCAGCGTTTTCGCTCGATCATGCGGACCTAAATGACAGAACCTCACAAACCATGGTCCACAGGGGCTTACCTGTAGCGAAGTGCCCAGTCAACGCATCGATGAGGGTGCCTCTGATTCCATGCGCCGTAATAAGGAACGACACGTACATAAACAGATGGACCCTACTTACCTGTCCCCTGCATTCGCGGGATCGGCTATGAGGCGAAGAACGAGCCTGATCATACAACGGACCAAGGTGACGGGCTCTACATTCACTTGGGTCACCTTCTGGTCTCTCACGAAGTTTAAGAGTTCCTGTAGAACGGAAAGAAGCAAGTTTTTGAGATCGGATTCGTGTGCCAACCGCGTGGCCATGAGTAACATTCTCTGGTCAAAGCAGGAACCGTGAACCATCGCCTGTACTGCCCGAATAGCTGAAGGGTGAATAAACATCATCATGAGACGGCAACGGATTCGTTATCGGTAGGGATCAGTGGAATCATACCGTCATTTTCCCATCCTTTGGCGCGGGGTCAGTAAGAATCGATGACTGGACGCTTTCCGAGAATTATCCCTTACCTTGTTTAACTGCAACCAAAAGCGTCAAATAATGGGTGGCGGATTCATCACCGGGGCAACGGCGAATTATGGACGATGCTTGCGCGTACTCCTGTTGCTCTATGTGACAAAGCGCTGCCTTCCGGTAACATTTGCTTGCACAGGTATCTGCAATGCTCACGAACGCTTGTTGTGTTCCGAGGAGGAACCAGTCAACAGCATCCGAGTAGCGCTTGAGTGAGAGCTTTCGTTCCCCGTATTGATAGAATAGCTGGTGGGTAGCTCCCATCATGACGCCGGGCTGAGGAAAGGACACATACCATGAGACACGCAGTGGCACCGATCTTGGGGAGCTCAAATTCGGCGGACTCCAACACTAGAACCTCGACGGCGTCAGTATGCGCGCGCGCGTGGAAAGGTTCCACGTACGGGAACAGGTTTCTTTAAGATCGCGCATCGCCCTGACGTGATCCACGTCCTTGGAACAGTGGAATATCATAGCCAAAAGAAGGCGCTCTACAAAAGGCAACCCCGAGTTGTTGACAGCACCCAGACTGGCTCGAAGACATATTTGGATGATCTTGACCACGAGCCTTTCACATACACGCGATGGTCGCAAGTAAGGTGACGTCTTTTGAAATGGAAAGAGTGAAACTCACTGATGATGCGGCAACGTCCTCAGATCGAACAGAACGCTTGATAGTGTTTGGAGGCGGTCAGTGGGGTACCTAGGATCCCGAGGACAGATGGAGATGTACTTAGTGACGTTGTCTTCTGTGAAATCCATATGATTGATGATAGACCTGAAGGCTGCACCCGACCGATATCAGCAATGGATAGAAGATATTTACTCTCCCGTGCCGACCCGAGTTCAGGGCTCCCATACCTTCAAGGAGTGTGCCCTCAGAAGCGTTTCGCCGTTTAAGAACCGCCAGTTTCCACCACCGGAGTTCTTGGTTCGCAGCATTCTTTTGCTGGAGCAACGTTGTTCAACAATAGTCAACAAGGCTGATAGGTGCTTACGTCGTCCGGAGGAACCGAATTGAGCAGCTCATTCAAGGAAGTCTCGGCGCGCGCTAGGTTCTCCGTATTCAGACTGGATGAAAGGACGTAGGCACGTGCTGGGAACCGGGTGTCCATCAAATACGAGGTAGCATGGGGAAGAGGGGCCAGGCGAACCTAAACTTCTCAATATGCACCGCTGCAGGCCGTAAACGTCCGCTGTCAGTCACATAGACCAATTGGGTCAACAACTCCCACCTTCAATTCGGCAGCACCGGCGGTCATCGTGTCATCGAGGTGCTCTGCGAGGGAGAACGCTTTCTGCATCCACTTCACAGCCTCCTCGGCTCTTGCGTCAATTTTCTGCTCATTGTCTCGGCTACCGCCGGCTAGAAGGGACCTTCCGATCTCCAGAACCTTTGACGCCAGCAGTTCACGCTGGAAGGCAGAAGGCGAGAACTCAGGGCGGCGGACACGAGGCGAAAACGGGAAAGGGCATACGTCACGCGCGGACAAATGGGCCAAACGTTCAACGTTGCTTTCTAGGATAGTCAGATGAACGCGGGAGTTGCCTCGGCTCACGGCACAGAGCCACACACCGGTGATGTTCTGCAGCATATATTGAGCGAGGCTGTCGTTGCCTTCCTTCCAAGCCTGGGAACATGACTCAGCACCGGAGTGCATATATGCGACGTCCTTATAGTAGACCACGAGGCTTACTGCTTCCATTCTACTGCAGTAATAGACCACAGTTGCCTGCGCCTTTGCTTGTCGGTGAATGTTTTGGGGGTCGTCTGTGTTCCGGAGGCTTTGCTCAAACTGGAACAATCAGAACTCGCAAATGGGCGACTAGGAACTCGTCGCGCGCGCGCCGTTACAACGCGCACCTTGGCAGCAGATGCTAACACGCTGGATGCCATTTCGTATTTACCCAGCTCTGAGAACAAGATGAATCGAAAACGGAAAGGGTGATGAGTGTCACACGTGGTGATGCAGGACTGCGGGACCTGTTCCTGGGAACCAAAGACACTTTACCTGACAGGGTAGCGCCAGTCTTGCTTGCTAATTGCAACATGTGGACGAGACCTGTGCAGATGCGGACCGTCCAGCATAGTAGGCCGTGACAAACGGGAAGACTGACAGTCGATATCAAGGCCTTCGGGTGAACCAGCCTCAATGAGACGGAAACCGGCGAGGCGCACTGCGGAAAAAAAGGGAGAATCACGGCAGGTAGGGTGACAAGAATGTATTTGAATGTGAGTGTACTAGGGACGTTGCTGAGTGGCTGGACACGTACGCGCCGCAACGACCGCAGCTATCTGATCACCTGCGAGGAGGCGCATAGAGCTCGAATGGTTCCATAAGTAGGTACCTGTTCAGGACGGATGTGATGAGGAGGTCAGGTCAGCCGGGACGGACGGACCCTCCCGATCAAGGCTGTCGGCCTGAGACTGGTCCAGGAGGGGATCACTGGAATTGGAGCGCAGAAGAAGGAGATGCTCGGACAAAGCAGCGAGTTCGTAAAGGTCAGTGACGAGAGCGGTATGAGCGCTTTGGGAGTCCGCGCGGTGATTAAGTTTTGTTTTGATCCTAAGAAGGAGATCTGTGCGGAGTTACATGAACGCAATTCGCAGGATGAGAGAGACGCTGAAAATGAGTATGGACAGCGACCTTGAATGGCTTCGAACACCTGGGGATCTGATGGCCGCTCTTTCCTCTTGCGAGCGGACATAGTGGGGACGAGACAAGCCGCAGGTCCTTGAAGACGCGCGTCGCGGTCGTCGCGAGGACGAATGCTCCTACCGTGACACCCGCGCCGGGTCCCGTGACCAGAATGTGACAGGACGCGTCTGCTCGCAGGCAGCACGTTGGGGCACCAGGCTCCAGTCGCGCTCATTCACATTCCACGCAGCACGCTAACATGTCTCAATCGGATTACAACCTCCCTGCCGATGCCGTTGCACGGGCCAATGGTGTGCGTCTCACAATCCCCACCTTCCTCTTCCCCTTCTTCGCAAACCCTGCTCCATTCCTGTTTCCTCCCTAGAACGCCCGACGCGACGGAATATTCGCAGGCCTTACCGCGGGTCTCCTTGGAGGTCCGTCACCTTCTCTTCCCTTCATCGCGCCCGCCGTCTCAACCCCACCCCGCGCCCAGCCATCATCGGCAGCAGATTAGGACTCAGCAAAACCAAGACATACACTGCCGGAATCCGTGAGTCGGCCCTTCCCCTCCACTAACCATTCCCATCGAGGCCAGCTGCCGCAGTTGCGGTGTCAGAGCCCTCCTGTCATCTCCTCCCCGAATCTCAACGGTCTCGAGGCGTCTGTCCTGACGTGCCATTGCCCTTTCTGCATCAGTCACTGGTATCGCATCCGGCTATCAATTCAGCCAGGGCTTCGCCGCCGCCAACATGTCTCGGTTGCGTGCCGAGGTGGCGGCCCAAGAGGCCAGGCGCAACGCAATCGTAGAAGACGAACACGCGACGCAGTTCTAACCCTTCCGACGGCCTGCAGCGCGCGCGCGGACCAGTTCATCTGGCCGTCTCGGACTTGACAGTGGCCCTGTGTTGCTTTTAGCCTCCAAGAGACACATTTTCATAACTCTCCATGTTTCTGCACCCGATGGGACCATCGTCATCGGGGCCCGTTCCAGCTGTCATTCCCAGCCCCGTTTCAGGGCCGCATTGGTGCGGCTTGTTATGTCAAGACATAGAAAAAAAGAGTCACGCACTGACAGCATCCAGCGGCCAGGGACTGCGCATCACAGGCGGCTACCGCGGCAAGACCACGCGCTACGGCTCGAACGGACTCCGCCGTTTCCCTGAACTTTGTATTGCGTTCCTGCGCACTGCAACTGCTAGCCTGATTTGGCGTCCGTGACTCGGATTGTTACGTCCTTTGCCTGGCCCCTGCCATGTGACACGGTGACGACGGTGACATGTCACTCAAACTCGCGGTTCTCTTGCCCGCGTGCTTTCACTTGAACGCCGGAAGGGGAGCACCGCTTCCCGTTTGAGGAGGCCCAGAACAGAGCCCGACAGAAACAGGCTTTCGAATAGGAGTGCAACTTGCAAGTCCGCTGGCACCATCGGTCCTAGCATCCACCACGTTCGAAAGAAAGTATGGCCCGCCCGCGGGTCCGTCCAATCACCGCTTGCATCAGATCAGTGGCACCAGAGAACTGCAGGCAATCCGAAGAGACCGCTTCCTGTGCCGTCAGTGCCCACGACGATATATGTAGTCAGGATCTTGCGCGGGAAGCGCAGGGCCCACTCTGGATCCAACAGCGTCTCTGTGCTCGTCTCCGGCCCCAGCGAGTTTCCGTGGCACCAACTCGGCGGTTCTCATAAGCCCACGCGAGGCAGATCACGGCGAGGGCGTGACGTGGTCGCCTCAGATTCGTCGAATCGGTCGAACTCGCCTCTTTCCCCATGGAGCGCGTGAAAGACTCCAGCGACTGGAGTGCTTCCCCTCCCATGTCTCATCAGGTCTCATCACGCCTCGCACGCGAGACACATATTCGTCCAAGTACGCGCGCTTGCGCGTTGGCAGAGTGGCTCGCCCCTACCCGGCGTCCTTGCAGCGCAATTTTTGCGGAACAACCGCCCACCCACACGAGATCTGCGTCCTCCGAAGCCCCAAGGGCTGCGAGCGGGTGTGATCTGTCAAACGACATGCAAAGCTCACGCAATGGAGTACTGTATTTCCACCGTTTTTGCGTATTGCTCCATTTCACCCGTCCCGATGGGCGGGGAAAGGATAAATTGTTGCTCTGGCCTGGAGTGGTGTGTGAGTGAGAACAAAAAAAAAATATCAGTCGCGGAGATCTCGACTCAGGCGGGTCATCGCACAGGCAATCGTCCGTCCTCGCGCTCGATCTAAGGTCCCTCTTGAGCGGGCCCCGCAAGTGCAGTACAGTACATGCTGCGCGCCCCGAAGCCGAGCGCGTCACCGGTCGCCCCCTGGGCGTATGACAACAATTCGTAATCCACTTAATTGTCGTCCGTCGGCCATTGATGGGGAGAGCCTTCGGCGTATCCCATCGTCCTCCCTGAATCGCAACCTCAGAAACAGCATCATTTGATAGCCCGCCGCGCGTGCCGTTCGAGCATATCATATCGCAGCGCTCCGCAGCCGCGCGATGGAAGCAAGAACAGCAGCACGACAAGAACAGCTCGGCGAAGACGGCGCCGCCCCAAATTGTGTGTCGAGCTCGGACGCCGCGCTGGCCCGTGGGTGCGCGGGCGCGCTGCGGATGCATTACGGGCACCTGTGCGTTCGTACCTTCGTGCACCCATATGGCATGCTGGGCGCGCGGAGGCTCATTGAGATCGCGAGGCAAGGGGCACCGGGCCACACATGTACATGCTGATCCCTCCACCGTGCCCGCTGGAGAAAGCACGTCTGCACCCGGGGGCGGCGCGCATATGCAATCCCGCTGCATACATACAATAAAGTTACCGTAGCGTAACACGTAGCGCGCATGTTACATACACACGCACATACATACATACTGTACGCACCATTGCGAAACGAAACGAAACCGCTCGCGCGAAGAGGCGCGGAACGCCCAGCGGATTGGCCGTGGCAGCAGCGCACCCAATGCATCCCACATCTACTTCCATTGGGCGTGGCGTGTGGCGTGCGTAAGGATGACCTTCGGAACCCCCGAGCAGCTCGTATTCGCGCGTCGTAGGACCCGGGACGCTTCGGTCGGGAGCACACGGGCGAGGAGCGGGCGCGGATCAGGCAATGCAATCGCGCTGCTATGGTTCGCTGACGCCCCCACCCATCCACCGCCTGAGCTAGGGCTGGCTGATCAGAACGCATGCACATGCCCAGCACGGCGGAAGCAGAGGTCATCCCTGCTAACTCAGCAGCATTAGGCGTTTGGCCAGGGGCTGTCACCAGGCGAGGCGCGCTGATCAGCTATTCTTGCAACTCTCCACAGGAGCCTGATTGGATTCGCGCAGCTGTCAGACAACAATACCCATATAGTTGGCCATCAGCGTTGGTGCGAGAAGCCAAGTCAGAAGGCCAGGCCCCGGAGGGAAGGGGCCAGCAAAAGAAGGGAAAATAAAGAAAGAGAAAAAAGGGTTTGGTTTGCTCTAGTTCTAGCTCAGAGTCCGCCGTGGGGCCATGGGCTGGCGCGCGGGCGCAGAAGTTCCTGGTCGACAGGCCAAGCGCGGTGCCTTTCGTTCTGGGTGCGAACGGAGACGGAGATCGTGCGCGCACACAAGGAGGAAGCCGGTCTGAGATGCACTTATCGTGATTTGGTGGCGAGGAAGCGTCGAGCGGGTTCGACGAGATTCCCCAGGGCGAACTAGGCGTGCGTGCCCTGCTGCGAGCGTGTTGAATCCCCCCGTGCGCGCGTGTGCAAGCAGGCCTGAGCGTCTGCGGCTGGGCAATCGGACACCAATAGAAGGTTTGAAACTCAGTGCGACCCAGTCCGGAGGCTGGGGATGGCAACCGCGGACCGGAAACGGAAGCAGCGTCAGGGCCTGATTAGCCCTGCGCACGGGAGGAAATAAGACAAGGCAAGGCAAGGAAAGGCTGAATTTGGGCTGAATGGCCTGAATCTGTTTCGGCAAAGCCGGACCCCGTTCCTCTCGCACGGCCGGCTGGAAAGCGCCCCGCCCAGATCCGCCGCCTGGGATCTTTCTGCATCCAGCGCACGCAACGCCATTTACCGGCCACTCGGAAATTGAGTATCCTGCCGGGATGGCCAACATATGATATTGCATCATGTTGCACGTGTGCAGCGTAAACCGAAGCCAGCCTAAAGATGTGATACAGAGTACGAGAAAGGTGCTTCTCTAGAATTATGCGATTCAACTGCCATGCAAGGGATGAATTGAATGAGTCCAAATGCAGAAACGTAGGTTGTATGCGAGCGTGCGGGAAGATGGATGATGGTGTACAATAAGATTAGGTGATGCATGTAGTGAGGGAAAGTCCCCGTAACTCGTAGCGTGGCATGAATGCGCATGTATGGCAATGGGGCGTGACAAGAACGAAAATGATTAAAGGCGACGTCCACGGCGCCAATGATAATCGGGCGAGTATGCGGGTGTAGGGTAATGGTACGAGTGCACGCCAGGGGGACCCGCGTTGGCAAAGGGCGCCAGGGGGACCGACCCGTTCGTCGCCTCTCGTAGACCGGGCAATACCTCCTGCGCTTCGAACCCACGCGCGTACCCCGGATCGTATGATGCGGCGGCACCACTTGTATGACGAGTCCATGGACCATCTTGCGAGTGTTGTAGGACCGGGGGCAGTGTCACGCTGGGATCATGAGGACTCGTCGAGGCGGACTGAATGGCGTATGGCGCGGGCGGTGGAGGGTACGCGTAATGTGACGGCGCCGAGGACTCCAGAGGTTGGTGATAGCGCAGCAGACCCTTGTGTGTCCGGTTGTCCTCTGCCATGGGAGAGCCCGCCAAAGAATAGAAGTACAAGTGCTAGAAGCTATGTAAGCACGTGGAAACCTGGAGATGATCAAACTCGACACGTACCTTTGGAACGGCCCTCGGCTTGGTTGAATCCATACGGTATGCCGCAGCTAGGATCTGAGGGGGAAGGTGCTGTGTTGACGCAACACCTTTCGCGGACCGGGGTGGTGCAGGTGACGAGCCAAGGGACAGCCTCGAGAAGGACTGAAGCGACTCGAGCGGAGACGGGGTGGGAATCCCGGGAACGGTCGACTGCGGAATTTCCACAGCCAAGCCAGGTCTCTTCGCTGGCCGTGCCAGATCGAACGTAGCAGAAGTCGGTGAGAATGCGTCGACGGCGGACCGCTTGGCCCGGGAGCGCGACGGAGAATCCGCGTCCATGAACATCTCCGGGGAGTACTGAGGCTGTGTGTTGGTACAAGAGTGGGGCGAGACAGCACCGCGCGGGAAGTGAACCGGAGACGACGAACGAGCGCGTGCGGACCAATTCCTGCCCTTGGAAGGCACTGTCAACGGAGCAACCGGCCGCGAAACAGTGGCAGCGCGCGGCGTTTGACGCGATTTCTTCCACTGCCGAGCACCCCGCTCTTTCGCCATGACGAGTCCCTCCAGCAGACCGACCCAGCGAGCGTACGTTTCCTTGTCCACATACAAGTTGAAATCGATACCCGCGAGAAACTCGCGTTCCATCTTGTTGATTTCGCTCAACTCGATGCCGGATACTTCCGACCACGTCTTATTTGTGTACGTGTTACTGGATGGCGCGTTAATTAGTCCCAAGTCGCGTCAAAACGCGAGAATTGAGACTCACTCGTCCACAAACTTGTTCGCCATCATGAGCGCGGCCACCGCGACGCGAAATTCGCTGCCAGGATGCGCAACAGTGCCGCTATTGCGCTCCTTGAGCCGGTAGACATAGTGCAATGATAATACAATGACCGATTGGCTGAGCTGGGTCGTTTGGAGGAGCTTTTGCATAAAGTGTACAAAAACAGAAGAGACAGAGAACTGGAGCCGAGCAGTTTTAGGATTGAAGGGTATATGAGGCGGCGAAGGCGACGTGTTGACGGGGCTGAGATTCGAAGACTGAGAGAACCAGAGATAGCAAATCATCTCGCAGGTGTTCTCAGCGGTGTACTGAGACGAGCGCGGCCGCGGCTCCGAGAACCAGTTCGCAACGTGGTCGTCAGAGGACGCGTTCTCGGGAGGAGGCGTTGGCGGGTTCTGACCCCAGGCGGCAGAACTAGCTGCATACATGGGGGAACGACGCGACGCGTCGAGAGGTGGAACATGAGTTGGCGTGACATGCATCTGCGGTGGTGGATGGAGGGCCGCGAGCGGAGGCACTGCACAAGGAGGTTTATATGCAAGACGTGTAACAAAGCGGGAGGACACGTACGCGAGGTGTCTCTGTAGGGGTACTGCCGCTGCAAGGAAGTAATGGGTGGCAGCGTGGTAGAAGTGGCAGGATGGTGGGGCTTTGCCGACCAGGGCGGGGTGATGGTGTGGGAGGAGGGGTGATGCCATGATGACGGGTAGGCGGCGGCGATGGTGAGGACTTGTGTTGGGAGGTTCATGGCGTGGCGAGATGGGTGGTGGAGGGGCCAGTGGGAGGGAGTATAAACGGCCATTGAGAAATGCAAAGTTGCGGAAGCGGGAACATATTAGAGCAAGGGTCAATAAGGGGCTGGTATATGAAAGCTCAAGCGTCTCGACGGGAGCGACGGACTGAGCACAGAAAAAAAAATGAAAAGGAAGGATGGCAGTAATTTTCCGCTTAGAGACAAACAGGGGATCTCCTGCACAATGGCCTCCATCGACCGACGATGGCCTTCGGGATGGCCTCCATCTCCAATTCGGCCATCCTCCACGCCAGATCCAGATCGTCTCCGCCAAACAACACAAATCATCGATGCCTCACTTGGCCTGACATTCTCGCCTCAACTCATCTCACCCAGCCTCGGCTCCTCCGGGGCGGGGATTTTCCAGGGGATTTTCCATAGCCTCTCCCCAACTACCCCCCATATTCGGCAAATCACATAAGCATCTTCCCCTCCCACGCCCCCTTGCTCCTCCCCTCCCTGGTCTTTCCCGACAACCTTTTGTCTCCAGCCGCACCACGCTCGCCGCCAGCGCCTCATGGGGCTATCCCCCGCGCTGCCAAAGTCCAGGTCACCTCGTTACCACACTTTCCATCTCCGCGCTCTCGTCCCGTCTTCGCTTGTTTCTGACCGTCCGTCACTCACCAAATCCCTCTCGCTCTACTAGTTCGTCCGGATCCTCTACCAGAACAGCCCCTGCCCTTCATCTGTCCCTTCTCTTTTTCCGTAATCTCTCCTCTTCTCCCCCTGCTTCTCCCTCCGAGCGCCCTGCCCTACCCTCTAAATCAGCTGAACCATGCCCGCAACTTGCCGGATAGCCTAATCCACGTTCCTCACAGTCCTAGACTCTGATATATGGCCATTGATCGGCGCTCTTTGCAATACCGCACTCATAGATCTCCTCCCTCTCGCCCACAGATCTGGAGATCCACATTGCTCTCCCACAATTCACATCCCGCGAACGGTGCATTCCTTGCTATTTCGGGCAACTACGGCTACTTGGCTTCTCTTCTCCCTGTTCCTGGGCCGGCGTTTGTATATAAGCCAAATGCGTGGATCTCATTCACAGATCCGAATCTGGGTCTGTCCTTGCAAGCAAGCACTGGACGCGCTTCTCACCGCCAGCCACCTGTTCGTGCCATCCATCAGACTCGTCCGACGCCCGTGCATCGTCGTCCTGTGCCACTGTTGTCTGACTACCCTTCCTCTTTCTTGCATTGCAACTCTCTCACAGACATCGATGGTAGCTTTCCCTTCATAAACACCGCTCCTCTGCGGAGATCTCTCGGTAGTTGTTCTTTACATACATGTGTACGACACATCCCTTTGAGAAATAAACAGCCTGAGGCCCTGACCGTCACCTTTTCTGCGGGTGTCGCACCCATCTAATTTCGTGTTGGCCGCGCGCGGACTCGCCGAGCATCCGTCTCCCTAAATTAGCCGTGTCCTCAGTTAGTCCGCGAGATACCGAGCTCGGCTCACCTCCTCCATTTGGGGCCTTTTGCGGCCATCCGCGGGCGCGCATTCCGATAGTCGACGTCACCGCCCCTGCGTTCCTTCGTGTCAGTTCGCCAGCCTCGTTGTGTTGATCAGCTCAGCACGCCCCCTGTCCACATCAAGCTAAACGCGTCGCTGCTTTTAGAGTGATCCAGAATTTTCGCGATCTGCGTCATTTGCCTTCACGGGGCTCGCCGTTTCACCGTGATGTCTGTTCCTCGAACCAAGGACCGCCCGGCCGTGCGCGTGCAACAGATAGCAGATGCGTCTCCTGCGCTCTCAGGGAGATCCCTTAGAAACATGCCACTGTCGCTGTTTTCCGGATGCGCTTCTATCTTACTTTGTAACCGCGAAGGCCGTGGCTCAACGTTCTGCACGTCCCCCTCCTCCCCGATTCAACGCTTTGCAACTTAAAACCGGCGTGCATGTGACCCCTCAAATTTCCAGCCACTTGCCCCTTTCGAACATGTCGTTTGTTGCCAACTCGCTCGCTCGCGTCTATCTCGTGGGATTCGCCAGCTGGCTCCCCCTTCGACAACGTTTTTGCCTTCCCTGACATTATGATACCGCGCCCGTCGTCAGCATCCGCAACCGCAGGCGAGAGCGGGTCTCCAGTCAGTCTAGAAGAATGGAACGCAAATTTCCGCCTCTCCCCCGGCCCCAGCGCCGCATGCGTCTGCCATCTCCGCTCAAACCGACCCATGATATTTCTCGCTCGGTGCATACCAACGGGTTGACATGCGTTTTCGTGGGCGCCCTTCCCGTAAGTGTCGTTAGTTTCGTGCCAGTTACTGCTTGCGGACGGCCGCCCGCACAAAAACGGCGTGCCCAATGCGCCAATGAGTCAGGAATCGCCGCGATGTGACAGGATCGTGTCAGCATGCGGCCGCTGGCCCGCCAGCTCATTGTGCAACCCTATCTCCGAATCGAGGGTCTCCACTCGGTCTCCTCACTGAGACACGCTAGCCATTCCGTTATCTATCTTATCCTCGTTCGATCCAACTCAACTCCTGAGAAGCGACACGCTTGGAGCTCCGCCCACTCAATCACAACAAGGTTCCGTATAACATTGTCCTTAGCAGCGTCCGCGCTTGCCGTCGTTGTTCTGCCTGATGTCTCGGAGACGTCTGCCCATTGCGGTTCTGTTGATCACCGTTTTTTTTCTCCTTCTCATGATCTGTCTCGGATCCTGCCCAGGCAAGTGAGATTCGGGGTGCGAGACTCCACACGAGACGCTGCGATTGAGACTCCTCGCGCTCCGAGTCATCGAGTGTTCTCGTCACGCCGCCCGCGCAAGCATTTCGGATGTCCAACAGGTTCCGTGTCCGTGCTTCGCGCCGCAGCGCCAGCCCCAAAGAGCAGGAGAGGGGCACCATGCCTGCGCATACCCGGCTCTGGCGTCCTGGATCCGGCCTGTCTCATTTTCGTCTCGTCTCGCAAACGCAATTATTCAATGAACGCACGATCGCAGAGGCGGTGTCCGTGTGCGCCGTGCATGGTCCATTCGTACCGTATCATATGAGCTGGCCGACTTGGCGTCATTACTCAAGCCGTCTTTGCTCATCCATCGAACGGTCCGCGGGAAACGCACGAATGCGTCGCGCGAAAATCCTCCGAACCCACACCGCCTGTGCCAGTCACGTAACCCTAAGCGCGTTATCGAGCGAAGGCGAGCGGTGGCTGTAACCTACTTACTTACCTGTCGCGGCCCAGACCGCGCGACGTCCGTGGACCGTCTCGCGGCCGCATCCTGTCGCCCACTTGCTGACTCAGCTTCATAATCCGAACCGCCGCGCGGCGGCCACCCTCCGTCCACCAACTAACGGAACTAGGACTGGAGCCCGAACTCTCGAACCCGAACACAGGCTCGCTGGGACAATGCTGCTGGAAGCCCACCATCGGAACGCTGGAACGGTACTGCCAGAACGCCGCCACACGCACATTCGTGCATTCGATTCAGAACAACATCAAACAGAATGAATGAAATCGCATCGAGTCTTGGGCGCGCTCTCAACTCGACCCTAAATTTGCCCCGATGCGCCCGCCAGTGCCAGTGCCAGAACTAGTGCCAGCACCGGATTCCGATTCGATGCGCGTGTGCGCGTGTGCTCACTGGCACCCTTCCAGGTCCCGCGAGCAGCGCAACGTGGGGGCCCCGTTCCAGACCGCGGCCTGCGGCGCGCCGCCCTGTCCAATGTCCTGTGCGGAGTTGCGACGCGCCGACACAAGCGCCGGCGGGTGGCACCTCGGGAACTTAGAAGCGGTGCCAGTGCCAGACCGAGGGTGCCCCAGCTGGCACTGGAATCGAACACACGTGCAAGATAGAAGGCGGGCTGCCCCTGCTCCTTGCGAGCGCGCGCCCCCACGGTCCCCAATCCGCGCGCGGCAAGGAACCCTAGAACCCCGAACCAGGGCTGGCACTGGAACTGGGCCCCGGCCGTACGCGACACTGGCTGCGCAGGCGCGCCCCGCGGGATTTACGCAAGTGCGCTAGTGGGCAAGTGCGACCCAATTGCGTCCATTCATTGGGCCCTGCCCTCAGGCCCACGACGACGTTCTCCTGCCGCACAATTACTGTAAACGACCCCCCGCTGCCGCACACTTGGCCCGTGTCCCCATGTGCACACGAATTGGCAAAACATTCGGGGCTACTGGAGTTATTAACTTCCTCATGCAGCGGGCCCAAGATCCAGCGGGGGAAGATTTAGAATCTGCGTTGCGCACTAACTTAGTGCGGCAGATCTACGTACGTCCGGACGTGCGTGCGGGCTGCATGTATGTACTGTATTGAATCGCATCGATTGGTCGGTGCGCAACTATGTGGGTTACATGCATGTGCGTTCCAGCAGATGCCAGTTACTCAATGCGTATATACGCTGCGCCGACCGCGAAAAATGCCGAAGGCACGCTCGGGGGCGCTTGAGCAGTGGTATGTACCAGCGTATGTAACACGGAGGTGCCGCAGTGATGCAAATGGCGGCGGCGCGAAGCCGCAGGCGACACTCGTAAGCTGCGACAGGGCTGGCTCGGGCAAGGAAGGGCCGTTCAAAAGAAGTATGTCTCAGGCAACCCACGCGCGGTGCTGTATGGCACTGCGGCCACGAGATATTAGGGTTTACATTTGGCACCTGCACCGACGTTGCCGTGTCCCCTACCTATTGGCGGTCGTGATCTGGAGGCTGGCACTGGCACTGCAGGCGTATTCGGGCGGAGATGCCGGTGGGAATAATTTAGGATTATGTACGCGCCGCGCCGCACGAATCGTGCACGGTACCTGCGGCCTGCACGCGCGCGTGCTTTGCGGTTTCCACCCCATCCTGCGGCAACCGTAAGCAAGCCACGTCCGCGTCCAACGTGCACCGAACCGATTATGCGGAAAAACGTATCGCGATCGCTGTTGTCACTAGGGGACCCATTGCTGGCACTTACGGCGGGCGGCGGCGTGAGCCGAAATGACGAGAGACAGGCGGGCGAGCGTCAGAAAATATCAAGTTGATGCATGGGTAAATGGTAGTAAATGCGCTTGGTCATCAGTTTTTACCCTGGAACGATCTACTTACTTTTTTTGCGTGATGTCCGCGCGTTTGCGATGTCCGTGACGGACGACCCGGCGGCAACACCGCCGGGGCTTTGACATTGCAGAGCGGCGCGGTTCGCCGCTGGGGTGCAGACGCTGTTGCGCAGGGTTGCGGTCATCTGGTGCGCAAAGAACGTATTGCCGGGAGCGCCAGCGCAGTGGCACTGGGACGGAGCAGCCTCAGCTACCGGCTGGCTTGAATGGCAGGAGTCAGGATATGGCAGTTCAGACAGCCGCCATGGGCTGCTATCAACAGCGCGGCGCACCATCATTATCTGCTGCGCACATGGCGCTGATCACCTGCGCTGCGACGCTGAAGCCCTGACGTGCTGTGCCGCTTTTCACCGTGATCGTACGAGTCCATCGCACCTCGGTCAGGGTCGCGGAAGATGGGCTGGGCTACGGCAGGTCAAATCCTTACAGGCTACGTGCGTCTCGGACTCTGGCACCACAGGCTTAAGGTCCAGTAAGGCGCTGTCTGTCTCGCCTACACCATCATTGTTTTAAGGAAATATCAGCACGTGAGCGCCCGGAACGACCCATGTATGAGGTGGAGGGTGTCGCGATCAAGCAAGTGGGAGTGGTGTAGCAGCTGCTGCGAGAGCTCAGCCCGAGCGGGACCTGTCACACCACCATATCAGAGGTACAACTCCAAGATGAACGGGCGGGTGTGATCAGGATCATCAGACTAGACCTCCACAAACGCCGGGGCCCCAACGTGCGCGCGTCGGGGCGCCGCTTATGTACATATGTACAGCACTCGCTTTTAACAGTTGTGCGGAGTAGTAGGGTAGTCTGCCGGAACGTGCGTCCCGCAGTCAGCCAATGCAATCGTGCTGATGGATAGGGAGGCTGGATGGGCGCTCATCAAGCCGGACGTAGCGTTGTGCACACATGTGTCTGCGCCTGGCACAATAGGCGTAGGACGCCATCATCAGCGAGACGGAGCAACAGAAGGGACGGTGGCTGAGACGGAGGCATGTGTCCATTGCGAACAGAATAATCAACACGAAACGAGCTCGCGATCCCGGTGCCGTACATTGAACTCGCAAGGTGAGGCGGCACCGCACCAGGAAGGGAATGCTGGGGCCCATTACTAGAGTGATTACGGGCTAACACAAGGCGTTCTGACGAGGAACAGGGCGACAGATGGTATCGTGACACAAGCACGGTGGTGTGGCGTCAGATGCGAGCTCTTGGAGTTATCCAGTGGAAGCTGTTCCGTACGCATGCGTCGCCCGGCTTTGGTATATCAGAGCATATTGCAGGGGCTGCCAGACTCGGCGCCAAGATAGGAATGGGACATGGCGTTCCGCCTGGAGTCCGTGTGGGCGCGCCCGGAGATGGCAGCAGATGCGGGGAAGAACACAAGGAGCGCGACCAGAGCAAGACTAAGGAGGCCGCTGCTGTAGTTGTTGTATCGATACGGCATCATCGCGATGTTCCCACACCCGAGAGGATTCGAAGAACAACAGGTGACGCTGGGTCACGGTCACATGGTGTGACCAGGCCGCTGGGCTCGCTGCAGGCCGTCGCCAACGTTCCCAACAACTTCCTACGCACCGCACCGTCTCTGCGCACCTCGGCTACCGCGCCACACGACCCGCACGCCTACCTTCCCCCGGCACCCTACACCACTCGGCCCTCTGACGCCGCCCACTCACTTCCTTTCCTGCTTTTCTCTCACTCCCCTCGCACTCCGGCATGGGCGTGGAGTTCGGGTCCTTCAACAGCATCTGCGAGAAAGCTGCGCTCGTCATCTGCCCCCTCATCGGCTCTGATCAGGGCATCGAGCCGACGTGCTACAGCAGGAACGTTGATATCGCTGGCACCCTCATCTTCCAGCCCTGTGCGTTTCCCCTCTACCTTTGCGCGTGCGGGTGGCGCAGACGTCACGTCATACCATTTTTTCCGAGCGACATGTTCTGACCTGCGCCCTTTCCGTCTCTGCTAGCAACATGTTTCGTCCACGTCGTCGCAATCCTGATGACAGGAATCATGATCTACCACATACGAAGTAAATACACCGCTGTCGGTGCGTGCGATTCCGCATTTGTCCGATTGCTGTGGTCAATGGCCATTGTTCCCCCTGCCAGGCCGCAAGGAGATCGTTTTGTTCTTCTACCTCTACGCCATCATCGAACTGCTCGCCTTCTTCCTCGACTCAAACATCATCCCCACGGCGAACTCGAGCTACCCGGTGAGCTCGGGAACCGCGTACGTTCTGTGGAGACCTTCTGACCATGACCGGGCATCGCAGTGGTTCACGGCGGTGTACACGGGCTTGGTCGCAGCGGCCTACTGCTGCCTGCTCATCAACGGCTTCGTGGGCTTCCAGTTCGCCGAGGACGGCACGCCGCTGTCACTATGGGTGCGTCCTTCTCCCATCGAGGCGAGACCGCATGCGCTAAGCCCGCTTCCGCGCCGCCTGTAGCTGTTGCGGATAGCCTGCCTCGCAGTGTTCGGCATCTCGTTCTTCATCGCCATCGCGACGTTCAAGGGCTTCGCGGGCTTCAAGAACAGCAAGACGACGGCGCTGTGGATCATCTACATCCTCTGGCCGCTAATCTGCACGGTCATCTACGTCGTTTCGCAGCTGATTCTCGTCTTCCGCACGCTGGAGGACCGCTGGCCGATCGGCGACATCATCTTTGGCGCAGCGTTCTTCACGATCGCGCAGGTGCTCCTGTTTGCGTTCAGCGCGAATATATGCGACGCCATCAAGCACTACATCGACGGCCTGTTTTTCTTCTCGCTGTGCATGCTCCTGAGTGTGATGATGGTTTACAAGTACTGGGACAGTATCACGGTGCGTGGTTTTCTCTGTTCGTGCTGGCGTGGGCATGTTCTCACATCTGGTGGCGACGATCAGCGCGAAGACCTCGAGTTCTCGGTCGGGTCCAAGGCGGCCGTGTGGGAGGTCAAAGACCCGCTGCTTGCCGGACAGGACGCGGACCCGTATGCGGAGGATACAGGGAGCAACTACCACGGCGCGGGCAGCCTCGTCGGCGGTGTCAGCGGGCAGCAGCTGTACCAGCAGAAGGGGTACGGCGGCGGCGGCGGCGGGCGTGGGTACCCGCCGTCGGCAGAGCGGTATTAGCAGCCGCAGCGCGTTTGAAGGACACTTTGCATGTTTATGTTTTGTTCTCTCTCGTCGCATCTGGCATAGCATACCACTTTATCTCGAGCTCTTCACGGACAGCTGCAGTAATTGACGATACATCATGTACAGATCTAGTGGTCAGACGGTGCATGCATGTGTGTGCCCTTTGCCCTGCACCCATATATCATCGTGCAATGCCTCCACAGAATGGACATTGACATACTTGGACAATTGTACCACATCCATGCACAACACCAGTGTTATCCTCGGCAGTCTGCCTCCATTCCATGTCCAACCTTCGATACACTACTTGCATTCCACACACCTAGCATGCACTTTCAACAAGCATCACATCTCATTCAAGACCTGGGGATCACACCCCAAAGGAGCTGTCCAAAACAAATTCCATTGAACAACTACACTACTCTATGCAACAATCCCTCAGGTGCAAGTGCACCATCACCGGGGCCACCAAACAAGCAAAACCAGCAAAGATGGTTTTTTTTTCCAAAAATTGCTGAGAGCCGAAGCTGACAGACGAGTTCGGATGTGTAATTTGCAATCAGCAAAAGACTGTGCCTCGGTAAAGACCTCACTGGCGACAGTACATGCCCGAGCACAAGAGATGGGGTGCCAGGATGCGCGGGGCAGGGCTTATATACCAGGGGATGGGTTTAGGGCCGGATCGGAGCGGGGTGCTGGTCCGTGCGCGGCCGGGTTCCGGTGCCGCCAGCCGCCGCCGTGTATGTACGTGCGTGCGCTCCTGTTGCTCGTCGTTCGTTCGCTGCAGATCCAGAGAGCGATATGTTATCCATATACAATATATATGCGACAGCCCACAAGCGCAATATGCACATTATGTATGTAGAAATACAGCCTGCTCGACGCTCAGAGGAACCCGCCGCTCGTGCCCGCACCGAACCTGTCCGAGAGGCCCTTGGCGTCCTGGATAATCCGCCGCCGGTCCTTGTCGTCCATCAGCCGCCCGCCGAGCGCCATGTCGCGCGCGTGGTCCCAGATCCCCGCCGCCTCGTCCCCGCCCGCGCCGTCCTTCTTCGCGTCCTCCTGCGCGTGCTTGTCGAGCAGCGTCGTCCCGCGGTGTTTCCGCTGCCCCACAGTTAGCGCCAGCGTCAGTTGCAATCTGAATGCACGCACGGTGTACTCGTCGACGTGCCGCGCGAGCTCCGCGTCGCGCCGCCGCCGCTTCTGCGCGTCGGCGGTCGCGTCGGCGTCCGGCTCGGCGTTCTCGGCGCGCCGCTTCTTGCCCATCACCTCGTCCGCGAGGCGCTGCTGCCGCTCCGCGGGCGTCTCGGTCCACAGCGTGTTGTCGACGACCTTGGGCGGCGCCGTCGAGCGCGAGAACTGCCGCGGCTTGCTGAGCTTTGCCGGGTCGAGCGCTGCGGGGCGGGCGGGGTTAGTTTGTGCGGGGATGTGCAGGGAGGGAGGGGCACGCACTGGCGAGGAGCGCGGACGAGGTCGGCGGGACGAGCATCCACTCTTCGCGCTGGAGCGTCTTGGGGCGCGCGGCCTCCTGCAGCGGCACGCACACCCAGCCGTGAACACACGCACGAACACACACAGCGCGGCACCGCGCACCTCGATCGCCGCACGCCGCTGCGCCTCCTTGCGCATGAACTCCGCCACCGCGTCCTCCTCCGCATCCGCGCGCGCGCGCACAGGCAGCGGCGCGGGCCCGATCTCGTCCTCGTCCTCGAGCCCTCCTCCTCCTCCTGCGCCTGCGCCTGCAGGAGCGGCCCGCGCGCTGCGGGGCCGAGCGTGCGTTTCGGTGCGGGGGCGCGGGCGGCGGCGAGCGCGGGCGGGAGCGCGGGCGCGTACGAGGCGGCGTCGTCGTCGTCTTCTTCTTCTTCTTCGTAGCGCGGGGGCGCCGGCGGGCCTGTTGAGGGGCCGGACTGCGGCGCGCGGAGGTGCGCGGGACGTTGGGTCCTATCGAGGCCATGGCGGGGCGGGTGAGCGAGCGAGCGAGGTGTGGCTCGCGTCGGATCGCATCTCCCGAGAGCGCTGACCAAGCACACATGCACGCTGCTCACTGCATCTCCGAGTCGCCGGCCTCTGCACGCCGCCATGAGTGTCCCCGCCCCCGCCGAGCAACACGAGCACCCCGCCGACGCCGCCCTGCGCGCGCTCACCCCCGCCCAACGCGCCTTTCTCGCGCCCCTCCCCAAAGCCGAGCTGCACGCGCACCTCAACGGCTCCATCCCGCTCCCGCTCCTGCAGGACCTCGCGCGCGCACACACCCCCTCCCCTCCGACACCACCACCGACATCGCCGCCGGCCTCGCGCGCCTCCAAGCGAGCGCCGGCACGCCCCTGCACGCCATCACCGACTTCTTCTCCCTCTTCCCCGCGATCCACTTGCTCACCTCCGCCCCCGCGCCCCTCACGCGCGCCACGCACGGCGTCCTCGCCGCCTTCCTCGACGGCGCGCCGCCCGACGCAGCCTACATCGAACTCCGCACGACCCCGCGCGCGACGCCGCACATGTCCCGCCGCGCATGCATCGAGGCCGTCCTGCGCGCCGTCGAGGCGCGCCCCGCCGCGCGCGCGGCGCTCGTGGTCAGCGTCGACCGGCGCATGGCGCCGAGCGAGGCGTGCGAGGTCGTGCGGCTCGCGGCGCAGCTGCGCAGGGAGGGCCGGCGCGTCGTCGGCGTGGACCTGTGCGGCGACCCGACGGTGCGCCCGACCGGCGTGCGCATGTGTGCGGCTGACGGCTGAACGCGCGCGCAGGTGGGGGACATGACGCTGTTCGTCGAGCTGTTCGCCGAGGCGCGCGCGGCGGGGCTCGGCGTGACGCTGCACATCGCCGAGGTCCGCGCCCCGCCCTGCGCCGCCTGACCTGACCTGATCTGACGGCCCGCAGACGGCGGAGAACGCGCCGGCAGAGACGATGTGCTGCTGGGCTGCGCGCCGCACCGGCTCGGGCACGCGACGTTCCTGGACGACGCGGCCAAGGCGCTCGTGCTCGCGCGGCGGACGTGCGTCGAGATCTGCCTCACGTCGAACCTCCTGTGCGCCCTAATTATCTCCCTGCGACTGACTGACTTATGTGGGTGCGCGGGACAGGTGCAAGACCGTGCAGCGGCTCGAGGACCACCACATCCGGTACTACCTCGCGCGGAACCACCCCATCGCGATCTGCGTGCGTCCCCCGTGCTGCCATTAGGTACAGTTTAGCGTGACCCTGACGCGCGTGCGCGTGCGCGTGCGCGCGCGCGACAGACGGACGACATCCTGCCGTTCCGCACGTCGCTCCTGGGCGAGTACGCGCTGCTGATGGCGCCGCCGCCGCTTGGGCTCGGGCTGAGCGAGGCGGAGATCGAGACGGTCGCGCGGATGGGCATGGAGAGCCGCTTCCCGCCCGCGCCTGCGCCTGCGCTTGATTCCCCCGCCGACGCCGACGCGGTGTGAGCGCGTGAGCTGCCGGCGTCGCTGTCCTAGGTCTTCGCTAGGGTAGGCGTTTGGGTGGGTCGCGAGGGGCCATTGGACGTTGGACGTTGGCGGGGAAGCGTGCCCACACACGTCCGGATCGGGATCATGGCTCCATGGGCAGACACGGCTCGTCGCATTGCATCACCAGTCGTAAAAAAAATTGTATTAGCTCCACCACCCTGCAATACCAATACCAGAAACCCGGGCACTTGATCTCCACTCATCGCCCGCCGGTGACCTCGAGCGTGTGGCCCGTGACATACGACGCAAGCGGCGACGCCAGGCTGCCCCACGCAAAGTCCACCCGTCAGCACACAGAAGCGAAAGCCAGAAGCAGGGTAGGCACGCACAAGAGCATGGCGGAGGCCGCCTCGTCCGCGGTGCCCGCGCGGGCGAGCGGGATGAGCGGGAACGCCTTGGGGTCGACCGCGCCCGGCGCCGCGTTGCTCGGCGCCGCGGGCTTTGCGCCCGGAATACCCAGCGCGACCTTCTTCCCGCCAATCTCGATCGCCGCGCCGTCCTCCTTTGCTGCCGTCAGCCTGCCCGCACCGCACTACCGTCAGTCTCCACGAGCGAGGAAGCAGCGGCGCGCGCACCGGGTGAGGATGTAGCCAAACGCGATGGTGTTGGCGCGCACGCCAAAGACGCCCCACTCCTTGGCGATGGTCTTGGTGAAGCCGGTGAGCGCGGCCTTGGCCGCGGCGTAGTTGGCCTGGCCGACGTTGCCGTGCAGGCCCGAGGTGCTCGAGACGTTGATGATGCTGCGGTTCTCGCGCGCGCCGTCCTTGATGCGCAGGAGCGGCGCGGCCGCGCGGATGAGCCGGAACGGCGCGCGGACGTGAATGTTCTGGATCAGGTCCCACGCGTCGTCCGGCATCGTGTGCAGCATGCGGTCGTACGTGAAGCCGGCTGCGGGGTGTCAGCACATACAGACACTCTTGGGTAGGCGGGACACACCGTTGTTCACGATGTGGTTCAGCTTGCCGTAGCGCCTGCGGAGGACGGCGGGTCAGGCGGGGGAGGATGAAGGAGAGGAGACGCGGGGCACGCACTTGATCGTCGCGTCGAGGATCTTGGCGGGAAAGTCCTCCGCGCCGACGTCGCCGCCCACGGCGATGGCGTCGCCACCGGCCGCCTTGATCTCGTCGACGACGGCCTGCGCCTTGGCCTCGTCCAGGCTGCACACCACGCCCGTCAGCACCCGATACCGCTCACGCGGAGCGGGTCACGCACTCGCTGACGACGACCTTTGCGCCCTCCTTGGCAAAGAGGAGCGCGGCGCTCCGGCCGATGCCCTGTGCGCATGACGCGGCGTTCAGCGTCGGGGCCGCCCATACGGGGATGGCGGGGCGAGGAGCAGCGAACGTACCTGCGCGGCGCCTGCGGGGATGTGAAATGAGGTGGGCGCGGAGCGCCATGGGTGCTAGCTGAAAGGGGGGCACACGCACCGGTGATGATGGCGACCTCGCCGTCGAGGAGGCGCGGGAGTGGTTGGCGGAGAGGTGGTTCGCGACCTGTTGGAGACGCTGGGACATGGTGGTGAGTCGAGTTGGAGAGTGTGAGTGAGTTGCGTGTGTGAGTTGATTCGAGTGGTGGGCGCAGCCAGCTAAGAGCAGGTGCGCCGTGTCACATGCAATGGGCGAAGGGCCGGACCAGTGGTTTGCCGTGCCGGATCAGTCAGTGGGACGACCGAGTCGGAGCCCTCGTGCACGCGCGCGGGCGGCGTGCACGGAGCTCATCCTGCGAGGGTCGCATGACGCGGTACGTAGCGAGGCGTCCGGGGGCGTTGTGCAACGCGAGGCGGGAGGCGGGCTGAATGACGCGGGCTTGAAACAAGGCCGCTAAATGACAAAGCGGGGAGGTTCACTCGAATCAATGAAGCTGCACATCGCGCGTCTGTCGGACGACGTCAGAATCAGACGCGGATGGTCAGCGGACGAGCTGAGGGGGGCGCTGAGGGGCGCGGAGAGGCGCTGAGCCTTGGGGGAGCCGGGGCGGGACCGAGAAAGGCACCGCCACCCCCGCAAAGCGCGATCGACCGCGGCCGCCCTCCGCCCGCCCAGCTGGCAACTGATCCAATGTCCCCGTCGCTCTGACCCACCCACTCGACATGCTGTCCCCATCCCGCGCCGTCCACTTCAACGACGCCTGCGTCCTCATCCCCGAGCCCCTCCCCCGCTCCCGCGTCCCCAACCTCATCGCTCGCTCCTCCTCCCTCATCTTCAAGCGCCGCCACTCCCACGAGCGCGCACCGCGTTCCCCCACCTCCGATACCGATCCACCCACTTCCCCCACATTCCCAAGACCCGCGTGCGTACCCTACCACACCCCTCCCGTGCCCCGCTGACCAACCCCATAACACAGCCTCTCCAGAAAACACTCCACCGCCTCAGAAGAGAGCCCGCCCCCCACCGCACCCGCACCCGCACCCGCACCCGCACCCCCGATCCACCGCCACCCCTCCCTAACCGCCACCCCGCGCGCCCGCGCCCGCCGCCCCTCGCTCCCGCTCCTCCCACCCACAACCGTCCCCCTGCGCCCATGCTGCCCAGACTGCTACCCCGCAACCGAAGACGCGCTCGAGCAGGGCGCAAACTGGACCGAAAAGTTCACCCGCGCCGCCCGCCGCCGCCGCAGCGCCAGCGCGGACTACCCGCACCCGCACCCGCACGTCCCCTGCGCGCCGCACGCCCTCGCGCGCGTCGGCAGCCCCGGCGCGATCCAGTGGTCCGTGCCCGCCCCTGACGCAGACGCGCCTGTCACGGCGTTCGCGGCCGTGACAGTCGACGAGGCGGACAGGGCAGGGCGCGCCGCGGTGCCCGCCGCGGCGGATGGTGACTACGACGACGACGACCCGACGCCGCCCGCGCTCTCCCCGATCCCGAGCGCGAACCCGTCGACGGACGACCTGCTCGACTCCGCGCCGCCGTCGCCGCTCCCGCCGACGCCGCCCACCGTGTACATCGCCCCACCGGCGCCACGCATCGCAGCTGCCCCGGGCAGCCCGCGCGGGAGCCCACGACTGGCGACCGGAGGCGGGTTCCGCCTGCCGACGGGCGCGGCGCTCATGCGCGCCGGCGTGGACATCCTCAAGGGCGTCAGCGTGCTCAGCGGGGCCGTGTAGTGCGCCCCACCCCAATACCCATGTGTTTGTCTGCTCGTGCTCGTCGCTGTCTTACTTTTCGGCTACACCATACTCACTTCCCACCTTGGCTTTGGCCATCTTAATTCGCCCGCCGCTTCCCATTGTACTTTTTTGGCGCCGCATCCGCTTTAGTTGTGGTGCACCCCGAGTTCGATTGCATCGAGTTCTTATTTCTCTGTCGGCGTCTTTCAAGCTGTACATGGCCTTGTATCGATCCGACACGACCCGCGCGCCCGTCCCCGTCGCACACCACCTCCCGGCGATCGCACGCTACGTCCGTCAGGTCAGACCCCTGCTGGGCCCACAAGGGTTCGTGCGCTCTTCGGTCCCGGACGCAAGCAGGAGCTTCAGGGGCGCGGCGCGGCACCAGACAAGTCTGTCCGATGCATCCGCGCGTGCCGGTGCCGGTGCGCCGCGGGGCGGGGGCGGGGGCTCCAGCTCGCCCGCTGTGGTGCAGTGCACACTGTGCGGCATGGATCCATGGCGCCGGCGAAGAGCCACTGAGCTGGCAGAGTGCAGCCCGGCTGGTGTGTGTGCCGCGGCAGCTTCGACTCTGCTGGACTCTGTCAGACCGGCGCCCGGTTTTGACGGTAGTGTTTGAATCGGGACAGGCGAGACAAATGTTAACCACCAGCACAGTACAGACATAGAGTGCGGAAGCGTGGCCGAGAGCGATAGGTGCAGCACGGGGCAGTGTTTGCGGTCCGCGAGCGAGGGCTGTCGACTGCGACGGTACTCACACCAGAAACGCGAGACGTAGTACCACCGGCCAGCGGGCAGGGCATTGCAACAGGAGAGTCACCAGACACATTGACAGCCCAGACGCGTGCGCGAGCGCCGTAGAGCTGCGTTGGACGCAGCATGGAGTATGGCCTGCTCCGAGCCTGAGGCTCCGCGATCCGCAGAGCGCGACAGCCCGTACCGTCTCCGATTCGGTGCCCGTGTGCACGTAAGTACCCAGCACCCAGTACCCAGTACTCAGGCCTCAGGGGCGGCAGCGTGCTACCGGGGCGTGGCGGGCCCCACCGCGCGATGCGCCTGTTCCGCATTTGATGTGTAACCGCGAGAGGACACTCGACAGGCAGAGTCGGCACGTATACTCGATGGAGGGTGGTGTCCGCCGTTGGCGTCCGCGACGAGCTGCGGGGTCAGGATCGGGCTGGGGTCGCGGGGGCCGCGCTGTGCCGGGGCCGTGCGCAGGGGCCCGTCGGACACAGCGTGGAGTACAGCCTCCTGCTCCGAGCCTGAGGAGATCCCGGATCGCACACAAGTTCAGTTCCTCAGCTGGGCCGCCGTCGCAACGCCGGCACGGCAGATCTGGGATCACGCCTCCGCGATCCGTCGACGGGTCGGCCGGGTCTTCTGCAGCCGCGAAGGGTGGAGTCGGCGCGCACTGTGGGGGCGTCGTGTTGGCCGGGTCTGCGTGCACAGGGGCCGTGATTCGTATTGCAGTCGGGTTGCACGGACACCCCACCAAGGCGGTCAGATGCGTCGGGTACGTGGGGAGCGTGCCATCATGATGATCCTGGGACGAGACGTAGTTCTGTGCGCATGTGCATGGACAAGGGTAACAGAAACAGAAGACAAGCCGAAGCCGTCTCGCTAGCTCGTCCCGTATGCACAGGCTGCACCCGCGAGGGGACAATCAACGGGTCAAGTCGGCCGTCAAGCTTCAAGTGATAAGTGGTACACGGACGGTTTTGGCGTCCGAGACGGGTCGTCGCGCAGTACTGGGATCGGACTGGGCACAGGGGCGATGAAGCCGGGCGACCGAGGCCGCGAGTCGGACTAAGTTAAGGAAGAGATATCGATGATGACTGTGTAGCTGTGCATGCAGCGTCGGGGTGGACGAGGTTGCGAGCCAGGACAGCACGCATCGGGGCAGCACAGAGATCATGCACGTGGACCGCCAAGATGATGGAGCGGGTCTGGCAGGGCCTTTTGATTAGATGTCGGAAGCGCAGTGCCCGGATACACATGGTCACGGCACTTCATACGAGCCGTCGCAGAGCTTGGGCGGGGAGGCCTCCCAGGGTCTTCCCCGCATAAACGATCTACGGGTCGGCGGGCCCGCGACGCATGTCAGGCAGGATGTGTCTCCACCGGCCCCTCGGTGTTCGTCGTGGCGAGTTCGAGTTGCGCTTGGGCTCGAGTCAACAAACTAGTGCACAGATGAAATCTAGTTGATCAACTCGTTCTGCTTGATCAAGTTCTGCGTTCTATATCCTTCCTAGATCGAAGACTGTACCGAGTGCAGTTATCGACCCCATCGGGCGTTGATGCAGATGTTTGC
The DNA here is from genome assembly GCA_022496205.1 of Gloeopeniophorella convolvens. NCBI lineage: Eukaryota > Fungi > Basidiomycota > Agaricomycetes > Russulales > Gloeopeniophorella > Gloeopeniophorella convolvens. The sequence goes on along the minus strand of WTXD01000004.1, from coordinate 1,033,678 downwards.
CTCGTTTGTTAAAGGCAGCTGTTGACGTAGCGCGTGGCGAAGGAGGGTTGTTCATCACCGGTCGTCGCACTGCCCGTATTGGAGACCCCGCCCCGCGACGATCTTTGGGGGTGCTGGTGAGGGTGAGGGAAGGTGGAGCCGCAGCATTGCAAAGCCCGGCCGAGCATCATTTCCTAGAGCAGATCGTAGTGACGCAGGACTGCCGTTCTGTTGGCCGAGTACCGAGAAGCACGAACAACTGGTCCTTGAGGCCCATCGCCATCCCCGAGTTTGGTTAGGGCCAAGCCGTGCAGGTGTGGTAAGTAAGTACCGACGCCCAACCCGTTCCTCCAAGTTCCTCCGCGCCATCTTGCGTCTGACAAAGCCTCGCCGGGACCTGCCGGTACCGAGCTGCGCTGCTGACTTTCTTCCTTTGACCGCGAGATCGAATTAACGGGCGCGTGAAGCCGGGTTCCTTGCATAGGAGCGTGCGGTGGTGTGCCACCGCATGGATCAGGGGAGCACCCAGCGAGCTCGGAGACCGGGAACCCATTTCGAGGAGAATGTGGAAAAGCCGCAGAGCGGCTGTGTCGTAACGCAAACCCGATTGCGATCAATTCGTCCTTGGCTGGTCAAGTGGATGTGTCCACTATGGGTACTTGGGTCCTCAGGAGGACCGGTGCAGCCAGGCCCCATATGGTGCCGGTTCCGTCGGTCGTGAGCATCGTGGGTTTTGTGTTTGTTTTTTTCGCGTCATCCTACACCCTGAATGCGAGGCGACCTGGCAAAGGAGGGATCGGTCCATATATGCCTATCCGGTGCTTCCGTCCTGCTGCTTCTTCCGGGATTTCTTAGGTTTTCTTCCTTTGACCGCCCTGGGGAGCAGGCACGCGAAGCCGAGGTGGGCAAGATTTCGTCAGGAGGTGGTGCGGATTCTCTAGTGCGCCGTGATCAGGGGACATACTGCGGACCAACAAGCCCGCCTCAGGCAACGGAAGCCCGTGCATGGCTCCTCACGAGGGTGGTCTGTGATTCTGTGATGAAGGTGTTGGGTTGGAGAAAGTGCGGCCGCGTCATTCGCACCGCTCGAGTCACCGCGCGGCGGGCCTTTTACCGCGCATCGCTCCGCTCCGCCTCTGCACAGGGGCCCCGCTCGCACGAGGCGCACGCGTGCATGGCAATGCAGCTGCGCAATGGAGAGAACGCGGGACGTGGCCGCTGCTCGGTGCCAGGCCCTAGGCCATCTCGACGCCGTGTGAGTGTGCTTGGCCGGGGGTTCTGCGCCGGCGCTGCATGGTCCCGCAATCAGGCAATCACACGCCCAAGTGGCGTCCGAGCGCACGCCGGTGCGAATGGCAGTCCACCTGCTTCGACTGCGAGCGCGATCCACTGCGCGGCATCGCGAGTTGCTCTGGGAGTTACAGCCCGCGGAAGCTCGGAGCCCCTGGACCGCTCGCAATGGGGCCGTAAATTTGGATATGTCAGCTCTTGGATCCCCTAGAGGCGTCTTCCGAAGTACGACGCGCCAAATTCGTGCCAGTTCGTGCCACGCGCCTCCTCGTCGGTATCCTAGGAAGTGTAGATTGAACACAGCACTGACGAATTGTCATCATAGATCGTCCTAGCAATTCTCCGGACATACATACGGGTATGTTTAGAAAATATGACATTGTATATCTGACTGTTGACAGAAGGGAGAGCTGCCCGCTGAAAGCCATGGGTTATGCAATCGGGGATCGGTTTTTGAAGGGCGAAACGGACAATGGAAGTAAGAGCGACATATGGTGCCAGGTCCTGAACTTTCTCCCGAGCTTCCACATCCAGCTGCGCGATATCGGCTGACGGAGGCCAGTATCGTCAAGGCCGAGTCTTGCCTGCATGGGGCACTTCAATATTGCCACGCACCCAAGTTTGCGTCACGATCGCATGTATCTTGCTCGGCGCAATCTGCGCACCACTGGGACAGAAGAAGTCGTCCTGGTCCTGTTTCCTTGTACGCCATCTTGGACCGACTATCCAAGTTTGTCATCGACCGTCTTCGATTGCAGTAGCAGGTCCAGAGTAAGTCCAGGGGGCACTGACGTCTCCCCTTGCGATTCAGGAGCTACCCGCCGCCGCGGAATCCGGGTCGCCGCGCAGGAGAAGTCCGCAGGCTAGGCTCCAATATTGAATCCCTGTCATGCCATGTTTCACGTAGACGTGGAAACAGGCCGCCAGGGCGAGAAGAGCTGCCCTTCCAGCTGAAATGTGGTCCGCAAGCGACGTGATCATGGTTCCGGCTAGCAATTGCATTGAAGCAGCGCTTCCGGGGCGCCGTGTCAGACGCGCGCTCTCGCTCCTGCCGTGTGGCGTACAGCAACCGTCTCGCTTGGGTGGTCCGCTCAGGACGTGCTCGAGCCGCACCAATAGACACCACTCCGATGTGCACTGCGATGAGTGATGCAGCGCTTCGCAGCTGTCCCAGATTGGCCTGTGCTTCCTCGGCGCCGCATCGCACGGCGAGCTTCGGTCATCGCGGGGGTCCGAGCTGCGCAGCACGCACGAGCGCCGCGGGAGAAGCCCGGCGCTGGTTGCTGGACGCCGGCAAGCGAGCGCCTTGTGCAATTACGGCGGGCGCGATGATCCTAGAATGGCATCATGTCAGGATGTATATGTACCTGCGCGCTGTAGCTTCGGAAATGGCGCTCGGGTCCTTGCCACAGCTTCGTGGTCACCGCGCACGCCAGTGAACGGGTCCCCATAGCGCGCGCTTTCACAGAGGACATACGAATACCGCATGCGACGCGACTGGTCCAGTTATGATTGTGCCTATACATGGACCAAGCTTCTCCGATCCGATTCGGGAAGACCTCGCTGGCGCCTCCGTCATCGCCACTAGGTGGCCAGTCCCTGCTGCGCGTACCGTGAGACGGTTCTCACGTAGCGCTCGGAGCGCAGTGTACCCGAAGAGTTCAAAGAGGTCCAAGAAGTTTGCAGCGCTGAGCGGCCACATGAAACAGATTTCGAGAGACGCGTCTCGTGGTATTTACAGGCACCTGAGCGCGCGGCACGGTCCTGCCATGCAAGAAAGCTAACCTATACCTACTTAAGTATCGAAAAACTAAGTTCAAGCGGAAATAATACATCGGTTTAGTAACGAGGGTAGCCTGGGTAAGCAAGAGAGAGAGAGAGAGAGAGAGAGAGAGAGCGTGTGTGGTATCAAGACAATGGAGACAGGGAGCACGATTGAATGACCAAGAAATAAACAAGAAAACGATACGCGAAGGGAATAAGTTAGTCGGGACTCCTACTTGGACTTGCCAAGGAAGCCTAGGAACGTGCGCCGGATCGTCTTGACGATGTAGCGCGGGCTGAAGAAGCTGCTGTAGTACGCGCGCACGCCGTAGCGCGCGACGAGCAGCTCGTGCATGTGCGCGCTCTGCGCCTCCTTCGCCGTGCGCCGCGCGTACTCGTCCTCCTCGCGCTTCGGCGGCGGCTGCTCACGTGCCCACTGCAACAGCAGCCCAGCGAACTCGCGCAGGTCCGCCTCGGTGTTGTCCGAGTGCACGACGACGCGTATGCGCTCCTGCCCGCGCGGGACGGCCGGGTACGGGACGGGCTGCGCGGCGTAGCCCTTCGCCTGCAGGAAGGCCGCGAGCGCGAGTGGACGCGAAGTGATCACGGGGAAGATGGGCGTCGGCACGGGTAGTGCGCTGGTCTGCAGATGGGATTCCGGGAGGCGCAGAATGCTTGAGGGCACCTGCTCAACGACGTTGAGCAGCAGGTCGCCGAAGAATGTTGAAAGGTAGTGGAGTCGCCCGCGCAGCTGACGTACACATGTTAGCAGATGAGATTACGGTATAGACGCAGCAACATACCTGATCGCCCAGAGGACCCTCGATCGCGGAGAACGAAGAGTCAATAGCAATGAGGTTGATATGCGGGAGTGATGTGGAGAAGATGAACGGTCGCGAGTAGTTGATGAGGTAGGACCGCACGATTGGCGATGTCAAGAGGACGGCTGAAGAGGACACAATGCAGAAGATTAGCTCACGTTGCCCAACGCGCACCAGAGCGATGAATGGCTCGCGTACCTCCTGTCAAGCCTCGGGCCTTGCCAAATGTGTGAAGCACCGTCTGCACTCGGTCCTGGAAACCAAGCTCCGCCACAAAGCCGCGTCCTTGGGGGCCGTAGATGCCCGTGGAATGCGCCTCGTCCACAACGATGTGCGCACATCCTGCGGGAACGCGTTCGTCGAGCACCGATATGATCTCTTCGAGTGGACAGAAGTCACCGTCCATGCTATAGAGACTCTCGACTGCGACGAAGAGCGTCGACTTGCCGGCAGCGATTTGCGGATGCTGGTCGAGGATGTCTGAGAGCGCCGACTCGAATGCGGATACTGAATTGTGTGAGAACGGGTACACGGCTCTGCGCGCGCGCGACGTGGCCATGCCGTCACGACACGACGCGTGCACGAGCTCGTCGCAAAGGATAGCGTCGCCCTCCTGCGGCACGGAGCAAAAGAACGCGATATTCGCGTCGTAGCCAGAGTTGAAGAGGAGGGCTGCCGGCGCGTCGAAGAAGCGCTGCATACGGTTCTCGAGCGCGATGTGTTCTGGCGTGTTGCCGGCGACCATGCGGGATCCGCGCGAGCCAAAGAGGTTCAAGGTGCCGTTGACCTTTCGGAGGAAGTCGACACGGAGGGCGGGGTTGGACGCGATGGAAAGGTAGTCATTCGAGAAAAGATCGGGAGCAAAAGAAGGAATGGGTGTGGTCAGGTCAGTGAAGGGCATTCCACGCTTTGCCCGCGACGCATGGGCGCGCTGGAGAGCAAGGGTGAGCGGGTTGGAAGCCTGCATGTTTGCGAGGGATTGAAGGCCGTTTCGTGGCTGAGTGGCAACCGAGAGCGCGCAGAGTTCTTATAGCCGTCCATGCAACCGCACACCATGCTCCTCATTACGAGAAGTGCACCTAGGAAATGCCAGGAATTAAGGAAGCCAGGGAATATAATCACTGCATTGCGGTTTTCTGGGAGCGAACTGGCGCCACCAACCGGCTGGTACACGTTTTGGGCGCAGAAATCCTGCCCACAAACTCCAATCAGTGCAAGACATATCCCGTAGGTTTGGAAGTTACCGCTAACATTGATCCTTTCCATCTTGCTACGAAGCTTTGATCCCGCATCAGAACCGCCCGGCGCGTTCACAGCCACCTTGTCAGATGCAGCTCCCCGTGGCTCTGTGCTTTCCGCCAGTGATACCCTCCCAGCTAGCAGTGCTGTTTTGTCTGCGCGAGATCCCACGAAACCCACATGATGAGCGCAGCCGCAGTGGCGCATGACCATCAAAATCCTGGCTTCCCGCGCCTCATGATCGCATCGTCGCATCGTCGCGGTCCCGCGCGCAGTTTGCTGTGGCTTCAACCATTTCTAGTGGCCTCGGCGACCATGGTCGTCCTGCGTTCCTGCGTCGCATTACGATCCTTTGGCGCATTCACAGCGACCTGGACTAGGCAATATTAAGAGTTCCTGCCTCTGGATTGCCTGAAACAGGAGCCTCTTACTGGCATTTACTAGTACCCCGGCGCGCACCGTGGCGAGAGCTTCGATTTCAGCGCGCCGTGATTGCGTTGCGCAATACCTGTTAACCTTATTAGACAACCTCGCGTAATTTGGGCCCACGAAACGTAAACATTGCTCAACCTCTTACGTCGATCGAGTCCCCGCACATTTCATTATTTGACGCCCCAGTCGACAGTTACAGTGGAGCAACACCACAACGTGTCAGAGGGAGGCATTCACCTTCCTAACCACGAAGTTCGTTGAAGGAACGACCGCTTCTTGCTGCCCCTGCGCTTCTGGCATAGCCATCAGGCCCCGCGGCATTCTTCCGTTTCTTTCAGGTTCCTCACGATGAAGCATTGATAGTATCAAAGTCTAGGGAACAACATTCAGGTCGGACATGGTGTTCTGCACATTCTCGCAACAACCGTCACTAGCTTCCCAAATATTCTGCGGCGCCTTCTAGGGATCTCTCGCGCGCTCTATGTCCTCACGGAACTTGCTGCGTCATTAAATGTCGTGCGTTCTCAGCTATTCTCAGGGTCTTGGACCCTCTTGGCCCTCTACAACCCTGGCATCACGCGCCCTTCTTGTGATGTGGACCACGTAGAGTGGACATCATCTTGATACCATATCATCATTCTGCAGCTTCACCCCGCCCATAAAGAAGAGTTGCAGGAGTAAGAAGCCACCGTCCACGCTGCATTCTGCATTCCACGATGTACTGGGATCCCACGAATGCAGCGCCTATGAATAGACCCTCCGCCGACGAGTTCCGGACCCTGTTCCTGGTATTAAAAAAATGCCCATGGATGGCTTCATGCAGTTCTGCACCTCCGATGTCCGTGAGTACCAAAACCCTGATAGACGTGTCTCTGATGCCGTTCAGCTCCTCTGACTCGCGCGTATGGCGAACTGATCCGAGGGGAGAAGGCGCCCTGCACGCACAAGCTTTCGCACCGAATATTATGTAGCAGAAACTCGGATTAGATTCGGACATATTAGCTGACGCGACGCTTTGAGGGTGCTGAGACGTCGTGGCGCGGTGTGCATTGTTGACGTGTATTATACGAGTATAATAGCGACTCGCTGATTTACTGAGCTGCGCAGTCGAATGACGCTGAGAGAATTGGATGATGGTGAGAGTCGAGGGGACGTGGCGGCGGCCAGAGCGCGTCGCGCAAGCGTCGAGTCCCACTCGCGCAAACTCACGCTCGTCGACGGGCTCCTCCCACACCGTCCTCTCTCACACTCCCGACGCCCCCGGCACCGCAGGAAATCATTCCCATGCATCCCCTCTTTCTGTGATTTCGCCAGTCGTCCACTCTAAACGTCCGCTACGCTATCTCGTCGGTCTCCGCCATGTCCGAGGTGCAAGACGCTGACACTGCTCTCCGCGTCGTGGTCACGCCCTCGCAATCCTCTTACTTCGCAGGCGAACCTCTCTCTGTAACTATAACTATCACAAATACGCGCTCGCCGCAAGCGCAGGTCGCACCGCCGCGTTCAACGCATAAACGCAGCGCGCACTCTGTTAGTTCCGCCAGACTTGCACGTCCACCCACGTCCCCTGGCCTCCCAAAGTCACCGTTCACTGCCCCGCTGAGGCCAACACCTCCGAAGGATTCTACCCTAACGCGTAAGGGTCTCATCGGAAAGGCGCCATTGCAGAATGGCGTGTGCAGCGAGGACAGCTCGCAGAAACATCTTACTGCAAGATCACTCTCCGTCGATATACCTCCCCATGAAATTGCAAATGCCTTTAATGACGATACGAACAAGGCGCTACTCAACGCGACCCACCGAGCGGGTGAGTGATTTGCGCATTCTCATGTGTAAATGCTAAGATTCGCAGGCGGACGTTCGCCACGTATTCCCTCTCCGCTAGCGCGCACATCCACTGCGCCCGTCCCTCCGAACCACCCACATGCACGGAAAGCGTCTTTCGCAGATGGACCTGTCCCAATACCTCAGAGCGCGTCCACGTCCTCGTTCGCACTTTCTCTTGACCCAATCGCCGAAAGCATGACGTCGCCGATCCCACCTACGCCCACCTTTCCCTCGCCTGCGCCCACCCCGTCTCCGTTTGTGTCCCCGAACGGCGTCGGCCCATCCAAGCCCACCTCACACGCCTATCCCCCGCGCCCCGGCGCCCAGCACCCCTCGCAGGCGTCGCTCGGGAACGGGCGCCCAGCCACGTCCGGCTCTGGCTCGCTCAAGCCGCTGCCAAAGGACAACTCCGAGCTTGTGCTCTACGCGTACGTGCACCTCACCGGCTCGTTGCACCTGCTCCCGCCGCCGTCGCTCGCGCGTGCGCCGGCGCTCGCGGCGCTGCAGCGGCACAAGCGCGGCCCGCGCGGCGGCGGGAGCATGGACATCGGCATCGCGTCGCCGTCGATGGGGCGCGGGCATGAACGGCGCGCGAGCATCGCAGGGAGCCTGTGGGGGCTGCTGTCGTCGCCCGTGCAGAGTCCAGGCCACCGTGCGCGTGCGCCGTCGCAGGGCAGCGCGCTCGGGTCGCCGACCACGCAGAGCTTCGCTGGTGCTGGTGCGCGGGTGGCGAGTCGCGGGCAGGGTAGCGTCGGGCTTGGCCTGGGCGGCGTCGGCATGGGTGCGATACAGGAGGGCGATGAGTGGGATCCAGAGCAACCTGTACCGGTGTTCGAGGTGCCGCCGGCCATGCTTGCCGTCGACCTGAGCCTTGGGCCGGGGGAGGAACGCAGTTGTGAGTGCGCAGCCCGAGAGGTCCGATGTGCATTGGTTATTGACGCGGGCGCGGCCAGATAATTACACCGTGAAGCTGCCTGCAAACCTACCGCCGACATACAAGGGCCGCACTCTGCGGTTTTCGTATCAGCTATCGGTCGGCACGTGTCGCGCGACCGTTGGCACCCCAAGTAGCCAGAGCAGAGTGATGAAGGTGCCTATACGCGTGTACAACCACGTTTCAGGTAAGAACTAGTCCTTGATTGTCTACGTAGGCTCATAGAGCATTCGTTGCAGTGGATCGACCGCCGCGATGGTACGACCTGCTCACCGGCTCAATAGAGCTAGGTGGTAAGTTGGAAGAAAAAATCGAGGAGCGCCCGCGAAAATCGCCGAGATGTATGCCTCCTGATCCGGCTTCTTGTGCCGTTCACTGACAGCCTGACAGCGTCGCCTGCTAACTCGCCAATACCTTCCCAAGGTTCCATCGGCGAATTGCGCGCATATGCACAACGGCTGCTCGAGCCGCACTCTGCGACGGTGTCCGCATTCCCGTCGATACACACGCCGGACGAGCAGGAGCTGCGGGAACCCGAGGGGGGCCTGACCGGCTGCCGCGAGGCCGTCGAGATCCTCACACGCGTTCCTAAGAAGGTTTCGTACGACGTGAACAAGGATGGCGTCAAGGTTGCCGTGCTCACGTTCATGAAGTCCGCTTGGCGGCTCGGCGAGACGGTCCTGGGTGTCGTCGAGCTGAATGACCGCGGAGGACGCGGACACGTGCTCAAGGTAAGCTCTGATGCATACCCCTTGGGATTGACGAAGCTTATATGCTCATGCAGCTCTCTGCAATGCTCGAGGCGCACGAGTCGCTTCCATCAGCCGTCTCAGCCCCGCCAGATGCACGACACGCCGCGCACATGCGCCGCGTCTACGCAGAGCACCACGCGTCCTTCATGCCCCAAACGCTACGCACGACCTTCGCGCTCGATATCCCCTCGGACGCCGCGCCGGCCTTCCAGCTCGGGCTCGGCGGCGCACCGCCCGAGGGCGGGCTCGCGTGGAAGGTGCGCCTCTGCCTGCTCGTGGCGGTCGCCGCGCCGGGCGCGCAGGTGCGTGGGCTCGCGCGCGACGGCCCGCGCGGGGAGTGGGGCAGCGCCTGGGCGCCTGCGGGGAGCCTTGCGCCGTGCGAGCGCTTGCCGAAGCCCGCGGAGCCGCCGCCGGGCGCGCAGGCACAGTCGCCGCAGTCGCGCTCATGGGCGTCGTTCTTCGCGTCGACGTTCCTGAGCGTGTCTGAAGGTGGCTTTCACGACGGCGACGAGGCGTCGGAGGATGAGGACGCCGGCGCGGCGCTGCCCGAGGGCGATGTCGATATTGGCGGCGGCGAGGACGGCTGGCGCGAGCTCACGGTCGAAACGGTGGAGTGCGAGGTGCCAGTCACGGTTTGGCCGGGCAACACGGCGTTCAGGCCGGAGGATGTTGTATTTGATGTTTAGTTTATGGATCTTGCATGTCTCGCGATCCGGCTATAGATTCGGGGACGCGCTTTGTACGCGCTGGTGCTGCTCACGAATGCCAGGATGCTCAGGGAAAGCGGACATGATGCTGCTATGGGTACAGTGTTATTGGAACAGGGCGAAAGTTATGCTTTACAACGACAGAAAGAGAAAGAGACGGAAAACGCTGTGGGAGGTTGTCACATCCTGTTGCGTTTCGTGCGTGTCTTGACCATCTCCTGTGTTGCCCTGCGGACGATCAGTATCAGACACACGTCGGACCAAGAACGGGAGACGTACTTCCGGTTCTTGCTCTTAAGGTCCGACGCTCCCGAATCGTCCACATCCATCCCATCATCATCACGGAGGTCCTTCCTTCCTGCGCCTGTGCCACGTTTGTTCGTGCCCTGCTTCTCACGAAAGCGATCGGTGACCTCCTTGAGCGTCGCATTGAGTGCCTTTTCATGGTCCGCGTCATCTTGCGCCTTCACTGCGCTGTGCTGGGCGAGAGACGCGAGCTTGGAGTCTAGTGTATGGAGGAGCGTCGCCGATGTTGAGGACCTACGGCGATGTCAGGGAAGAAAAAAATACGCAAAGGAAACTCACCATTGCTCCAAAGCAGCGAGAATCTCTGGGGCAGATTCGGGTGGCACATCTCTCCCGATTGTGTACTCGACCTCGAATTGTTGTTCCTTCTGATCGAGCCTGCCGCGAATGATGTCAAGGTAGATTGCATCGATGATGAGGTCCTCTAATTGGCGGATCGTAGAGATTTCTAGGTTTTTTTGTAAGAAGGAGTAAGGGATGACCTGTAGAGACAGCTGGTTCAGCTATGGGAACATAGCGATGAACTGGACGCACGCGTTGTTGCATGGCATATGTAAGGAGGGAAAGGTGCTTGAGCTTCGTTGTCTGCACTGGGGAAAGACCTGGTAATGTCCCCCTGTGTTCTTGAAAGGCAGCCGTTGAGCTCTACGCGAGCCAGAGAAGACAATATCGTACGAAGGTAATCCTGGTACGTCTTGTACGTGAATATCTCAAGCAGGGCATGATGGGCTCGGTGTTGATCATTATTAGCAAGCTGGATGTACAGGCTCAAATGACTATGCATGTGCCTTGAAGTACATGCCACATACTTCTCTGACACTGGGTGCATCGAGTAGCTCCGCAAAGAAGTATACGCCCTGAGCAGATGTGGCGTCCTGTATGAGTTTCGCCGCAGCTGCTCCCTTTGCAGACTTGGACATGAGCACAAATGGCTCCAGTTTCGCGGCTAGATGTGATCCGAGTTCCATGGTTAGAGGTCTGAGCGATTTCTGAGAGCAGGAGTGAGTTAGAGGAGAGATGTAAATTCATAGAATCGCCATCGCGTGCGCGTTCAGCGGCGTGCTCACGTGTTTTTCTGGTCACGCGCACGCGTGGACGGGACTCGACCGCGTCGAGAGTCGCGCTCTCGGTTCTGAGCCTGAGTTCAGTGGCGACCAGCATGGCCGCCGTAGTCAAGCCCCTCCTGCGCTTCGCGCCCTCTCCAACAGGACCCCTTCACTTGGGTGGCCTACGCACCGCCTTGTTCAACCATGCGTTCGCGCGCAAGACTGGTGGCCGATGGATCCTCCGCATTGAAGACACTGACGCGGTATGTCCGGCGAGTGCACCGCACACTGATTCTGCGCCTCACATGGCGACAATATAGGCTAGGGCAGTGCCTCACTCAGTTGAGGGGATACAGCATGGTCTTTCATGGGCTGGACTCGATTATGACTTCGGCAAGTCCAATGCGGTCCCTTCTATGTGCATGTTGGCGTGACGACTGCTTCTTGCCATTCCAAGGCCCGGGTAGAAGCGGTCCTCATGGTCCTTATTACCAGGTATATACTGTGTTTCTAGAACTCCACGTCGACGTTTGACCGGTTGTCCTTAGTCCGAGCGGTTGGACTTGTACCAACATTATGCCAAGAAGCTTCTTGACGTGCGCATTCATACGGCATCTTCTTGCTCCGTCGACTCAGCGGATATATCAACTCATAGACAGGGCATGCGTATCGGTGCTTCTGCAGCGCCGATAGGCTCTCACAGACCCGAGAGCGCCTCGCCCGCGCAGGGCTGAATTCCACTTATGACAAGCACTGCCTGACGCTCACCCCCGAAGAAGTTGCACGGCGCGTGCGCGCAGGAGAGACGAACGTCATCAGATTGAATGTGAGCCTTTGGTTCCCTGTTATTCGACCGCTCATATCCGAACAGCGAGACGCTCACCTAGGATTCCATTCTCCCCGCACGCGCCGCTCCGGAACCTGATCTTATCTTTGGTAGCCTGCGTGATGCACACGCGTCTCTCCCGACGGATCCCATACTTCTCAAATCTGACAACTTCCCCACTTACCACCTTGCATCAGTCGTTGATGACCATGAAATGGGGATCACGCATGTGCTCCGCGGAGAAGTGAAGGTTGCGCTTGATTGAGGAGTATTTGTGTACTAACAGAATGTTCGTTCAGGAATGGTTGGCATCGCTGCCGTTACATCTAGATCTCTACGCCGCCCTCTCCCTGGCTCCGCCAAAGTTCGCGCACTTACCCCTCCTGCTAAACCCAGATGGAACCAAAATGTCGAAACGGAAAGGGGATGTCCAGGTTGTAGACTATATGGTAACGCATGCACCACCGTCATCATATCAGAGACTAACAGTTCCTCAGCAACGAGGCTGGGAGCCGGATGCCGTGTTGAATTGGCTCGCGCTTGCAGGATGGGGCAGCCATACGGCCGAGCCGGCAACACCTGAAAGCGAAGCCCCGAGCACGGTTAAGGCCCCTGACAGCACGACGCTCATGAGTCTCTCTGAGATCATCGACAATGTTGAGCCACAAGTCAAGCCTTCGAATATCCACTGATACCCTCGCAGTTCTCCCTGGATGCCCTCACACATCGTCGGACGATCCTGGACCCCGTGAAGCTAGAGTACCTAAACAAGCACCACCTCATGCGCATGTGGTCCGACGAACCCGACCGCCGCGCCCTGGCTCTGCGCGCCCAGCGCTACGTCAAGGAGGCATTCGAGACGTGAGTTGCACTGGCCTTTCACCATCTGCTTTTACGACCTCGGTGTTCGCAGAAAATACGATCAGCCAGAGTACCTCGAGGCGGTCATTAAGGTCTTGCAAGGCCGTGTGGTGACACTGATGGACCTGCCCACTGCTGCGCCATATTTTTTTGTGGAGCCTGCTTGGGCAGACGCAGAAGCGCGTGCGATGCTGAACGCCACTCCGGTCGATTTTTACAAGCGGGTGCTCCAGGGCACAGCTGAGCGCATTCAGGACGCGTGGCCGTCAAGCGTGCAGGCCATCGGCGATGCTCTCCACGCGGAGCATGCCGCAATGGGAGGCAAAGTGGGCAAGTTCATGACTGTGCTGCGTCACGCTGTGAGCGGAGTTAGGGTGAGACCTCTTCCTCCTGCTTGGTCGCGGCTGACGGGCTCGCGCAGAACGGGCCAAGCGTCGCAGAAATCATGCACGTCTTGGGCCGAGACAGGACAATAGCGCGGCTGGCACTGGCCTCTTTGCGTTGCGACGATTGGTTCGGGAAGCATGCAGGGACGGACAGCGTACCCGAGGGGCCACCCAATGTCAACTAGTGTCTGTGCTATGCATTCGAGTACTCTACAGAGTGAGGGCCGTGCGTCGCGGATACTTTTGTCAGCCGACCTCGTTCCCCGTATACGACTCTCCGAGGACCTGGACGCCACTCAGCCCTACCTCCCTCCCCCATACGAGCTTCCATGGATCTGTCTGTTGTGTATATTAGTTGCTGCCTCGCATTGCCTCGCGCTGCCTCGCAACTTGCAATTTGCACTGCATGCAATACCATTGCTCTGGATCGTGCAGCGTGTTCCCCATTTGTCACAGAACTGTGTTGGGTCTAGTATCTCGAGAGGGTAATATATGACTACATGTATCTTGTCGACGACATAGATGCTCTAAGCTACAGAAAGCGATGTGGACAGTCATGAAGAAACGACAATGCTTGGTGGTGTGTAGAAAAACAAGAATCGTAAACGGCGTTATAGCGACTCCCAGCCCCCACTGTCAACCGTGCCCTCGAGCTTGCGCGCGACGAGCGTCGGGATGCCGTGATTGAGCCACGTTTTGCGGACTTCCTCCCAGCGACTGGGGTGCAGAAATTGCCGGCGGCCTCTCCTAGCAGGGTGTGAGTGCCATGACCTTATGACGTGGCATAGGAGGTGACTCACCGCATGGCCGTGTCGACCTCACCATGAATGTCGAGATATGGGGACAGGGCGAAGGTCCCGTTGCCAGCGTGCAGGTACAGCAGACAGCATCGCTTGACCAGAAGTAGAGGCCGATCACACCACCACATCTACACAAGTCGTATATCAGCATGCATGGCCCGGCGAGCGACATCACGGGCACGCACTCTCGGCGTGCATATTGCACTCGCCCTTCTCTCCCTGCTCCTTGTCCGTGCAGCAGTGGCTCTGGAAGCACACCGTCGTGCCGCAGATCAAGCAGATCGCCGCGTCGAGCGGCACGGTGTTGCACCGCTTGCACGTCAGCGCGCGATCCTGCTCGCCAAACAGCGAGTCCAGCACGGTCGGCAGCGCGCGATCGATAGATCGTCGGGTTCTCGAGACGATGCCGCAGTTGAGCTGCGACGCCGCATGCGAGTGCCCGTAGTGCGAGCACCAGCCCGCGAGGCTCGTCTGCAGCGTGTCCTGCGCGGGCAGGTCCGCGAGCGGCGGGATGCCGAGCATCGCGAGCAGGCGCGAGTACTCGCTGCGCTCGTTGCCGGCGCCCGTGAGCGCGGGCGACGGGAACGCGCCTGGCAGCACGGCGCGCACGAGGATTGCCGCGCGCCGCAGAAAGGCAGCGTGAAGGAGTACATGAGCTTCTCGATGCGCGCCTCGCCGTACGTCGTGAAGACGATCTCGGATGCGTGCTCGACCACCGGCGAGTGCCGTACGACGGACGTGAAGAACATCCGGAGGTCGCCGAAGATGTTCTCGTGCGCGCGTTGAGCCGGTTGTTGGACGGGCCAGCTCCGCGTCTTGTTCAGGACGTAGATGAGGCCGATCACGGTGCGTGCGAGGAAGGCGTAGTACGAGAGGATGAGGACGTGGCGGAGCATTTCGGGCGCCACGGCGGCGGTCTCCACTACAATTGTGAATGGGTCCCGTAGGAGAAGGGGGTACGACACAGGGTTGAGGGTTGAGAGGCTCCATTCGGGGAGGAGGCGCTTGATGATGGCCTGGCGTAGCGCTTCCCTTCCTTCGTCAGGGCGTCCGCGGAATGGCACAACAGCGAGTTTCCCTAGGCACGTGACGAGGCCGCGCAGCATCCTCGCCTGTGGTTCCGTCAGGTTGTCGGCGACGATTCCGCCCGGGCTGGCCACTCCCCGCTGCGCGATCTCCAAGCACGCAATGGAATACCCCACGAGGTCTTCGGGCAGGTACAGCCCCGCGCCGCGCTCGCCCGCCTCCGGTTCTGGCCGATCGCGCAGATGGCGCGACTGCTGCGAAATGGCGCGCGCGATGTTCATCACGCTGTCGACCATCTTGTGCATGACCCAGTCCGGCCAGCGGTCCGCGGCGCGGAAGAACGAGACGTAGCCGGGGTCCTGCGCGCCCCAGAAGACGAGCTCGCCCGTGCCGTTGCGCACGAGCAGCGAGTCGAGCAGCGGGTCCGACTTGCTCTTGAGGATGCTGATCCCCGCCGCGCGCGTCCAGTCCGCGAACGGCTGCGTGTTGAGCTGCACGGGCGTTGGGTGCGATACGGGTAGGATGACGTTGCCGAGGCTCTTGCACAGCGGGCAGATGTACTCCTTGCGCGGGATGCTCTCCGGGTGGTTACGCGTCGCCTGCGTGCGGTGCCGCTGGCGGATCGAGAGCGTGTACGCGTTGAAGCAGTCGAGGTGCATCAGGTGGCTGCAGATCGACGCGTGCAGCCCGAAGCGCGTGTTCTGCGGTGAGAACACCTCGAATGATGCGACCTTGGGGTCGTTGAGCGCCTCGCCGCGCGGCGGGAACGTCGTCTGTGCGCCCCCGGGCGCGCCGCGGTCGAGCGAGTGTTGTGAGGTCATGACATCGTTCATGAGCCCATTGTTGCCGTCGGGCTGCTTGCGCACGAGCTTGCTTGGCTGCACGAGTCCGAGCGCGCCGAACGGCTTGGACGCATTGAGCTCCTCTTGGCATACGATGCACGTCCCGAGCGACGCGGGCTCGTCCGCGTTCATGCTATCCTCGTCTTCGTAGTCGTCGTCGTCGATGTTGTTCACGAAGCTCGCCTGCTGCTCCTTCATCTGCCGCATGATCGCCTCCTGCCGTGCGCGCGCCGCGCGCTTCTTCGCATCTTCGAGGCCCTCACCCACCTCTGATTGCGTAACGCGCCGGCGCATACGCACGGCTTCGGGAACGTGCTCTGCGAGTGCCTTGAGAATCCAGTCGCAGCGCGCCTTGTACACACGGTACTGTTCGTGATGCTCGAGCACGCAGAGCATATCGATGAGGTTCTTGCCGTCCTCGAACGGCTTCGCCGCGGCCAGGTGGCTGAACACGCTGGGACGCTCCACGAGACCGAGCATGATAAGGTGCAGCGCCTGGTCGAGAATAGCCTCGCCCGAGGACGGCGTGGAGCCGGAGACCTCGGTGAGCACGAGGATGTTGAAGATGGTGTAGAAGAGGACCTGGAGTAGCACCTCGGACTCGAACGCTGCGGTGAGCGTCGCGAATGGGCCCTGTGCGATGCCAAGCGGCTTCGGGACGATGACGGGGTCCGGCACACCGCGCTTCTTCCAGTGGTTGCGCAGCACCGTTTCGACCTCCTCGCGCTTGTTGCGCGTATAGTGGTAGAAGAACGGGTTAACCTCGTCGTACACCTCCGGCTTGAGCTCGTACATGCCCGAGTCTGCCGTCGCCTCCGGGGCGCGGAAGTTCGCGACCTCGCGCAGGACGCGCTCAAAGCTTGCATCTTCGACGAGGCGCTCTGCGACGCGTTTGACAAGGTCGGTGAAGGTGCATGGCCCGACAGCGAGCGCATGTACGATCTCCCGGCGCACAGCGACTTGGATAGGCATCTTGCCCGCATTGGCGCCCTCGCTGAGGGTCGTGATGAGGATATACAGGAACTCCTCGACCATGCTCAGCAGCTGCTGCGAGTCATACGTGGAGTGCATCACACCGCCCTCGAAGAACTGGAGCAGCTGGAAGCGGTCCATCATGCTGACAAAGACGAGGTCGGGCTCGAGGATGATGAGCGCCGTCTGGAGGATGTACAAGTCCTGGTCGTAACACAACTCGCGGAGCATGAAGTCGCGGTAGTGCAGGAGCTGTCCGCGAATGGCGAAACCATTGCGGACCCAGAGGCCGGTGCGGATCTGGGCGACCATCGCGAGAACTGTATCGTGAGCGTCAGCACGCAAGCACCACAACAACAAGCGGCAGGCTGACCTCGCAGCGGGAAGTCGATGATCGTCAACACGGCCTTCTCGCTCGTATTCCTTAGCAAGATGTCCCGTATGCTCTTCAGACCGATTACGCTGAGCGAGTCCTCCGATAGCGTGTCCACATGCTTGAACAGCTCTGCGAGGAGCCACTGCAACGAGTGGTGGAAGCTGACCCATCCGTCAAGCACATCGAACTGTATGACCGAATAGTCTATGTCCCCGAATTTGACGTCGTGGAACACGATGGGGTTGAACTTGGTCCGATCCAGCCGCTCGTCTGCCAGGGTGACCGACATGAGAATGTTGTGCGTGACCGTCGTGATTGCGGCGACGAGCTCGGCGGGCGTTGCGTACTGGAACGCCTCGCCGTACACTTTGATGACGCGCGACAACGAGAGCGTGACGTTGAACACGCTGATCCAGCCGTCCGTCTCGAACTCGACGTGCGAGGTGGCCGCGCGCTTGTTCGGGTTGATGCACATGAAGAGCTGGCACGTCTGCGCGAACTGTGTGATGAACTCGTGCCGCCGCGCGATGAGCCGCTGCACGGGCTCGTTGTGGCACAGGTAGCGCAGGTCGCTGAACACGGGCATGAAGCGCTTCGACTTGAACGGCTCGCTGTCCACGTCCACCTCTGCGATGTTCAGCATGGGGAAGCTGATGCGCCGGTCTGCGATTTGGTTGGTGAAGAAGGCGGTAATGATGTTGAGGATGCGGGTGACAATGGTGTAGTATTGCACAATATGCACTGCGGCGGATGGGACAGTGAACAGTTGTAGAGCGAAGTACTTGATGGATGTTTCGGCCTCCCTATCGACGAGGAGGTAGTTGTCGATGACGCGTGGATAGACATTGGCAAAATGAGCCGCTGCGCAGCGTCAGCAGTGACGCGGGGTTGATAACATGACAGGGCATACCGACGCTGAGCTTGTGACGATGCGAGAGCCCCAGTATTGATGCATAGATTTCCTTCAGACTTAGCCGTGGTTTCTTCCAGAGTTTCGTGTGATACAAGTATAGCCAAGTGATGCGCGCCGCATTTTGGACCTCTGTTTCAATCGACAAGACCTCAGAGGGCAGGTTCGCCATCGCGTTGCTCCTCCGCCTCGGCGCGAGCAGCTCCTCCGCGATCACCTCCTTCAGCACGATAGCGTCGGACCCTAATCGTGCGCGCGTCATGTCGAGCAGCCACTCGATGATGACCGCGACGACCTGCTCGCGGAACGTGTCGTATGCACGGCGCACGGTGACGCCAAGCTCGATCTGCGTGATCTTCTGCGCAATGTCGAGCACGCGCGGGACGTCCGCGCTCATTTCGATGACCTCGCGACCGAGATCATCAATGCGGTTCGCGATCTCCGCTGCCTCCTCGCGCGACACCTCCGTGAGCGCGCAGAGGAGGTCGATGACCTCGGTGAACGAGTGTTTCTCGTCGTTCCAGAGTACGACGCAGTAGTGGTCCTTCATCATCGGGTCCGCGCTCGGCTGAAGGCGCAGGTCCGCCTCGCCCGGTGGCACGACCGTGTCGTCGGGCGAGCAGTCGAGCGTCTCGAGGATAAAGTCGAGCGCGTACGCAACAGTGCGTGCCATGCTGTCGCGCAGCTCGGTCGGGACGGCGGCGCGGTGTGGGTAGTTCGGAACGGGCGGGATCTCCCGGCCCCAGAGTGTCGGCTGGTGCTCGGCGGCATAGGAAACGAGCGAGGCGGGGGTGTCGGAGCCAGGGGGGTGGTATGGACATGCAATGGGCGTGCGCCAGGCCTCAACGTCGCCACAGTCGCAGCAGCCGCCAGACTGCTGCGCGATGAAGAACGACACATTATGGTCGGTGTGGTCGGTGGCATGAAAGCAGCGCGAGCAGAGGACACAGCTGTCATCGAGTGCGCAGTCTCTGGTGCATGCAGTTGGTCAGATCTAGGCGCTCAGGGACGCGTACGCACGCGGGACTCACTTGCACCGGAAACAGCTCTCGCCCTTCTTGAAGATGTACCCGCAGGACTTTCCGGGAACTGCGGGTTCGTTGTTTGCTGCACCGGCAAAGTTGAGGCGTGTCTGCACCTCCGCGAGGGTGGCGTGGAACGGGAGGCTGGAATTGGAATTGGGAAGGAAGAGGTGGGCGTACGAGCCCCAAAATGCGCCATAGAGTTCCGACAGGATTTCTGCGCGGGTTGTCTGGGTGAAGACATACTTGCGCTCACCGGGCATAGATTCGAGGGTGGTGCGGAGACGAGAGACGGGATCTGGTGGGCGATCGCGTGGGTTGGCAGAGCCGAGGCCCTTGAAGGGGAATAACGACGATAGACCAGACATGGTCTACGCGGTATCAGATCGTGTCTGAGAGCGGTGCCCGGCACACGAGATGGAGGTTGAGGAGAAGGGTACTAGGGTAGAGTAGAGAGGAATGGCGGGCCAGGCGCTGACGAACCGCCAACACAATCCACAGCCCGGGCCGGCCATCTCCGCCCTCTTTAACTCGCATTCGCCATGAGCATCAGCGCTGCGCCAGGGCCCTCCGTCGCGCCCTCGCTTGCGGCCCTTGCGGATCCTCAACCACGGTTGATGGATGCCGCAGCGATGGACTATTTTCTCATCGAGGCCGTGCAGGCGCTCCGCCAGTCATCGGCTGTCGCGGATGCTCGGGCTAAGAAGGTCGAGGATGAGATGATCGAGGCGGGGCTTATTCCCCCACCTCCACCCCCGCAGGTCAAAGTCAAGAAGGATGCACCGCGAGACTCCATGGGAGGTGCTGTCCCTGGCGCAGAAGACGATGAGGAGGGACTTCGCGCGAGATTAGAGGCCATCGGTCTGCATGTGGGCGCAAACATCACCGAGAGGTACGAGTCACGCGTCGAATTGCCTAGCTGGGTTTGATACTGACGTCCAAAGACTATGCCATGGTCGCGCTGCCTTTACAGATACTCTGGACATTGTCAAATTCATATGCAAAGACTTGTGGTCAGCGTGCTGGGACAAGCAAGTCGATAACTTGAGGACGAATCACCGGGTATGGTCTTCCGTTCGAACGCAACTTGTTTCTTACCGAGTGTATCAGGGTGTCTACGTTCTTCAAGATAATTCCTTCAAGCCCATTGCACGTATATCGTCTTGGGAGAGCAGATCTGATGCCACCAAACGCGCCAGGCTTGTGCGTGCGCCGTCCTGAGCCATAAGTTCTGCGGATTGACGAGAATCGGCAGTATGCTGCGATGCCTGCTGGTATCATACGTGGTGCACTGGCAAGAATGGGGCTGAACGGGACAATTGTGCCGGAAATTAACCTACCACAATGTACGTATTCTGCACAGTTGTGCTCGACCAGACAGCTAATAATAGTCGTAGGTACATTCCAGGTCAAACTTCCTAAATCGCCTTGATATCTCCTAGAGCCGAGCCGAGCCATGGTAGACTTCTGATGGTCCTGCGCCCACTCCAGCTTCGGCAGCTGTTGTCTGCCCGCCGATGCGTTTTGCGCCCCAGAAACACAACGCACATGCCTTCTACGACGTGATGCGCTGAGGCCTCCGAGGACATGGTGATAGAACGTCGCGCCATCGCTCCCATGGCAAGCAACAGGTTACAGAATACGTAGAATATACGCCTTCTTGGGCTGGCTTAGTTCTTGGCGATTGCCGGGCGTGACCTGGAATGGATCTTGTCGTTTTAGTAGCACTGTCAAACGCCGCTGCTATGGTCGCTTTCTGTTCATGCGCTCAAAACGGCATCCTTACAGGCCATCGGGCCCGTCCGACACGGGGCTGTCATAACCACCGTCCCCTGCTCGGGATGGTCTTTGAAAATTACGAGGAGTAAGTCTGCATTTGTGGGCACGTGCGCAAACTGCCGTGTCAGCCTTCGGGGTGAGGGTCTGAGCCACACATGCGCGAGCACCGCATTTTTTTAAGGTTCTCGCGAGGTAATGATGCCATGGAGAGTGAGTCTCCGGGTGCGGCTGATCACCAGGTCTCACGCCTGAGACTGCAAGAGGCGCATTGTCTCGGACCAAAAGTGACGTCGCTTCTGCAATGCGGCTGACATAGGCGCTGGAAGGCCAGCATCTATGACCAAGTGCGGTGAAAGATGTCATTTGTGAGGGGGCCGTGAGGGGCACATGAGGATCTGTGCGACCGATGGGACGGTGCGAGGGAGTCAGATGGTGCCACGGCGGAGGCGCGAGTTCTGACAGAAGGCGGGCTGTTCGCAGCGTCGCGGCGGGGGCGCAAGATGCCGGCGCGCATTACAAATTGGACTGAATGGTCGCGTTCCCGTGGCCAGCAAGCCGTGGCCAGAGCGGGTGGTCGAGACTGGGTGGCCCCAGACGGTCGCCCAGTTCACCGCCGGGGGAGGCGGCGGCGACGCTAGCGTAGGTGGCTTGCTGGGACGAGCAGATATCTAGTAGCAAGTGATTAGTCGGCATGAGGTGAAGGGATTGGGGAAGGGGGAAAGCGGAGCAGGTGACTGGGGCGGAATGGGGAAAGGAGTCCAGTCACGCGGTGGCGGTTCTCGCACTCTGAGTTCATAGAGCGAGTCCCCACCGGGTGATGGTCTCGTAGTCTGTTCCTGCTTTCTCTCTCTCCTCTCATAGACTGGCTTGTATCCCTCCCACTCTCAGCATCCTAGACGCTTTTCTTTTTTTTCTTTCCTCCTTAGAGCCGCTGGTCTTCCCCCAGCTTCCTCCAGCTTGAGGTTTACCCACGACTTTACGAACATCCCAGGTCAGAAGAGCGAATCAGAAGTATTTTATGCATGTCTCGTCTCTCCTCGCATTGGCCGTCACTTACATCGCCCCAGATTGTACTCACGTCCCGAATCAACAATCCGAATAAGATCCGTTTCCTCACGAGTCCACAGTCACAGCGCAACCCTTCGATCCCCACGTTCGGCCACCAGCTCGTCTCTGACTTTTGACCTTCCCGTGCCTCCACTCTTGTCATGATGGCACACCCCGTAAATTTTCCGTATCAGCAGCCAGATGATGACGCGGATCGCAGGAATCGATTCGCCTCCATGCAGGGATCCGACTCTACTGGCCCGGCATCCCTCCGAGAGCGCGCTGCCAGTCAGCCGCCCCGCACTTCCAGTCAAAACTTCCTCTCGTCCCACCAGGCCGTCTCGCCCAGCCTCGGCCGCAGCAATCCTTCCTGGGCCCAGCGCATCCCGTCCAGCCTGAATCCAGGCTCGTTCCCCGGTCGCAGCTCTTCCTTCTCCAACACAGCCCCATCTCTCCAGACCAGCCTCTCTGCTATGCGCGAAGCGCGGGCGTTCGCTTCCACGTTTGAGGACGACGAGTCGGAGGCCACGTCCGACACCTACGACGAGCGCTTCATGCCCCCCATGCCCTCGCGCGGGCGCTCCTACGCCGCGGACCTTACGCGCAGCCGCTCCCAGTCACTTGCCACAACGCGCCCTGGCCCTATTGGGAGCTCCTTCGGGCAGCCCGGCCTGGGTAGTTGGAACGACTCGAGTTTCGGATCCAATCCGCTCAGCATTCCTGGGCGCATTGGGGATGCGAAGCCTTTTTCCAACAACCGGTACGTCCTTCCGAGGCTTCGCTCAGATCACCTTCCAATGATCGACTCTTTGCCCCGTTCGCTCTCGCTTGCCGTTACTTTTGCTACACGTGCAGCCATCCTGCAGACATCTCCAACATGAGTCCGTTTGTACGCAATGTCAACGACATTCTGCTCGATGATGGTTCCGCGTTCCGGGAGCTCTGGGCAGGTACGGGCATGCACGACAACGGCAATGGTGGCGGAAGCGGCACGACAAGCAGGCGACATAGCGTCAGTGTCGTACAGCCGCGTCGTGGCATCGTCGGGTTCAGCGCTCCAGGCATGGGCGCCGACGAGGAACCTGCTCGTGTCCCCGGACAGTTCTTCGGCCAGTCGTCCCTCGGCCGCGGCGGACTGCTGCTTAGCGACGAAGACCTCGCGGAGGACCTCAACATGCTCTCACTGGGCAGGGACGGCCCGGGCCCGGTGTCCTCTTCGTCCGGCCTGCCGCCCAGCCAGCCGTCGTCGCTCCCGATCTACGCGCCGCACGGCCGCTCGCCCGACCGCTACTCGCCGTACCAGAACCTGAACCTGTCCATCCCCGGCGGCCGGCAGGCGCTCGGCTCGCCGAGCGACAGCGGGCTGTCCGCGGGCGGGTCCCCGTCGCTTGGCCACCACGACTTCCAGGAGCAGGCACCGCAGGGCTCGCAGGCCCTGACGGCGCGCTTTATCCCGGGGCAGGGCATCAAGTACCTTGCACAGCCCGCCACGGCGCTCGGCGACACCGGCTACGTCTCACGCTCGCCCATCTCGCCGCGCGTCGCACCGGGGCAGCAGCAGGGCATGTTCGCGGCGCCGATGCAGCGCCGGCAGTCGGACGCGCACGCGCACGCGGCGCAGCCGCAGTCCCTGAACGAGCTCGGGAAGGGCGTGCCGCTGCACGCGGTGCCCGCGTCGTGCCCGCTGTACATCGTCGAGTTCAAGGCGGGGCGCACGGACCTGTTCTATTCGACGGACGTGGCGGCGGACATCCGCATCGGCGACCTAGTGATTGTCGAGGCGGACCGCGGGAAGGACCTCGGCAAGGTCGTCAACGACACGATCACGCTCGCGGAGGTCGAGGCGTTCCAGAAGCAGCAGCAGCAGCAGCAGGCCGCGTCGTACGCGGAGACGCCGACGAGCCCCGCGGATCAGCCGCCGCCGAGCGCGGGCGGCGGGTCGAAGAAGGAGATCAACCCCAAGTTGATCTACGGCAAGGCCGGCGCGCAGGATGCGCAGTACGTCGTCCCTGGGTTTTTGTGCTGTGGCGTGCGGGTGCTGACAGTGGGCGCAGGCTGCTGGTGACCAAGATGCAGGACGAGGTCAAGGCGCTACAGCTGTGCCAGACCAAAGTCCGACAGAAGAAGTTGCCGATGGAGGTTGTAGACGCCGAGTACCAGTGGTAGGTCTCCGTCGCTGGCTCCTCGCACGCGAGAGGGCGCGCGCGCTGACATTTTGTCCCAGGGACCGGCGCAAGCTCACCTTTTACTTCATTGCCGAAAAGCGGATCGACTTTCGCGAGCTGGTGCGCGAGCTGTTCCGGTGCGTGTGTCCCGAAGGTCTCTGTTGCGTGAGTGCTCACCGGGCGCGCAGGCTGTACAAAACGAGGATCTGGATGGCGTCGCTGCAGGGCGCCGGCTACGAGCAGTGAACGCTGCTGAACGTTGAACCCGCGCCCGCGCGACGGCGAGCGTCGACCCCACCCGCAATGCTTCATCTCCTGCTGTCCTGTTCTACCCCCGTCTTCTTTCTTCTCTCTGTGTGCTTTAATACTCCGGTTCCACAGCGTGCGCTTACTGCTGCTGCTGCTTCCAAAGAAACCTATGTAGGATATTCGCGCGTGTTGTGGTGCCACATCCCGCCTCCCGACCCAGGCCTCCTCTCCTCCCCGCCTCCGCCAGCCAGCCGGCCACACCTGGACTGCCCGCGGAGGCAAGATTCCCTCCTGCCTATGCTGTACACCAGAAACGAACGTTCTCCCCACGCTCGTATATCTATATATGTGCTTCCACTCTGTCCTTGCGTCCAATCGCTGTCGTCGCGTGTCTGTCATCTATCATCTGTGTAGGCAACGTGGGGCCGAACGTTATGGTATGCTCATCCCATCTGTCAGTCGTATCTTCTTTTTTTCTACTCCCTACCTTTTTTCTTCTTCACTCTCACTTTGCCGATCGGTTCTATGACGTGTCTGCTGGCCCCGCTCTGTGCGCGAGAATACTACATAGCTGTATTAGTATCTTGAATAAATCCCAAGCATGCATCACCATCCACCCGCCGCCAGAGTGATGCAAAAATTGATAGTTTGGGTGCGCGTT
Source organism: Gloeopeniophorella convolvens (assembly GCA_022496205.1). NCBI lineage: Eukaryota > Fungi > Basidiomycota > Agaricomycetes > Russulales > Gloeopeniophorella > Gloeopeniophorella convolvens. The sequence goes on along the minus strand of WTXD01000004.1, from coordinate 1,008,659 downwards.
GCTCAGAGGCGCTAGCGCCAGCTCGGAAGCCAGGCCCGGCGCGCCACGCGACCGTGCGTTCCCACGCCCTTTGCTCCCTCCCGCCATGGCAGCCAAAGCGAAAGCCCGGTGCGTCACCCGCGCGTGCCCCCCCTCCCCTCTCTCTCGCGCGAAACGCTGACGCTCTGCGCGTGTGCATGTGCGCGGCAGCACGATGATCGTGCGCCTCATCTCGACCGCGCAGACGGGCTTCTTCTACACGACGCAGCGCCTGCGCACGGGCCCGCGCCTGGCGGCGGTCAAGTACGATCCGCGCGGTGCGTGTTTCTCTGCCTGTGTCCGGGGCCGGGTGGTGCTGATATACATATACGGCGGTGCGGTGCAGTCAAGCGGCGCGTGCTGTTCGTCGAGAACAAGAAGTCGAAGAAGTAGGCGTGCGCGTTTGCGAAGGAAGGACGCCGCAGGACGATCGTAGGATGGAACGGGAGGACGGACGGCATGGCAGCCCTTGGGGCACGCACGCACGCACACCCTTGAACTCGGACGCGTGCACGCCCCCCCGTCACATGAAAACATGCCGCCTAGACACACGCTCCCACTCCACGCGCATAATCTCAAATAATATATTGCGTACACTCTACAATACAGCGTGCCCCCAACTACCAAATAGAAACAACGGTGCCATAATAAAAACCCCGTGAGTGAGTGAATGGGTGTGTGTGATAATAAATGTCAGCCCTGGTGTGCGGCATACATGGCGGCCGCGGCGCCGCCTCTACTTGCGTATTTGTCTACGTGTCGGCCGGTTTTCATACAGTCAATGTACATGTGTGTGTGCGTGTGAGTCGTCAGGTGTATCCTCTATCGTGCGTGTGGTGTGTGCGTGGATAGCGTGATCTTGAGGAAAGGGAAAGAACGGAGGGGTAGAGGTGTCCGGGGGACGCGGCTTCTACGACTTGGCCTGGTAGATCTGCACGCTCTTGACCTCCCAATCTGTCACACACACACAGCGTCAGCTCCACAAAGCCCAGACAGATCATCCGCGCAACAGAAACACGCACAGGCCTCAGCGAGCGCGGCGCCGTTCTGCTGCACAAACTGCTGGCACGTCGCGACGCCCGTGCGCTGCGCGCAGCTCTGCTCCTGCCCGGGGATGCCCGACGCGGTCCACACGCCGCCCGCCCAGTCGCCGCAGAGCGTCGTGTCGAAGATCGCAGAGTGGTCCTGGAAGAACTGCGCCGGGTTGCACCCGCTCGCGGGCCACGCCGCGCTCGGCGTGCCCCAGCTGTCCGGCTGCGGCGCGCGCGCGGTGATGTCCGCGGGGATGCTGCTCCGCGGGAAGAACCAGACGGCGATGCCGTCGTCGTCGTCCCAGCGCACTGTGTACGCGCGCCCCCGGTCAGCGTTGCGATCAGCGCGGAACAGGCGGACGGGGGACACGCACTGGCGTAGACACCGCCGCCGATGCTGTTGAACGCGGCGCCGAACGAGTTGGTCTGGCTCGCGCGCACGCCGCAGCCCTGGTTGCCCGTCTCGACCGCGGCGCAGTCCGTGCCGCCGACGACGGAGCCCGAGATGCCGAGCGCGCCCGCGCTGCCCGACGGCAGCGCGCAGCCGGGGTTGGTGTGGATCGTCGCCTGGTTGTTCGTGTAGTCGTTGACGCCCTCGACAATGTCGATCTCGCCCGTCTGGGGCCACGTCGGCCCGTTCGTCCAGAACGCGGGCCACGTCCCGCACCCGGTCGGCATGTGCACGCTGTCCATGACGACGAGCCCGCCGGTGAAGGCGTACTGCGTCTGGATGCGCACCGCGGGGCGGTTGCCCGTGACCTGCGGCGTCGTGTCGACGCGCATGACCGCGTTCCCGGCAGCGTTGATGGACGTCAGGTTTGCCGCTTGCTGTGTGCGTGGACGCAAAGGGGGGAGGCAAGGTCATGTGCATGAGATGCCGTTCCGAGCGCCCGAGCGGGGGGGCAGGCGACGCACCGCGCTTCCCTGGTCCATAAACTGCACGATGCCATTGGTGGGGTCGGCGCCCGTGAAGAAGTTCCACCCCGAGAAAAAGCTGTTCCCGGCCTGCATGATGATCGGAAGCAATCACAGTCAGTTGCGCCGACCCGCCAACGCCGGAAGCATATTTAGCAGCGTGCTAAAAACACACGCACGTAGTTCTGTGCGAGCGTCCAGTCAGACTGTGCGCTGGCAGACGGGGTCGATGCGCCCGCGCTCGTGCTCGTCGTCTTGGGCGCGCCCTTCCCGGTAGCACTGCTCGTGCTCGTGCCTGTGCTTGAGCTTGACGCCGCGGGCGCGGTGGCGTTCTTGGGCAGCGATGCGCCCGTGCCGGGGCCCTTCGAAACACAATACGGCTTGCCCGCGCTGCTGCTGCGACGGCGCACGGCGGCGCGCGCAGGGGGCGGCGCGGCGCCGAGCCCGCGGAGCGCGACGCGCAGGTCGCGCGCGAGCCCTGCGCTGTGGCGGAGGGCGGTCTTGTGGAAGCCGTCGCTCGCACGCTTGAGGAGGTGACGCTTCGGGGTGGTGTCTAGTACATCTGCGTCGAGGGTGGAGGCGGCGGCGGGGGAGAGGGCGAGGGCGAGGAGGGCGGTGGTGGCAAGGGAGAGACGCATGGTGCGGGGTGTGTCTAGCGGTGCGATCTAGGATGAAAAGAAATATATATGTAGGAGGGGGAGAGGCCAGCAGGGCGCAGCCGTGCTGGGGGCGAGATAGTTATGGGAGGGCGGGGGAATGTTCTAATTAGAGAGCGAGAGGGGGGAAATGGCACGGCCTGGCATTGGCTGCCGAGCGAAGCCTTAAAACTTCGGAGGGTGTGTCTTCTCCAGCCCCGACACACACACCCGTCTGCGACACGAGGCGTCCCCAGGCCACCCCTCCACATGTCCTCGACTCACCCCTCCTTTTTGTGATCCGGACACACACCGCCATTGTACGTCGGGGTGGCAACCATAATCCGCGTCCGCGGCACAATAAGCGTTTGGCCAAGGCGCATCCGAGGTATCTGGCACGGAGCGTCGAACAACGTCGACGGACACAATGGTGAATTAACCCGCTCCGAAGTCCCGTGCCTGGAGCAGGCACAGCCACCGCGGCACTCTCCGGCAACATTTAGCCTTCACACATCTGGCACATCCATATCACCCGCAGCACCTTGGAACAGTCCCCTCGAAAGCTTCCTTGGCGTTGCGACGATAAGAATTAATAACCGGCGTGCATACTGTGCATATCATAGCGGGGTACTATTTACACGCGCGGCCCAGCACCCCGCCCGCCAGGCCCGCGCCTACGTACTCTACAATCAGTCCGACTAGCCACGCATCACGTCGAGCGATACACAACAACGACGACGGACACAAGGAAAAGGGCGAGCGCGAAAGTGATATAGGCAATAATAGCAATAGTCTGGTGCTCAAGTAACTACGTAGCTAGCGAATAAGACACAGAAGGGAACGAACCGGGACGCACGAAGAGCGGAGGGACAAGCCAGAAAACGCGGATCATACACCCGCGAAGCGGACAGAGAGTATAGCGTACGAACGCACGAGCGAGACGAAATCAACCAAGCGAGACCGCCCGCGCGCGTCAGTGGTACTGCCCGCGCACGCCCGCGCCGAGCGCATCGCGCACGCTCCGCCGCAGCTCCTCGTGGTCCATCCCGCTCACGCTCGACTCGCGCCCGACAGACGACCCCGGCTGCACATGCGACGGCGCGCTGCTCGGTGGCGCGACGGACGGCTCGTCGCCGTCGACCACGTCGAGGATCTTGCGCGCGAGCTGCTGGATCTCGCCCTGCCCGTCGCCCGCGTCCGTCTCCTGGTACGAGCGCGAGTGCGAGCGGTGCGAGTGCGGCGTGCCGCCCGCGGACGACGTCGGCGTTGCGGAGCGCGAGAGCGCGAGCTCGCGCACGTTCGGCACGAGCAGTTTGACGCGCGGATGTTGCTCATCAGTTGCGGGTCTATAAATACGACGCGCGGTAGACGGACAGACAAAGTTAGAACGGGCTAAATTGGGACGCGCGTCTACTGACCTCCAGACTCGAGCAGCTGCACGATTGTCCACACCGCGATGTGCTGGAACGTCGCGTCGGGGCTGCTCAGGAACCGGTGGAGATACTGGTGCATCCCGCCCTCGGCTTGTCCCACACGTCGTTGAATGCCGAGTAGTCGTCCGAGGCGGTGCGGCCGTCTAATTCCCGCATCAGCGGCCAGATGTCAGACGTCAGATAAGGTGGTGCACGCACCCTTGGACGACAAATTGCCGAGCGCCGCCGCGCTGTTGCCCTGCACCTCCGAGCTCGGCGAGTTGGTGAGCGGGATAAGCACCTCACAGATGCCCATCTCGAGCAGCTGGCCCTTGAGGTCGTCGCTGAGCGCGAGCACCGCGACGCAGGCGGTCATCTCGCTCTGCACGTTCATTGGCACGTCGAGTACGAGCTCCTTGATCGAGTGCACCGCGCCCGCCTTGACGATCGCGAGCTTGTTCTTCTCCGAGCTCGCAGCGAGGTTGCGCAGCGTCGAGATCGCGTGGCACTGCACCTCCTCGTTGTCCTTGAACGCGAGCAGGTTGATCAGTGGCTGCAGAAAGCCCGACTCGATGATTGGCGACTCGTTCTGCGGGTGGATCGACACGTTGCGGACGCAGGCGGCCGAGGAAAGGATGAGCGGGAGGTACGTCGACTGCAGTAGACGCAGGAGCGGCTGCAGCCCGTCCGCCTTGACAATCTCGAGCTGGTACTTCTCTGTGTGCACGCAACACGCGACTCAGGGTGTGTGCGGAGCAGCATCACGTAAACACGCACCATCGCTTGCGAGATTGCGGAGCGCCAGCGCGGCCTGGCACTGCACCTTGAGGCTCGTGCTCTCCATGAGCTGCACGAGGCTCGTGACGAGCTTGGGCTCGCTCTGCGCCAGCTTTTTCCGGTTCGAGCCTGCGCACGCCCAAATCGGGCAACGCCGTCAGCGAAACTTCGCCGTGGCGCGGCGCCGCATCCCACGCACCATCGACGGCGATATTGCTCAGCGCCGTCGTGCAGTAGTACTGCACGTCCGTGTCGGGCGAGTTGAGCAGGCCGACGAGAACGGGGATCGCGCCCGCGTTGACGAGCTGTTGCCGATTTTCGTCTGTGAGGCGGGCGGGGATCAGCGCCACGCGCGTGCGGGTGGAGCCGAACGCGCAACCGACCTGAGTGCGTCATGTTGAGCAGCGCGCCGGTTGCGTTGCGCTGCACGCGCATGTCCTTGGATCGGGCCAGCCGAGTAAGGGGGACCAGGGCGCCAGACTTGGCGATCTTCGTCTTGTTGTCGTCTGTGGGCCGAAAATTTGAGCTGGTTCGCCGTCGCGGCGGATGTGGCGCATACCGTGAGTCGCCAGGTTGGTGACGCAGCCGACGGCGTTGCATTGCACCTCGACGTTGGGGCTGAGCATCTGGCGGATGAGCGGCTCGAGCCCGCCGAGCTTGACGATCAGCAGCTTGTTCTCGGCTGTCCCGGGGCGCAGCGATCAGCGGCCAAGTCGACTCGAGGGTATCAAGAGGCAACGCACTGTTCACGGCGAGGTTGCCGAGGGCGGCGCTGGCGGCGCGCTGGACCTCGGTGTCGTGGCTGGAGAGAAGGAAGAGGATGGGGTCGAGCGTGTCGCGGCCGACGGGGCGGACCTCCTTCTCCGTGATCTCTGCAAATGCGAGCGCAGCGCTGCGCTGGAGGTCGACATTGTCGGAAAAGGAGAGTGTGGTGAGGGCGGAGAGGGGGGAGCCGGCGAAAAAGTTGGTTGTCGTCCGGTCTGTGGGCGCAGCGGGGGCGGGGGTGAGAGGTGGGCGTTTGGTGGGGGTGCGGGACGTACTCTCGAGGTACTGGAGGAGGTCTGCCACTGCCTCACGCTCGTTTTCCAGCAGCAGAGGCTCGTACGACTGAGAGCTGCGGGACTGGACTGAAACGGGGAGGTGAGGTGGGAAAGGGGGCCCGGGTCGGGCGTGGATACGCACAGCAGGAGTCGCAGCAGGAGAAGATGCTACCCATTGATTCTGTGGTGGGCGCGGGCGCTGCTGGAGACAATCAAGCTGAGGGAGAGGCAGTGGCGGAGCGAGCGACTCGGGTCAGGTTCACTCGCTTGACTCGCTGAGTTGAGAGCAGGCCAGAGTCGACTGCCACGTGAGACTTGCCTTGATTTCCTCTTATGGCAACCGCTGCGGACGGCCATTTGGTGCGTCCCGAGAGGAGAGTCTGCACTGCTTCATGCGCGTGCTGCCGGCAGTCCTCTCAACAACACAAAGCCTCAATACTCAATAATATGTCTCCGCAGCCAGCCCACATCTGCTGCGCACGCTCTTCCTCGACGTGAGCCTACGGCACGATCCCCGTCGCGATGGCTGTGTCACCCGGCCCCGACTCTTAAATATTGTCATCCCCCGCCTCCGATGACGAGTCAGAACAAAGCTCTCTCATGCAGCGGGACAACACCTTCAGGATCGCCGCCAGCACCCGGCGCACCGCGACCATCGTATTCCTCCATGTGTGTAGCACATATGTGTCCGACTGTGTCTTGGTGGTCTTCATGCTTACCACCTACCTCAGGGTCTTGGCCAGACAAATGTCGCGTGGCGCGGCATGATCGAATGGATGGCCGCGCAGCTACCCTCCGTCGAATGGGTCCTCCCTCAGGCGTGCGTGCCGCCTCGGCTGCCTCCCCGCGTGCCTGCCAGGCACTGACTAGTGACTCCCCGCCCCCGCAGCGCGCCAAAGCCGGTCAGCCTGAACGCGGGCCAATATCGCCCAAGCTGGTTCGACATGGCCACGCTCCCGCCGGGCCACGCCGAGTGGGACGAGCACGGCGTCGCTGCGTCCGTCGCGGCCGTCGAGGCGGCCGTACTCGCCGAGGTGCACCGCGGCGTCGACGCGCGCCGCATCGTGCTCATGGGCTTCAGCCAGGGCGCCGCGCTCGGCCTCCTCGTCGCCCTCACGACGCTGCACGAGCTCGGCGGCGTCGTCAGCCTCTCGGGCTGGATCCCGCAGCGCGGGCGCGAGGTCAGCTGCTCCTACCTTATTATTCACCAGCCTGGAGGACACCCGAGCTGACGCACCGCCGTTGCTGCAGCAAATCGTGCACACCGAGCCACATCTCCCCGTCTTCTGGGGCCACGGCCGCAGCGACGCCGAGATTCCGCTGCACTACGCCGAGGAGGCGATGGCGTTCCTGCGCGACGTGCTGCGCCTCCCGACCGCGCTCCTCACGCTCAGGCGCTACGACGGACTCGCGCACACCGTCAATGGCGCGGAGATGTACGACGTCGTGCTGTGGCTGCAGGCCGTCCTGCGCCTGCCGCCTGCCGTCAACGGGCAATGAGCACCGCGCGTATCTTGTATCATATCCTGATTTTGTTTATTCGTCGGTCGGTGTATTAGATGCGTCTTAGAGAGATCGTAGCTATCGACCCGTCGCTTTGCCCTTGCTTTGTATTTCCCACGGCTGTGTATCCTTGTAGAGCCTTCAACTTGTTGCAACACGTATATTATATCTTTTAGCACCCCGACGCGCGCCTAGACTCCGTAAATGCTCACCCTTGGAGCGAAGCACTCATCAGCCGCTAGAGACCGGTGAAACGAGAAGCGGCATGCCATCCTGTGGTTCTGCAAATAGGGAATAAGGCCTCACGCAGGTGGACCCTGGCCGCACACGCACTCATCGTGATGGCCGCAACGGGCTGTGCGCACTGTCCCGCGCGCGACGGCGCGAACTCGAAGTTCGCAATCAGCGCCCTGCGCAGCGCGCGTCAGCTTCTGCCCTGCCCCTGCCCCTGCCTCACCAGGCCCCGACCAACAACAACAAGAATAGAACCGCACGTACCCAAGCACGGCCTTCATCTCCGCGACGCTCATCGTCTTCCCGATGCACGCGTGCGGGCCTGCGAGGAACGTCATCGTCGCCGGCGGGTGCGGCGCGAGCCAGCGCTCGGGGTGGAACGCCTCCGCGTCCGCGCCCCACACGGCGCGCGCCGTGTTGAGCGTGCGGATCGGGACCGGGAGCAGCGTCCCCCGCGGCACGCGCACGCCGTCGATCGTCCCGTCCCGCGCGGCGATGCGCACCGTCAGCGGGACGGGCGCGTAGAGCCGCAGGCTCTCCTGGCTGCCGGGGGTGAGCTGCTAGTCGCTGGCACTGCACGCGCGGAGGGGACGCACACGACACAGTCGAGCATCTTGAGGTCGCGCAGCGTGCGGTAATCCGGGCGCGCGCCGCCGCGGAACACGGGCGCCACTTCTGCGCGCAGCTTGCTCTGTGAGGCTGGGTGGTTCGCGAGGAGCCAGAGCGCCTGTCGTGGCGCGCGCGTCAGTTCGGTGCGGGTGGCCGCCGTCCGACGGGGCGCGGCCGTCGGGACGCACCCAGGATAAACCGGACGCCGTCGTTTCGTGTCCGGCGCCGAGGAACGTGAGCTGCGCAATGGGGGCGCCGTCAGCGTGGGTGCGCCGGCGCGGGGAGATCTAGGGGGGCACCATGTGATCCACCAGGTCCTCGTCAGACATCTGGTGCCCCGTTTTCTCGTCGCCACTGCGGGCGCGAATCAGCAGCGTCATGATGTCTTTCTTCGTGCTCGAGTCCTCGACGCTGACCACGCCGGCCAGCCGCTCCTCGAGGATCTTGCGCGCGATCGCCCGCAGTCGGTGCGCCGCGTCGGTAAAGATCGCCGCGGGCACGAGCGGCCGGAAGAGCCGCAGGACGCGGCGGAACCGGTAGCCGAGCTTCGAGAGCAGGAACGCAGGCATCCCCGGGATCGTCACGAGCATAGCGAAGTGGGAGAAGTTGTCGGGCGACTGAAGGCCGAGCAGGTCTTCGTACGCCTCCGTGAGCTCGTTATTTGGGTTCAGGAGCGAGTTCGAGTGGTAACCAAACGCCGACTCGCAGATGATGTCCAGGGTCACCTTGCTCACTACCAGACGACGCGGTTAGCGACCTGCGAGTAGCTCTGGTGCGGCACTGGCTTACTCCATTCGTACATGTTCATGACCTTCCCGCGAGAGGGATCGCCTTGCATTTGCATTTGATTCTTCATCAGGTTGATTAGGCTATCATCAAATCCGTGAGTACTGCGCTTCAGCGCCGTGAGGGTGGCGCACGAACGTGAAAATCGGGTCATAGTACATGTCCGCTTCTGCGCCGACAATCGTTTACCCCTTGGCCCTCACACGAACAACATCGAGGACTTACGAGCCATTAGGTGCGCCAGCGAGAATGCCGGGCTGATCACCTTCCGCATCTGCTTGTGAGCATCGCCCGTCGCAGTCAGAAGGCCATAGCCTGCAGACATCCCCAAGATGTTCCGGAGATACTTTGGCTAAGTCCCGGTGAGATTGGGCTAAGACTTGTCATCATCTCTGACTCACGCGGGGATTGTCGATCCAATCCGAGACGAGAATTGTGTGCAGCGCCTCCGGGCGCAGGAATGCGACCCTCTCGATGCCGATGGGGCCGACGGTGCGCACGACAGGACCGTGCTGCGCAGCCCAGGGCCGCTCAGCAAGCCCAGGCTCCTCGGCGTTGTACGTGTACACATGTCCCATGACGAAGCCCTCGAGCGGGGGGCCCGGGATGTGCCTCAGTGGGGAGACCCAGTAAGGATAGACAAAGATGCGATAGGCGGTGCGGAGCACCCAGCGCACTGAAACCGCATAAGCGATACTACAGACGTCGTCTCGGGGCAATCTTACTCACAGAGAAGGGCTGCTACGAGCGCGCGCAGGGATAGCCACGGCGTTATGACGTCCAGGAGCGTTGCGAGTGCCTGCGACGCCTCGGACATGGTAATAGCCTGTGGTCGAGAAGGGAATTGGGCAGGCTGCTGCAGTGCAAGGCTGCGTTAAATTGGGCCTTGACCACGCGGTTCAGCGGGTTTTCCGCAGTAGATGAGCGTAGGCGTAGCGCTCGTTTCGTTGCCCCACGCACGGGTGCCTTTCATGACCTTCGTGCGCAGCAGACGCGACCGTGGGCGTCTACGCACATAGCAAGAAGCAAGTACGAGAAGCTGCGGACCGGGCCGGAATTCGCACGACGCGCATCCGGTTTCGGGCTTCCTTTTACGGACAGGGAACATTCGCAGTCTCCGGCGCGCGTGACTCAAGCTTCAGTCGACTCGTCGCGCATGCTGAGTTGCCTGCGCCCGGCCCTCTTGCGCTATCCAAATAACTCGCGAACACGCGCCGTGGCCATGTCGCGCGCCATCTCCTTCAAGCGTGCCCACGTTGACCGCATCGCCATCCCAGCGCAGCCCGACATCCACCTGTCCGACACCGAGGCGCAGCTCTGCACGCTCCTCGACGACTGCACGCAGCAGCTCGCCGCTAACGGGCACCCCACCACGTGCCGCATCGCGGGCGGGTGGGTCCGGGACAAGGTGCGCGCGCGCCCGCTCTGACCCCCGCCCGCCGTCGACGACCGCGCAGCGCAGCTGCTCGGCTCTGCGAGCCACGACATCGACATCGCGCTCGCGGACATGATGGGGCACGACTTTGCCGTCGCGTTCACCGAGTTCGTGGGCGCGCAGAAGGACCTTCCCGTCAAGGCGGTCGCGACGGTCAAGGGCAACCCAGGCCAGTCGAAGCACCTCGAGACGGCCAAGACGTCTGTGCTCGGGCTCGACCTGGACTTTGTGAACCTGCGCGACGAGGCGTACGCCGAGGACAGCCGGATACCGACCACAGTCGTGCGTGCGCTGTGCTGCGTGCGTGCACTGTGTGTTCTGAGCTGTTTTTCCGTGTGCAGACGTTCGGGACGCCGCTGCAGGATGCGCTGCGCCGGGATATCACGATCAACTCGATGTTCTATAACGTGCATACACGGTCTGTCGAGGATCATTGTGGGAAGGTGCGTGCGTCCTGTGTGTACGCTAGGAGTGACTGAGCGGCCGGTGCAGGGCCTCGAGGACTTGAAGAACGGGGTCATCAGGACGCCGCTCCCGCCAAAGCAGACGTTCCTCGATGACCCGCTGCGCGTCATTCGATGCGTCCGGTTTGCCAGCAGGTTTGGCTTTGAGCTCGTCCCGGAGCTGCAGGAGTCCGCGCGCGACCCAGAGATTCAGGTATTCCTCGTGCGTTCGTATGCCGTGGGCGGGGGGTGATATCCCTTGTTGTTCAGGCAGCTCTGGTGCAAAAGATCACACGAGAACGGGTCGGCGAAGAGCTTGACAAGATGATGGGAGGTGTGCAGGCAAATGGCAGCGTTCACGGCCGAGGCACTGACAGGTGCCATCTAGGCCGGAACCCGCTGCTATCGATTCACCTCCTAGACTCCCTATCACTATTCCCCGCCGTCTTCCATATACCACCAGCCATTGCATCGATACTTTCGTCTGCGCCCGCAGCCTCATCACAGGCAATAGTGGCCGCCTCCGTCCTCTATACCTTCCACCGGCCCGACGACGCACTCTTCCCGCACCCGCCTCTCCACCCACTCATCCTCTCTGACATTTCCTCTTCATCCTCAATTATCCCACGACTGTACCTCGCATGCGCACTCACGCCGTACCGGGGCATCACATATACCGACAACAAACAGAAAGAGCGGCCCGCTGTCGAGGCTGCAATTCGCGAGGGTCTGAAGGTCGGGACGAAGAACCACTACCTGGACGGCATCCCCGCGCTGTTCCAGGCGGCGGAGCTATTCAAGTCGCCTGATCTAGAAGACGAAAGATTCAAGACGCCTTCTGAGCGCGTGGCCATAGGTTCGCGCGTGCTGCCTCCCCCGTTTGCCGTGGCTAATTGTACGGTCGAAGGGCTGCTTCTGCGGAACACCTCTGTGCACAACGCGATCGTCGGCGCGCACTGGACGACGTCGCTGCTATTCTCGCTCGTCCAAGAGCTCGTGGGCTGCTACGACGCGTCGAAAGATGACTTTGACACCGACGCAGCCGCCAAGATCGTCGGGACGTACAACCGCCTCGCGAGCCGCGTCGAGGAGCTGAAGCTGCAGGAGGACGTGGACGCGAAGCCGATTCTCGACGTGAGTGGGGGCCGCGTTTACTGCAGTCGTGGTCTTGACGCCTGCCGCCACGTAGGGCCGGGAGATTGTGCAGATCCTCGGCGCGTCGAAGCCGGGCCAGTGGACGGGCAAGGTCCTCGCCGAGGTCATCAAATGGCAGCTCGGCCATCCCGGAGAACCGAAGGAGCGCTGCGGCGAGTGGCTCAAGGCCGAGCTCGCGGCGGGGCGCATCTCGACGACAGACGCGGCGGGGGCACAGGGCAAGCGGCACAAGAACGTGGACACCGGGGAAGGCACAGCGAAGAAGGCGAAAAAGTAGAATTGGTGTGACATTGTGTTACATTTGAATTGGACATTGGGTGCGTACGCGCTAGGCACGCACATTACGGGGCACAGGGAGAGCTAGAGAAACCGAGAGCTAATTGTACGTATGGGCGTGATCGTGAGACCGTAGGACAACAGAATGTATGAGGGCCGGGACAACCTGAAACCATGACGAATCTACAAGGGGTACAGTGATGGTATGGAGTACGCAATGGTATGAGACAGATGAGCCAGCGTAGGTGATGTCCAGAATGCGCGAGACCGTTGATATCCACAAACGAAAGCCGGGAAAGTAGAGTCGTTAGTTTGAAGATGTGTCAATGACCATGGGGAAGTCGTAGTCCTCGTGGTAAGTAAAATCGTTGATGAACTGCTCTTCCTCAGGGCTTGGGAAGTATGGCTCTTCGATGGGTGCAGCGTGAGAGGGGGGCGTGTTGAAATCGGTGAAGTAGCCGGTGGAGTTCGCGGCCCACAGCCCCGTTGGGATCGGGTCCAGCGGGGAGAGGGCGGGCTCGGACGAATACGGTTCGCCGACGTCCAGCCCAAACGAGATGAACGACGCCTCGGGGTTGCCACGGATGGCGACCAAGTGGTTGTCCTCGTCCACGGACATGTTGCAGAGCGAGGATAGGACCTCGTCCGCCAGCCAGCCAGCTGGTATCGGCCGCTCCGACTCCGCCAGAGTGGAATTCTCGGGCTTGAGCAACTGGAACGTGTCGGCCGGGATGCCCTGGAGTGAGCTCGCGCGGTCGTATTTCTACGCGAGGGCATGGGTCAGGATGCGGTCGCAGGGAGGCCGGCGCCGGACTTACGTTAGGCTCGCCGGCGTAGGTGTACAGATCCAGCTCGGGGATCTTGTCAGTGAGCTCTGCGCCTCCGTCGATGCCCTTCATGCAGGGGCGCGGCGGGATCCCGGGCATGTCATCGCCGGAGGGGTACCCCAGCTCGGACTCGGAGGAAAGGCAGAGAGATAAAGGTGGGAGCAGGGGCCACATGAGATGAGGAGAAACGGGAGGAGTCCTGGAGGCGTCCGACATAGATGAGGCAGACAGCGACGGCGTGGGGGATCGAGACGCAGCCTCGGCGGGTGCATCGTCCAAAGAGGCGGAAGAAACGCTGGCAAAGCGCACCACCCGTTTCATGGGTGCTGCAGCCTTGCGGGAGGAAGCAGTCTTCTTCCGGGAACTGGTCGGCGCCTTGCCCTTCTGCGTTGACTTGCCCTTCTCCGGTGACTTATCAGTGCGGGGACTGGGACTGTACTTGTAGTCTGGGTGGAGCTGCGCGTGCCTGTACTTTGCGAGAGTTGCGACCTCGCGGAACGGCGCTTTCAGCGTCCGGACCTTCCAAAGCTTACCGCAGACAACGCTGATGTTGGCGAGGCTTTTCTTCCTCTTCTCCTCTTCCTCATCCTCCTCCTCCTCCCCTTCCTTCTTCTTCTCGCGCCGCAAATACTTTTTCCTGATGTACGAGCGGAAGATCATGAACGCGTTCGGGGGGCGCGGCACGTGGTTCGGATCGTTTCCGCGATCACGCGTCGAGCAGCGCGAGGTGGTACGGCCGCCGAGGAGGATGTCCACGGCGGGGCAGTCAATGATGATCTCTTCGACGGTGACATCGATAAAGGGAGGTATGAGGATGGGTATGAAAATGGGTGTGGGCACGGGGGAGACGCGAGGGGAAGAGATTTTCGCAGCTGGGCGAGAACGCGGCTTCCGAGCTTGCTTATGAGTCTTTGCCTTTGCCATGGTGCTTGGCGCGTCGGGTGCAACGGGCCGGAGATATACTTCCGGGTAGTTGTAGTAGTACGGGGGCGCTAGGATGGGGGCGCTGATGGGGGGCAAAGCGAAGGTAGCCCCAGACGCGAGCTGAATCGAGGGTTTTGAGAGATCACAAAGCGGGGCTTCCGGAGCGTGGGTGGGGAAAGCGTAGGCATTTCCAAAGTACATGTAGGCATCCTCTATAGTTCGACAAAAAAGGAAACGGAGCTGGATGAGCATCCGGCCACCTGCAGAGTTGCCGGACTGGGACCACGTACCAACAGTGCGCAACACCGGCAGAGCACTCTAGCCAGCACAGTTGCGGAAAGATTGGCGTTGCGTATGGCGGGCATGGTATTGGATGGTTATAAGATCCAAGAGTTGGCAGGATGCGAAGACGACTTCGTATTTCTCTGGCCATTTCTCGCAGGCAGCATAGGTCCCATTTGTACGCATACAGGAGGTTCGCCCTGGGGAGCGCGGGAGACTTAACCCTCTTTAAAGTCACGTTGTGGATACAACGTGGACGTATTTTGGACAATCACATCGCGGGGAGCAGTGATTACTGCTCCGCGGACGTTCCGCCACGGCTCCGACCGCCAGCATCTGGGGCGACGAAAGCTCTCGTCCGAGGGAACCTGGCACTTTAGAATCAGCACGGCCTAGTTGAGCATGTCTGATATCAACTGCACGCAAAAGATGACGGCCGCCGCATTTTTGCGGGAATTTCTGGGTCATTTTCTTTACCTTTCGCCTCCCTGTGCTGTGACGAACACGAGGCGAATTCGAGCGGATGGCTCACGCTGATTGGATCAGCGTCCCTCCAATGTCCATAAATGGCGGACAATGGGCAAAGTGCACATTGTTCTCCTTTTCCCGCTGCAGCACCGTGGGACTGAAACGGCGCAGCATTGCGGCCCCAGGCCATGAGGCAGATGCGGAGCTGGAACATTCAGGCGTCAGTCACGCGACTAGCACACGGTTCTGGACCGAGGTATGCCCCGTATTGGAGCCTGGCATTTCTGCTATCGAAGTGATCATAAGTAGCAGGAGGATTTGCATCCCCTCAGCCGCTCCCCTAGGCAATGCCGTCATAGCCTTACCTCGGAAATCTCGCGTAGCTGTGGGTGTCGAGCTTTTGCGTCGTTTCCGAGCAGGAAGGGAGACCATGGTTGGCCTACGCGAGGCGGCGTCGCTCTCGAGGCGGCCATGCCCCTATGATGAATCCTCTCTCGCGTCATCCCCTGAACCCTCCGAGTCGCGCGCTTTGGGTGCTCCCTTGGCTCGTCCAATCTTCTCGTTCCGCCGCCGACTGCCGGCGATCATATCACTGGGGCGACTGTCAGCTCGACCGGCGCGGACCATCCCAATGACACTTACCGCTTCTTGATTGCATCGTTCCTGCCGATTCTCCGAGCCGGGTTGACAGCCTCGGCACGCTTCACCTTGCCCATCTGCTTGCGTTTCATCTTTGACGGTTTTGGTAGTTTCAGTATCCATTCTGGAACTTGCGAACCTGATTGGAGGAGGACATTCGCTATGCTGTTACAGTAGACTCCTTGAGCATGACGATATGCGTGCAGGTAAGTCGTACTGACGCTTTTAGATACGGTGCGTCTTCGTCTGTGAAATATGTCACGGCCTTTCCTTCTCGACCGGCACGTCCGGTACGACCTGGGGTAATGCATGGGATCGGCTGGACGAGCAGGAACAGTGAAGCTCACCTATGCGGTGCACGTAGCTCTGCACGCTCCGCGGGAAGTCATAGTTGATGACCTCCCTCACGCCTTTGAAGTCCATACCACGCGCCATGACTTCGGTGCTGATCATGACCCAACTCTCTCCACGACGCATTCGACTGACGGCATCGTCACGTTCCTTCCTGGTCATGCCAGCGTGGAGGCAGTCCACATTTGGCACGCCGTTAAGAACTAGTTCTTCTGCAAGGGAGGTTGCGCGGGGTTGTGACGATGTAAAGATGAGGACTGGAGGATTGTATGGTTGTGAAAGATAGCCTCTGAGTGTTGGGAGTTTCGAGTGATCATCGGCCACGTATGTGAGGGACTGGGCAATAAGAGGCAGAGGGGTGTCTCTGTTGGACATCGTGTGAAACTGGGTATTGCTCGTGGAACACAGACCGGACGTACTTCAGACCCACGACAACGCGGATGGGATCCCGAAGCATGTCCAACGCGATGCGTTCTGCACCCGCGGGCAGTGTAGCACTGAAGACCGCCTTCTGAAGGCTTTCGTGAGTGCAGGCTGCCAAGACCTCTTGCACTTGAGAGAGGAATTCTTGGTCGAGCATACGATCCACCTCATCCAAGATGAGGTGTCGGACGCTGAAGGACGACTATTAGACGAGTTGGAAGGCGGAGAGCTACGCAGACGAACTTATGCAACGAGATGCTGCCAGATTGAAGCGATGCTACGAGACGCAGAGGCGTGCTGATGACGATATCTACACACCATAAACCGGTAGCCCAGAGCGGAATGAAGCATTACGCACCAACTTTGTCCTGCACGCTCTTGTCCGCAAGAGTAGCAGCAGTCGCCTTGCTGAACAGAATGACACGCCACTTCTTCCCTTGTGCGAGCTTCAGACACTCATTGTAGATCTGGTGTGCCAGTTCCCGAGTGGGAGCGAGGACGATTGCGCGAACTCCTGCGCCGGCATCCGACTTGGAGCTCGAGATGGGTGTTTTGAGCAGCGACATGACAGGCAGAAGGTATGACAGTGTTTTTCCTGTACCAGTGGGAGAGATAGCAGCCAAGTCGCGAGACTGCGAAAGTGAGCACAGGCCCGGAGGGAGGTGGCGGGCACTCACTTCAAGCAGTATCGGGCACCCACACGATTGTATCCCCGTGGGATGCTCGCACCCGTAACGCTTCAAGTTCTCCATAAGTGTTGGCGGTATGTCGTAGCGCTCCCGGAGCTCCTCGAACGTGTTCGCGCGCTCGGGGACATTACTTCCCTTGGCAGTGACCTTGTGTCTGGGCATCGAGGGGCCAGGCTCACGCTCATCGTCCTTCTCACTGGCATTGCTCTCTTCTGCATCTTCGTCGCTGCGACCTTCGTTCTCTACAGCTTCTCTATGCATTCGTCTCTTCTTTGTACGGCCCTCCCCGGCGGCGCTGGAGGATTTACGCTTCGAGGGCCCGGCCGTCGCATATTTGAAGAAATCAAGCTCCGCGGGTAGTTCGCCCTCCTTTATTTTACTCGCACCTTTACCATCGGCATCGTTCGAAGAGGATTTCTGTCAATTGTAAGCGCTACCGCTGCCGGGCAACCACCAGGGACGTACGGTAAATAGTTTGACCTCATTCTTGAATTTCTTCTTGTCAAAACTGATACCTCCGCGCGATAATAAGTGAAAAGCCTCCATATCAACCCTTGTAAACCAAGTCTGCGATCCGCGGGGTGTTGGGGTAGGAAAGATGGGCAAAGATGTTCGGTCGGAGGTCTCGTGCCGGCGAAGAGGCCAAGTCGAAAATTCGCGATCAGGTGACTGGCATGATTGCGCACGTGCCTGACTCGGACGCGGCGCCGAAGTGAAGGAGCGAGATAAATGCGAATTTAGGATATGCGAACAAGGTAAACTATTCGATAATAGGATCTGATACAGTGGTCCGGTGGTCTGTACGAATAAAGCAATGGTGACAGGCAATTCTATCTAGCGGTGGTTCTAAGGCAGAGTAGACGGATCAAATCTATCTCTATGGGTAGGTGTGTCAAAAAAAGCACTCTCGTGTATAGCAATGTGGGTATCACGCGAGCCTAAGCGTCATGGTATCCCAGCTCTTCTTCAGTTGCTGTATGAGAAACATCAGGCAACCGTGCGATGCCCACAGCGAACCGGGACGCACCTCGAAGAAAACGAAGAGGAGGACGGTATTAGGGCCCAATCGGATGAAAGCTGGGGTCCAACCTTTAAATAGAAACCTTGGGCCCTCCTCTCGAAGTGACCGCCTGAGGATCTTCAACGGGCCGGCAGTTCCACTCTGGGTACGGTGAGATTGGCGTTCGGGATGCATGAGGTCTAAGACACACCTGGGACATGAGGCGCGATTTTATCACATCCGCGGGCGCACACACGGCTGCGGTGAGTACGTTAGTTACAAGAGTCCTGTAGCCGGTAGACGGGGAGCATACTCGTCGCAACGAGTCCTGCCAAACAGCTCGATATCGTATGCAGGAGTATATTGTCCTTTAACTCGACGTTGAGTATTGGCACAGAGCGGTGCATGAGATTAGACTTGAAGAAGTCGTAGCTGTCCCGGGAAATCCGTCAGACGGTAGGCAGGCATGTACAATGCTGCCGCACTCACGAGCCAACTTGTGAGCCCTGTGTTATAAACGGTAAGACACGAGATTTAGAGCCAATGGGGAACGACGCACGTTCATCAGAACCGCCCTTGTCTGGTTGTATCACAGCAGGGCTTCAGCAGCCTGGTAGGCACATCACACAATATCACATACTGTATTCGTTCCGACGCCTCTCGTCAAACCCTTCAGCCCCTCCGACTTGATAAGGCTCACCAACCCAGAAAGCGCGTTTGGATAGTTGTAGCGCTTCTCCGGCGGGCGCAGGGTATCACTAGTCATGCGAACGAGCAAAACGTCTGATGGCGCCGCATCAGGGTTGTCGGCAAAGCGGGAGATGGCATGAGGGTATACCGGCTGGGTTGCCCGCCACACCACCCAGACCGCCAGCGACCATTGCAGCTACGAGCAGTCGCCAAGGCGAGGCATGCCCGTCTCTTGATAGCGATACTTTCATCTTCTCATAGCTTCCAAGGCGCACAAGGGAGTATGTCATCTGTCGCAGGATGGACGCAGAGACCCCCGTGTAGAGACTACGTATCCCAGACTCGGCTATTGAGTTTCGCAGGACAGTGAGCGCGGACACAGATCCCGCTCCTGGGACGGGTCGAACAGTCTGCATTCGCCTGGGTGGTATTGTATCAGAGCGGGGAGACGGAGCACGGGAGGGAGACTGACACTTTGGTGAGGTCAAGGGGATGTGTGCAGCATGCCGCTACTAAGCATCGGATGGTTAATGAACGTATTCATGAGCCTAGAACGACCACCCACAAGAAGCTGCAACGCCTGAGTGAGCCGTAGTAAGTCAGCGCCGTCGTCAGTGTGAGAGCTCAGCGTGCTCACCTCCAAGCCTATCAAGGTAACGCACAGGTCAGCGAATGTGGGACGCGTCTGTATACGGCCTACTCACCAGAATGGATATCCCCGAGACTGCTGCGACATAGTAGGTGGAGGGTGAGTGAACGCGCGACCTGGCTCAAGTCGCTCGATCCAGAGGTGGAGGGGGTACGTCGGGGTGATGCGAGGGAAACCGGTAAGCAGACGCGTGCAGGCTCAAATTTTGCTTAACATGAATATTCGGCAACGATTAATGCCGCCTGAAGTCGGGCCCCGGGGCCGGCGCGATCGCCGTGGTGTTGATAGGAGCCGCCACGAGCATATGACATTGTTTTAGCACGTTCACGGGCGCAGGGGCTCGTATAGCACGCATGTCTGCAAGATTAATAGCGACGAGATGAGTTTAGAGCCAAGAACGAAGCACCAAGCCCTCACGAGGGCACGAGTCCGGCGTCTGACCGGAGGTCCGAGACCAATCTGAATGAATACGGAGACCGCCGAAACCGAGGCCAGGCGGGCACCGTCGCGCAAATTCCGGCCCGGCCCGCAGCTCGTTCTCGCCTCCTGCGCTATGTACGTAGACGCCCATGGTCTCGTCTGCTGCGCACGAAGGTCGCGAAAGGCACCCGTGCGTGGGCAGCGAAACGAGCGCCTGCGCTCATCTACTGCGGAAGGCCCTCTGGACCGCGTGGTCAAGGCCCAATTTAACGCAGCCTTGCACTGCAGCAGCCCGCCCAATTCCCTTCTCGACCACAGGCTATTACCATGTCCGGGGCGTCGCAGGCACTCGCAGCGCTCCTGGACGTCATAACGCCGTGGCTATCCCTGCGCGTGCTCGCAGCGGCCCTTCTCTGTGAGTAAGATCGTCCCGAGACGACGTCCATGGCGTCGCTTATGCGATTTCAGTGCGCTGGGTGCTCCGCACCGCCTATCGCATCTTTGTCTATCCATACTGGGTCTCCCCACTGAGGCACATCCCGGGCCCCCCGCTCGAGGGATTCATCATGGGGAATGAGTTTACGTACAACGCCGTGGAGCCAGGGCTCGCTCATCGGCACTGGGCTGCACAGCACGGTCCTGTCGTGCGCACCGTCGGTCCCATCGGCATCGAGAGGGTCGCATTCCTGCGCCCGGATGCGCTGCACACAATTCTCGTCTCGGATTGGATCGACTATCCCCGCGTAAGTCAGAGATGATGACAAGTCTTAGCCCAATCTCACCGGGACTTAGCCAAAGTATCTCCGGAACATCTTGGGGATGTCTGCAGGCTATGGCCTTCTGACTGCGACGGGCGATGCTCACAAGCAGATGCGGAAGGTGATCAGCCCGGCATTTTCGCTGGCGCACCTGATGGCTCGTAAGTCCTCGATGTTGTTCGTGTGAGGGCCAAGGGGTAAACGATTGTCGGCGCAGAAGCGGACATGTACTATGACCCGATTTTCACGTTCGTGCGCCCCTCATGGCGCTAGGACGCGGTGCTCATGATTGTGATGCTAGCCTGATCAACCTGATGAAGAATCAAATACAAATGCAAGGCGATCCCGCCCGCGGGAAGGTCATGAACGTGTGCGAATGGAGTAAGCCAGTGCTGCACCAGCGCCGCTCGCAGGCTGCTCACCGCGCTGTGTGGCATGTAGTGAGCAAGGTGACCCTGGACATCATCTGCGAGTCGGCGTTTGGCTACGACTCGAACTCGCTCCTGAACCCGAACAACGAGTTGACCGAGGCGTACGAGGACCTGCTCGGCCTGCAGTCGCCTGACAACTTCTCGCGCTTCGCCATGCTCATCACGATCCCGGGGATGCCCGCATTCCTACTCTCGAAGCTCGGCTACCGGTTCCGCCGCATCCTGCGACTCTTTCGGCCGCTCGTGACCGCGGCAGTCTTCACCGACGCGGCGCACCGCCTGCGAGCGATCGCGCGCAGGATCCTGGAGGAGCGGCTGGCGGGGGCGATCAGCGTCGAGGACTCGAGCACGAAGAAGGACATCATGACGCTGCTGATCCGGGCGCGCAGTGGCGACGAGAAGACGGGATACCAGATGTCTGACGAGGACCTAGTGGACCACATGGTGCCCCCCCAGACCTCCCCGCGCCGGCACACCCACGCTGACGGCGCCCTCTCGCAGCTCACGTTCCTCGGCGCCGGACACGAAACGACGGCGTCCGGCCTTTCCTGGGTGCGTCCCGTCGGACGGCCACCACCCGCAGCTTACTGACGCGCGCGCCACGATAGGCGCTCTGGCTCCTCGCGAACGACATGCGCGCGCAGCGCAAGCTGCGCGCCGAAGTGGCACCCGTGTTCCGCGGCGGCGCGCGCCCGGACTACCGCACTCTGCGCGACCTCAGGATGCTCGACTGCGTCGTGTGCGCCCCCTGTCCCCCGCTCCGCGCAGCGACTTACCCCCGGCAGCCAGGAGAGCCTGCGGCTCTACCCGCCCGTCCCCCTGATGATGCGCATCGCCGCGCGGGACGGGACGATCGACGGCATGCGCGTGCCGCGGGGGACACTACTCCCGATCCCGATCCGCACGCTCAACACGGCGCGCGCCGTGTGGGGCGCGGACGCGGAGGCGTTCCGCCCCGAGCGCTGGCTCGCGCCGCACCCGCCGGCGACGATGACGTTCCTGGCAGGCCCGCACGCGTGCATTGGGAAGACGATGAGCGTTGCGGAGATGAAGGCGGTGCTTGGGTGCGTGCGGTTCTGTTGTTGTTGTTGTTGTTGTTGTTGTTGTTGTTGGTCGGGGCCTGGTGGGGCAGGGACTGACGCGCGCTGCGCAGGGCGCTGGTTGCGAGCTTCGAGTTTGCGCCGTCGCGCGCGGGACAGCGCGCGCAGCCCGTCGCCGCCATCACGATGAGTGCGTGTACGACCAGGGTCCACCTGCGTGAGACCTTATTCCCTATTTGCAGAACCACAGGATGGCATGCCGCTGCTCGTCACACCGGTCTCTGGTGGCTGAATGATGCTTCGTCCCGGGGGTGAGTGGTTATGGGGTCCAGGCCCGCGTCGGGGTGCTAAAAGATATAGTATATATGTTACAACAAGAAAGCTCTACAAGGATACACAGCCGTGGGAAATACAAAGCAAGAGCAAAGCGATGATAGCTACGGTCTCTTTAAGACGCATCTCATACACCGACCGATGAATAAACAAAACACCCGACTCCCTTTCGGCGCTGAGCAGCGTCGCGGTACTATAACCCAAGTTGTCGTAGATCCCAGCGAGGTTGACTGAGGAGAGCACATATTCTACGCTCGCTATGTGCCTGTGAGTGGACAGCCGTGACGTGGGGTTCAAAGGGACGCGTGGAAGTGCAGGAGTTGCGTCAAGGTCATCGCTCAGTCTGAACAACTTTCTTGCAATGTAGTATGTGAGGCCGATCGTTGGTGTATGCTTAGCGTCCCGTTCGCAAGACGACGACGGCGATTCCGTCTGTTGGAGCAGCGGTCACGATCATCGCCGACACGCCAGGCGGTGCGCCGCCGTGCTGTATCATCTCGTGGAAGCACACGTATCAGCCGGAAACAGGTGTTCACGACATAAGGCACGTGCTCACGTCATAGGAAAAGCGCCGACCCCAACCCATGCCATAATCGCAGGTGGAGAAGGTCGGCAGATCACTGGAATTCCTTATGGTGATGCTGTGAGCAGATGTTATGGTGTCGAAGGCAGATGCAGGGATAATCGTTATGTCTGTGCGCGGGTCGACACCGCCATTCATGCAGATGCTAATCCATGCGCTCTATCTTGATGTATGAGCCCAGTACATAGCAATGAGGCGGTGCAACGTGCCAATTCCTCCACGTTGGATACCACTCCGCTACAGCCAGCCATGAGATCCACATATTTCTCCCTAATCCAGTGGGGTATAAACCGCCCAGAGGAGGTCCAAGTTTCGCTTACTTTGCTCGGCTTGATTGCGGCGTCGGTGGAGTAGGTGGAAGATGTCGTGTTCAGAGGCTTGAGGATGCGATCACGAACGAAGTCCACGAATCGGATCCCCGAGAGTTCTGGAACGACTTGCGTAGCAACCATGTACATCTGAATTTCGGCGCCAGATAGCGCAGATATATACAGATATGCCTGCAGACCTGATTGTTGTACAGGTGCTGCTCACAAAACTCACAAGAGGGACGCAGGTTTCCGGGGTTTCCGGTAAGACTCTGCAGGTCATGCTTGTAGGTTAGATCGTGGCTGGAATGACTGCCGAGCTTCGGAGCTAAGGTCGCGACTCGGATCCGACGCACTTTGGCAATCCGGATACATGGGACAACATATCAATCAAGTTTGCTTTTTGACTTGCCCAGGAGTCGGAAAGTTCCCAATCGCCGGGAGGTCGTCCAGCTTCGTCTACCACCTTAAACTTGACAGGCCTGGTAAAAACGGTGTCGCATTCCTTCCGCGAGCATGGTCGTCGATCAATATCCCTAGGGCCGCCGGGACGAAAGGAATCGTGCCTAAAGGTTCCGAATCAGTAATGAAAACGCAAGGAAGCCAGTCACGTACGAGTACGTCTGTAGCATCACAAATTCTTCTTTCGAGTGTATACCCCACGCACCGACTTCGGGTGGTCAACCCCTTCTAACGACAGCTAACGCCAGGCCAGGAATGTGCTCCACGTCGACAATCTTTTGAACTATCTCGCGGAACTCTGGAGTGATGACGGGCGTCATCGCCTGCGAGGGATTATGCGCGTCAAAAGTTCATTCGTTCTCAGCTGTGACGCCATCTGCAAGCCCAAACACGAGAGAGCGAGGACGGAGACAAAGGGACTGAGCTTCATCCTACGGTTTGAAACGCAGGGATAGTCTCAGCAGTGACTGGCGAAAGTACAACATAACAGGAGCATTTGCAAGTCCGAAGAGGAAGACGCTCGAGGAGGCCATATGGAGAAAGTGACGAGCATAACGACGCGCGGTGCAGGCGACTCTGCATGCGCGACTAGTCAACTGGAGCTTGACTTGGGCGCGCAGACTGCGAATGTCCTCTGTCCGTAAAAGGAAGCCCGAATTTCGTGCCGGAGAAAGCCGAAGCGTGGTCAGTTGTGTGGCCTTGTTTTTCGAAGGCGCGTCTTCGCGGTTGACTCCCACCCTCTCCCTCCTCCCACTTGCCACGCTTTCCTTGTTTCACTCTTTCCCCCTTCCGGACACCTCAAAACACAATGAGCTCACACGACAACGACGAACTTATCGACTACGAGGATGAGAACGACGTGGTCCCGAACGGCGCCACGCTAGCTGCCACCGGCGGCGCGGCGGCAGACGACGACAAGGAGAAGAAGAACTTCTCTGGCATCCATTCGACTGGTTTCCGGTCAGTCTGAACACTTTTTACGTTGCTTCTCTATGCTCACAGTCGAATAGTGATTTCCTGCTGAAGGCTGAGCTGCTTCGTGCCATTAGTGACCTTGGTTTCGAACATCCCTCAGAGGGTGAGTGCTTTGGCGCTGTTCTGTGGCATCTCGGTATTGACAAGGCCCTCAGTTCAACAAGAGTGCATTCCCCAGGCTGTGTTGGGAATGGACGTCCTCTGCCAGGCGAAGTCAGGTCACGGCAAGACGGCTGTGTTCGTCTTGGCTACGCTTCAGCAGTTGGAACCAGTCAATGGCGAAGTCTCTGTCATCGTTCTGTGCCACACCCGGGAGCTTGCCTACCAGATCAAGAACGAGTACACGCGCTTCGCAAAGTACATGCCTGACGTCCGCGTCGGCACGTTCTTCGGTGGCACTCCCGTCTCAAAAGACGCCGAGCTCCTCAAAGACAAGACGAAGTGCCCTCATATCGTCGTCGCAACTCCTGGTCGTCTCAATGCTCTTGTCCGCGACAAAGTCCTGGATGCCAAAAACGTCAAGCACTTCGTGTTGGACGAGTGCGACAAGATGCTCGAGCAGCTCGGTTAGTCACCCAACTTCAAACTCCTGCTCCCCCTCCAGTTTGTTGTTGGTCCTTCACCGGTGGAAGAATACTCCCCCGTTATCGGTGCTGTCTGCCCGCACCTATCACGCGCGTCACGCCTTCGATCCGGGATTCGGTCGTTGGGTTTAGGGTCAAGTTGCGGTTGAGGGTGCTCGCGGCGAGGGACCTTGACCGCGGAAAGAAGGCAACTCTTCGAGGGTCGACGTCATCACACACGGGAACGAATCTCGTGGTCAACGGCAGGCAGTGCCAATCGCCTGATATCCCCTTTTTTCTTTTCCGCGATTTGTTTGCCCTTCTACCCTTCGTTGGCCCGTTTCGTTTCGGCGTGTTATCTTACCTCGGCATCGCCTACCAGACATGCGCCGCGACGTCCAAGAGATCTTCCGCGCAACACCTCACCACAAGCAAGTTATGATGTTCAGTGCCACTTTGGCGAAGGAGATTCGGGTGACGTGCAAAAAATTCATGGCCAACGTCCGTTATACCTCATCACGTCCGTTTTTTATGCTGACTTGCTATCCTGTAGCCCCTGGAAATTTTCGTTGACGACGAGACAAAACTGACTCTTCACGGCCTGCAACAACATTACGTCAAGCTGGAGGAGGTCAGTAAGAATAGGAAGTTGAACGACCTGCTCGATACACTCGAATTCAATCAGGTGAGCACATACATTGTCATTTTGTGAAACCTTTTTCACGACATATGCATAGGTTGTCATCTTTGTGAAGTCTGTTGCCCGTGCTATCGAGCTGGACAAGCTCCTTGTCTCCTGTAATTTCCCGAGTATCAGTATTCACTCTGGTCTGGCGCAGGAAGAGCGGTGCGTGATCTTGTGGGCGGATGCAGGAACTTGCTGCTCACACCCGAGTCGGTAGAATCAAGCGGTACACTGCCTTCAAAGCTTTCGAGAAGCGCATTCTTGTCGCCACCGATATCTTCGGGCGTGGCATCGATGTTGAACGTGTTAACATCGTCGTGAACTACGACTGCCCTCCGGATGCTGATAGCTACCTTCATCGTGTCGGGTAAGCCTTTTTCTCGGTTCCTCCACTCCTTTGCGCCTAATGTCCGTATGCAGTCGTGCCGGTCGCTTTGGTACGAAGGGTCTCGCGATTACGTTCGTGTCGTCCGAGGCGGATCAGCAGGTGATGGGTGCTATTCAGTCACGGTTCGAGGTTGCCGTTCCTGAGCTCCCTGATCACATTGACCCCGCCAGCTACAGTGAGTATTTCGGTTCGGCTCTATGTGCAAAGCGTCTGACTGGGTTGCGTGCAGTGACTTCCTAAGATTGTCTGCTCTGCTTTGTTCCGCTACTGCACTGGTTTTTCTTTCTCTTTCTAATAAAATGTATGATCGTACGGCCGCCTTGCTGGGTACCTTGTGTGAGATACGCGAGAGGTCCGCGATGAAGCATGTGAGAGAAACCGTGACTGAATTTGGATGGGACTTAAGCGGTTACGTACCCCGGAATAGCCGTTTCTGAGCCGATGACGTAGTAGCTCTGTCATAGGCACGTTGGAAGAGCCACCTCCACCGAGGGAATTTGCCTGCAGTATGTGTTCTGTCGTCGTGGATGGAGCAATATAACTTGGACGTCATGATCAGAGCGCAGTTAGCTACGCGAATGAGAGAGTGGACGTACAGTATGGCCCGGCTCGAAGTCGAAGCTTGCGTGGGTCAAGTTATCAGTGAGATCGCGCTGCAATCAACAGGGGGCGTGGCCTGTGGCGGAATCTAGACCCCCCGCGACTTAAGCTC
Source organism: Gloeopeniophorella convolvens (assembly GCA_022496205.1). Classification (NCBI taxonomy): domain Eukaryota; kingdom Fungi; phylum Basidiomycota; class Agaricomycetes; order Russulales; genus Gloeopeniophorella; species Gloeopeniophorella convolvens. Next base: position 981,790 of record WTXD01000004.1, on the reverse strand, counting down.
GCTCTGCCAATCCCTGCTCCTTCTCCGTTAACCCCTCCGCGTCCCTACTCGCCCGCGGCTTTCTTGTCCCTAGCCTCCCTCTGGATACCTTTCTCTCGATCATGTTCTCCTCCCTCTGACTTCCCCGCCGTCTCCACGATCGTCCGGCTCCAGCTCTAATAGCCAAAAATTAACTTGTGCCTCGACCCTAGACACGGGAACCCATCACTCTACCCCTACCAGACACCACGCACCTTCCCGGACTTCGAAACGCGACGCAGCGCACTCTCAGGCCTTAATATGGAGAAAACCGTGTTTGGCGTTGCTCGCGACGATTCCAGGACTTCGCAGTCCCGCCGAAAGTACGCTTCTCCATCCGTCTCCACCACATATTTCAAAGAGGGCATCCTCTCCGTCCCCGGATACGCATTCGAAAAGGTCTGCACGTCTCGATGGTTGGCTAGTTTGTGCTCACGGTCGTGTGCAGGCCGTTCCATGGGAGGACACCGGGAGCTTGACGCAGCTCGCAGAAGGGAGCAGTCTGAAGGATGGCACGAATGTCATCGCCAAGATTGCCCCCGCGCATACGAATGCCTCGATGTGTCTGCAGCGAGAGGCCCATATGTGCGTTCCATCTCCCGAATCGCGAAGGTCTCATTCAAACATGTATGCAGCCTCGGTCGCATGCAGACCTCCCCCGAGGCGCTGAGCACGATGCTGCGATTTATCGACTTGATTTCCATCTCGCGCTCCAATGGAGACTGCGTGGTCTTGCTTCTGGTACATCCGGGACCGAACCTGCTCGCCCGCTACCTACCTCTATCTCGGATTAATGCCTTGCTGCTCGCCGACCCGACCCCTGCGCACTTCCCAGCCTCTCAAGGGGACGTTTTCATGGGGGAATTAGGTGAAGGAAGCACCATGAGAGACGTGGAAAATACGGATACAATGGATCTCGCAACCTTCTTAGAGTGAGCCCTCCCGCCTCCGCTTCTCTGTACACCGACACTCCGCACCACAGGTTCGCCATCCAGGCCACACACTGTCTAGAGAACCTGCATAGGTGAGCCGAACAACCCTCGGACACGCGTTGCCCCAATAACCCAGTGCACCAGGTTGGGAATAGTCCACAGAGAAGGTATGCCGGCTCCATTTCCCACGTCTGTGGAGCCGCTAAACGCTCTCCCGTGATTTTTCCGCAGTGCGCGCAAATGCGTATCACATCAATGTGCATTCCGGTGTGGTGCGTATCGTGCACTACGGCAACCGTTCCGTCTCGCTCGAGATGTTCGGCGGGCCGTCGTCTCTGGTCATCCAGGCCGACGGCCTGGAGGAGGAGAACAAGTCCAAGGTGAAGGAGGCACTGTGCTATCTCTCTCCAGAACAGACTGGTAGCATGGAGACAACTTCGGACGACCACCGGACGGACTTGTACTCTCTCGGCATTATGTTCTGGACGCTACTGGTTGGCAGGGGTATGCTGCCGTTCGAAGGCGGCCCGCTGGAGATCTTGCATTCCATCGCGCAGAAACGGCCAATGCCGGTGCATGAGGTGCGACGAGACGTGCCTCAGGTCCTGGCGCAGATCATCGAGAAGGCATGTGACTTTGCGTACCTGCCATCGGGCGTGGGTTTACCAGCGGCTTCTGGCTTAGCTCCTTTCCAAAAACCCCGATTCGCGATATCAAAGTGCATATGGCCTGAAATCGGATCTGCTGGAATGCCAAAAGAGGCTCTCGAGTGCCGTGTTGTCTGTTTCTGAGGCGTCGTCAGAGGTACGGCGCTTTGCAGGAGACACGATGCACTGTTTGATTTGATGGTCTTAGCTTATACCGTCTTTCGACATCGCCAAGGAAGATCGGTACACGGTGAGGCGCAACTTAGATGCTCGCACAGGGTTTCTCTGACTTGCTGACGCGGCATAGGGCTTCACGAGTCCCAACATGCTCGTACGTCCGAACGCAACACTGCAGTGAGTTTGCAGCCCGATTGACCATGCACGCCGCAGTTCGGCAGGGAAAAGGAACTCGAGACGATCCGGAACGTCATCCGGAATGCCTCGACGAGTTACTCGCGGCACAGCGTGCTCAGGGGGCCTGACCATCCGGGCTCAGCCGGCAGCCAGCGGACTGCTATTTCGGATGGCTCGCGCGAAGGGCGAAGCTCGTCCCGGTCTTCGCGGAGTAGCTCCTCTATGAAGATCCCGGGTTCGTATGAGGAGAACGGACCGAAGGCCGTTGAGACCGACTCGATGGCAACATCGCCGGTAACTACGGTGAGCGACGGGATCCGCAGGATCGCGTTGGGTGCACCCCATACTCGTGGGCCTCGTGCGCATGGCGTTGTGGTCGTTGGACCAGCAGGGTAAGCAGATACATCTCTTCCCATGGAACGTGCGCCCTAAAAAGGAGATTTCCAGAGCTGGCAAAAGCTCTCTGATCCTTGCCAATCAGGCAAAGTGGCGCTCGTACGGCCTCTGGGGACATGCCAAATTCCAGAACATCGTCACCGCCCCGTTCTCTGCAATGGTGCGCCAGCTCCGCGATTGCCTCGAGTGCTGGCTAAGCACTATTCGAATAGCTATCTTGCCTCTCTTCTGTGCTTCGCCAACTAATGATCTTCCATACTGATCTGCATCGGTTTGTTGCAATTCTCAAGATACAATTGGGACCACAGCTGCGCATCGTGCCTCTCCTTTATGAAGGTGTCCCTGAACTGCAAGATATCCTTGGTCTCTTTGACATCAGTCTTGACATACCCCAAGAGACGCTCACGACTAGCGAGCTACGCGCTCGGTTCCAATCTCTGGTAGAGAATGTGTTTGCTGTTCTTGCAGAGACGCGGTTATTTGCGCTGTTCCTTGACGACCTTCACGAGGCTGACGAGTCGTGCGTTCGAGTTGGTTACCTCATGTAGGTAGTGGTGCTGACACGCCACTACAGGTCACTCGACCTCGTCAATACGCTCGCCGGCTCTCGAAGTCGCATTGTAAGCGCCATACAGCTCCCTGCGAATGTCACACTGAAGGCCACGTAGTTGATATTCATCACACTTCGTGAGGACAAGCCGTGAGCATGTCCATTGATGTTCCGGGGCTATGGCTGACATGCGCATAGGGAGATTGTCGATCGAGTCCGATCAATGTTCTTTGGGAGGTCCAGAGTGACCTGGATCCAACTCGACCCTCTGACGTACTCCTCTGTCGCTTCGTTGACCTCGCGCACCCTGCGCCAAAGTAAAGAAAGCGTGGCACCTCTTGCTCGTCTTCTCCACGGCATATCTTCCGGAAATGCCTTTTCGGTCCGCAACCTGCTCACGACACTGCAACGCCAACGCCTGGTCAGTCTGTCGCCGTCTCGCCTGCGGTGATTGCTGAGTCGGCAAGTAGATCACGTTTGACTGGGATCGCAACTGCTGGCAGTCAGTCTTGCTCACTGTTGTGCACCGTCGACCTGGGTTGACTTCAGTTGCATAGATACGACCTTCTGGCAATCGAGAAATCTCTCTTGTCTCAAAGACTTGTGGTTGATCCCAATGACATCTCGTACCTGACGGCTCATCTGAAGGAGCTCCCAGATGATGCCCGCAAGTACCTTATCTGGGCTTCGTGTTTCGGCGCGACGTGCGTATTCAACCGCTCGGTATTGAGCATCGCCATTTAACCAATTATTGTCATTCTATAGGTTCAAAGTCACGGATGTTGCTGTTGTAATGGACCACGACGACCCGTCTGGCAGCAGCGGCAGCGACATTGACACAGAGGAAGGCTGGAGCTCGAGCTACTTCCTTCCGAAGGGCAAGGAAAAGTCAACGGGCCCGACGCGCGGGTCCATGCGCGGCCTGCAGATCGCCATCGCCGAGGGCTGGCTGGTACAGCGAGCGCGGGACATGTGCAGCTTTGCGCACGACCGGTATCGGCAGGCTGCGGAAGCCGAGGCGATGGGCCTTCCGGAAGAGCTCATTGCCAAGATGTCCTTTCGCGTAAGCCCTTTCGAATTCTGCGTCATCGACTTGTCTGAGGCGGCCTGCAGATTATCTTGATGATGCTTCACGAATCGAGTCCGGACATCTATCAGATTGCTGAGCGTGCCCAGAGGTGCGTAGCCAGCCGTTGTACTCGATGTACGCTAATCCGCGCGAAGGTGTCTGCCTCTTCTGCGCGAGCATAGTAAGCGCGAGGAACTTCTGTCTCTTTTGCTTGACGCTGGTGAGTCCGCTTGGGCGCGGGGTGCCCACGAGGTGCGTGGTTTAACATTGATGCTTTCAATGTCTGACTCAAATGCGTAGATGGCCTACCAAGCCCTCGTGAATGCACAATCGCTGCTTCCTCAGGATGTCTGGGTAACAGATCCCATTCGGACATTTTCTCTGTATACAAAGTTAGCCGAGTGAGTTGTAATAGGACCTAGCCCCGTATTTGCCGGCTTACCCGCAGTCAGATTGTCCACATGGCGAGGTGACTACCGCGGATCTGGCAGGTACATCGAGGCGTGCTACGAAAGAGCAGAACGCTCTGAGGAGAAAGCCTTCCTCCTGCGCCTGCGTTCGCAGAACAACTGGATGCGTAACGACTTCGACGCGGCGCTGAAGGACACGCTGCTAGCGCTGCACACGCTCGGCGTCGAGCTGGACCCCGCGCCGACGCGCGAGAAGGCGGACCACATGTTCGAGCACGTCAAGAACGAGATCCTCGCTGTCGGCTTTGACGCCATCCTCGCGATCCCGCGGGCGACGGACCCACGGACGGACCTGGCCGTTGCACTGCTCGGGGATGCGGGCACGCACGCATATTGGAGCTCAGGCGAGGGCTTCACGGACGTGATTGGGCTGACGGTAATGCATGCTGTTTCTTTGCGTCGCGCTCTTTTTAACGTGCCTGCTTAGACGATACAACTGGCGCTACGGTAAGACAGTGACTGGCATTGATGCTTCCGCCCCTGGGTTGACTCGCTGCGCTTCAGCTCTGGGATCTCTCCTGGGACCTCGCTGGGTTTCTTCTGGGCACTGGGAGGTATGCATCATTTGAGTCCGTGACCCGGTGACATTTTGCTCACTGTCCATGTAGCTGCAGCAGAGCGGAGGGAGCTGTATCGGTTCTCTGTAGACCTTGGCAAGCTTGCATTACGCATAGCCGATCAGCACGGAACAAACGCAGATAAGTGGTATGGATGCCCGTGTGCTAGATGGTCAGCAGCGCTGATGGCTGTGGTCAGCCGGTCCCTGGTCCTGTACTGTTCCATGGTCTCCGCGTATGACAATGTCCACATCCGGTCGAACCTTCCTCGTCTGGAAGAAGCGACCAAGTATGCCAATAGCGCAGGAGACAGGTATGTCGCCCCCCGTTCGGCTCTTCGACACGCTGAGCGTACATTGCCAGGGTATATGCGAGTTTCGCGAATTTCTACGCTATCCAAACGAGACTGTTTATTGGCGAACCACGTACGTCTTGTTCCAGATTCAGAATCTCGGGCGCTCACAGTGGGACGTTCAGTGGACGATCTCGTCAGCTCAGCGGAGGAGGTGCGTATATCTACTATCCGACCGCCTCTTTGTGCTCACACCTTGATGCGCTCAAGGCGTACAATGATATGAAGCAGTGGCCTCAAGGGGAGCTTGCGATATTTGTCCAGGGTAAGCTGCACCGTTCGTTGTTCATCAACAATTTACCGACGTCGTCGGTAATAGGTTTACTGAACTGCATCCGCGCACTTGGCGGGTACACGGTCAATGATTCTGCGAAGACAATCTATGCCACAGAGACATTTGATGAGGCCGATTACCTCGCGAAGATTCCAAACAACCATAGTAACACTCTCATCGGGTTGTCTTCGTGAGTCGAGGCCACTCTCTGCCGTCTCCGATGCTCACACCTGCCACCAGGTATAATGCATACAAGGCAAGCCCTACCGATCTCGTTATGACCCGCTTTTGTTGACACTAGCGACAGGTCGTCGCGCTGTTCAACTTGGGCTATGTCCGGGAAGCTGCTGAGCTTGGGTTTTCCATTTACGAGACCCGAGACCGGCATCCGAAGTCAGTCCGAGACTTGCCCATATCATGACATTAGTGGGTATCTGATCATGCATGTCCTATACAGCCATCGACATACCCGATACGCACTCTTTTTCCACAGCTTGGCGATGATTGCTTGCATTCGGGAAGAACACGTTACTTATGAGCTACGCGCTCGGTATTTTGACCAGGTTGAAGCTAATCAGGCCTATATCCGCCGGTGCGTCGCGCATTTGGTTTATATTGATGGTTGCTCATTGAGCACGCAGGTGGCTGTCTCCAAGTCCCGTCAACACAAGTACTTGGGTTGCACTTGTGGTAAGTGGACATTTCAGCATATGTACATCGCGCGCTAATCCACCATCGTAGGATGCTGAGCTCTCGTCCCTTGAAGACAGCCGAGACGCTTTCCAATTATACGATGTCGCTACCAGGTTAGCTTTTGGTGGCCTGTCTGTCATGCCGCTTTGCTCATGTCATTCAGGCTGGCTGCCAATCATGATTGGCCACTGGAGGAGGGCTGGGCGTTGTATTTGGTTCGTGTGGCTTTTCATTTGGCATTGTTTCCCCAAGGCTGACCCACTTCATAGCAAGGGTCACACTTCATCCGCTGTGGCGTACATGGTTTGGGCAATGAACTGCAACGCCGGGGCATCGCGCGTCAACGTCAATGGGGAGCCCGGGGGATCGTGTAAGTCACCCTGTGTATCTGTGTTCCTGCACCACTCATGATAGACGTCCAACAGGGCATGTCTGTCGGCCGGCGTCAGTCCGCAACCCCCGAGCTTCACCAAGAGGCACACAGTCACCATGGATGTGGGCGTGCAGACCGACAGCATCATGATCAACGGCCACAGGACAATATATGATGATATCAGGTCTGACTTCACGGAGGAAGCGGCTGTCACCAGTCTACCGGCGTCTGCTCTTGCCTCCGTTCTGAAGTGGAGTAAAGACATCGCCGCCGATATTCACTTGTTTTCCGGTATGTCAACTGTATATACCTCTCCAGGAGGAAGGTCTGAACTGGGTACAGCTTTGCAACGACTCACGGAGATTGCCACGGGTAGGTTTAACCGTTGTATATTTCGAGGTTTCTGATCCTCCGACAGAAACGTCTGGGGCACAGAGCTCCTGTATCGTCATTACAGGTACGGGTGGAGAGTACAAGGTCGCGACCAGTATGGTGCCGCCAGGCCCCTGCATAGTCCACGAGTACGTTGGGCAAGGTGATAGCTCTCGGCTGGTACTGACTCCGTGAAGGAATCCCGTATCTGTTCGGGCTATCGACGATCCGCTGCAGAGGGCCATCATTCAGCACTGTTCGTATCAATCTTAAAGTTGGTTTGCTTACCTAATGATACCCTCGCAGCGCTAAACACGAAAGAGCGAGTCGCGTATGATGACGTGTCCTCGGACTCGCGGTTCTCCTCAGAAGCACGCCAGAGCCCGTATCGGTCTGTGGTGTGCTTGCCAATTTTAGCAATCGTGGGCAAACATTCGGCGCCTTGTACTTGGCCTCGAAATACGTGTTCTCTCAGAACACGATCACACTGCTGACGCTGTTATGTCAACAAGCTAACATCAGCGTCGCGAATGCGCTCCTCTTCCGCTCGGTGCAGGCCGGGACTAAAGAGAACCTCAAGATGATATCTGCACAGAGAGAGGCGCTCGAAGACGCCAGGAAGAGTCGTGAGGATGCTTTGAAGGCGACGAAGGTCTCTCGTGCTTTCTGATATGTCAGCGCCACCCTCTTCTGACATGGATCCGCAGATCAAAAGCAATTTTCTTGCGTCGATGTCGCATGAACTTCGCACCCCATTCAGGTATGGTTAGCAGCTTCCTATCTGACGTATGTTTATCGTTAGTAGCTCTTTCTATGGCCTACTCGATATCTTGAGTGGAACAGAGCTGAATAGTGGGCAGCGAGAGATAGGTACGGCACCCTAGCCCATATCCCTCTTGCTGAGGCTCATCGTGATGCAGTCCAAACGGCAAAGCAGTCGTGTGAGCTTCTGCTGAAGGTGATTTTTGTTGTGGGGTCTGCTGTATCCCTCCGCTAACCCCACCTAGATCATCGACTCGATTCTCGACTACAGTAAACTCGAAGCATCCGGTTCGTACTTTCGCCGTCCCCTCTGGGATTTTCTATTGAACTTCGTGTTCTAGCTCTCAAGCTTGAGTTCTCGGGATTCTCGGTCGAAGATATCATCGCTGTGAGTTCACAAGCGTAGCAGAATGAGGGAGGCTCTAAACTCGTGTAGGATTGCTTGGAACTATTGCTCCCTACGGCTGCCAAGAAATTGGACCTCTCTTTTGACATTGATCGTGAAGTTCCACCTTGTACGCACTCTGCACTTCAAGTTGCACAGCACATTTGCTGAATTCTCGGTTTTAGGGGTGGAAGCGGATTACGCCAGGATCCGTCAGGGTATGCTCACGGCAATCTCATCTGTTCAAATCTGACGTCTTCTCAGTGTTGATGAACCTCATTGGAAACGCTGTCAAATTTACACCAGGCGGATCGGTCAAAGTCCTCTGCTCCGTTGACAAGGAAGTTCTTCCTAACAAGTCGGGCGACGTGAACCTGAAATTCGTGATAGAGTGAGCCTTGATGCGAGCGTGCTTGGGAGTTTACTGAACCTGTAATAGGGATACCGGAATCGGCTTGTCATCAAGCGACGTCGACCTTCTCTTCATACCCTTCCAACAGGCTGATAATTCTTCGACCCGTCGCTTTGGTGGCACTGGTTTGGGTCTTTCAATATGTCGGCAGCTGGTCAAGCTCATGGGCGGCGTGATTGGAGTACACTCTGAGTTGGAAAAGGGTTCTGTGTTTTGGTTCACGATCCCTGTCAAGATTTTCACCTCGGAAGACTCCCAGAAGGTTGGTCTGATTTCTTTGACCTCTATCCAGTGCTAACACACGGCAGACACTGTCGGTCATTGAACGCGTGCACACCCGCCTGCTCAAGCCGCGCCCGCCAAGGATATTGATCAACTCCCCATCTAATGCTACCACTTCCTTCCTCACCACCGTATTCGAAGCTTTGACGTATCCGCCGTGTTGACGGTGCAAGACCTCGAAACATCACTCCGTACTGTCGAGTCATTCAATTCGCCACTGGATTGCATCATCTTGGACCACCAGGTTGAAGCGACAGCTGACGGCGTAGCTGGCTTGCTGGAAGCTTTGCAACTGCCGATGCTCAAGGACACAAAGATCATCCACCTGTACACCCCGGTTACCGACGCTATATCAGGTCACCCTGTCCTCACTAATACTATCCCCGGCGTTACTCGTATGACGAAACCACCTCGAAAGGCCCGTCTTCTCCGGGCCCTCGCCGAGATCAAGCACTTGCCGCTCGAGGTTTATGCCGGCTTGGGCTCATCCGCAGCTTCGACAGTCGAAGAGACACCGGAAGCTCAGCGTATGCTGTACGGGAATGTCCTCATAGCTGAGGGTGAGCAATTTAACACCCACATGGTCGCCTCCACTGACGATCGATTGCAGACAACCCTGTTGCTCAAAAGTTGCTCGTGAAACAACTGCAACGCTTTGATCTGAATGTTGTCACCACCTCCAACGGGGAGGAAGCCGTCACAGGCAAGTGGTCAGTGTATCTGGTGCCTTCTCTTCTCATGTCGTACGCAGAATGGGAACGGCATGAGCCCGGCTACTTCAGTCTCGCCATGTTCGACCACCGTAGGTGTCGTCTTGCAAATGACTGTGCTCGTCTGATCTGTCGTCGTCAGATATGCCTATCTGTGATGGGGTTGAGGCTGCGAAGAGGATACGATCACTTGAAGATCGACGAAAATTGTCCGAGATCCTGCCCAGTACGCACTTTTCCCAGGCCTTCCGGGAGATTTGCCTAACTTCAGCCCAATACAGTTGTTGCATTAAGTGCGGACTGTCAAGATTCCACGAAAATGCTTTGCCTCAGCGCTGGGATGAACTCGTTCTTCAGTAAGCCCCTCAAGAAAGGTGAGTCACAAGCGATTCGCCAGAGTTACCTCGCTTACCCGTCGCAAGGCGATCTCGCTTTACTTCTCACGATGTATGGTACGCCACCACAAGGCGACCAGAACTAACGCCTCTCCGACTCGCTCTGTTTCACGCCCGTCTCTCTCATCTAATATAGTCTGGCATCCACACACGCTCACTTTGTCATACTATCCACCACATCTGCATCGTCGTTCGGCTTGGGACATCTGTATTTTATATATCCCCACTTCGATATATACTGCACGATATACCCTATCTCGGATCTTATGTATCTCTGTAGAATCCACGTATCTTATCTTTCACTCTTCGCCCTTGTTGACACCATATCCACGCCGGTAGCTTGTATCATTCCACTCCTATGTGAGAAGCGTCCTTTTCAAACGCTAGTCATTTCCTTGGTCGATGTCGCAGATTATCACTGATGATGTGGCGAGACAGACGAGCAAAACACTCAGGGAAAAGAAACGAGCTTATGTGATACAATCAGTACACCACAAGCCATTCGAGATAGTGGCAGCAGGTGCTGCCATATCGTAAGTTTTGGTAAATCGCTCTAGTCGCTCTCGCTCTCCTCATCGTCTTCTTCTGCCTCGTCGTCGATGAACCCATTGAGCTGAGGGCCCTCGTCTCCCTCACTATCCTCCTCGTCGTCGTCGTCCTCATCGTCGTCCTCTTCTTCGTCGTCGTCGTCCGCGTCGCTGTCGTCGTCGTCCGGTCCGCTCTCGCCACCTAGCTCGACGTCCTCGATGCTGCCAACATCGCTGCCCTCCTCGAGCTCGACGTCCATCGCCTCATCCACGTCCTCATCGTCGCTCTCGCCCTCCACGTACCGCCGCGGCGCGCGCGCGCCGGGGGCACCCGGGGGCGCCTTGCCCTTCTTGCCGTCGTGCGTCAGCGGTGCAGGCGCCGCGGACGCGCGGAGGTCAACCTGCTGCAGGATCATGTCGAGCCGGCCCGAGAGGGAGAGGAGCGATTCGCGCAGCGTGAGACGCGCAGTGAGCGTGGCGTGCAGGCCGGCGAGGCGCGCGACGAGGTCCGGCATCTATCCGCGGCCAAGTTAGCACTCATTAGAGCGGGAGAAATGGCGACCGCACTGTCATGAGGTGCCCGCTGTGCACGACGAGTACGGTGCGCACCCAGCGCACGAGCACCGCTGCGCGCTGGCTGCTCGGCGCGGCGGCGCGGCCGAGCCGCTGCACGCACGCGCCGAGGAGCGGCACCGCGAGCTGCGGCGGGAGGCGGCGGACCGTCTGCGTGATGAGCGTCGCGTCGCTGTGCGAGAGACACGTCTCGAGCAGCTTTGTGTCGGCCGAGTGCAGCGCCTGGATGAGCGTGCGCGTTAGCGTGATGGAGCTGGGCTGGGCTGCACGTGGCGTGCGCGCGGCGGGGGGCACTGCGCCGTCGGATTCGTCGGAGTGTTCAGCGTCGGCAGGCGCAGCGGAGGGATCAAGGGCGGTCAGGCGTTGGCCCAGGGAGAGCTCGGCGAGGTCCACGTTGAGGTGGCCCTCGAGGTCGGCGAGGTCGTCCGCGGACGCATCTTGCGCCATCTCCACGCCGCTGTGGACGGAAAGAGAAGTTGGCTCGGTATATCGCTTGTTGGAAACGGCCTGGAAAAGACTATCTGTCATGAGGGTCGGTGCGCAGGCGAGAGCTGGCGTACGATAGCATCCTCCTCTACGCCCACCAAACCTGCGCTCGCATCCTTGTGGACGACGCTGACATCCTGAACGAAGTCGCCTGATTCATCCAGGTATTGCTGGCCGGAATATCGTCAGCTTGAACTTGCGAAGGAAGGTAGGAGCCACCCACAATGACATCAAACACCGGCTTCACGCCGCCAGCGAGCCACGCAACACGTATTCGACCCTCCTGCTCAAAAGCGGCGCTGACGACTTGTGCAGATGCAGTACTTTGCTTGAACGAGATCATTGCTGATGATCTTGGTGAGAGCGTGACAACCTTCTCCTTGTTCTTTTTGGGTGTTTTTGTACTTGCGAGGTCGGCAGAAGGTGCGAACACTGAAACGCGACCGGATGCAGAAAGGACGAGCAATGTGGGGTTATCGTGCGACTGAGAGAAAGATATATGCCTTGCGTCTGAGTCTAGAGGAGCAGATGCAACAAGCTTTCCCTCGGCACCCGAGACCTGGGGCATCTCCCATAATTGGACATGGCGATCTGCCTCAGCAATAGAAGCAAATATTCGTGGGGTTTGGCCTTCAGATCCTGCAGGCTGCCACCGCAGAGCCGTGATACTCGATGCATGGCCTGTGAAGCGGGCTTCCTCCGTGAGCTTTTGTGACGCGGCGAACGGGGAATCAGAGGGAGTAGAAAGTAGCCGGATGCTGTGATGTGCGAGGAGGAAGGAGGTGTGTTCTGGCTCGGAACCAGGACGGAGAGATAGGGAAGTCCCAGGAGAGCGGTCGTCAGTCTTGATGCTTGACAAGAGTTCGCCCGACTGCGCATTCCAGGTGCGAATGGAACTGTCCGCACACGACGTTACAAGAGCCAACGGGACGCCTGGCACATCGATGGAGGAGTCCAGGGAGAGTATGGGTGATGTACTGGACGGGTGAGACAGAGTTCGGAGAACACGTGCATGGGATGGAGAGAACACGATGACAGAACCTGTAGAGAGGCCCAGTACAACCACCGGCGCTGCCTCCGATTCTGCCTCGGGTCGTGCAGCCAGCGAAGCGCGTTTCTTCCGTTTCTTCCGCGGCGCGGAGTCTTCGGATTCTGGTGCATCGTTTCCAGATTTTGAGGGATAGGACGCCCAAGACAAAGCCGTGACGCGCGCAGCATCAACAGTATATTCGGAGACGCTTCTCCCTGTTGCGGTGTCGTAAACGCGTAGGCGATGCTTGTCTACAGCAAGAGAGACATATGCGTAGAGGTTCGGGGACGGAGAGAAGGCTGAGAGGGCGGCGACAGATGAGGTGTCCTCCACTGAAGGTTGCAAAAGCGCAGACTTTGTAGCAGGGCGGCTCTTGGGAGGCTTGTTTTTCTGCTTTTTAGAGGGTGTTGAAGCCATTGGGTTCATATAGCGGGCGCTGCAGAGTTGAGCGTGCTCACTCGCTCTCCAAAAATTGACGTCACGTGCTGGAGACTTGTGAGCTTCCCGGGCCGATCCGATGGCGCTGGGACCATTCACCGCTATTCACCGACCCTCAAAGTGCGCGTCCGCGCCGGGTTCAGTTGCACTTGTCTCTCGCTCATCCCATCTCGCCCTCCGGGGATCCTCTTCTATCCTCGCTGTCAACCCGGATTGACCATCGCTTTCCCGTCTATCTCTGTTGTACATTAGCTGTTACAGCCTTTCTTACGACGTTGTAATGAACTATATTCAGGTAAGTCCCCAGTTCATCCCGCTTCCGCCACATTAATCAGTCTTGTTTGGTAGCTCGAGAAGCTAGGCGCGTAGTCGGATTTTGTAAAGCACAACAGTATACTGATCCTTGACCGCCTTCTCAGGCGAAGGAACTTACGCCACAGTGTACAAGGTATGTCAACTCCCTTTCCATGCACGCCGGCATCTAAACATCTCGTTCTATTCAGGGTCGTTCCAGAACCACGAATGAAATTGTGGCACTAAAGGAAATACATCTTGATGCCGAAGAGGGCACCCCGTCTACTGCGATCCGAGAGATCTCGCTCATGAAAGAGCTCAAACACACCAATATCGTCCGCCTTCATGATGTTATCCACACAGAAACGAAACTCGTCCTCATCTTTGAGTACTGCGAGCGCGATCTCAAAAAGTACATGGATGCTCATGGCGACCGCGGTGCCCTCGAACCCAATACCGTCCGGAGCTTCATGTACCAACTCCTCATGGGCACAGCCTTCTGCCATGAGAATCGGGTGCTGCACCGTGACCTGAAGCCCCAGAACTTGCTGATCAACAGGAAAGGGGAGCTCAAGCTTGGAGACTTCGGCCTGGCACGCGCCTTTGGCGTCCCTGTGAACACCTTTTCAAACGAAGTGCGTGGTATCTTCTTTGAACCGATGTCGTCTGACGACAACCAAGGTTGTAACTTTGTGGTACCGAGCTCCGGATGTGCTCCTCGGATCCAGAACGTATAGCACCTCAATTGATGTTTGGTCATGCGGGTGCATTTTCGCCGAGATGATCTCTGGGGTACCTCTTTTCCGCGGCAGGGATAATGCAGACCAACTCCTGCACATCATGCGGCTTATCGGCACGCCTGATGAGCGGACCCTTCGCAAGATGGCCACAGATTCGGTACGTTTGCGATCCAGAAGCCCACTACGTCATCGCGAGGCTCTAACGTTCGCCCAAAGCCCGAAATCCAAATCAAGCAATGGCCCAGGTATCCCAAAATCCCGTTCCAACAAGTCCTTCCGAAAGCGTCGCCACAAGGTATGATCTCCGTCCTCACATCTCGAACCAGAAACTCAGATTATTGCTCTCGTAGCCATTGACCTCCTTGAGCGCCTTCTCCAGTTCGATCCGTCGAAACGCATCACGGCGGCTGAAGCCCTCCAGCACCCGTACTTCACTTCCGGTGGTACAGGCACAGGCAATAATCCGATCCCTGCTCCCTACCCGTCAACCCAGCAGACTGTCCCGATACCTCCGCCGCCAGCGCCGGCTCAGTACAGCTACCCGCACCCTGGACAGCCCGTCAACGGAGTCGTGTACTCGAACCCGCAGATTGCACAGATGTCGCAGCCTCAGCAAGCGCAGCCCCAGCAGCAGCAAAGCGCCTTCGGGCAGTACCCTGCTGGGTATGCCCACGGTAGTCGATGACCGTCTCTTCCCGACTCTATGATGTGATCACCAGCTAGAACCTGTCCCTTTTATGCCTCGCTTTGTCTCTTGCATGATGGATGTATGGCGGAGAAGTTTACCTGTGTACACAATATAAGTTTCCCATTCGCATATACCTCGTCAACTGTGCGCTGTATCGGCGCTGTGCTTCCATCCAGCGCTGTATGTCCCAGTCACAGACAACCGCTTCGAAAGCGCCGCCGTGTAACGTGCGCGTGCGCGTGACCAGTTGTCGCCGGTTGACCAAACGCCGGTCGCACGCTCCTCAGCGGTCTGCACGCTTATCATCATGAAGTTTCTGCTCCCCGTCTCGGACCTGAATCACCCTCTTTCGGCAGGGCCGCCAGAATCTTGGGCATAGTTTGCTGTAGTCGCGATGCGCTGTGCTTGATATGCCCAATGTTGTCGGCAGTGCGTACATGTCAGGGTAGGGCTTTGTTATAACTGATGGCAAACCGATGGGGTCGTTGCGCTGGCCGCTTTTGTCACTGGCAGTAGGCGCCCGCCTACAGTCATTGGGCCATATACGTAGGCTTCCTCGAGCGGGCACAGAATAAGAAGAGCACCCGTCTGGTCCATCCTGTTATCCGCCACCCCTGCACGGCTCCAGATGAGGTCAACGTGTCTCCGCCTCGTCTTTCTCCTGAGCAGCCTTGCACCTTACGCCTTCGCTTCTGGAGCACAGCAATCGCCTCTCTCGCAGCCCTCCAGGGTTCCGCAGCCTATCCTCACGCCTGAGTTCACACGCGCCATACAGGAGATTCTCGACAGTTACGGTGTCCCAGGTCTAACACTCGCTGTCGTTCGTAGAGATGGCCCGACAGAGCTAGGTGCGTGGGGCATCAAGTCTGAAGACGGCGCTGGGATGACTACAGATGTGCGTAGGTCCTGTCATCTTATCGTGGTGCATGGTTTCCAATGATGATGCTAGACATTATTCAACATCGGCTCATGCTCGAAAGCCTTCCTATCGATCGCAATGGGGATCCTGATCGACGACTTCGCGCATGGGCGCAACGCGACGCCGCTCCCTCCGAGCGTGACGTCGCTCACCTGGGAAAGCAAACTGGCAGATATCCTTCCGGATGACTGGGAGCTCATGGATCCTTGGGCAAGCAAAAAGGCTAGTCTGATCGACATCCTGTCTCACGTCTCCGGCATGCCGAGGTGTGTTCCATGCATGTTCCCTGCATACATATGAAACTCATCTGTGTGATGCCAGACATGACCTTTCTTACATGGGGAACGAAAGTACCAGAGGCTTGACGAGGAACTTGAGGAACTTGCGTCCCTTGTATGAACTGCGGGAGAAGTACGAGTACAACAACCAGGTCAGCCCCGTACATTGTTGTCGTCGCCCGGGTCTGAGACTTCTTTCAGATGTTTATGGTGGGATCCCACGTTATATCACTTTACTCGGGCATGCGTTTCAGAGACTTTGCGAGGGAGCGCATCTTCGAACCTCTAGGCATGAATCTGTCCACATATTCGATGGACGAGGCCATCCGGTCGGGAAAGGCGACCGAGACTTGGACTTCCTTTGGTCGCCTCATACCCTCTTGGCTGAAGGAGGAATACGTTGATCTCGTGGCAGGCCCTGGGGGAGTAGTGTCCAATGTGGAGGAGCTGGTAAGTTCTTGCCCTCGGGTAGGTCATTTGGGTCAAGATGCTCCTCCTCAATGGGGGTGCTAATCCTGATACCAATGCGACAATTATCTCACCTGCATCATTCGACGTTGTGACATCCGCGCACGCTGTGGTCAGTGGTGGAAGTCGTTCACCTGACTTCTCTATTATGGGTTATGGGCTGGGATGGAGTCGGTTCTCCTACATCGGGCGCGATGTAAGTGGACGCACCAACGGTCGCCTTACCAACATGCTGACTCTCGATTGTAGATGATACAGCACAACGGAGGCACAGCAGGAGTCTCTGCAGTCATCACTGCCACTATCTCGGACGGAGTAGGTATTGTTGTGCTCGCGAACGCTGATAACAAGCAGAATCCCATGACCGACATCAGTTTCACCATTGTCAAAAGGCTGTTCGGTTTCGCGGACGCTCCCCTGCCAGAACCAGCACTAATCACTATTACCCCTACTCCCGTCGAGCGTCTACCCTTCACGGTCCCAACACCCTTTAGTATATGGAATACGACTCAATTCGCGAAGTCTGTCCTCAAACCCCCGGAGAACATAACTTCCACGTGTATGATGCAAGCACCGGAACCACCGCGTGCGCAGCTCACGGGCACATACCACAACGATGGATACGGCACACTGACCCTGTGTGACGGAACAAGCTCGTCTGAAGTCTGCAGAGCCGTGGTGGAGGACTGACGGTCGATCGACCCCTGCCAGTGCCCAGGAGAACGCCTCACCCGCCTTGTCGCATCGTGGTCCAGCGCATGGAGCACTCATGCACTCATGCAACCCATCAAAGGGACGCAATATAGGATGCGGGTGGGTAAGATCTACCCTCAAGGATATGGTAAAGACAAGACGCCCTTCTTCTGGCTGAACAGGTGGGCCCAGGTGGAGTTCGTCGTGAGAGACGGCGAGG
This sequence comes from Gloeopeniophorella convolvens, assembly GCA_022496205.1. Lineage (NCBI taxonomy): Eukaryota > Fungi > Basidiomycota > Agaricomycetes > Russulales > Gloeopeniophorella > Gloeopeniophorella convolvens. The sequence continues at coordinate 964,433 of WTXD01000004.1, read as the reverse complement.
TCGCCGGGTTCGCGATATTCTTCGACGAGGAAAGTGAACCGCGAAAAAGGGAGCCGGTAGAAGAGACGTCTAGTGTATGGTTCGTCAAGCGTGCATAGGTCCGTCTCGCGGATATTGTTTTGACCGTTTGGGATCTGATGTGTCCGATTGTCTGGCACGCGCAGTACGCGTAGAGTAGCCATTCTGGTGTATTGAGACGTGAATGTGACTCGACGCAAGCGAACAGTCCTACAATGTATTGGGAATCCGTAGGCCCACTCTATGCGCTCATGGTGTTAGCCGCTGCCTGGCTGCCATGTGCTGGTCCGCACAGAACGCCGATTCGCACGACCATAGCACGCACGTGTGTCCGACCCGTCACTGGCAGTTGGTCTCCGAGTGCTGCGCCTCACATTCCTCCAGGGCCCACTGGTACGCAGTCGTTGCTACCGTTCGCTGACCATTCATGGTACGTGCTCAGTTCCTAGAAAGCGGAACAAAACCTATCCAATCCAATTGCAGCTTCCCACGCGCATTAGAACCTTGCTGCGGACCCGACACCTGGTTCTCCTGACAGGAAATGTATGCTGCGCCCTCCCACCTTATAAGAAGCACGTCGGGCCTCCGTACAAACAACCCTCTCGGACCAGCTGCCGAGATGAGATTTAGGCGTCTTCTCCCCCACGCTATTGTGGTGTATCATGCTGTAGGGGCCGTTGCATGGGGGGATCAGCAGCCCTTGATCTCAGAACCCAGTGGAGCGGCCACACCTATATTGACACCTGATTTCTCGGAATTTGTGCAGAGGCTCATCGAGAATGGGAAAATCCCAGGCTTGACCGTGGCCGTTGTGCGCAAAGATGGACCGACGGAACTCGGTGCATGGGGGATAAAGTCCGAAGAAGGTGCTGCTATGACCTCCGATGTACGCCGACTGCTAGTATCTGCCGGAGCTTTAATGATGACGGAGTAATACAGACGCTTTTCAGCATCGCCTCTTGCTCAAAGGCCTTTGTCTCTGCGTCTCTGGGCATTCTGATCGATGACTTCGCGCATGGACGAAATGTCACGCCTCTGCCCACAGGCTTGTCCTCGCTGACTTGGAAATCCAAGCTCGCGGATATCCTGCCCCATGACTGGAAGCTTTCGGACCCCTGGGCTAGCGGGAGTGCCAACCTCATCGATATACTATCTCACGTATCTGGGACAGCGGGGTAAGCTCGTACGATGGTCTTTATGTGTCCCTACGTCAGATGTTGTCTTCAGACACGACCTCGCGATCAAGCAGACGGACACGGTGCTTGACGTGACGCGGAACCTCCGGAACTTTCGTCCCTCATTCGAGCTCCGTGAGAAGTGGTATTACAACAACCAGGTAGTCTCGTATGTGATACCCCGTATGCCCCTCTGATGCGGCAGGTAGATGTACATGGTTGGCGCACATATCGTCTCTACGTTGTCGGGGACTCGTTATGTAGATTTCGTCAAAGAGCGTATATCCAATCCCCTGAAGATGAATCATACGACATATTCGGTTGGCAAAGCTGTCAAGACAGGCAAAGCTACCGAGACATGGACCTCATTTGGCCGTCTCATACCTCGATGGCTTACCGAGGATTCCATAGATCTCACGGCTGGGCCTGGTGGCCTGATATCCAACGTCGAGGAGCTGGTATGTCGAAGAATCTTGAACTGCTTTGTGGAAGTTGGCTTACCTTCTGGCCCCCGGACAGGCCCTTTGGGTCAGAACTTTCTTGAATGATGGGGTGAACCCTGCCACGGGAAAACCCATTATCCCAACTGCGGCCTTCAATACCATCACGTCTGCTCAAAGTATCATGAAGGGGAGCACATTCGGAGATCCGGAGTTGTCTATCGTAGGATATGGCCTAGGTTGGACCCGTTTCTCTTATCTTGGACACGATGTCAGTACAGTCTCCTCTTCCCTGGACGGGTACAAACATTTTTCCACAGGTCATTCAACATAGCGGTAGTTCACCCGGTGTATCGGCTCTGATCACCGCCGCTCTTTCGGATGGTGTTGGTATCGTTGTTCTCGCAAACGCGGACGAAAAGGACCAGCCTTTGACCAATATCAGTTTCATGATTGCCAGGAGGGCTTTTGGCATTGCGGAACCCCCTCCCAGCAAGTCTCATGCGTCCCGAGCCCCGGGCCAGTCGCAACCCACAGGCGAGGAATTTCAGTCAAGACCGACACCCGCAGACACGTCCTCCCAAGTAGATTTGAGGGGAACTTATCACAATATCGGTTACGGCACGAGCGAATTGTGCAGCGTCAACAGCACTTCCAACCACTGCCGGGCTGTGTTGGACAACTTCCGCTCTTTCGACGAAGCGCTCACACAACACACGCCCGACCTCTTCGCCGCCTGGGATACGATTATGACCACCCATGCCCGCTTTACACCAATCAATGGTGGCCATGAGATATTGATAGGTTCAATCTATCCGAAGGGATACGGAAAGGATACATCACCCTTCACGACGCTGAGACCTGTGGCGTTCGCCGAGTTCGTGGTGGAAGGCGAGAGGGTCATCGGGTTCGGCATCCGCGGCATTACCGACGCAAGGACAGGAGGGATAGAGGAAGCCGCAGATGTTTGGTTCGTAAAGCAGAGATAAACCCCATAGCTAAATAATTCGTACTATCCTGACCTACGGTGCCAACTTTACCCTCTGCTTGCTTGCTCGTTCCTCCCACGCAGCGAGTTCGGGATAGTTATGTACATGAAATGCGTGCGAAAGGAATGGAAGCTGTCTCGCAGTAAGGAAACCAGCTTGGGAACATGCCGTGGGTCGGTCACCTGAATTGCTGTAAATGCTTCTGCGGTCTGGGTGATAGCGACGAGTAGAAAAGGCGGAGGTAAGAGGTACGAGTCTGTTGGAATCGGACGTTCATGTTTCGTTTCGCTATTCGTTTCGTGGCACGCGTGCGCGGCGATAAACGCGCGCGCAGTTTGCTTTCGTTATGTTGAGTTTACAGCCCGGGCCGGCGGCCCGGGGTTTCGACCCGTGCCTCTCGTGCACGCTGTCAAGCTCGCACCGCGAGCCTCGCATCTTTATTCCCGATGGACTGCAGCTAAAACCGAACCCGTAGGCCCCTGCCGGTTGTCCCCAGATACACGCGAGTCTGACATAACCTGAGCGGAGCTGGAAGTTAAGCCCTCGACGCAGGGTCATCATCAGTTATCATCTCGTGTTGGCAGGCGGGGTCCTGCGGGGTCCCTCGGCATCAGCAACCGAAGGCTTAATTGAGACCCTGGCCTGTATTCCCGAGAAGTGGAAAAGGGCCTACGGTTTCGGTTTTAGCTGTCATGCGGCTGGTACTGTACAGTTGAGTCCGCGGGGGGTCAAGCCACCCTCCCGAGAATTTCTGTCCCTCAGTTCCGTATCGCTAGAGCGCGCGAGGACTGAGGTGAGCACAGTACACTGTTTGACCATTCGCTTGTATTTACTGAATCGCCCGCACGCTTCTATAATACCCCCGTATTTGTTCTACAGAGTCCCCCACAGAAACGTAATGCCGTTGTTCAAAGTGCCTATTCTCATTGCCTCCGCCATCGGCCTTCAGATTGCCTTCACCTCTCCCACACCCCCTTCGAAGAAGGACGAGAAGGAGAAGATAGCAGAAGACAGGCCATGGTTCGTCAAAGCATCTGAGGGCGCTCTAAAGTATATGCTCGGCCCAGAACGCGTCAGTTGGCAAGCGCGATTGAGAAGGGCACATCTGATTGCTTTTCCAGAACATCGTGTCGCTGGCCCTCCTTGCAGAGGCGGCGGCCAATTTCGCTCTAGCTATGCCAGACAGCCGTGTCTCGAAACTTATCCTGCACCTCTGCGGGCTGCAGTGCGCAACCAGAATGCCTCACCTGTGGACGTCGCCGCAATTTATTATTGGGATGTTGTCGTGTGCGGTCGGCGGTCGGATTCGCACGGTCTGCTACCGGGAGCTAGGACGGCACTTCACCTTCGAGCTCGCGATCCTCGAGAAGCACAAGCTCATCACGACAGGGCCCTATTCGATCGTTCGCCATCCCGCGTATGCCGGGGGCGTGATGAACGTCCTAGGGCTGATAACAGCTTGCTGGAGTCCAGGAGCATGGTGGAGAGAAGCGGGGATGATCAACACGATACCAGGGAAGGTGTTGGCAGTGGTGTGGGCGGTGGCCGTTGTGCACTCCATGCTCATATTCGCCCGTGCACCGACTGAGGATGCCGTGCTTCACAAGGAGTTTGGAGAAGAGTGGGAGAGCTATGCGGCCAGAGTTCCATACCGGTACATTCCTGGGGTGTTGTGAACAAGAGCAGACGGGGTACACTACCCACAGTAGCTTAGTCCGAGAATCTGCCGTTCTGTTGCTTCCGAGCAGCTGTGCGTGATGGTAGGGGCGTTCGAGGATATGAGAAAGGGTGGCGGGGTCTCAGTTGCGAACTCGGGGTCGCCCGCGATCCACGTTGATGAGTCAGCCGGCGGTACGGCAACGCCCGTACCAGGAAGAGCCGGCGGCCGCTGTCAAAGAGCCTAACTGGCTTCGTTACATGTACAGTTCCGAGTCGAAGGTACGCTCACTGGTACCGCGTACCGAGACTGTTTGGCGCGCCGCCTACGCGCCGACCGTGCGTCGTGCACGAGACATGATGCATGAACGCTTTAATTTGCGGAGCACTTACGTGACTGCACGAACCGTCGATGTGACTGCTGCGTGGCCCGGTGAGCACCAGCCCCGAGAATAGTCGCTGTGACAATGCCTTCACGAACCTAGGCCTCAAGAGAGAAAAAAAACAGCCCAATCCATTCCTAGGTGTCGCTTCTAACGCGGCCCGTTAGTGTAAGGTCCTGACATCTTGCATGCTATTTTAGCGGATACGCCGCCAGCCCCGTTTCGAGGTTCTGGCGAGTGACAGTTAACCTCCGTCAGATGTTATTCAGACCTATTTTCAATAACGGGCGCTGATATCGTTCGGTACTCTGATTGTGATGTTCCTTTGGCAGCCGTCGCTGTATGGCATCGTGCAAGTCCATCATTGGAAGCCGCCCAGAAGGCTCGACCCAGGCCAGATGTATCGCTCCTGATGCCCTTCACCGGTCACCCAATCGCCGGGACGGATTTGGAGAAGTGGACTTGCGGCCCGAGCAGCATCGAGAGGTAGAAAAGAACGAAAGGCCGAAGTAGCAATGCAGTCGTAGACACCCCCAGATGTCCCTGATCAAAGTGCCCGTTCTTGTTGCTGCGGCGCTCAGCTTCCAGATCGCCTTCACCCCTCCTGCGCCTCCCTCGAAGAAAGGAGAACAGAAGATAGCTGAAGACAAGTCATGGGTCATCAAACTGGTAGAGAGAACACTGAACAAATATGCTCTTGCACCGGAACGGGTCAGTTGCGCGCGGCATACGCCGAGGAGACTACTGATTCGCCTCGCAGGTTGTAATTGTCGGTGGGCTCCTCGCAGAGGCAGTTGCCAACTATGCCTTGGCAGCGCCGGAAAGCCCTACTTCGAAAATGATCTTGGGCTTCTACGGGTGGCGAAGCGAGAGTAATACCCTGCATCTGTGGACGTCACTTCAGTTCGTTATCGGGATGCTCTTGTGTGCCATTGGCATCGCAATTCGCAAGCTCTGCTTCCTGGAGCTGGGAAGGCACTTCACCTTCGAAGTCGCAATTCTCGACGACCACAAGCTTGTCACAACAGGACCGTACTCGATCGTCCGACACCCATCTTATACCGGTGGTGCCTTGATCGTCTTAGGAATCTTGATAGGTTTTTGGAGCCCAGGGTCATGGTGGATGGAAGGCGGTACGATCGGCACAGTAATTGGGAAGGTGGTTATAGCGGTGTGGATGGTGAAGCTTGTGCACTTCTCGGTGATACTTTCCCGAGCACCGACTGAAGATGTCGTGCTCCACAAGGAGTTTGGGAAGGTGTGGGAGGAGTATGCTGCCAGAGTCCCGTACCTTTATGTTCCTGGTGTATTGTGATTATGACCGACAAATCAGAGCCGCGTTTGCTACCGACTGTATGGACGATCTGCAAAGGAAGAGGAGCTTGGACTCAAAGCAGCTCACGATGGCCACTCAGCCGGGAGAAGCCGATATGCGGGCCGCCAGAGTCGCCGCCCCGCGCCACAGACGCGTCGCGGTGTCCTACATTTATGTAGCACACGCGCGTCATGCTAGAGCGGACTAGCCATCTCTTGCACAAATGGGTAGTTCCAACACAGGTAATTCGCGCACTTTTAGCTGTCTGCGCTCGCCCTGATGTGTGACATGGTTCACTAGTGATTTGGTGAGTATTGTTCTCGACAGTCCCACCGCTTTTCATTCGGAGCTTACCGTTGTTCTGCGAAGTCCAATATGCTCCCGACGCGTTCCCGAAGAAATCATAAACCGACATCTCGATGCCGGATGCAAGGATGTCATCACGGGCCCCTCATCCCCTAAAAAGACTCCTAGGACGCCGTCAACGCAGTCCGTCGCACCCATCTTCAGCCAGGCCAGAAGTAGCGGCAGCAGGCGGGACCCTCAGTCATCTACTCAACTAGGCCAGCGTTCTGCAGGTAGCAAACTTTTCCAGAAGAGAAAGTCAGCGGCAGATGCAGCTCCGCCACTGTTCCAGCCTACGCCAGCCAAGCGGTCCAAGCAAGCGATGTCCATTAGCTCCCGCATGCAGGCGGCATCCCCGCTCGCAGAGCGCTTGCGACCGAACACCTTGGAGGATTTTGTTGGCCAGATTCATCTCACTGGGCCAAATTCGCTTCTCTTTACCTTCACTGAGAAAGGTGCCACGGGAAGCATGATTTTCTGGGGCCCACCAGGGCAAGCCTTCCCGCTGGTTCGCATATATCGCATCGCTGACGTCTCGAGTTCAGATGTGGAAAGACCACCCTCGCGCGACTCGTAGCAAAGCGCACGAATGCTGTCTTCAAGGAACTCAGCGCGACAGTTGTAGGCATCAACGATGTCCGTCCTATCTTCGAGGAAGCAAAGACCGCGCTCCAGTTGACTGGCCGGTAGGCCTCTTGGGCTTTTCCATGAGTGCAGACGGCTCAAATGTCCACTTAGGCGGACTATCATTTTTCTGGATGAGATCCATCGCTTCACTCGTTCACAACAGGTGAGCTTTCCCTTATTTTGTGTCGGATATCTGCCGACGCCAGTTGCAGGACATATTTCTTCCGTTTCTTGAGCGCGGCCACGTCCAGGTCAGCACATATCCGCGGCCTAGCGTACGGGTGACTCACGGTGTGCGAAGCTCATAGGTGCGACTACAGAGAATCCATCTTTCAAACTGAACGGAGCCTTGCTTAGTCGCTGTCGGTAAGACCTGCAAATCCTCCGGTGCCGCTTTCTCTGACGTCTGCACAGCGTTTTTGTTCTTGAACGACTGACAGACGAAGAAATCACCGAGATTGTCAAGAAAGCCATCGCACGAGTTGCGCCATCCGGGGCAGATGGTGCGAGCGCAGGGACAGCCGCCTCAGCGGATTCGCCGGCTATACAGACCTACGGCGCACCCTCCACACAATCTTCATTGCTATCTTTCTCGCCTATCTCATCTTCTCAAGTTCAATCATCGCAGTCTGACGTTACCTCCCAGCCCTCAACGTCAACTCCCGCATCCTCTCAAACGTTATTCCCAAGATACCCTCACATCACACCCCGGATCATTTCTTCAATGGCGTCTCTCTCAGCCGGTGACGCACGCACCGCGCTCTCGTTACTGGAGTTTGTCCTGCTCGCAGCCGTCGATACACCTGAGGCCGCGCTGCTTGACTCGATAAAGTGTACTGTGGCAACTTCTTACGATCGCACTGGCGATGCGCGGTATGATCTCATATCTGCGCTGCACAAATGCATCAGAAGTAGTCAGGGCGGCGCCGCCCTGTACTGGTTGGCACGGATGCTCCAAGCGGGCGAGGACCCTCTATACATCGCTCGTCGCTTGGTCGTCTGTGCGAGCGAGGACATCGGGATGGCCGACGCACAAGCACTTCCATTAGTAAGCACTTCCTTCCCTCCCGCGGTTGTCTTACGTCGACGTTAAATCCACCACAGGCAATGGCAGCACTACAGGCCTGCCAAGTAATCGGGATGCCCGAGTGCCGTATCAACCTCGCGCACGTCGTCACGTACCTTTCGGAGGCTCCCAAGTCAACTCGTGCGCTGGAGGGGTACAACCGGGCGCTAGAGCTCGCGAAGCAAGACATGACGCTGCCCGTGCCGCTGCAGATGCGCAACGCGCCCACAGGCCTGATGAAAGACCTCGGATACGCGAAGGATTACAAGTATCAACCCGATTTCGCGTGCGTGCGTTCCTTCCTGGAACCTTGCTTTCGGCGCTGATGCAGTTATAGGCATCCTGTTACAAACGAGTACCTACCGCTTCAAATACGCGAAGAAGTCATCCTACGTAAGGATGGGGACCTATCAGGCAAGACGTGGGATGATGATGCACTGAAGCAGTGGGAGGAGAAAGAGAACGGTGGGCAAGAGTGGAAGGGAAGAAATACGGTTGCGCCTTCGCACGACGTGGGAGAAACATGTTGAACCCGAGCGAGGTAGGCGGCGTTGTGTATGCTTGATGTCCCACTCGATTACTTCTACTTGCTTTTGAGACTTTCTGAATTACAAGCCTTACTATTGCTACCATAGTACTAATATACGACGCTACGATATTGTAACATATAGCGTGACCTTCAACGTCTCTTTTTGCGTGGCCTACTGCTCTCTGGGTCTTTTGGGGCCTACGTATTCCGTCAACACATCATAAGTGACAGATACTGAATAAGTCATCATACCTTGTTCGCCCGTTTCCGGGTTGTCTGCACCACAACCTCCGTCTCTGACTCGGTAAGCGACGAAAGCTCGCTCTCAATTTTCTGAATGAGTGTATGTCGGAAATTGCGCGTAGCCAATCACGGCGAAAGCGCACCTCTTCAGTCGCTTCAGTCGCCTTGGCAGCGAAGCTCTTTGAGAGGCGCTGGAGCTCAACGACGTAAGCCGAGGTGCGACCACCAACAGTGATCCATTTGATCGTAGCTGGACCACCGTCTGGCTGAAGATAGGATGTTCATGATCTCAGCGCGGACTCTGACGTGGGAGAGCACTTACGAGCTTTAACGAGTGCACATCCTGCTCACCCTTCTTAGCCTTCTTTCCTTTTCCCTTTCCCTTTCCCTGGTCGGGACAGATGTCAGTATGCGCGCCCAAGAGCCCCGGAGCAGACGTGTCACGGCACCCAGCGATGCTTGAAGAGCCAGTTTTCTGGGAATTTGGAATCATCTGCATTGACTTTGACAGCCAACGCGCAGACACCTCTGACTTGCTGGTACAATGCTTTCAGTTGATCCTCCGACAATGAGTTGCACCGTTGCTCCGGGTGGACGCGTGCATGGTACAAAACCTCGTCTGCAACGCTGTCAGGCGACAAGACGTCTTGACACCGGCCAAGGCCCACCTGCAACCCAGTTCCCAACTCCAGCACTGAAAGACTGGTCCAATAGGAGCGCTTTGATTGGACAAGACCGTTTGAGCACGCCTTTGTTGAAGTCCGCCAGGTCAGGCATGGACAAGATGGGGTCGAAACCCATGTTGGATATGGGCGGCTCGGCCAATGGTGTCTGGCACAGACGGATACGTCCGAGTCGGCGAGCATCGAGGAACGCGACTTCGGTCGTCTCTTCGTCCTCCCCAGGGGAGCCAATGTGAAGAATGAACTGTGCAAGGAGATAAGCACCTCGAAGTCCGCGAGCGTTTCAATGTTCATATTACCTTCATGAAACGGGGTGGCCAGTCCGTCGAAGCCTTCCTCGGTGCCTCCCTATAATGAACAGGTAATTTGCCTCGGATCTGAGCTGGCAGGTTAGTATGAGCATACCGAACGAAGGCCGCACATACCTGGAGCATTCCGGTCATACCAAAGTGGAGCACAGGGTGTCTCCCCTCTCCGTCCAGCTCAAGATAGAACACTTTGCCTGCACGAATGAGTCGGTGACGCGGGGGGCGGTACTATGAAGTCGCCGTTACTCACCATATCGTCCCACGCCTTTGATGGTGCGGCCTGTGATTTCCTTGGCCTGGCAACCCGTGGCCAGTCAAGATACGCCGCATCAGGCGTGCGCGAGGGGCCTACAAATTCATCGTGGGTTGTTTCTGCGTAGACGATCTTGTCTTCGAGTGTCTCCACTTGCCGTATCTGCTTGTTGAGTCCTATGGAACGGAGCAGCGCTGCGGCGCGTTCGACCTCTATTGGTGGTCGCGTGAACAAGTTGGTGAGACCCTGAGAGAATGCAGCACACGCGCAGGGACGATTGACCTGGAAGCTCCGGCATGAATGTTGTTGGACAGTTGCTCAATAAGTCCTGAAGAGCGTTCTGAAACGTTGATTTATCGCAACGGGCCTTTCCGGGTGCTCGACTGGGTTAGATGATTGTTGGAGTAGGGAGATCTAGTTCTCGACTTCGACCCAAGTGGCTTACTAGTAGTGCGCCACACGGTGGAGCCGACCGTCATTCTGGCGGCGACTTGTGGTTCCAGACGGAGTCACTCGCGTTCCCGCCAATGGCGGCGATGTCCGACGCAACGGCGCTTGATCGGGAGTTGCCTTCGCCACCCGGACGATTTCTTCTGCCAACCACCACAACTAAGCAGCTTCCGGCTGTCTGCTACTGCAGGACAGCAAAGTGGTACGCGACGACAGCCCTCGACTCATCATCCCAATGCCTCCTTGCCACCTACCTGCGCTTTCTGAGGGTATAGCTCGGAAATCTTTACTATTGCAGCGGTACCTCCAGCGCCAGTCAAGGTCTGGTCGAGGTCTACCATTCTGTGGGTCTATGTTATTTCTCTGTAATTAAGCTGCTCCACAGACAGTAATGGGAATGATGTTTGTAAAAGGAATCGTACAATGTATGTCCACGCATTGTTCGAATCCGATGGAGGGCGCAAGAGCCGCACATGCTGGAACCAGATTGGCATTGGACTAGCCTGTTCTTCTCGGTCCCGAACGACGTGGCGTTGCTTCAGCATCATCTATCGCTCCGTAAAGGTGACACTGAACATAAAGAGTGCAGTTCTCTGGACACGACCCTCGTTCATCTCTGAACCAGAGGCCATGCAGTCCTCACTAGCACTGGTTCAGCCATTGTGTAGCTGTCACCCCTTGATCCGCGGCATCATGATCAGCTCCTAGTGACATGCGTGTCGCAAGAAAAGAGGTCGTATTGAGACATCGACATGGAAGCTTGTTCGGCTCTCTTGCGCTCCTTTTAGAAGTTTCCAAGCAAGAGGCGCTATCTCCGTCGGTTTAGGCACTTTTCACCTCTGCAGACGCCATGCACATGTTCCAACCCGACCGGAGTTCCATGCCTGCGGGAAGGGCCTAATAAGCCTTTGAACCCTCCGTGCGATGGTACCCATCCCGTGGCTGCCCGCTCTCCATGCCTACTGTACCCAAGTCTCTGCGAAGCCGTCCGCCTGGACTACGCTGGCGAGCTTCGTCATGGTTCATCACGCTTGGTACGGACGGCGTTGGCAGAGCATAACCTTGAAGCTAATCTCTATCCATCCTCTTATGCTTCTGTCCGTTAGTCGTAGGAATGGGTATGTGTTTCTCACACAATGATCAGGCTATCCGTTCACCATGTCGTTTTTAGGAATAACGACAGACTTCTTGGTTTATTCGATAATTATACCTGTCATGCCGTTCCACCTTCATGCTCTGCACTATTCGGGAGTGTCGGCTCTCGTAGGTTACCTCCTGTTTGCCTATGTAAGTCCAAACCCTCGCTCTTCCTGTAACTTCACATTGATTACTTGGCCGCTATCAAGTCTGGTGGTCTAGCGTTGTGTGCGGGGCTCGTCGCCACTTTGGGACTCATCCCTGACTTGCCTTGTGATTTTCAGCTACTCCCATAGTCGCATGGCACTCCGAACAGCAAAGCTCCAGGAAACCTTCCCTGATGTTCGGTCTCCTCGCGCTCGCTTGCTCACAGGTCCTTCTTATGGAATCCCGAGAGTATTGGGTAATGGCTATCGCCCGAGTGTGTCAAGGCGTGAGCGCGTCTGTGGTTTGGACTGCTGGACTCGCACTCATGTGAGAGAATTCTTGGAAACACTGGAATCCCCTTAATACCCTCCCCCTTCTCAGATGTGATACGGTTCCAGAGAAAGAAATTGGGCGTACGTTCAAGCCAGTGAAGGAATAAAAGTTCTCTTATACTGACGCTGCTCAGGCTACCTGGGACTTGCCATGTGTGGTCTCCCATTAGGGTGCGCAGTCATAGAATTACCTCCATGTTCTATCTTTGCCTCACCAAAGCACCAAGGCAACTCGTCGGCCCTCCTGTGGGTGGTGCTCTCTTCGATCGCTTCGGCATTCGCGGCCCATGTCTCCTCGGTATCGCAGTCATCGGGTTGGACATGATCGGTCGTCTCCTACTCATCGAACGAAGGGAAGCTTTAGTCTGGGGCTTCGACCCTGCTGCGGCCAAAGTCGGACCCTACTCCGAGCTGCCGGACGAGTGTGGCCAGGTCGCATCGAATTATGGAACATTCAACACCGGGACAGGCGCCACCGTTCCCGCGTGTGAAGGGCAGGACGCTGTCTCCCCAGAAGCCGCTAATTTCCCTTTTGGTTCCTCTATGTCTCCACGCTGTGATGCGGACGGGTCGATCGCCCCTCCTTATCACCGTGTTCCGATATCGTTCCTAGACGTCCTGAAAGGCCTCTCAAAATCTTCGCGGGCTCGAGCGGCCGTAGTAAACAGCTTCGTCTATGGGTATGGCAACAGGGCCGGACCCCTATCAGCAAAATTGTATTGAATCCCCCATGCAGGATCCTTTACAGCTGCCAGGAGCCTACCCTGCCAGTTTATCTGCGTAGGGTGTGGGGTCTGGATTCTTCGCAAGTCGGGCTGGTATTCATCGCTGCTGCTTTGCCTGCTGTAGTATGTGAGTACTCCCACCAGACTTGTGCTGAGTGTCCAAGCCCCTAACTTGATCCAGCATCTCCTGTATCCGGCTGGCTAGCAGACAAGAAGGGCACGGAATGGGTAACATTCATCTGCTTGCTGCTCGCTGTCCCATGTTGGATCGCGGTCATCATCCCGTCGACACTTCCGTCATTTATTGTCGCATTTGCGTTTGAAAGTAAGCTACCTTAGGTATCACGCAGCCAGAGCACTATTGTTGATCGTCTTGCTAGATCTGTGCACTGCTGCCTTCGTTGCACCAGTCACGACAGAGCTTGCCTTGGTAGCAAGAGGTATCCCTGGTGTAGGTTGTGCGTCCTGTCACTACATCCTTCCTGTTGCAAGGTTCTTATTGTCGCCAAATAGATGCACATGTATACGGAGCATTCAACTTCGCGGTTGGTATAGGTGCTTCAGGTAGGTGCCTCATCTCGAACCGAGAGAGGATCATTACTTACGAACGTGCCCATTCAGTTGGCCCTGTAATTGGTGGAGAAGTAGGCTCTGTGTGTTTTGAGCGTTGTGCATAACCTAAACTTCTGCGTCCACCAGATTTTCAAGCGCTCCAGCCAAGGATGGACGATCCTCAATCTCCTCGCGGTAGCCGTCATCGTCCTGGCAATTGTGGTGGTGGCAACATGGACTGGAGAAAGACCGCTTGTGAAGCGCCTCAGGAGAGACTCTCCTATGAGCTGTAAGTTGACGCGTAGTACTTAGAAGCAATTGGGTTGCGACGAAAACGGTGTTCCGGCCACGTTCCGGCGGGTCCAGATTCAGTCATTGACACCAGTCATCTTGTGATACATTATCGACAATCCCTAACAATATGTCGCGAATATGCTTCCACGCCGTTGCCACCCGCACCACCGCCGCCGCTTTGTGCATGGTCGAGTGGTGCTCAGAGCTGAGAAGCTCGTTTACTGTGCCAGGCGCGCTAGAAGCCACACCGTGGCAAACACCTCGGCAATGGCCGACACGACCATTTTGAACACAGCGCACACGACACGCTCTTGCTCCGAACACGCATATCTGTCCGCACCTGCCCGCTCTGCTCGACTCCGTTCTGGGGTCAGGACCGCGGCCGGGAGCTTTCCCCCTCCGAAGGGCGCGCGCATGCGCGTGCTCCAGGCAGTGAGGGGGTGGTTTGGCGTGTGAGAAGCGTCCGCGGTGTTGCAAGTCAGCCTGCCAGCTTGCGCGGGGCCCGCCATCGGCGTGGTCCCGCGGGCGGCTGGGAGGTCGTAGACGGCACCGGACAGACTTTATCTACCTGTCCTTCTTGCTTTCTCTTCATCGTGCTCTTTTGCGGCCGACTGGCAGTAGACGAATGATGAATGTAATGTGCTTCTCGAATGGCAATGAGACGTTATGTACGCCACGATCTCGCGATGATAATAAGCTAGAGACTAGTAAGGAAAAACAGTGCTGCGCTACCACAACGGGATAATACTATGAAGAAAACAACGCTGTAGAGTACAATCTAGAAACAGCCCCGACGCCGCCAGCCACCACGCTACCGCGTCGTCCCGGCGGCCTGCTGGTACCCAGGGTAGTAATAGCCCCCTTGTCCCGCAGGAGTCGGCGTGCCCGGCGCCTGCGGCACGCCGGGGCGCAGATGCGCCGGCAGCGTCGGCGTCGCGGGCCACCCAGCAGCAGCGGGCGTGGCACCGGCACCGGCGGCAGCAGCAGGCGCGGCCTTGCCGGCCGTGACGGTGTTCGCGACGGCGCGCGGCGCGGCCTGCTGCGCCGCGTTGAAGAACGACGCGTACGACGCCGCGAGCGGCGTGATAGGCGTCGTCGGCGTGCCCGCGCCCGCAGCAGCAGCAGCAGCAGCGCCCGCACCCTGCGCCTGGTGCTGCTGGTAGTTGTACCACGAGCCGTAGCTGTTGTACTGCTGCTGGCCGGCGTACGCCGCCTGCGCCTGTGCTTGCGCGGTGCCGGGCGTCTGCGCGGCCGCCGACGCGGCGGCGGAGGATTGTGCGTACGCGTTGGGATAGTACGGGTTCGTGCTGGGCGTGTAGGCGTACGCGCCGCGGTACTGCGCGCTGTAGTTCGCGTAGGAGTAGCCCGCGTAGCTCGGCTGCGCGGGCGTAGTCGCGGGCTTGCCGGCCGCCGCTGCCGTTGCGGTGACGGCGGCGGCGGGCACTGCGGGCGTCGTTGGCGTCGTCGCCACCGCGGCTGCTGGGCCTGCGAGCGCACCCATTGGGAGGGTGACCCCCGCCTTGATGCGGAGAGTGTTGTCGTCGCGGAGGGCAGTGAGCTTGGCAACTGGGAGAGTGCCGCGCCAGCCGTCAGATGGGTCGCCGGGTAGGGTGCGGTGTAGTTTGCGGAGAATCTCGGGAGGGGGTATAAATGGTGACGAGTCGCTCTCGGAGCGAGGGCGCAGGGACATGAGGAGGGCCAGGGAATCGGAGATGCTTTGTGCTGCAGCACCAGGCGAGGCGGTGAGCGTGGCTCGACGTGAGAGAGGCAGATTACGCACCGACATCCCACTCTTCCGAACCTTCCTCCACCTGACTCGAACCACCATTCTCCCCGCCTAAGCGCTGCGATTGCAACTCCTCGAGCCTCGCCAAGGCACACTTGTTCCGTTCTAGCAACTCCTGGACGGCTATTTCGAGGTCCAGGGTGCTCATGAACTCCTTGAGGGACGCCGCCTGGTCAGAGGAGAGTGATGGATTTATCACAGGTTCCTCTGTAGGCGGTTCGGGTGCCTCATTGCTCATCTCGCCAGATGTGTCCGCGTTAGAAGTGTCATTTGTCATCTGAACATCTTCCACCGGCGCTGACGATTGGGGTCCTTTCCGAGCATGAACCCTCAAGGCCGACTCGACCTTGCGCTTCTTCAGACGTGACCACATCACCTCCCCAAGAGTGAAGCGACCCACTTCAACGCCATCCTGTTCGAAAGATGGCGCAAAGCTCGCGTAGGGTCCATAGTCCAAGAACGAGCCGGTGCCAAGGCGCCGGGGGCCCGGCAGCGTTGGCTTTTTGGCATGCGTTTTCCTTGAGAGGGATCCTAATGTCGGAATAGTAGACCCTGAAGCCTCCGAAGCTGGCGCTGACGGCAAGATGGCAACAAGTTCTGCATGGGCAGTGGGCAGGCCCTTGAGTTCTGATCCATCACCCAAGAGCGAAGCGGTGTCGGAGTTGAGAGACGTCCACCACTCTCCCGAAGGTAGCTTCTGCATGAGAGCATATTTGCGTTTGCGGGGTGGGTCTGGAGAAGCGGGCGGGGTCACGGCGGGTTTTGGAGGGTCGGCGGTGGCATCGTCAGCTGCTGTAGACGCCGCCTCGGTCTTGATAGGGATCACAGTTTCAAGACTAAGGATAGCCTCTGATGCGCGGAACGAAGACTGGTCGAGGAGAGAAAGGGCAAGGTTGCAGAACTTGAGTTGTTGTGCAGCTGGCGCAGATGGCCTAGAGCGTGGATGCGCAAACACGGGGAACAAGGGCTGGACAGCGGACTGCGGAGGCAAGGGGAGTTGGCGTCACAAGACGAAGGCATCATAGCAGAAAACTTACGCGAAGAACGCGAAGGGGGTGGCGCGAAGACTCTTTGAGAAGGGTGCGGAAAGAGTAGGTTTGTGTTTGTGATGATGTCTGAGAGCTTGATGCGGAAGACAAAGTGGAATCGGCAGGAAGAGGAAAGACGCGGTCAAGCAAGCCTTGTGTATCGACCCTGGTGCACAGCAGTCAGGCTAGCCTCCAAGATAAGGGTGATAGGAATGAAGGACAAACATCTCAAGAATGTCAAGTATTCGTTGTGCATCTTCAGGGTCGAGAGGAATATCGCCAGCACCTTTGGTGTCTACAGGCGTCGGGTCGGTGGACTCTTGGGGCTCCTCCTCCTCCTTAACGCCATTACTCTCGACGACGTCATCATTCCGAGGAAGCTTGGCAGCAGGCTCATCTTCGGGTGCGGCTGTCGAAACGCGTTTGCGCTTCTTGGACGTCGCCTTTGCTTTGGAGGAGGATGGTGCAGGGGGTGGTGCAACAGTGGTGGTGGCAGAGTCGTCTGCATGCTTTTGGGAACGGGTTGTGCGGGCCATGGACGATGAAAGATGAGGAGGAAAATGAAATGGCGAGGTTGAGGGAGAGAGGGTGAAGCGAGAGAAGAAGAGCGGGAGCGCTGCACGGATACGTACAGGGCAATACGCGTCTGTACGAGACGCGACTTGCGGTGACCGTGGCAATGAAGCGACTCGCTCAATTCCATTTCTCGCCCGCCGCCGCACTCTCCCACGCTTCACGTGCTCGTTCCCCTCCAACTCCTTCTGCCAACACTCAGCCCAGCCAGCCATGGCCACCAGGCTCGCATCCGCCGCAAAGCCCGTCTTCAGGGCACAGCTCACCTCGAGACAAGCAAATGGACACGCCGCCTTTGTCCCCCAGATTCGCAAGCTCGTCTTCGAGTACTCCCAAAGTGGCCGTCTTCCGCCAACACCCGCACCTATCTTCAGAACAACCTCCAGAATCTGGCCCGCGCCAACCCGCATGTAGAAGTTGTCGTCGCGCAGCGCAATCACCGCCAGCCAATAGTTCGAGGCTTCTACCGTAAGTCCCCTCTGCCCGTCGCGCGTAAGCTCGGCTCACCCCACACGCGTCGTTGCTTCCCAGTCAATGACAACGAGAAGGTCATTGGGTTGAAGGACTTTGAGGTCACGAGTATCGAGAAGAAGGTCCAGCTCTTGCTAGATTCTTCTGGTGCCAAGATCAAGTCGTTGAAGCGGCGCACAGTGGAGAGCACATCAGAGTCGGCCAGAGGCATCTGGAGTGGTCTTCACGACACGCCGTTCAAGATTTGATTCAGTTGTCTTAGCTTTCGCGCACTATCTTATTACTTACAGGAGGGTGCGTATACCATTTGCGTAGCTGGCTCGACGAGCTTCTTTATCCCCTAGCTTGCTAACATCCGCCCCACAGGTGTCTACACAACGTAATATAATAGAACTCAGTTGTCATGCTTTCCTAGGCACCCATTCTCCGGGCCCAGTAACACGTTCTCAGTCAAGCCCACCACGCTCATACGTCGTATGCTGCGTCCCTGTGACACGCTTGACGCAATCACAGCGTAAAGGTTGTGGGCTCCCGGGCCGCACGTCGTACGAAGTCCAGTACCCCTCCCCCAGTTTCCCCGGCTGCCCTCTTCCACGCCGGAACGTTCAGTCTGCCCGGCGTCTGCTGTCTGGAAGAGGCAATTAGGCGCCTTCAGGATAAGATCATTCTCCCATGTGCCTACAACATGCTTTAGCCTCATGTCTTTTTCTTCTCCGATTCCGAGTAATACATCCATCTGGGGTACGCCTACTCAGGGGCACCTGCCGAAAATTTGTCCAGAAGAGCTAATTTTCTGGGGTGTGGCCTGCGCGTGCAGGATTGCCGGGCGATATCAAGCCATGACGGCTAGTGCGCCTGGTCTCTCGATTTTCCCCTACCCCACCCTACTACCGTCCGCTCTGACGTCGAGACGATGCCCTTCGTGAGACCTCTCGTTCCCCCTTCCCAACCACTACATATGCAGTCTGCTGCAGCTGCCACCGCTCGGAGACGACCTTCCATCGATGTCAACCAGACGGCCATGAATAGGCATGCCAGGGCGCCCAGTCGCGCCGACTCGGTGAGCATTCCCTCCGCTGAAGAAGCCTCCCGCCGACATCTGAGACTCTGCCCAAGGTTTCGAGTGATGCCTCGAGTAGCTCAACATTAGTCGACAGCACGGTACGTGCACAGTCACTGGCGTCCGGTCTGCAGGTGATTGAGATCCGCGCAGGAGGCACCCGTAGATATCTGCTTCGACGACGAACATGTCATGATGCAGCTTGATTACATGCTGGTATGCTCTCCGGCGTCTGGCAATTGGCGCTCTCATCGACGCCCGCCCCAGCCAATCTCAGAGTACCCCGAATGCTCTATACCCCCATCACCATCTTCCGTCTTCCTGCCAGACGAGCTGTCACTAGCGAACCCCTCGTCGTCAGCCGTCAACCTGCTACAAAGCCATCCCTCCCCGACTTCGACGCGGCCGCGGCTCTGGCTCCACCGGCATAAGCGCGCGCCCGCGCCGCGTGCCTCGCCGCCGCCCTCGCCAAGCGATTCGCGCACTCAGTCCTTCCTCACTGCGCTCCTGCAAGCGCGCTGGCCCAAATCCGAGCCCGAGGAGCCCATCTTCGGGCAGACCGCGCCGCGCGCGGTCTCGCCGTTCCGCGGCAAGCCGCGCCCGCACTCGGCCGCGTCGGTCCCGCGCAGCATCCTGCGCGCGGACGCAGCGCACGCGCCCGCGATCAAGCCCGCGCGCTCGCTCGGGTGCGTCAAGTTCGCGGAGAGGGCGGGGGTGTGGGAGTACAGCAGCGCCGAGGAGGAC
This sequence comes from Gloeopeniophorella convolvens, assembly GCA_022496205.1. NCBI lineage: Eukaryota > Fungi > Basidiomycota > Agaricomycetes > Russulales > Gloeopeniophorella > Gloeopeniophorella convolvens. Next base: position 945,104 of record WTXD01000004.1, on the reverse strand, counting down.
GACTCGGACCCGTTCGCGGACCCGCTGCCGCACCCGCGCGTCGCGTGGCGCATGCTCTCCGCGCAGCAGCAGCAGGAGAACGATGGCGACGGCGACTCGATCATCACGCTGCCGCCGCCGGGTGAGCGCGCACCGGGCGAGACGGCCAAGTTCTTCCGCCGGCTGATGCCCGCGGTGGCGGCGGGCGGCGGCAAGGGCACGAGACCCGCGAAGGAGCGGCCGGTCATCTCGGCGCCGATGCCACTCGCGCGCGCGTCGTCGCTGCGCGAGATGAAGGAGGCGAACCGGAGTCACACCGAGCTGATGAAGGAGATCTCCACGGGCCCGCCGAAGAAGGGCAACAAGCTGCGCTCATTCGTGGGCCGCTGCTTCAAGGGGTCATAGCACCCGTGCGCCAGACTGGCGGGCGCTCGAGGTGCGCACCGATTTCTCGAAGCTGCGGCGCGGGGGATGTGAAGGCTGACGGTGTCTGTCTATCCAGGCGCTCGCGTTCTAGAAAAAAGCAACCCCGCGAACGGGAACTTCCTGCATACTAACCCAGAAGAACTGGGTTCTCCATTGCCACGCCTCAGAGCGCTGCGCGGCTGCTGAGAGCTATGAAGAGCTTGCGCCGCACCCGATACGATATGCTCGCTCATGATACTAATGCCCCCACTTACGCCCCGGAACCTAAGCTTATGCTGTATTATGGTACTCAGATATGCTGATATGGCCCGGATCCTGCAGAGGACCTGCGTCTCGACGCCTATGCACGACATATGACCCATGTATATACGTTATCACGTCGATCGAATGCATTGGACGCTTTGCACGATGCCGGGAGCCATGTGGATTAGCGGTAGAAAAAAGGGATATTGGTAGGTCATATGCACAAGAGGCTGGGTAGCCGACAACGCGAGGCCGCAGTCATGCCTGCACGCGGGACTTTTGGCGCTCTGCAAGCCAGCGCGCGTGAATCAGCGTGGCGCCCTCGGCACGCGAACGCATGACGGGAGGGAGTAGCTGCAGGCGCGCGGCCTCCAGGTGCGGCGGCAGCAGAGCGTCGTTGCGGATAACCTGGACGGGCGTGTCAGCGCTCGGTAGACCGGTCGCGGCACGGTGGGGTGTGCGATGTGGGGTGACAGGGGGGAAGGGCGAGAACGGGACTCACCGAGCCAATGGCAAGGAAGAAGGAGAAGGTGGCTGCGCTGCTGAGCATATACTGGGAGAGGGTCGCAAGGATGCCGCGCGGGCCAGCGCCTCCTCTGATGGTGGGAGCAGGCGCATCAGTGGGAACCGCGGAGATGAGTGCGGCAGAAGGCGCACCGCAGGATGCTGTAGCCACCAAAGATGAATCCTATGGTGAGACCGACGCCACCCCCCATCATGGCACCCATTCTAATGGAACAGAAGTGTCATCTTGCCAGTTAAGCGGGATATTTGGCAAAGCAGACATACTTCACTGTGCACGAGAGCAAGGTCGCAGACACGTCAGGGTGCGCGATAGCGAGACAGCGGCAAAAGACACGCACTTTTCTGCCAGATGGATGGCTCTGCACCACCGTGTCGTGCGGGCGGAGGCGGAGGCATGCTGTGTGGTTTGTCGACTCGGTCTTGGGTGACTGGGCTGGAGCGAGTTGACGGTCCGCGACTCGGCGCAATAGGCTCGTCACGGGCGGCGGGAACCTCAACCCCACGTGGCGGAGACACGGCAACGCGCTTTCGGCCCGGAGACGCATACTCAGCAGTCCCCGCGCCAGCTTGGACTCCGTCCTGCACAATGTCTGCCACACCAATACCTGCATTTCCTCCTGCACAGCAGGCACAGATCAGTGCGTGAGGCCTCAGAACAGCGTCGATCCTGCTGCTCATAGAACACCGATTGCTGTCGACCCAGTTCGCGCGCACCAGAGGGACTTGATTCACGTGTCTTCATTGAGAGAACAGACTGAGAACATTCTGCGTTCATGGTTCGGTGAGCAGGCCTCGGCGCGCCGCATTGCGCACCCTTTCACGTCTGATCACCCCGGTTTCGCAGGGACACGCTGGCTGACGCGCTTCGACAAGGAGGTCGAGTTGGCCGTCCGTCTCACGTACCATGCTCTCACCACCGGACGCGGTTCGTCCATCCTGCGTCCGCTCACCCTGCGTGCGATCGCTGATGCGCGTTTCTGTAGCGATCCAAACGCTGGGTGAGGAGTACACTAACATATGGGCCCATCCCAAGTGGGCACGTAACCCACGCATCCGCGCAGCGCTCATCTTGCTGCCCACTATCCCGTCCTACCTCCTCGCGCGGCTGGGCCCGTCACTGTATGCACGCAGCCCACGGCTCAAAGGCGTTGCAAGTGCTGCCGTGAGCGCCCTCGACGTTGCAGGCGAGGTCAACCTAGCCGTGTTCTACATTAGTGGGCTGTACTATCGCCTCGTGCGGCGATTCTTGGGCGTCCCCCACGTGCGTGCGTCGTCTGCACCGTGCGTGTGGGTCGTACTGACGCAAGCTTGCGTCGGCGGCGCAGATCTCCGCAACCCCAATCGACCCAAATGCCCGGCCGCCGTCGTACTCGTTGCTTGGCGTGCTCATCCTGGTCCGGCTGGGTCACCGCTTGTTGACCTACATGCGCTCTCGCTCACCACGTCAAGCATCACCTGCGACTGACGAGAAGACCGTCAGCTTCGGCAGCCCTGACGAGCCTCATCTCGATGATCGACCCATTTCGACCTTGCTCAATTATGACCCAGAAGCCGACGTCGACCCATCAGAAGAGAAGGAGCAGCTTACGGTACTCGATCTCCAAGCGATGCCTGCATCCGTTAGGGGGAATAGGACGTGCACTCTCTGTCTAGAGGAGCGCACTGCAACTTGTGTCACAGAATGCGGACACCTGTTTGACTGGAATTGCATATATGGCTGGGGGCGGGAGAAGGTGCGTTGGTGCCCTGCTTCACTGCGGCGTTTATTTTTCTGAAGGGCATGTTCCCCGCAGGCCGAGTGCCCCCTTTGCCGACAGTCGTTGAGCTTGACGAAGCTATTGCCGATCTATAATTTGTAGAATACTAGACACCCTCTTCCAATTCACTTGCATCGACGGACTAGATTAGACAGCAATGCGGGCCACGTGCGAGAAGCGTCGGGGCGTGTACAGCAAAGAACTTTTACAAGACAACAGGGCGAGAAAGCGCAGGGGTAGTTCATACAATTTGTTGGATGAGTGTGATGTTGTCCCCTTTCAACATGATGCGCCCTGAAAAAGGGTTGGTTGGAATTCGCAGTCCCCGCGTGCCCCGCATAGCTCACGCACCTAATTCACGTCGGGGCTTTGCTTCCTTCACATAGACCTCTGCCGCCTCGTCGATAACCACGTTCATGAATTCATCGAAGCCCTGGTTGAAGCGAGCCGTCAGCATACAGTGTCAAATAAGCAGGAAACAAAGGCGGAGAAAAGTTGGGAGTAGATGGCGCGCGTCAGGAGCACGCAGAGAGTCAGGCAAGAACGCTAGCGTGGCGCCTTGAGCGTAGCGACGGTGCTTCAACACGGGGTTGACAATGTTCGGTTGGAAAGACACGCACAATGATTCGGCCTTCTATCCGCATCTCGATGTTGTCGTAAAGCCAGATAACCACCTTGGTCCTCTGAGAAGCGCAAGTCAGAATCGGATGAACGGCAAGAGCATGGCGAGAACGCGCCTGCTGCAGGTTTTTGAAGATGACATTCTGTGGTGGCGTTCAAAGGTCAGTGCGCAGATCACGGGAAACCGCCACGTACGATGGGCTGAACCATCACGCGCTGCTGACGTCCCGACATCTTGAGTTAGACAGTACGAGTTGGTAGATGGAGGACTGGGTGGGGATCTGTGAGCCGCTGATTACGGCGGGCACGAGGACGAGCAGGTGCAAGGTGAAGCGTGCGGGTGCGGGCCGAGGTTAGGGTTTGGCCAAAAGTGGCTCCTCGTGGCAACTGAAACGAGTCGACCGGGCTCGGGCGGCCAAAGACGCGTCAACGCCTTGCCCTGCTTCCATCGCGATGGAGGTGCGTCGTTCGACGCGTCTTTTTGTCGCATTACGCGCCTGCTGACCCGTGCTCGCTGCAGGCATTGGCACCCTCCAATTCGTCCACCGCCGCGGCGGTGACATTCATCACCTTCGTCCAAGACCTCAAGAAGAAAACCAAGGCATGGGGCCCCATGATTGAACTCTGCGCCTCAGGAGAGAAGACCCTTGAACGATTTCGATACCAATTTCCAGACGATTGGCTTTACAGCGACCAGCTACGTGGCGAATGGAGCGCCTATAACGAAATCCTCAAGAGGAAGAATGACTCTATTCAAGAGCAGCTTGGTGCGTCCTTCCGTCCCTTGCCACAGCGCGTCTGCTGACGCGCATACACTGCATGAAGCCGGCCTGCAATTGAAGATCGTCGCTGAAGACAAGATTGTGGAGAACAAGATCAACGACATCCTGGAGGAATGGGTCCAGACACGCCCCGTGCAGGGTAACATGCGCGCGGATACCGCCATGAACACAATCAACGTATTTGAGGGCAAGCTCAACCGCGTTGAAGAAGAGTACGACCTCGTCTGTCGTGCGAAGGAGGCTCTCGACCTCGAACTCATCCGACACACCCGCCTCGAGCCCGTCTTCGAGGAGCTGCGCGACCTGAAAGCCGTATGGACAGCGCTCTCGGGCATCTGGAGCCAGATCAGCGAGCTGCGCGACATGGCGTGGGCGACCGTCCAACCGCGCAAGCTGAGGCAACATATCGACGGGCTGTTAAGTAGTACGAAGGACATGCCGACGCGGATGCGCCAATACGCCGCGTTCGAGTACGTGCAGGACGTGTTGAGGGGCCTGCTCAAGTCGAACAGCCTCATCGGGGAGCTGAAGAGCGACGCCCTCAAGGATCGCCACTGGAAGCAGCTGTTCAAGCTACTCAAGACATCTTCACAACCAAGTCTGACTCTGTGAGCCACCTTGCATCTACTGGCGTGTTCCCGCTAATTCTTGCCACAGCATGACACTGGGAAACGTGTACGATTTGGACCTCAAGAAGAATGAGAGCAGGATCAAGGAGGTCATCATCCAAGCCCAAGGAGAGGTCTGTCTGCCGCCTTTTATCTTACGTACGCGGTGGCTTACCGGCACATAGATGGCTCTAGAGGAGTACATCAAGCAGGTGAAGGAAATCTGGACCAACTACACTCTTGACCTGGTCAACTATCAGAATAAGTGTCGCCTCATACGGCAAGTCACTCGCTGGGTTCACTGTTCCTTACATTTACTCACGCCTTTATGAAGTGGCTGGGATGACTTGTTCAATAAGTGCAGTGAGAACCTTAACTCGCTGGTAGCTATGAAGCTCTCTCCTTATTACAAAGGTTAATATCTCTCTATACGCGATTTCTATGCATATGCTAACGTTTTGCAACAGTGTTCGAGGAGGAGGTATGGTGGCGTGCAAGTGTCACGCTCCTGAATGTCGTTGACGTGTGTCACAGGCAAGTTCCTGGGAAGAGAAACTCAACCGAATCCATGTCCTCTTCGGTCTGTCCTGGGTCGCTCTCCGTCCCTGGACTCCGCTGACACCTGGATAGATGTATGGATCGACGTTCAGCGTCAGTGGGTATACCTGGAGGGCATCTTCTCTGGGAGCGCCGACATCAAGCACCTCCTTCCTGTCGAGAGCGCACGCTTCCAGAACATCAACTCTGAGTTCCTCACGGTGATGAAGAAGGTTTACAAGTCACCCTTTGTCAAGGACGTGATGAATATCCAGAATATCCAGAAGAGTCTTGAGCGGTTAGCGGACTTGCTCAACAAGATCCAGAAAGCTCTCGGAGAGTACCTCGAGCGCGAACGAGCGTCCTTCCCCCGCTTCTACTTCGTCGGTGACGAGGACTTGCTCGAGATCATCGGTAACAGCAAGGATATCCTGCGGATCATGAAACATCTCAAGAAGATGTTCGCTGGAATCGCGACCATCAAACTGGACGACGACCTGACGCAGATTCAAGGCATGGCTTCCCGCGAAGGCGAAGAGGTCGCGTTCAAGGACCCCATATTGCTCAAGGATTATCCCAAGATCAACGACTGGTTAGCCAGAATCGAATATTCCATGCGGTTGTCTCTGGCGCAGCTCCTTTGCGACTCAGTTGACGAGTTGCAAACCTTTTATGGCACCGGATCAACTTTGTCCATGGACAGGTTCATTGCCTGGGTGGAGAAGTTCCCCGCTCAACTCGTCACGCTCGCCGTTCAGGTTGCCTGGACTGCGTCCATCGAGACTGCGTTCGAGACTTCACAGTCGCTGGATGGTCCCCTCGACACCGTCAAACAGAGCTTGGATCTTCTTGCCGATATCGTCCTTACGGAACTCAGCCCCGTCACTCGCAAGAAGTGCGAGCACCTCATCACTGAGTTGGTGCATCAGCGCGACGTCACGCGTACCCTCATCCAGCAGGGCGCCACAGACAACAAGAGCTTCGCATGGCTGTATCAGATGCGCTTCTACCTCGACCGTGCTATGGAAAACCCACTCGACTGCCTGGTCATCCGCGTGGCAGATGCATCGTTCCCGTACGGATGGGAGTACCTTGGCGTCTCCGAACGCCTCGTACAGACTCCGCTCACGGATCGCTGCTACCTCACCCTCACTCAAGCCCTCGACACCCAGCTTGGTGGAGCGCCCTTCGGTCCCGCCGGTACAGGCAAGACGGAGTCCGTCAAGGCTCTGGGTCTGCAGTTGGGCAGATTCGTACTCGTCTTCTGTTGCGACGAGACGTTCGACTTCCAGGCCATGGGTCGTATCTTTGTCGGTCTCTGCCAAGTCGGCGCGTGGGGATGCTTCGACGAGTTCAACAGACTGGAGGAGAGGATCCTCAGTGCCGTCAGTCAACAAGTGCAGACAATCCAACAAGGTCTTGCCGCCCTTGTCAAGAACCCGAATGCCGAGATTGAGCTCGTGGGCAAGAACTTGAAGATCAACAAGAACATCGGAATCTTCATCACAACCAACCCGAACTACGCCGGTCGTTCTCAATTGCCGCCCAATCTTACCAAGCTGTTCAGGCCGTGAGTATATCATCTTTCTTGTAACTGCATCTACTAACGCCACACTAGGATGGCCATGACTCGCCCTGACCGGGAGCTCATTGCCCAGGTCATGTTGTTCTCTCAAGGTTTCCGCACTGCAGAGTCACTTGCGTCCAAAATTGTCCCCTTCTTCAATCTTTGCGACGAACAACTCTCTCCTCAGCCTCACTACGACTTCGGTTTGCGTGCACTGAAGGCAGTGCTCGCAAGCGCTGGTATCTTGAAGCGCGAACGTCTCCAGGAGGCCCGTTCCAACGAGGACGGCGACGTGTCCGGGCTCTCAGATGTCGTCTCTGAACAAGTCATTTTGATTCAGAGCGTGACAGAGACGATTGTTCCCAAGCTAGTTGCAGACGATGTGCCTCTGCTGACAAGGTTCGATTTCCGAAACCGGGCGTTATGCTATGCTGACTGCCTGCTCCTACAGTTTACTTGCCGATGTCTTCCCTGGCACGGATTATGTCCCTGTGGACCTCGGTGCTCTGCGCGGCCACATTGGCAAGGTCTGCCAGGAACGGCGCCTTGTCGAGGGAGAGCGCTGGGTCAACAAGATCTTGCAGCTCTACCAGATCCAGAAGATCCAGCACGGTCTCATGATGGTTGGGCCCTCTGGCAGCGGCAAAACCAACGCTTGGCAAGTCTTGCTTACCGCCCTCGAGCGGCTCGACGGAGTTGAAGGTATCGCATACGTCATCGATCCGAAGGCCATGCACAAGGATGCGTTGTACGGAACGCTCGACCCTACGACGCGCGAGTGGAACGATGGGCTCTTCACGCATGTCTTGCGCAAGATCGTCGATGATGTCCGTGGCGAAAGTGGGAAGAGACATTGGATCATCTTGACGGCGACGTTGACCCCGAGTGGGTGGAGAACTTGAACAGGTCAGCGTCTTGTTGCAGTGGCACGTCCGGTTTCTCATGGCCTCGTTTGTTGCAGTGTGCTTGACGACAACAAGCTGCTGACCCTGCCCAATGGTGAACGTCTTAACCTTCCTCCCAACGTCCGCATCATGTTCGAGGTCGAGCACCTGCGCTATGCTACGCTCGCGACTGTCAGTCGCTGCGGTATGATCTGGTTCAGCGAAGACGTTATCGAGCCCCCCATGGTGTACCGCCAGTACCTCGATTCGCTGGCGGCTGTCCCATTGGACGCCGAGGACGATGAAGCGATAGGCATTCCAGGACGGCGCACGGACGAAAGTACCGACCCATCCAACATCAATCTCTCTACCCAGAAGCAGATCGCCACCATTCTGGAGCCATACTTCGCAGAAGGAGAGCTCGTCAGCGCGGCCCTCGAATACGCCTCGAGCATCGAACATATCATGGACTTCACGACCACGCGCGCCCTGAACACTCTGTTCTCCCTGATCAACAAGACTGCCCGGAACATCCTGGAATACAACTCACAGCACTCGGACTTCCCTCTGAGTGCCGAGCCAGTCGAGCAATATGTCACGAAGCGCCTGCTCGTCAGCGTCGTCTGGGCATTCTCCGGAGACGCTAAGCTCGACCTGCGCGCCGAGCTCGGCGACTTCCTCAGCAAGCGGACGGGAATCGATCTCCCTCCGTTGATTGGTGGCAGCTCTCTGATCGACTTCGACGTCCAAGTTGCGACTGGCGAATGGACTGCCTGGGCTTCGAAGGTTCCACAGATCGAGATCGAACCCCATGTTGTCACTGCATCCGACGTCGTTGTTCCGACCATGGACACAGTGCGCCACGAGGAGGTCCTCTACTCCTGGCTCTCGGAGCACAAGCCACTCATGCTCTGCGGACCTCCGGGGTCCGGCAAGACAATGACGCTGTTCAGCGCCCTCAGGAAGCTACCAGACATGGAAGTTGTCGGCCTCAACTTCTCGAGTGCGACTACCCCCGAGCTCATCTTGAAGACTTTCGAGCAGTACTGCGAGTACAGGAAGACCCCAAATGGTGTTTTACTTGCCCCAGTACAGCTGGGTCGTTGGCTCGTGGTGTTCTGCGACGAGATCAACCTCCCCGCTGCGGACAAATACGGCACCCAGAGAGTTATCTCCTTCATCCGTCAACTCGTAGAGTGCGGCGGTTTCTGGCGCACCACGGATATGTCCTGGGTCAAGCTGGAGCGCATCCAGTTCGTCGGCGCTTGCAATCCTCCTACGGACCCTGGCCGTGTTCCGCTCAGCCATCGTTTCTTGCGCCACGCTCCTCTCGTCATGGTCGACTATCCAGGCGAGGTTTCGTTGAAGCAGATCTACGGCACATACACCCGTGCTGTGCTGAAAGTCGTTCCCAACCTCCGCGCATACGCCGAGCCACTCACCGATGCTATGGTCGACTTTTACTTGGCTTCCCAGCGACGCTTCACAACGGACGTCCAGGCGCATTATGTGTACAGTCCTCGTGAACTGACACGATGGGTCCGGGGTATCTACGAGGCCATCCGGCCCCTTGAAATCTTGAATGTGGAAGGCCTCGTCCGCGTCTGGGCCCATGAGGCTCTTCGGCTCTTCCAAGATCGTCTAGTCGCCGAGGAGGAACGACAGTGGACCGACGAGAATATTGACGGCACCGCGTTGACACACTTCCCAACGATCAATAGGGACGAGGCGCTTGTTCGGCCTATCCTGTTCTCCAACTGGACTTCGAAGAACTACATCCCTGTCGACCGGGAGGTCCTTCGCGAGTACACGAAGCAACGTCTCCGCGTGTTCTACGAGGAAGAGCTGGACGTCCCGCTCGTCTTGTTCAACGATGTCCTCGACCATGTTCTTCGCATTGACCGTGTTTCCGTCAAATTCAAGGCCACTTGTTGTTGATCGGCGTCAGCGGAAGTGGAAAGGTGAGTACCTCATCCTAACGCAGCGGACCTCGTTAATGACTGTTCTTTCTCAAGACTACGCTGTCTCGCTTTGTCGCATGGATGAATGGTCTCAGCATCTTCCAGATCAAGGTATCGAACAAGTACACGGGCGATGACTTTGACGAAGACTTGCGGACTGTGCTCCGTCGCGCAGGCACCAAGGGAGAGAAGATCTGCTTCATTATGGATGAGTCCAACGTTCTCGACTCCGGGTTCCTGGAACGCATGAACACGTTGCTTGCTAACGCAGAGGTGCCCGGTCTCTTTGAGGGCGACGAGCATGCCGCCCTCATGACGGCCTGCAAGGAAGGATCCCAGAGGGATGGCTTGATGCTCGACTCGCACGAGGAGCTATACCGCTGGTTCACTCAACAAGTCGCGAAGAATCTCCACGTCGTGTTTACGATGAATCCGCCGGAGAATGGCCTTGCCTCCCGTGCCGCCACTTCACCTGCGCTTTTCAATCGTTGCGTCCTCGACTGGTTCGGTGACTGGTCTGATCAGGCCTTCTACCAAGTGGGCATGGAGTTCACCCACACCCTCGACCTCGACCTATCATCCTACACGCCGCCGGTCAACTTCCCCATCGCGTACCGCGAGCTCTCTATGCCGCCGATCCATCGCACGGCTGTCGTCAATGCATTGGTCTATGTTCACATGTCCATGTATCAGATCAACCAACGCCTCAGCCGCAGGCAAGGCCGTTACAACTACGTCACGCCTCGCCATTACTTGGACTTGTACGTTCCCATCATTCCGTTTGTCTTTAACCTGGCTGATTTTCTTTCTAGCATCAACCATTACGTTCGTCTCTACAACGAGAAGAGAGATGAACTCGAGGAGCAGCAGCGCCATCTCCACGTCGGTCTCGATAAGCTTCGCGACACCGTCACCCAAGTCGAGGAGTTGCGGAAGAGCCTTGCCGTCAAGCGCACTCAACTCGAAGCCAAAGACAAAGAAGCCAACGACAAGTTGCGGCAGATGGTTGCTGACCAGCAAGAGGCCGAGCGAAAGAAGGCCGCTTCTATCGAGATCCAGGCGGCTCTCGTCGAGCAGGACAAGAACATTGAGCAACGCCGCGCTGTAGTCATGGCAGACCTTGCGGATGCCGAGCCAGCCGTGCTAGACGCCCAGGCCGCTGTCAGTAGTATCAAGAGGCAGCATCTCCAGGAAGTGCGAACAATGGCCAACCCTCCGGAGGCTGTCAAGCTGGCAATGGAGTCTGTGTGCACGATACTTGGGCACAAGATCGACAGCTGGCGCACAGTCCAGGGTATCATCCGTCGTGACGACTTCATTCAGAGAATTGTCAACTTCGACACGACGAATCAGATGACAAAGCCCCTCCGGGATTTGATGAAGAAGGATTTCCTGAGCCGGCCTTCATTCAACTTCGAAAATGTCCAACGCGCTTCCAAGGCTTGCGGTCCTCTGGTGAAATGGGTGCTCGCTCAAGTTCGCTTCTCCGAGATCTTGGACAAAGTCGAGCCACTGCGGAACGAAGTCCAGTCTCTCGAGCAGCAGGCCGAACAGACGAAGAAGCAGGCGTCTACGATTATAACCATGATCTCCGAGCTCGAAGCTAGCATCCAACAGTACAAGGAGGAGTACGCCCTTCTTATCAGTCAGACACAAGCGATCAAGTCCGAGATGGAGCGCGTGCAAGGCAAAGTTGACCGCAGCATGAAGCTCTTGGAGAGCTTGTCGTCCGAGAGGGTACGTTGGGAGGCGGGAAGCCGAACTTTCGACGTGGAGATGAGTACTATCGTCGGCGACGTCCTCCTCTCGTCCGCCTTCCTCGCATATGGCGGCTTCTTCGACCAGCACTACCGCGAGGTCATGTGGCAAGAATGGAATGGCCACTTGTCCGAGGCTAGCATCAAGTTCAAGCCCGAACTTTCCTTCACTGAGTATCTGTCTACCGCCGACGACCGCCTCAGCTGGCAATCGAAGGGTCTGCCCTCCGACAATCTCTTCACAGAGAATGCCATTATGCTTAAGCGCTTCAGCCGCTACCCTCTTATCATCGATCCTACGGGACAAGCGACGACTTACCTCCTTAACGAGTACAAGGATCGCAAGATTACTGTCACGAGCTTCCTGGACGAGGCGTTCCTGAAGGTCCTCGAAAGCGCACTCCGATTCGGCAATCCTCTCCTCATTCAGGACGTGGAACACCTTGACCCCATCCTCAACGCCGTGCTCAACAAGGAAATTCGTCGCACAGGTGGCCGTGTGCTGATCCGCCTTGGAAGCCAGGATATCGACTTCTCCCCATCCTTCACAATGTTCTTATCGACCCGCGATCCATCAGTCGAATTCTCGCCTGATATCTGCAGTCGCGTGACCTTCGTCAACTTCACGATGACAAGGAGCAGTCTGCAGAGCCAGTCACTCGACCAGGTCCTCAAGGTGGAGCGACCAGACACCGAACAGAAGAGGACGGATCTCATGAAAGTGCAGGGCGAGTTCCGGGTCCGCCTTCGCACGCTCGAGAAGTTGCTGCTCCAGGCGCTGAATGAGTCTTCTGGCAACATCCTCGATGACGACAAGGTCATCGACACGTTAGAGACTCTGAAGCGCGAGGCTGCGGACATCACGCGCAAAGTGGAAGAAACCGACGTCGTCATGAAGGAAGTTGAACAAGTGACGGCAGAGTATCTCCCGATCGCACAAGCTTGCAGTTCAGTGTTCTTCATCCTGGAGCAATTGAACTTGGTCAATCACTTCTACCAGTTCTCCTTGCGCTTCTTCCTGGACATCTTTGATTATGTCCTTCATCACAACCCCAACCTCCAAGGCATCTCCGATCATGGAGCCAGACGCGACATCCTCCTCAAGGACTTATTCTTAACCGTTTACAGGCGGACATCCCGCGCTCTGTTCCATCGGGATCACGTTATGCTTGCTGTTCTCCTCGCACAGGTCAAACTTCGCGGGCTGGAGGACATTGGCGAAGAGCTGGAGTTCTTGTTGGAGAGTGGAGATGGCGCTGTCACAGCCTCGACCTCGGTGGACCAGTCCATCACATCCTTGACCGCGGAGCAGCAGCAGCGGCTCGAGGTCTACGCCAAGCAGTCCTTGTTCAAGCCAGTTCAATCTCACATACTCGAACACGAAGCCGACTGGGCTCCTTTCTTAACATCCACCAGCCCAGAACTCTCAGTCCCTACGCCCTGGGACCCCAGTACCCGTAAGTATATCGACTCTGTTTAGTGACCATGGGACTCATTTTCGTTCTTCTAGCCGCCGTGGAAGCAATCAGGTCTCTACTCATCATCAAATGTCTGCGACCCGATCGCCTACTCCAATCCACGGCGATCTTCGTGCAGGCAGTGTTCGAAGTTGATGTGTCAGCGGAGGCGTCCTTCGACTTGGGCAACATGGTTGCGGACGAAGTCAAGGCTCAGACCCCACTGGCTCTGGTGTCTGTCTCTGGCTACGACGCAAGCTACCGTGTCGAAAGCTTGATTCAGAGTACACAGACTCGGTGCACGCAAGTGGCCATGGGTTCCCAGGAAGGATTCGGGCTTGCGGATCAGGCAATCGGCGTAGCATCTCGTCAAGGCACTTGGGTCCTACTGAAGAACGTCCACCTAGCACCGTCATGGCTTGGCCAACTGGAGAAGAAGCTGCAGACGTTGAATGCTCATCGCAACTTCCGTCTATTCTTGACTCTGGAGGCGAATCCGTCGATTCCGGTCAATATCCTACGCCAATCACGCATCATCATGAACGAACCTCCGCCGGGTATCAAGGCGAACTTAATGGACTCTCTTCGCAGCATCCCACCTACCCGACTCTCTCAAGGCCCTGCGGAGAAAGTCCGCCTCTACTTCCTCCTGGCTTGGTTCCATGCTGTGGTACAGGAACGACTGCGATATGTCCCATTGGGTTGGAGCAAAACGTACGACTTCAACGACTCAGATATGGCCTCCGCCTTCACGACCATCGACACGTGGTTGCACTCCGTCGCAAAAGGACGTGCGAATGTGGATCCCGCGCAGATTCCTTGGGACGCCATCCGAACTTTAATCAAGCAGTCTGTTTATGGCGGTCGTGTTGACAGCGACTTCGACCAAAGGATCCTCGACGCGTTCGTGGACGGCCTATTCAACCCTGCCGCATACAATGTCGACTTCGACTTGGTCCCGAGCACAACAGACGCGCACTTATTGACAGCTCCAGACGGAACAAAGCTAGACAACTTCATGACTTGGGTCAAAGGTCTGCCTGACCGCGAACCACCCTCTTGGCTGAGCCTGCCGCCCACCGCCGAACGCGTGATCGCCATAGCGCAAGGTTGGTCGTCACCTATATGTTGAACTTTCCGTCCGAGATTGAACGTCTCTAAATAGGGAATGAACTCCTTGCTAAGCTGAGGAAGATGCGGACGCTGGCTGATGATGACGAGGAAGGGGCCTCCGCCAGCGGCCCGTCCAAGGGGTCGGCGTCTCAACAACCCGCTTGGATGCGCGCTCTCCACGAGCGAAGCAAGGAATGGCTCGGCCAGCTGCCGTCCGTACGTACTTTTCATCACTCCGTATCCATTCCCTGATCGAATATCTTCAGTCCTTCAATACCCTGGCCAAGCAAACCGCGGATAATCAGGACCCGCTTTATCGCTTATTCGCACGTGAGGGTTCGATCGGCCAGAAACTATTGAACTCTGTGCGTAAGGACCTTGTCGACGTCGTTAAGGTCTGCGAAGGCCAGCTTAAGCAGACCAATCACCTCCGTACGTTGATGAGCGCCCTGACCAAAGGTAAGGTATCGTTTGGTGCGGATGGAAAGTTTCTGACCGACTTGCCTCAGGCACTATCCCCGATCACTGGCGACGGTACAAAGTCAAGAAGACGATGTCGGTATCGGAATGGATCCCGGACCTCGGCCGTCGCCTGGCTCAACTCGACAGCCTCTCTGGAATAGACAACCTCTCCAACATTGAAGTTTGGCTGGGAGGCTTATTCTTCCCTGAAGCCTATATCACAGCAACGCGCCAAGCTGTCGCTCATCGCAAGAAGTGGAGTTTGGAGACACTGAACCTACGTATCGACATCGAGCGTGTTAATGACCCCAGCGCATTCATCATCGACGGTACGCGGCCTCGGGTCACGCTCTTGAGCAATGCACTGACATCGCTATAGGACTAGTTCTGGAAGGCGCAGCCTGGGTCGAAGACCAGCTCGTCCTTAATCAAGGAGAGTCCGTTCGCTTGAACCCATCGCAAGTTCGATGGGTGCAGGCGGATGATTCGGATTCGTCTCCTGCGACATTCGTCAACCTGCCTGTGTACCTTAACAACGACCGCAGCGATGTCCTGTTCACAGTGGACCTGCCATTCGACAAGGGCGCTGGTGCGCTTGTTTCGACCCGTGCAGTCTGTCTCACGGCTGGTGGCTAGACGCCTGGGGCTGATACTATCGGAAAACTGTCATGGATATACCCGCATCATGTATAATACCACTTACGTCCCCTTAGATACCTCCTTAGCATCCCGTATATCCTCCACATTGTATACGCTATGCACAAATGTCTTTCCCTTTAAAAATACCACCCGACATGCGAATTGAGCGAGGACATAAAACCAAGGATCAGTACGTATACATCAAGACTCGTCCTCTAGCTACTCTCTACATAGCTTCCTTCCGACACTACATCCAGCAGCAGCCAATCGACCTCAATTCCTTTCTCTCGGAATATTTTTCGTGCATCTTCTGCTATAGCCTCGAAGCCGCCCACGGCTAAGGCAAGTATGGTGGGTCCGGCCCCCGAGAGGCAGATGCCCAGCAGCCCTGGATGTGTGTTTGGCGTGATAGAAGAGGTGACTTCCGGCAGGCCGGGAATCTAGGTCAAACGTCAGTTAGCTGAACTAGGAGCGAGCTATAGCAGATCACACGTACCAAGCTGCGTCGGTATGGTTGGTGCACGCGATCTTTCATCGCTTCATAGATGAGGTCGGGGTCTGGGGGCGACCGCGAAAGCGCTGTGGTCAAAACAGCCAGACGCTGCATATTGAAGACCTGATATATGCGGATGATAAGTATCGCCATCTCGCTCAGACTGAAAAACAAAGGCACACCAAGTCTTTACGGGAATACGACTCAGGGAGAACCTCTCGAGCTTTCGCGGTGCTCAACTCGAAGCGCGGTATAATCGCGACCGCGCGTATCTCCTTGGCCCACCCAAAACGCACGTAATGCCCGATCCCCAATGGTGGCAAGGGAGGATCGCGTCCCCACTCAGGGCCAGCATCAGGCGGGTACTCGGGGAGCACCTCGCTGAGAGGCACACTCGCGGCTTGCGTCGCGGCAGGATCCAGCTCGCGCAGATAGGACCCCACGAAGCCTCCTACAAGCGCGGCAGTGACATTGTCCGGATGGCGCTCGACCATGAGGGCAAAGTCGAGCATGCGCTCGCGCGAGAGGCCGAGCTGGCCAATAGCGTCGCCCAGCAGCACGCCTGCGATTACAGCCGCGCCAGACGAGCCGAGCCCGCGACCGAACGGGATCTCGTTGTGCGCGTGAATGGTGACGCCGGGTGGGAAAGACGATATGCCGCTGCAGCGTAACACATAGAGAGCCACGCGCGTAGTGAGGTTCTTGTATGCATTAAGGGGCACTTCCTCTGCGCCTTCTCCGGAATATGTGATGGATGGACGTGTAGAGGACCCTCCTCTAGACGCCTCCGAAATCGTCACGGTCAAAGTGAGGAAGAGCGACAAGGATAGCCCGACGACATCAAATCCCGGGCCGATATTAGCAGAGGTCGCGGGAACCCGGATCTTGAAAGACCGCGAGCTATTGGCCATAGAGATCTGTGAGGTAGCTACGATGATGAAAAACCGCCACAAAGACGTAACAGCATATGGACGAACACGATTTTGCTTTCACTCCGGCCTCTGATGGTGGGAAGTGCGAGACTGTGCTGCCCTATCGTACGTGGCAGCTCGAGGGCGGGACCAGATTCCGGGCAGGCAGTAAGAATCATCGTGAGTTTGAGTTCGAAGCTGTGGGCCGCGCTCCTTCAATGAGCTGTCAAAATGCACATTTCCGGCCGAAAACCTCCGGCTCTAAGTTCGGACCCATCCGCCCGACATCGATAGCGCGCCGCAATTCGAGCACAAATTTCGAGAAAGTACCTCATCGCAAACCTCAGTCTTAACACGAACACGGTCAAGAGACCCCGGAAAAAACAAAGAAAATAAATAACAAGGCGGGCGCTGGAGCGTCTCTTAATCAATATTACTGTCTACCCAATCACGCCGGAAAGTACACCATTGTACAACCCATCCCTCCACGCGCTACCGAGCCCGGGCATAACATCACTACCGGTGACTTTGCGCTGTACAGCAACTGATGGGACAACGCTGAATGCGCGCAGCCTCCCACTCTCTACGAGCCACGCGAGAGCCTGATCAATCGCCCGCGAGTATGCGAACGGGGGATAACGCAGATGCGCGACGATGCGGCGGGCGCCTGTGCGCGACAACGCGTATGCATGCGTGCATTTTGGTGCGCTGGCAGGATGTAGGGCAGATGAGGTAAGTCGCCCGTTTGTAAGGCGCAGGGAAATGCTGCGTAGGGGTGGAAGCTGCGCTTCATCCGACCAACAGTGGCCTGTAACCTAAGAGTGAACTTGGCCCGAAGACTTGTACAGATTTTCTCACCAAGATAGACGATATCCCACTCCCCAGGCAGCGCTCCCCAAAGTGCTTGCAATCTCTTCCCGGTGTCTATTTCCATATCTACATCATCCTCGAGAACCAAAGCAGCCTCCTGTGATCCATTTGCAATAGCGCGGATGGTTTGGAGATGTGAGTACCAGCAGGCAACTTTTGCAGCGGTCAAATGCATGTGTAGCGGGAGGCTGTCCGAATACACCGCCAAGGTCTGATTTCCGGAGGCACATGCAAGCGGTACGGAATCGACCCCTCCAGGAATTGACTCGGTGGATAGGTGTGCAAGGGCATATGAATCAGGCGTCTCATCGTTGACGCCTGAGTACGAAGAAGCGTGAGAGGAAGGCAAAGTCCATAGATCGGCTCCATGAGGCAGCATGAACTCCTGTGAGGAGGGGCCGCCATCGATATCGTGAGGCCAACCGAAAGCCGAGATACCACTGGTGCCCGTTCCCAGGGACACGCCTCCAAGGCTGAGCTGGGAAATGAGTTGATGGCGGAAGACTCGAACTTGCTGGAGAATTGCTGATATAGCGGTCGCGTTCGCATCATAGGCGTCCTTGTATGTCCAGTTCAGATTGAGCGAGGCCTTGAGAGCATCCATATGGACGCGGCGATCCGCCCTCTGTGGAAGTGATATAACGTATATTCCTGATATGGCGCTAGGAAGGTCATGGAAGACAGGTTGCAGCGGTGGCTGTTTGTAGAGGTAATTTTGGGGAGATAACCGAGCCCAACTCAATTGTCTATCCCCGGAAATAAAGCTCTTGGTTGCCACAGAGAGGAATTGGAACACGATGCCGAGAATAGTGAGCAAGCCCAGGACTATTACCCAGGCGAGCGAAGGCCGTCGTGGGCGGATGTACTGAAGGTAGGGGGTCATTGACCCTCAGTGAAATCGTGCAGGATGTCAACCCCTGATTGCTAATGATTTGATTTGATTCGGGATCCTGGCGGAGGCCCTTGGCAGACTACAACCTTCGGCAGCCAGGAGTCCTTTGAGTACTTCGAGTACTTCGAGGGCTGAACGAGCTCGCGAGTCCAGTGTGGACGTGACAGAGAGTGCTGATGGTAAGTGTTGGAGTTTGAACGCACTGCTGCCAGTACTAACTCGGAAGTCGGGAGCTGCGACGAATGAACCATACAACATTCGATGGGCGAGGAATTGACAGGCTGGAATGCGTATGTGGCACTTGCTCTTTCCGGCATTGCGTACTATTGGCACCCATAATCTGTTCCAGGCTGCAGACACCGCCCACGCGTCGAACATGGACAGTCGGTTTTTAGAAGGGGCGACGTGGCAGCGGGTCCATAGTACCATATAGTCGCTACTCGGGAACACATAGACAGGGTCGCTGTGCCGAGCGGCTCAACGGGAAACTTATAACCCAGTGCGATTAGTCCAAGATGATCACCTGCTCTGCACTTGGGTTGCAAGACCACCGGAACTTAGACTGACTGTATACTAGGGACCGACCGCGGCATGAGACCATTCAAGGGCAGCCGGAATTGGTACCACCAGACCGAGCAACCTAGGAACTGTGCCAAGCTGGGTTGAGCATTCTTGTATTAAAGAGAATAAGCAGTATGGCAAGTGCCAATATAAGTACTCTCCGGGCTCTTAACCACTTTGATGAGCCCTCAGGCCTCAGGTGTCTGAGTTAGGTGATCAACGTTTCATCAGAATGGATTTGCGTGAGCACCAACACTCACTCATATGAAGGCGCAGGCTCCCCCATTGAAAAGGCTTGATGACACAGGTACCATTGAATGCAAGACTGTGCCTGCGGAGGAGCTGTGAGACAAAGACAACTACAGTGAGGCATGGGACCCTTGATGCTCGGTAACGGACGCCACTGTGACCCTTCGAAATTCCATTGTCAGAACATCAAGGCTTACAATGATAGCGAATTGTCGGCGCAGAGATACCACTTGAGTATCGGCATGATCGTAATGACCCTCAGCTCAACCAACTCCACAGGTGACCACCATCCAGGGCACAACTATCAGCGCCATCAATGAGCAAGGACCCTAGCGATTTGCGCGAGCACAACGGGAGCAAGTAGGATGGCGAGGAAAACCAATCGCGCGAGAATCGAAGATCATGATGCGCCACTGAATCCAGAAGAGTTGAGCTGAGCCTGTTAGGTCCATCAAACCGCACCAGATCCGGGCCAGCCTAGGCTATAGCCACAACTCGAAACGACTGCTACGTATCATGGGCGCAAGGAGGTATGTGTGCGTAAGACGTGTACGACGCGCCAAGATTGGGTGTGGCTAGAGCATTTCAACTTATGAGTTGCCCCGGGCCCCGGGAGTGCTTGAGCAAAGTATAGTCGCACAACCAACAGCACGTCGGAACGGACTCATGGGTGACTTGGACAGGGCAGGAAGCTGGCAGTCGCCGATTAATAAGATCCTATCGATCGGCAGCTGCCGGCAGTGGCCAAACCCCGATGTCAAGGCTCCCGACAGCCGCCGCCGCTACTGAGCCGGCACCTATGAGTCTATAGTAGCCACTCAGAGGACCTCTGCCTAAAGTGTCGGCCAACTTGCGAGGCCTTGTCGAGCTACTGGAGAGGCGCTGACCCCCGATGGGCTGCGATCAGCGTTAGTTCCAGCTTCCTGCTAGCTGCATTTTGGAGCGTCATCGATTCATCTGTTGGTCACCCTATCACTGTTCCAGATGGCTGGGCGTAATGCTTCCCAACATCCAAGCCCCTGCACTTGCCAGTGCGCTGGCGTAACCTCCTCAGGACAACATCTGCGGAAGCCACAGTCATTTTTCACAGGTGTTCTCTGCCCCTGTAGTCTTCATGCCTGCTCATGGGCGCGTGTCCGCCGCCCTTAGTCGCGTGGTGCTTAGAAAGTACTTAGACCTAGGGGCTATATAACCGGGTCCCTCTTTCTGCTGCAGGGCGCATAGAAACATGGATGATCCAGGACCACTCGAATCTGCGCTGCGACGAGCTCATGCCACACGAGCCAAGAAGGGCATACCGTTCACCGACCTCTTGACTCCCATCCCTTCGTTTGCCCCTGACCTATTTTCCAACGACTACCTCTCCATCACAACTAATCCTCAGCTGCGTCTCGAATTCCTCAAGAGGATCCGCAGCTCGTCAAAGCTCTTCAGCCCCAGAGGAGCACGCGTTGTTGCAGGAAACACACAGGAGCATATCGAACTTGAGGCTCGTCTGCGACAACACTTCAACGCCCCGGCTGCGCTTCTATTCAATTCTGGCTATGACGCGAATGTTGCATTTTTTGGATCTGTCCCTCAAGAAGGTGATGCAATCCTGTTCGACGAGCTGGTACATGCATCTTGCCGGGATGGTATAGCTTCTTCGCGTGCTTGTAGAACAGCATATCCGTTCCCCCACAACTCGGTCGCAGGGCTTGAGACGGTGCTCACGCACGTTCTACACATGCAGCCCCGGATCCTAGAAGGACAGGCGACGTTGTTCGTCGCGGTTGAAAGCCTCTACAGCATGGACGGCGACTTTTACCCTCTTCAAGACATCCTCTTCCTGCTGCGCCAACGTATCCCCACAGATTGTCTCCATGTCGTGATCGACGAGGCGCACTCCACGGGTATCTACGGGCCACAAGGCCGCGGTCTCGTTGCGGAACTCGGTCTCCAGGACTACGTACAAACGGGTTTGCACACTCTGGGAAAGGCTCGCGGCGTTGCTGGTGGTATGTTGTTTCTCCATCCTGTGTACGAGAGCGTGCTGAAATCCTCGATCCATAGCTGTGCTCTTGACATCCCCGGCGATCCGAACCTATCTCATCAACTATGCGCGGTCTTTCATATATTCCACTGCACTCCCACATGTCAACCTTGTCGCCATCGAGTGCTCTCTCTCTGTCATCGAGGGACCGTTGGGAGATCAGGTGTGGCGTTCTGTTTTCCCTGTAAGCGCCGATCTC
Source organism: Gloeopeniophorella convolvens (assembly GCA_022496205.1). Taxonomy (NCBI): domain Eukaryota; kingdom Fungi; phylum Basidiomycota; class Agaricomycetes; order Russulales; genus Gloeopeniophorella; species Gloeopeniophorella convolvens. Next base: position 923,579 of record WTXD01000004.1, on the reverse strand, counting down.
ACCCGAGCAACAGCTGCGAGAACAATTGTTGAACCTTTCAAAGCTATTCCACAAGCTTTTATACAACACAGTGCTAGGACTGGTGCCATCGGGCCTTTTGCGCTTGCCAGAATCCCATGTCACACCTGGAGCGCTTCCTTTCCAAACACCGATTTTCCCTATCCTCACCTCGAGGCCGCTCTCGCTCGCCGCGTTCCTACAGGACAATGGCTATTCTGCTCGGCCGATGCCATATCCGGCAGTTCCTCGGGGCCAAGAGCGCATTCGCGTTATTTTACATGCGGGAAATACAGAGACCGACCTCCGTGCATTTATGCAGCTTTTGTTACAGTGGGCACGGGGGCAGGGAGACGAGGATGTACACTCTCAAATGGACGAGCCGGAGAGCATGCGAACGGATTCTGGGCTGGGAAGCGTCGAAGCGCGTATGCAGGCCGCAGTGGCCGCACGCGCACGCGCTTTGCTGTAAGCCACGGTTCCGGTATCTTGTCTGATGAAGTGTCAAGACTCCAGATGTGATGAAAGTTGGGCACATGTAAATATTCGCTTCATTCCGATATGCCCCACCATGCCATCTGTATGATCCTTGGTACTGCATACGTATCGAAAGTGAGATATGTCGCATGTTACGAGTAAGGAAGAAAACGGCCGGGGTTCAGTGCTGGCTCTTGAGCACAGCATGGGCTAGAGGCTACAAGAAAAGCGAGGCTGAGGCGATGCTAAGGGGTATGGATGGATACTGGGTACAGCATGGCACAAGTGGGAAATACATGGGTCCAGGGATACCAGACGGGCAAGCGAGAGTTCAGGGATCAGGAGTCACCAGGTGCAACTTTCCTCTCCGCAGTTACTAAGAACGTTTGAGAAGCTATTAGTCAAAATCTCAGTAGAGAGAAGTGCAGAGTGTAGACGTACCCCATGGCCGGCGGTCCATTGGGCACTGCTGCTTCGACGCCACGGTGCCTATCCACTTCAGCAAACAGTGCATGTGAAAGACGTGACTGCACTCCCCCCATACTATGAGAGCTACATCAGCGAGCTACCGTGGTAGCGAAGCTAGTACGCACTTAAAGGACAGTCATCTCCGGGTACCTTACATGTCGGACAACATCCCTCAAAAGGCACACGGCAGATACCACACACATCCTCTTCTGGATCACCATGCTCGTCCGTCTTCCCTGTATCCCACTGCCACTGTGCTATTGCGTGCCATTGCTTGACGATGACTCTCATGGGTGGCAAGAACAGAACCCGATGGAGAGGTGTGAAGTTGAAACGCTTAGTAGTAAAGGATGCGACCGAGTCGTTTCGGTTCAACGTTTGGGACGCGTCTGTTTGCGCTTGTGTACGTGACAGTACGTGACTGCTGCGGCTTGGCCTGGCTTGGCGGACCGGCTCTGCCGCCATGGGAGCAGTGGCGACCTGTGGCGGCGGACGGCGACAGACTGAGGGCCTTGCTTCAAATGTGGAAAAAAAATTATCATGTCTCAGCGTTGGGGGGCGGAGGCAGGTGCACGGTGCACGGTGCGGTCATCAGTGAATCAACTAAACCACAGCAGACTGTCCCGATAAGGCAATCACTATGCGTTCCTGCCGTGCTTGCATCGCCCTTCATACGCGCGCAGATTGATGTGTTGTGGCCATGGCGGATGAAGCTCGTTCCATCAGTGAATTGTGTCTGTGGACGAGTGTCCAAGCAGAGGACATCGCAGGAGAACTTTTGTTCAGTGGAGTGGTTAACAGGGCACGTGGGCCTGCCCTAAAGTTATGACCGGAGTGGTAATTGCAGTCGGCGCCAGCCACAGCTTGCCTCCAGCCTTTTGAGCTATTGCGAACTTCTCCCTCCGCGCCCCAACTCACTACCAAACCAGTGTTCCCGCATCGCAGATTTGCCACCCAACTTCCTCAAAATGACTACTACCACCATGCATTTTGGCCCCGAATGGATGCGTCCTAAGCACGCACTGCGTCCCCAAAATCCTCCGTCACCCCCTCCGAGTGCCCATGCGCCACCCGGCGCGTCGTCCTATTCGGCGCTCCTTACCCCCTCGCTTAATAATAACCAAGAACCATCGGACGCTGCGAATCCGTTCCTCTATTCCAAAGAGGATCTCCTGAAAATTTATAAGGAGGGCGGAGGCAGAGGAGGGCTTGGACTTGAAGTCGAAAGATGGGAGGGTGTCGTCCGCGAGCTTGGATCCGAACCTGTATCCCTGAAGGAATGGTCCGATGCAGAGAGAAAGGTGCGCGTCGAAGTCCACACGTGTTTGCAGCGCAACTTACATCACTTTCCGAGCAGCTCTTTGCTGGCTCAATCAATTCTGAAGTGCGCCGGCGTCAGTCGACGGACTACCTCTCGCCACTTGTCACGCAGCCTGGAGAGAGGCCGAAGCTATCTCACTCGAGCTCTGGGCTAGCAAGTCCATTGAGAGAGAGATTTGGTGGCATAATGAGGAAGAGAGAGGGCACAGGTGCGGCCTTTTCTCCGCGTTCGGCCATACTGAAGGAGATGTGAACACGGACTCTACAGACCAACCGCCTCTAACCATACCCCGGAAGCTGTCGCTGTCTTCAACCCAAGGTCCACTGGGTTCCCCGCGTGACGGCGGTCTGCCTTCCCCGCGTACGCGAGGTCCTGTTACGCCGGGTTTCGATGGTATATTGAACTCAGGGGAAACGTGGACCTCCAGGAGGCGGGCATCCGAAAGTGGGATGAGGAGTAGTTCTGGTGCTGCGCCTCGTGGTGATGGCGACACGGAGTTGCCTTCCATGAGTAAACTCAAGATTGACGAAGAAGAGGAGCAGCAGCACCGTTCCTCTGGGGCTGGCCCGGACCCCGGTGTGAAAGCTGTTCCATCTGAGGACTCGGGCCCTCCTTCCGGGATCTCCCATGGCGAAGCTATCGGAAATGGCCCTTCAGCCCTGTCGTCTGCGAATGGCTCGGAGGTGCCAGCAAACCCCATGCTTCACAATGGGAATCCATCTCAAGGCATCCAGCCTGGCCATCCAGGCGATCCCAACCCCGCCAATTCGGCACCACCCAGCACCGCTAGCACCGTTAGCATTGAGTGGTCATACCTCGACCCTCAAGGGCAGGTGCAAGGTACGTTACAGGCATCGTCACCAGTCCATTAGTTGACATGCTCGTCACAGGTCCTTTCCAGGCGGAGCTCATGCAGAAATGGTACGAAGAAGGTTATTTCAGCGCAGATCTCTTGATGCGGCGTGCGAACCTCGACGAGGACTGGACTTCTGTTGGAGAGCTGGCCCACCGTGCTGGTGGCGAAAAGCTATTCTTATTCAACTTTGATACACCTCCGGTACCTCCAGGACTTTCGCGTCGCCAGGAGCCTCCTCGGGATCCCTTCCCGCAACAAGGAGAGATCAATGGGTACAACGCGCCGTATCAGCCAGTCCCGACTCGCACCATTCACCCTTCTGCTTTGAACTCGTATTTCCCTTCCTCCTCCCCTGCATCCAATTCTCCGTCTTCGTCGTTTGGTGCCGGCCGATTCGATGGTTCACCCGATCCTGCTGCGTTTGGGGGTCACGTCGCCCCCATGTATTCGGGCGAGTCGCCCGTCGGTTCTCGATCTGGCAATTTCGTAGACCCATCATTTATCGGCGCTCGACGAACGGGATATGCTGATGCTCAGTATGAGCAAGGATTCGGGATGCGCGCTGGTCCCGGCAATCCAGGTCCTGTCAGGACACCATCCGTTGACGGCTATGGGCTAAACGCGTCGATCCCCTCTCAAGCTCCATGGGGTCAGACACTTTCAAGTCATCCTGCATTGTCCAACATCAACACGGGCTCTCGTGAACATATTAGTTCAAGTCCTTACTCTTCCCACCTTGGAAGTGGCTTGGAACCTGGGTATCCTAGTGAGTCTCCCCTTGGCAGAAGCATTGCGGCCCAGCAGGATGTCCTTGGCCAAAACTATGGTAGTATCAATCAACGGGACCTCTCTCGCTTGGGATCACGGGAACTATATCAATTGGACCATCGAACAGGTTTAGGGATAGGAGCATACGACGGGGGGTCTAACGTATCGCCATTCGATTCCCCCATCCAACATCAGCCATTTAATCAATCACCCTCTATGAACTTTGCCTCGCCGGTATCACAGCAAACTAGCGCTGGTCCTGCTGCTTCTACTGCTTCCATTCCTACGTCGATCGCCGCCCCGACGATTCAGCATTCTCAACCTACCTGGAACGACGTCGCTGAGTCAGCACCCAAGCGCACTGGGTTGACGCCTTTTGACACGACTGTATTTCCCACGTCCCGCAACACTACCTCCACTCGCACAGCACCTCCTGCACCGTCCCAATCATGGGCTCCCTCGAAGCAGTCGGCTCCAAATAATCAGTCGCAATCCCCGTGGTATAGTGCTTCCCATGGAGTCACTGACGACGGTTGGGGCCATGTTGCCGGTCCGCATAGCCTGACTGCGGGCAATCTTGATCAACACACCCACCAGCAAGATTCTGACGAGGGACAGCCAGCTGCCAGCGCCGCCGTTTCGGGCAGCCCCTTGGAACCTTCACCCTCGGCAGAAGCGACCCAGTCGGTCCGGGTTTCTTCCACAACAGCTTTCGCCGAGCCCTCACAGCAGCCCATCAAGTCTCGTCGCAAGTCCTCTGTGCATTCAGGTTCAATTCAACCCGCTGCCCAAGCGCCTCCTGTTCCTGCTCAACCCATAGATGAGCTCACTCTCTCACCGGCTGCCGCCGCCGCGCCAGTCAAGCCTGTTTGGTCGATCGAGGATGACAAGAAGAAGAATGCTAATGGCCCGACAAGCTTGAGAGAGATCCAGGAACTCGAGGCGAAGAAACAGGAGACACGAAAGACCGCTGAGCGCGAGCGCGCACGCACCGCCGCCGCCGCCACCACAGCGGCTCCTGCGACTGAGGAGGCCCAATCCTTCACCGCATCCTGGGGCCTCTCGACTTCTCAGGTTGGTGCGAAGACACCGGCTAAGGAAGCACCGAGTGGTATCGCCACGTCTACGTCGTCTTCGACATCCGCATCTACTACGACGTCTCCTGCAGTCCTCGCACCAACTGCGCCACCCTCCGCTGTCTGGACAAACGCGCAGAAGCCCGTCGCCAAGAAGTCCATGAAAGACATCTTGGAGGAGGAAGAGAGGCGAAGGAAGACTGCTTCTAAGGAATCGGCGGCTGCTGCGGCGGCCCGTCGCGCCTATGCAGAGACCACAAACAAGGTACTTACAGTTGTGCCGAGGTGACGCTCTGTTCTGATAGACATGGTTTCCTGCAGACGACGACTCCTGTTCCGTCCGTGGGTGGCGCTTGGACCACTGTCGGTGCCAACGGGAAGACCACCCCAGCTGCCGTCGTGGCCGCTCCTGCTCCACGTCCAACTATCACCCCATCTTCATCTGTTGCATCGGTGGCTGCCTCTTCGTCCAGGGGGTCCATTGCGGTGTCAGCTGCCCGCTCGCCCGTACCACCAGCAAAAGTGGTGCCGGTTGCTCCAAAGGTCGACGACCTGCCGATTGCGCCCTCGCCCGAGTTCATGAAGTGGTTGAACGACTCACTCAAGCAGCTCAACAGCACTGTCAACTGTACGTCCACTATATCAAAGGAACAATTCAGCCACTCTAACCATATTTTTTCCCCACGCTCAGACGAGGAGATTGCATCGATGCTTTTATCATTCCCGTTGGATGGAGACGCCACAACAGCGGAGATCATCTCTGAGCTGGTCTACGACAACAGCACGACCCTTGATGGCAGGCGCTTCGCTCAGGAATTTATTACGAAGCGTAAGGCCGACGCAGCTTCCCGTAAGACCTCTGGGCGCGCCCCGTCGATCGCGGATGTTGTCAAGGCCCAGCCCAAGCCCTCGCAGCAGGCAGAGTGGGGTGGCTTCAAGGTGGTAAAGAAGCAGAAGAAGGGGGGGCGTGCGTGAGAGAGCTTTCGAAGCAACGCAGTCCACAGATATTAGTGCATATGTAATTCGGTAGTACCAACCTACTAATGGATCCACTCTCTACTTTGCCGGGGGCACTCGGCGCAGACGAACGTAGCACTGAGTATGTCATTTCGAAGACTAACACTATTGTCTATGGAGAGTGCCGTCAGACGCAACATAGTATCTATCGGCTGTTCACTCAGAGCCTAAGTATAGCCGCGCACATTCGTTGAGCGAGAAACTGAAGGAATACAGCGATCACCCACCAGCCGTGTAGACTCTGCCGAACATAATCTGTTGGAACTTGTCGTAGAGAGACAAAACAGTCGCGCCAGCGACGCCACGCAGGATATTGGCTCCAGCGCCTTTGAACAGCGACTTGGTCCCCTCCTTGGCAACGATCTACAACAACATGAGTGAACGGCCGTAATGGGGATTCCGACCCGGCGCTTACCTGCGTAGTCGCATCGAACATCGACTTGTAATGCGTGCCAGTGCCGGAGGTCATCATCATGCGACGGCGGACCGTGTCCATGGGGTAGGCAGCCACGCCTGCACCTGTGGTGACGCAGTAGCCCAACAGGAAGGACGCCAAGAAGGAGCCCTCCATTGGACCGACGAGGACAACAGGCTCTGCAAAGAGGGTCAACCCGGGAAGCGAAGACCAGTGCCTTATACTGACTAAGCGAGTCATAGACACCAAAGTACAGGCCGCGATAAATGATAATACCGACGATCGAAGGAGTGAAGCCGCGATACAGTCCGGCGATGCCATCCGTCTTCAGAGTCTTCTTGTACACGTCGAGTAGGCCGTCGTACTGACGGGCTCCGCCCTTCGCCGACTTGGCGTCATTGGCAAGACGTGTACGGGCGAAGTCAAGAGAGTACACGAAGATACTGGAGGATGCACCCGCGGCCGCACCAGAAGCGATATTTCCGGCGAACCATTTGAAGTAACCCTCGTTCTTCTTAAACCCGAAGAGCGCCTTGAAGTAGTCCTCTACAGTGAGCATCAGTAGAACCAGCGGCCCATGGCGTGAGATGATGCGTATGCACTGAATGCGAAATTCAAAGCCTGCGTGGGGAAGTAGCGAATAACGTTGGCGGCGTTGCCGCGGTAGAGAGAAAGGAATCCTTCCTCCTTGTATGTCCGGGAGAATGCATCTGTCACACCTTTGTATGAATGGGAGAGTCGACCTTGCTTGATCTAGCAGTAAGACGTTAAGAATATCTAACTGCATGGAACCCTAACGGCTGACCATTTCATCCTGATTTTGCACCAGGAGCTTGATGCGCTCAATCGGCGCTGCAGAAGTCTTTCCAATAGCCTGTTTCGGTCAGCAGGTGGTAAACGATGTGTATGAACGAGTGCACGTTGAATTGGGGCGTACAGCGGCAACACCCCCCATGAGAAAATCAACTGCAATCCAGATAGGTTCAGCACTATTGTTCTCTGAAGGCCACGTGGCGCATGCCTGCAAACTCCTTGGGACTCTTCGTCTTCCTGGTCTCGGCCATGTAACAGAGTGGTCGCTTGGTGTAGCTGTGAAACCCGAGTATCGAGCACTGCGATACAGGCCACGACTGCCAGGTGAGCTCAATATATGGCTTTGAAATCGCTAACGGGAGCCCGACGGGATACAACGCATGCGACGGCGAAACGTTGGACAACATAGCCCGGGTCGGGGAGAATCGGGGGCGGTGCCACTTGGCGCGAGCGAGCCAATTGGTACATCTGAGGTCGATGGCACTGCAATCTACCATCTCCGCAACCTTTCTCTGGCATAGCGATGTGCCACACGAGGGGAGCCCAAGCTAAGCTCAAGCCCAGTGTCAGCCAGATGAGATTCAGCCAACAGCCTGCCTCCCAGTAGTACACGAAGAGTCGAGTGCTCTCCCATACGCAAACACCCAAGCGCGCGCGGTGCCGAGGCGTACGAGTCACAAGGAGTCGACAACCGATGAGGCATGCAGTTACGGCGTCGTCGCCGGGCGTGATTGGGTTTGATGGAGAGATAAAGTACCATTGGCAGCGTCAGCGGTGCCGAGTAGGCAAGGGGAGCTGTGAGTCACTGCAGAAGCAATTGTGGAAATGCGCATGGGAAGATGGGAAGATGTCGGACACTCCCAACGAAATGTCGATTCTGGTGAAGGAAACAGCAGTTCACGTTAGACGCAGATGAAAATGCTGCGTATGCAGGGCACAGACGCATGCATTGTGTAGGTTGAATCATGACTCCGTAGAACTTGAGAGACCTGCCGCGCAGCTGAGCGCTGATGGATGCCGACAACAGCGTGGGACACAGATCCGATCACGTACTTGCGAGAGAAAAATTAAAAGGACTAGCCCACCGCGAGGGTCGAACTCGCAGCCTTCAGATCACACAACTATGTGTACCCCACGCCTGCTGTAAGAGTCTGACGCTCTATCCGATTGAGCTAGGCGGGCGGTGGGAATGCCGATGGAGGTAAATTCATGAGGGGCACCCTGATGCTCGGACGGATATTTAGACATCCAACGATTGAATATTGAATATTAATCTGTCAAAAGAAAAACGGTCAGTGGTGGCCGCCATGCGTCATCTGGGTCCACGTGATATGTAGGAAGGCGGAAGATGATTGGACAGGACAATGCCGAGCGCGGGACGCGGGACGCGGGACAGGCTCAGCACGTTCACGGCGCCTCTTGCCTTTTCCCTCACGACTTTCTCCTTGTCCCGCAGTCCCTCGTTCCTTTCCTTCTTTCATACATACCCCGACTGCGTAGTGGCCTGATGTTCACCCCCTCTCGCGTGGCCGCAGCCTTGGTTGTCGCCCTCAGCCTCTCTTCTAGTGTTAGCGCTATTGGCAAGGTCTCGCGGTCTGGCCGGTACCTCTACAATTCGGATGGCAGCCGTTTCTACATCAAGGGCGTCGCATACCAGGCGCAAGGCATGTCTTTCGTCCGGCGGGTCTTGTATCCCATTAACCGCTCAGGCAGGAGCTACGTCTACCGACCCCAACGCGCCTTTTGAAGAGCCCACGAGCTTCACGGACCCTCTGGCCGATAGCGCAGGTTGCGCCCGTGACCTGCCATTCCTTCAGCAGCTTCAAATCAACACCATCCGTGTGTACAGCGTCAACGCCTCACTGAACCACGACTCTTGTATGCAAGCCTTTAGTAGCGCCGGCATCTATACCATGTGCGTTCCTATACTTAGTCGCGGCGTCCCGCTGGCGTGTGAGCGAGGCGCTCATGTTGCTCCGCAGTCTTGACTTGACTTTGCCTGTGAACGGCTCGATCGACCGCAACTCCCCAGCATGGTCGACCAACCTCCTCGATTCATATATCAACACTATCGATTCATTCTCGAAGTACGACAACGTCCTGGCTTATAATATCGGCAACGAGGTAGTTACCAGCCCGAACGGGACTGCCGCTTTGGCTTTCGTCAAGGCCGCAGCTCGTGACACCAAAGCTTACCTGTCAGTTTGATAATCTTTCCTCTGTCAGCAAGACCTGACTGCCCCTCCCCCCCCTTCCAGCAAATCTAAGTCGTCATCTGCTCTCGTTGGTTACGCTGCTATTGATGGCGACGATACGTGGCTCGACCCTCTTGCAAACTACCTCTCTTGCGACCCCTCAAATGGCAACACCGATAGCACCGCTATTGATATCTTCGGTCTCAATAACTAGTGAGAGTTTGATCCCCGCCGGTCCACGCACCTACTTATGTCTCACAGCGAATGGTGCGGTAACTCCACTTTCGAACAATCGTACGCCGGCAAGACAGGTTCCTTTGCGGGTTACAACGTCGTGGCCTACTTCAGCGAGTTCGGTTGCAATGACCCCAGCCCTCGTGTCTGGACAGAAGTACCTGCATTGTTCGGCAGTCAGGCTACCCCCGTCTGGTCTGGAGGCATCGCGTTCTCGTACTTCCCCGCCACAAGTGATCAGGGCCAATTCGGCATGATTACACTATCCCCTGATGGATCTACCGTCATCCCGAACACTGATTTCGAGAACTTGAAGACGATGTATGACCAGGTCCAGTTCATCAACGACCCTCCCCAGAGCAGCGCACCGTCAGCATCGTACCCGTCATGCCCTCAGGACAACTCGACTTTCCTCGCCTCTACTACGTTACCCCCCACCCCCATCGATGCTGCATGTCAATGTCTAGAGGCCGGCCTCAGCTGCCAATTTAACCCACAAACCACCAACACAAGCGGTATTGTTGGCCCGCTCCTCGACCAAGCTTGTTCCTTCCTCGGATCTGCAGGAGGGACCTGCGATTCCATTTCTGGTAATGGACAGACCGGACAGTACCCACTCGTGGCGTCGTGCGACCCCTGTAAGCACGCTTTTTTTCCACCCGCGTTTGTCCCACTGAAAAGCCTGCGTCAGCTACTAAACTTTCCTTCGTGATGAGCGAGTTCTTCGAGGCGAGCAAGCGCGACCCCCAGTCATGCAGCTTCGGCGGCAATGGCACTGTCAATCCGAAAGTCTCCTCATCGTCCTCTGCGACTGCTGTTGCCAGCTCCTGTCTTTCGACTGCCACGGGCACGTCAGTGCCGATCGCTCCGTCATCTGGTGGCAGCTCTGGTTCATCATCCTCATCCGGCAATGGCAGTAGCAGTGGGAGCGGGAGCGGGAATGGAAGCGGGAGCGGAAGCAACAGCAACGCTGCGACGGCTGTGCTCCTCGGCGATTCACGCGCTCTGCTAGGTGTCTCGTTTATGGTTGCATTCGGCATTGCTGGCGGGCTCCTGTCGATCGCCTAAGACTCTGCGAATGTTTCGATAATATCGAAGGACTTTTCATGGGCCGTGGACAGTATATACCGTGATTTTTCGTACTTCTAGCCGTTTACCCGCAACGGAACTATTCTATCACCTCTTTAGTGTGCGTTGAATTTCGGCGGGTTGTGGCGGCGACTAATGTTGGGGCGTCGGAGCTTGAAAGGAGTTTGAACGAAGAGGGGCGCTGTCCACTGGTTTTGTCCGACGTTCTCTCCTTCCATTCGTAAGCTATGGCTGCCTCTCCTGTTCCCGCCGACCGCAGCGACGCTCAAGTGCGCGAAAAATGGTCAGCCAAAGATGACAGAGCAGGGGATTCTCTGGGACACGGCTCAGACCTCCCTCCCTCGAATGGTGGTCTCCCTGATGAGCGTGGACCAGCGGAACCTATCAACCCGGACTACCACTCTCGCAGCCCCGGCGGCGGCGATTCTGGTTCTGCCTCCAGGCCTGGTGGCACGACAATCTACAGAGAGAAACAGGTCAAGGTGGTTAGGCCTTCTCTCGTCTTCTGTCTTCGTCTTTGCTACGTATATGGTCCTACATGGGCATGGGCATGGACAGTCTTGTCGCAGTCACGACCCCCACTGTCCTTCGCTGGCCTCGGCGACTGGCTACCCATAGCCTCGGGCTCACATACTGTGCTTCTGCTCCACTTTTGCTCTTCTCGACTTTCGGACTGGTGTTCACATCCTACACTCTGCAGCCCAACAAGGTCTACATCGGCGGCCTCCCTGAAAATACTCGTCAAGAGGACCTTCAAAGTTGTTTTGGAAAAATAGGCGAGATCACCAATATCGAACTGAAGTACGTGTCCTTCCATCCTGTTCCTTATCTTCTTCCTAAATGGGTCGATATAGAGTGGGATACGGCTTTGTGGTATGCAGTCTACATAAAGTCTGTCTGGATTTTCATTCAACGCCTGGAACAGGAATTTGAGAGTCGAGAGGCGGCAGAGGAAAGCGTCGCCAAGTATAATGAAGGGTTCTTCATGGGCAATAAAATTCGCGTGGAGTTGTCCCGCGGTGGAGGACGTTTTGCCAAGTATAGTGGGGACCCCGGCGCGTGTTTCAAATGCGGTCAGATGGGGCACTGGGCTAGGTAAGCCCTTACTTGCACGCCAACTGTCTCAGAATATTGACCGCGTTCATTAGAGAATGTCCGAACCACGTTGTGCAATCGTCAGTCTTCTTAGCTTTACCCCACACGTTCTCCTCACACTCAGTCATCTAGCACTTCCAGACGCCACAGCCCCCCTGGTGACGGCTCACTGATCGACAGGATACATACTCCCCGTGATTATGGTGCTCCTCCTCCTCATGCCCGCGAGTATTCATCTTATCGTGAAGAGTACCCTCCTCGAGGATATCCGCCACCTCCCCGCGACGCTCGTTACCAATACGAATATCCTCCGCCTAGGCGACCTGTGTCTCCTCCCCGAGAATACCGTGATTACCCGCCGCCTCCAGTACGACGCGGTGATATGGACGACTTCAGGATGCGCGGACCTCCTCCCCCTCCTCCCCGTTACGAATCTCGTTCTGGTTACTACGGCTCGGAGGACCCAGCTGCCTATCCTCGCGGCTACCCTCCTCCGGCGTCTCGAGACTATGACCGATACGATAGGCGGCCGCCTCCCCCCAGCGGTGATAGATACAATGGCTATCCTCCTCCGCCCGCTGCCGTCAGGCCCAGGACCCCACCTACAGGCGGACCTCTCCCCGCCGGGAAGACTTTGAGAGGCCTCCGGCCAGGTCAGCCTTCTTGTGTCATCGTCACAAGTATTTTGCTCACTAGTCGACCTATAAGCAGAGATTACGCTCCTCCGAACGACTATCGCCGTCAAGTTACCCCTCCTCCCGGTCGCTATGCCGATTATCCCGCACGCTCGGGCACGGACAACCGCGCAAGGTTTGTAATCTCATCGCTCGCACTGGGCTCAGTGATCTTATCTCGAACTTCGACTAGGCGTCGTTCCCAAAGCCCTCCTGCTAGGACTGGAACTGGGACCTACGAGGCTTATCCTGCTTCTCCAGGCTATGCTGGGCCTCCTCAGGTTCCTCCTAAGAATGCTACTCGCGAGTATCCTCCTCGGGGTGGGCTCGACCAGAATGCAGGGTATAGGAGGCAGTGAGCACTTCAGGCCAGCTGCTGGAAACTGCATTTTTGTCCTATCATCTTGCGTGAAGTCCGGATCTCGGCAGTCAATGTCTGTTCTGTCTTGATCGCCGCGATCCTGGTTCATCTTATGCGTAGCTTGGTTGCGTTCTCTTCTTGTAATGCTTGCTGCCTGACGATTTATGTTCTGTGATATATTGCTTTGCCCTACCTCGCGCTCCCTGTGACCGCGCTTGCCTACGAATACTTGCTCGGCACAGCGACTAGTAGCCATTTCAGCGGGCGCGGACGTGAATGAAACAATGGCGTGTCGAAGATTCTCCCATGCTCGCGCAACGTGTCAAACAAGCTACTTGGCGACGAACACATAGGCCTCCACCCGTATCGCAACTCACGGCGTAGGGTTGATTCTAGTTGACTCTCTATTGAAACTGCCAAGCCTTGGTCTGGGTGTGTTCGCCAGGTTTCCTATCAGGATGCACGAGCGGATTCGCACGCAGTGTGATACCCTCCAAGATCTTGTACGTAGATATAAGGTCACATAGAGGGTCGGTGAATCTACGCATTTGCACGCCCACATGGTGATACGATGCAATATTTGATTTCACCGCCACGATGCTAGCCTCGGTGTGAGGACTGCGTGTGCACGATCGGCAAGCCTTCAGGTACCGGGGCAGTCGGTTGGGTCAGACACCACGTGTGGTAGGGTCCATAAGCAATGTGCTCGTGGTCATGGAGGTGAGGCGACGGGGGATAGAAACTGCATATTCCCACGATCCGTCGCCACAGAAAACCACCGCATTCCTCGCAAGGCGCGAGTCTGGCCGCTCCGTACTGTTAGCGGTTATTGTTGCAGCCGTGAGTGAGAATTTTAATGATGTTGCGAGTGCGCGCAGCGAGAAGCCTTGGACAGGGAGGGAGCTCCATAGACTCGTATCCTCGGTTTCAGACCTAACGTCGACCACACTAATCGGTGATGTCGATGAGTGCTTGAATCAGATGATGTGTCTGTGGCTGGTGAATCATATTGAATTGTGAACTTGTTGTGAACTGCCGGAGATGGTCATGAGGCCCTGACGGTTGGGGTGCGCCGCCCGTCCCGCTTTCTGCGGGTTCTGAAGAAAGCGTTCGTGCTTGATCGCGTTGACCAACTTGGGAGGTGCCCACCAACATATACGCGTCATAGGCGTTCCTGGGTTGGCTCAAGGCGGCAAGTAGGTGAAGTGCCGAAGGATTGATCAACGCGGATCTGAGATTGCAGCGGGGAGAGATAACCACGTGGCGTGTCCAATCGTCAACACCGCCCCGCCCGCTCAGCCTCTCCCATCCTTCTCCTCATGGCCACCACCTCAGATCCCCAGGCGAGGACCTCGCTGGACACTCCTTCGCATGGTCTAGTCTCCCAATTTGACCTCCATCTCCGAGTCATCACGGACTCTTATCTCGGTTTCTTCCAAGAAAGGTCCGTCGCCTCGGCCTCCGCTCCATAGCTAACGCTCACCCTGTCACCCACAGACGGCGAATCGAAGAAGCATAGTCAGATTTTCCCCAACAATAACGGCTCTCCTCTCCTGACTCATACGTCTTGCAACAGTGTTGATGCTCTGTGGAAACTCCATCACAGGGCGAAAGCCATCGATTCCTTCCTCGACTCGCGTATCGAACCCAGTACCACAAGGATTGCGTGGGGTGAAGTTAGGGATAACGTAGACAGAGGTGTGCCAATCAATCTGCAGACTGTGTCGGTATCTCATGTCGATCCCAGAGACCCAGGCTCGGCATGCGTTCTTGAACACCCTGACCGTTGACATCATCAACCCGCTCACAGCCCTGAGAGTGCGTCTAGGCCCTCCAATCGAGTTGAACCTATCCATTGACTAACCTTACGAAGGAGTCACAAGACCGCACACGAAAGCGTATCAAGGACGACATCAAAGAGTCTGCTTCTGCGCACACAGACTACGCTGAGAGCACGCTCCCAAAACTCAAACGGGCGTATCTCAAGAAATGTCAAGAACACGAGGTCATATTCATGTCCACATCGTACTCGCATTGTCACTAAATCTCAAACAACCACCCACTTAGGATCATCGCCTTGCCTCGGTCGCGTCCCCCAGCGGTACCCAGGCACCTGGCTTCCCAGAGGGCAGTATGCCGAGCTCTCGATCTAACCCCAACCTACCCTCTCGACCTGTCATTGCGTCACCACAACCGCTTCGCCCACTCGATCGTAAACCCTCCAGTGGCGGGCCACGGAATCGCTCGCCATCCACCTCAACAGCCCTTTCAGACCTTGCTCAACAAGGTAATGGTCCCGTGATGGGCCCTGGATGCACTTGACTCGACCATGCTTTTCCAGGAAAGAAACAGCTGAACCAGCTGATTACATTGCTGGACAAGGAAGGCGGGATCAGGGGTAGCAGCCGCAATGCTGACAACGCGTTACGCTCAGTCCGCGCCAAGCGGGATGCCGATGAAGCTGGTGAGCCCTCGAGGTACTGCGTCCTCTGCGATGGTTAACCATATGATAGACAAGGAGTACCGGAAAGCTGTTCACTGGCTCGAGACCCTGAGACTGCGGAGGGTCAAGATTCTGGAGGGTGGGTATAATGTAAGTGCCATTCTGCATCTCTGTTGTCATTATCGTGAGCTTCATTCGTGCAGAGCCTCGAACGATTCGTCTTTGAAGGGGCAGAGACGATCAAGAAGGTGCTAGTCACGTACACCGATAACATGATGTCAGTTACACGAGATTCATTGGCCGCCGGGGATCTAATGCCACGTATAGCGCAACTTGCACCACTCAGACTCATCTAGCTACTCATGCCCGATCTGCCGTTGAGAACGTCTCTGCTGAGATGGATACTTCGATCGTTTCAGCATCGTTCCGCCGTTCACTCGCACTTTCCATCCCGCCACCTACCCTCTATTACAACTACCACGTCGGTGAATGCCAGGACTTGATCTTCGGGGTCACGCTAGTGGATTATGCAACCGCTCGGAGCAGTGACACCGAGGTTCCAAAGATCCTCAGGCTCTGCATAGACGAAGTCGACAGACGGGGACTGGACGCCGAAGGGATATATAGGGTAAGCTCCGAACTCTGGAATGTCATGATGCGTCTCCTGAAATACTCGCTGCAATAGGTATCAGGTCGACACGCGAACATTCAAGAGGTCCGTCAGAGTACTGCTTCATTGGTGGCTATCGTCTATCTCATTCCCGACATAGCTGCAGCATAAAGCCGAGAGAAATGAGAAGACATTCTCGTTCAATTCCTATACGGACGACATCTATTCAGTTGCTTCGCTTCTCAAGGTCAGCCATGGCGTTTTTAGATGTCGCCGGCATTGACTTACGTATCTCTCCACTTAGCTTTATCTCAGAGAGCTCCCAGAACCTTTGTTCCGGTTTCCGTTACAAGATCGCATTCAACATAGTGAAGATATGGGTACGTGCATGAGATGTTAGACACTTCTTGTACTGCATGTGACACCATGTACAGCTGGCCACGCGGCCAACGATTTCGTTCTGCTGCGATCCAAAATTCGTCGGTTACCTCCGGTTCACAGGGTAGTACTGAGAGCTCTAGTGGAGCATCTTGCTCGTGTTGCTGCCCATGCCGACAAGAATAAAATGGATGCGAAGAATCTTGCCATCGTCTTCAGCCCTGTCATCTTCGGTGAAGACGAGGTTCCTCAAGGCGACCTCCTAAGTATGCACCCAGCAAAGGTATGTCGCATGTCCCGTTTGACCATAGGTCAGGCTCTTACCCTCGTAGGATTCTGTAATGGAGGATCTTATTGAGAATGCAAACGTCCTCTTCGACGAGCGGCCACCACCATCATCTCCACCTCTTCCTCCCGCCCCGGCAGACGAACCAGTGCCTGCCATAAGCTACGGCTCGTCGCACACGAGGGTCGCTTTTCCACCGTCTGGAGAGGCGCAGGCAGACTTCACTCCGCAGCTCCCTCCGCGTCCTGCGAACAGCATTCACCCCTCCGCGCGCAACGCCCCAATGTCACCTTCCCGTCTCACGCATGACTTGCCGACTAGTCTCATAGCTACACAATCGCCTCCCCCACAGATCCCGTCAAAAGTAGGAATATTTGCGGACACATCGGTACTGTCTTTGCAGTCTGCAATAGCTGCAGACCCGAACGCAACAGGGGCGGTGCAGGAGACGCCAGGCGCCGCGACACTACCGACAGACTGGCAGCCTCAGGCTCCTCAGGCTCCTGCTACGCCGCCTAAGTCTGCGACCGAGCAACAGCAGCAGCAAGTATCAGAGCCTGTACCTGACACACCAGTGACAACAGGGAGCTCGCGGACAAGCTCCAGGTCTGAGTCTCGCGAGAGACCTTGATCTCTTGCCGGCGTCGAATGTTGGCCATTGCACTCTCGTTTTGTTTTTTTAGGCTTTCACCAACAGATCACACTATGTATATGTTTTCTACCCGGTCTTGTATTCCTGGACATCGTTGCGTGGACACGGTCGGACACCTTTCCAGTGCATCTACGTAGCTAGTAGTACCCGCAGTGATTTTTTGGCGGTCGAATTGGACGAATAATATATTTGTTTGTTTCCGTAAGACGGTGTGGGAAGGCGACGTCGATGGGCAGCGAAATCTAAATTCCGCCACTGTACAGTTTACATAAGCCACCATCAGCATTCGTCGACTTGCCAAGCTCGTCAACGCCGCCGCGACTCCTCAAGCAATTCAGCTAAGGTGCGTCGGGCTCTGCTCCGTTTCTGTGTTCCCTACCAACGCGATGCGCGCGCAGCTGCTCTACCTCGCCTCAAAATGACTCACGACGCCGTTTGGTTCTCTCGTCCCCGCAAGTACGGAAAGGGCTCCCGCCAGTGGTGCGCATCCTACACTCGAGAATTGTGGAGGGACGTCGCTCACGCGTTGCGTTTTACAGCCGCCTCTGCGCGCACCAGGCCGGTCTCATCCGCAAGTACGGCCTCGACCTCTGCCGCCAGTGCTTCCGTGAGAAGTCTGCTGCGATCGGTTTTGTCAAGGTACGCCACGGCATCCTTGTTTCTGTTGTACGCGTGGCTCAACATGCGTGTGCTCGTGCCTGTAGAACCGGTGAACACTGGGCCCTCCCGTTTCATCCCACTGTCGTGTCTGCTCTCGCATTTCTTTCCCTCACTCTACAAAATTGCACCCGGATGTATGCAGAGACTTTCATACATATGACACCATAAACACGAATCCCATGCATGCACCGAGCCCACTGCTACAGAAAGACCGCCGAACCACCTTGCGCGCGTTTGTGCTGTGTGCTGAGGTGACATCCCATACCATGCTCCGGTCAGAGAGATGTGCGCGACAGCTGGAAAGAGCTGCGGTATACAGCACATGGGTGGTAGCTGTGCCTCGTATAGGAGCGGAACTGGGAGACTAAGAGTTACATTGTCGTTTCGGTGCATCATGTCTGGAACTTCCGCATAGCTTGAATCTCGTCCAACAACGCCTGAAGCCTGTCATCGTCAATCTTCACGAGACTGCAACAGAAGTCAGCACAGTCCGTCCGAAGAGTATAGCGACAGGCAACGTACCTCGGGACGATGCTCTTGGCCTCCTCCGCGTCTGCAGGGCAGAGGTTCGCGATCTGCGCCGTCTCGAACTGCGTGAGCTCAGGTTCCCGTCGCAGGATCCTGCGTAATGAATCAGTCCATACGGGTGGAACGCCGGGCACAAAGCGCGGCATACTCTCGAACGGCCGACGCAGAGTCGGTGGTGTTGAACTTGGCAAACGTCTTCACGTACTCCAACGTCTTGTTGTACACCCTAGCGCAGGAGTCAGCCAATGTGTCAGCGCGTACGGAAGGCCCGAGGACGAACACGGTGTCTGGCGCATCTTTGTCCCTGTTTTCGAGCAGGTACTTGACCTCTGAGATGAGCAGGCAACCGGCGTTGTTGAACTCTGGTAGACGACGGGTGTTAGCGCCAGGCAGCGCAGAAATGAGTGCACCCAGACGTACCTGCGCCGAGCTTCAACGCCGATGCATCCTCTTCCTCTTGAAGGGCTTTGTGGCGACCTGGTATCGCGCGTGTAGTCATACCGTTGGTGGGGGAGCACAACGGGTCTGCACGACTTAATTACACACGTGCAGACTCAAAGGCGCTGCGTCATTCGCATTGCATAAGCAGGCTGTGCCACTTGGGAAGGTTCTGCAGGCGACATTGCTAATAACCAAGACGACTTTTTCAGATTGAGCAGAATAACTACAGAATGACAGACAAATAGTGTGCGACGGGATACGATTAAACAGATGCGTTAGGGGCAGAGAGACCGGATCAAAATGTGGATTACGCTGTACAAATGTGGCGAATCAAGAAACTGTCAGAAGGGGCGTTTAACAAAGGACACAGGAATGAAGCGACGATGAAATGCGGGGTGGAAGTACAAATGCGCCTGGTGTGGTATGCCATACGAGTAGTTCCCGATTTGAGTTTGCCGCGGGACAGCATAATGAACATATGATGAGGACGGTGTAATATAGGGTATAAGGTGGGGATTGATGCATCATGCTCGCATGATCTTCCAAGCGGTCGGTCGGTCGCCAATGCAGAGTGTAGTTTTACATGCCGTAGCCAAAGGAGGAACGCTGGTACGGATCAGCCAGACCACTCGCGACGCCAACACCGGGGAAGGAGGATCCGACACCGCCGAATGTAGCGAACGCGCCTTGATGATGTCCGTGGCCGGCGTTGCTCTGGAGGACGTAGCCATCGAGAGCGTGGGGCTGCAGACTGTGAATCGGCGCGCGGAGACCAGACTGAGAGAGGGCAGCTTGGCTTTGACTAGGGAGCCCAGCAGAGTAGAGCCCGTTCTGGCCAGAGTACACGCCCGCCAAAGGGTCTCCCGGGATGTGGCGACCAGCACCGTGGTTTCCCATGTTCACGGCGAGCGCCTGTTGACCATGGTAACCTCCAAAGTGGTCCAGCTGCTGCTGTTCGCGCTGCAGCTTGTTCTGGATGCGCTTGCCATACGGTGTGTTACGAATCAACGGCAGGACCGGCCTGATTCCATCCACGAGGAGAGCACGCTGACTAGGCTCCGCGTAGTCAAGAGCAGTCTATTGACGTAAAGTTAGCAGGTGGTTGCAATGATAAGATTCATTTGCCGAACCTGAACACAGTAGTTTCCATAAGAATCGCGGAGCAACTTTTCGAGCCTCGTCCGGTTGAGAAGCTCTTCGATGAGAATCTTGCGAGTGTTGTGCTCGGCGACTCGGATGCACTACCAGATATTAGACACAGACGATAACGGTAGCGGACGGCAGACGAAGCACACCTTCTCGATAACATTAGAACTAAACTTCTGTACCGAGAGCGCACAGACGTTGCCAATGAATTGACGGATGACGGCATCGCTGAACCTGTTGTCGTTGAGATCGAGGATGTATTGGACGACCTAAAGACAGGGTTATGAGAAAATACCCAGTTAAATAGAAACATCCATCACATACGTAGTTGCCATAGGGGTCCTGAACTAGGGTCAAGGCATTGTACGTGATCTCATTGACGAGCTGAATGCGTTGATGGTCCGAAGCGTGATCGATGCAACGCTGAAGAACACAACAGCCATGACGATGGGTGGCAACCTCCACGCAGTTTGCAGCTACAGCATTGTAGATGAACTAAAGGGAACGTGTGAGCGGGCGCCACTGAGCTCGTCTATCCTGCTAACCTGATTGTCCTCGGGCGCCAGCTTGTTCAAGCACTTCTGGATAACATGATTGCCGTTCAGGTCCTTGATAAGCACAACGACGTGAAGACTGAGCGCAACGATGATCGAGTGAATCTGGCCATGGTATCTATGATCAGTCTGGGTCCAAACGCCACCCTGTCAGTGACAGGAGGGGAGAAAACTATAAACCCTGCTTGCCTGTCTCCTCGTTGACAAAAAGTCAATCATTTTCTGAACTGCGCGCGTTCCATGCATGTTCAGGGAGATATTGACGAGGTCCTGGGCAACCGATTCGCAGATGATGTTTCGCTGCTCGTCAGTCGAGTACTCGAGTAGCTTCTGGCAGAGGTAGTTGCCGAAGGGATCTAGAGATACACTTTAGTAGGACCTCTCGCATACCTGCAGAGAGCTCCGTACCGGTCATGAGATCAGCAAAGTGACCGAACGTCTCGCGGAAGATCATGTCACGATGCTCCGGAGCACCCTCTTCCAGCTTCTTTTGCAAGTAGCGGCAGCCATGCTGGTCCTTGCAGAGACCCGAGATCTCGCCAGCCAGGTCTTCGAGGCGCGTACCGGCGAAACGGTTAACTAGATCATACGTCAATGAGTGAATGCAAGTGTCATAAGTGCCTCGGACGTACATTCACGGTCGACGTCCCCGCGCTTGTGTTTGGGACCATGCAAGCCATTCATCTTGCCGTCCCCACCAGGCACGCGACTGCCAATACCCAGGCTGTAGCGAGCCCCGTGGTGGTGATACAAGGACATAGAGCCGGTGCTAGTGAGACCGTTTCCGGTCCCATTGCTGTAAGAGTTGAATCGCCCGTCCTCAAGCGCGTTGTTAACACCACCGTTCAGACCGTATACGGCAGCATCGCCGCCATAGGGCTGTGTAGAGCGTAAGAGAGAGGAGAATGACCATGAACGGGACTCACATGAAGAGAATCATCATAGTTGCCCTCGAAGCTGTCGTATTGACCAGACAACCTGGAAAGAGACGACTGCAGCTCAGAGCTGAGAGGGCTGTCCCCGAGCTGATGCGAGCCTTGGGACCCGAGACGCGACCCGAGCGTCTGCGCCTCGGGAGAGATGGGAGTGCCAGGGGTCTTGGTCAGATGAGCTGACATCGTGGTAGAGATGCCGGCCAACGGCGTCGCAGGCACAGAACGCGTCGTGATGGACATACCGTCCGAGAGCCCAGGAGGGGAACCACGGCGCGAGCCAGGGGCTTGAATGTGAGTAGCGAGCACCTGGCCATGCGACGGAAGATGCGGAGTCGCGGAAGCGGATACAGTGCCACCCAGCTTGTTGATCGAGATGTCATTGATGTTCAAGACTGGATTGGTAATAACACGACGACCGTCCCGCGCGAACGCATCAGGGCGAGGCGACTCCGCAAATTGAGGCCACTCAGAGGGTTTCTGGGCGTCACCTGGGCGAGCGATCATGCCGTTGCGGGAGGGGGCTTGCGACAAGGCAGCCAAATCTAAGGCAGCGGATGATGCCGACAGCTACCACGAACTCCATCAACACGAGGCATTTAGCACCCAGGAAGCCATGTACACACCTTCTGGAAGTGAGAAGCTTGATATTTGTCATCATCGGACGTGGGAAGATTGAGGATGGCGTCTACAAGGATGTGAGACGAGAACCAACATTTTCGAGACGAAACACGCACTGTTCATCTCCTCGTCCAATTGCTCGTCCAGCATCATGCCCGCATTGTACGCATTGCCGTAACGCAAGTCGCCCTCTTCGTGCCTCCCAACCCTTTGTAGCGATTGGTCATGTCCGGTCACGGGCGAGTAGGCTTCGCCACCGATGTTAAGGCTCTGCAGTTTATCCGCGATCTCCTCGCCGTGGCTGCTGGCCGAAGTGCGGCGGCTAGCGGGCATACTCTTGGCTCCCGCACGCGCGTAACCTTGACCGAGACCATTGCTAGTGTGGGGGTTGTGCGAGGGGATCTCGGGAGAGCGAGTAATTGGCGCATACGTCACCGACTTGCGCTTGTCTGAGACAGACCCAACGGCCCTCGAGAGGACCTCAGAGTCTATGCCCATACGAGCGAAGCCAGCATGAAGATGGGGGGATATCTCGGGGCCACCAGGGAGGAGGGCATTGACGCGAGGGGGAGTCGTCGGAGCGGACGCCGCCATATGCTGAATGCCATTGCCGTTGCTGTCGACAGGGATGGTCAGCAGCTCCTGTGCCTGCTGCTGTTCCAAGGCACGCATTTGATCCTCGAACATTTTGCGGTGCAACGCGCGCTGCCTCTCGTGCTCCATACGCTTGAGCTCAACACGCTAGGACCAGACACCTCAATAAAGGCGCACAAAGAAAAAGACCACGAGGAACTCACAGCTGAGAGCTCGGATATATTAGACCCCAACCTCGCGCTCTGCAAAATTGACTGAGCAACGGAGGCACGAATATATGCGCGCCATTTGCACTCACAGAATCAGCCAAGTCCAAAAAGGCGGGAGGACTCTGCTTGACCTCGTCGGAGGTGGGGCGTGTATCAGTAGGGGAAGTAGACGGTTGGTGGCTAGCGGCCATATGGGATAGAAGTATTAAAAGTCTTTTTTTTTCAGGTCCGGTCGAGAAGGCGAGAGCAGAGAGTGACAAGTGAAAGGAGAAGAGAAAGCTAAGAGGCTAGTTGCACAAAGGGTAATCTTGACTGAGCGGAGGGGGGTGAGGGGGGAGGACAGGTGTAGGACGAGGATTGATGCGCGCACCTGAAAGCCGAATTTTGAAGCCCGTCTAAAAGGGACTGATGTTACACTGATGGGCTTGGGGGACGCGAAACGACGATGAGCAGGGCGTGTGCGGCGACGACGAGAGGGACAGCTCACCGTATTTTGTCCGGGATCCGACACCGAGGGGACGAGATGAGAGAGCTGAGGCAAGGCGGAGGTGGAATTGTTATATAAATGGGGCCGGGAGGTTCGCTTGTAGCGCGTGGGCGAACTCTAATGGGTGACAACAGTTGGTCACACCGACCCTCATTTTTTTTCCCTTCCCGTCCGCTACCCTGCGGCTAATGCCCGCTTCAGCGTTAACGTGTTCCTTGGCCAGACTGTTGCCTCCTCATAATTCACCTTTAATCGACCCCCGAGTCCGCTTTCCCCGCCTTTCCTTGCTTCTTTCACTTCCGTCTGTCATTTCACCTCTCCCGCTTTGCTTCCGCTCCGCCACCGACGTGCTGCCCCAGGGATCCCAGTATGCGTGTACTACGTTAGTTGTAACTGTTGTATGTCCCAATTACATCGTCGTGTCTGTGTGTCTGTGTGTCTGCCCCCGCGGGGACCCCGCCGGCATCGCCATGTCGACCGCCGACCAAGTGTCCGTCTGCGAGCCACCTCATTCGCTATCAATTACGAAAGACGTAAGGCTTCTTCGGCCAGAGACACTGCTTCGTTTATTCTGAACTGCCGCTTTTAGGCGAAGATCTCCATCGTGCGCGGCTCGCGTGTCCCAAGCTGGCCAGTCCCTTGCGAACGGCCAGGCACTTTCCTTATCCCGCTAGGTTAGCTCAACCGACACGCCGCTCTGACACATCGCACAGCCATGCTCCATCTCGCAGTCGACACGGACACCCGGGCGGCCAATTTTAACAGGTCATATGTTTGTGACCATCTGAGATATCAGTGGCCCACTGCCCTCACTGCCCGGTGTCTCTGTTCCCTTCTCTACAGAACCAGCGTGCCCGTCTCCTGGGAGCACGCCGTCCTTAGTGTCCTCCTCCTCTCCATCCCCTACGGGCACGCCGCGCAAGGTCCGCCGGTCTTCGTCATCCGAGTTACGCTCTTCTGCCGATCCAGGCGCTTCCTGGCCGTCATCTGTCCCATCTTCATTCTCCACGAGATTTTCAGGCGCCTCCGGCACAACCCTCACCGACGGTCTCTGGCTGCTGGATGGATACCGCGAACGCAGGAAGCCAGAAAGACCGAAGAATGGCCTAGACATGCGCGACAGCGAACCGTGATTCGAGTCGGTTGAAGCTTTAGACGGCGTTGTCGACCCGCTGTGCGGTGGCGAGTCCGTGTCGTCTTCCGAGAGTCCATTACTCGTCGAGACGGAATCCGCAGACGGACTGAGCTTCAATGGAGAGGATGGACGGGCCGGAGACTCCAAGCCCGATAATGAGGAAGTCGGGGACCGAAGGGATCTGTAGGAAAGAGAGTTCGTATAAAACACGAATTCTCGCTGCATCCCCTCGGACTCACGTTAGCTGAGCGCCTTCGCCGTCCGAGAGCGTTAGTAGGAGGTTCTTTAGGTTAGGAAGTGTGTGCCGCATGTCGAGGGCGCGTAGATTACGATCGGACATGAGCTGCCGAGCACAATTAGCTTGTACGAATTGAGGACCGGAGACTCAATGTGCGCGCACCATCTCGAGGTCCTTGTTGAGCAAGAATACGCCATACTCGAAGCGGTAAGTGTCGACATTCTTCGAGAACAAAGGGAACCTGCGCCAGCGGGAAATTAACGAGGGGCTTTGCAATCCATGGAGGCAGCACGTACATCCTCGGGCCCACCATAGCAGAGATGCCATCCCGGATCATGCTCTTGCTTCCACAAAAGGTAATTGGATAGACCAACATCTTGCCCAGGTACATGGCTAGCAGCTGCACCACCAAAGCAGCGTAACCTAAAGCAGATGCAACACTATCCTCGGTTACCTCCTTGTGTGCAGGCAAAGAGAGAGGTGGCGCAGGATCTGTCGTGCCTAACGGTATCGGCAGAGGCACGTTCAAGATGCTGAACAATAGATCAGAGCCCGACATAAGCTCGATTGGGAAGAGAGACGCCAGAGTAGAAATTAAAGTGACGCGAATCGGGGAGATACGACGCTGAAGTGCTGCGGCGGAGTCCCTGCAAGCCGTTTCAGGAAACTACGGAGAGTAGGGGGCAATGGTAATCATACGCACCGTTCGCGCGACAATTCCTGTATCGTAATCGCTTCCTCAGCAACGTCTTGGCCGTGCATAGTGGTGGCCAAAGATAGTGTCTCGCGGCGCTTGCGTATTTCCTCCCTCCGTTTACGAATACGTTCCGTGACTGTCCAGTGTAGTGAGCACCAATTTAGAAGTCGACAGGGAAAAAGTTGTGCTGACTGTCATCCGACTCGGCTCGCACTTGCGCCTGCGCATCACGCCAATCGGCAATGTGCGCTTCTCGCTCTGAGGTCTCGCGCGCACGAGCCTATATGTCGCAGGGCCGTTGAATGCCGAAATGCGAAGCGGAACCGGATATTCAGTCACGGCAGCAGGGATGCTGGATGTCCACGCACCATGTCGTTGACATTGGACGCAGTGAATAATACGTCGACGTTCCGTATGACCTTGAATAGCGACTGCTGTGTGTCGACAATGGCGCACTGCAAGTTGACCAACCTGGTCGTTTTGCACGCGTCAACCACGCGTGAAACGCCAAACCCGGTTTTACACATACTTCACGAGGTCCTGCCAGCTTGAACTTGATCTAGCGTAGTTAACCCGCGGTTGGCGGGATTTGATTCTAGGCAGCGCAAAATCCTTACGGCGGGGCGTAGCGGACCTCGAGGTGAACAGATCTCCGGCCATGCGCACTTCGGGATCGGAACTGTAGCCTCCCGAAGGCGAAGGCGGGCGTGTAGGCGCCAAGGATGGCGTTGTGGGTAGATAGAACGTCTTATCGGGGGGTGAGAGCGTGAACAGTAATGTATTTGACGGAAGGCGGGAGGGTTGGGCAACCACCTGCAACATTACATGCTACACTTAGACACGAACATGCCAGAATCAGCGTTGGGCCCACCTCATCGTCTAGCGGGACCAGGTCGGAGAGACAGACATCCCACTTCTCCACGACCGTCCACTGGGGATCAGAGATGTCCGGCTCATGTGACTGCCTTCTCTTCCCTTTGTCCCGCGCCGTGCTGCTCGGCGAGTCTGGGTGCAGCTTAGCCCAAAGGTGCACTGTCAGGTGGGTCGCCGAGGGATCGGTCCATTTCGAAAAATCGTTCCCCGACGCCAGGTCCAATGAGAAATTGGGATTGGTGGAGGGACCATGAATGCCAGATATAAAGTTCGGCACCGTCCGTGATTCGGGATCGGTTCTGGACCGAGAGGTGAGCGAGTGCGGCTTCGGGGAGGGGTCGCCGTTAGACTTGACGGTGCCTGATCCCGTCTTACGGTGAGATGGTAGCGATGATGTATGTGTGCCAGAGAACGTCACAGTACTTGTCCGCGAAGTACGCTTGGAGGGCTGTTCCTCCTTTGCCTTCGACGCGGACCGCGAAGGCGAACTCTGGGCAGGCTGTACCTTGCGCTTGGGTGTAGGGCTCTCTCGTGAGCTCGGCCGACGGCTGTGGGATGCTGGCGGTGAAAGTGGTGGAGATGTTGGAGGTGATGCTGGCGTAGCGGAGTCTTCTGAAGAGCTGTGCCCTCTGGTAGGGGATGTAATGGTCACGGTGATGAACGTCTCCACCAGGCGCGACTGCAGGACCTTCTCGAGCATCTTCTGCGTGTGGGTCTGCCAGAGACCATCCATGGCAGCCGTCCCCTTCCCCGAGACAGACGATGAGATGGAAAGTGTTCGCGGGCGGTTAGGCCGGAAGTACGCGCCAGTACCTGACGGCGGGGGGTGGCTGCCCGAGCTTGCGGCTTGTCCAAGCTCTCGCGCGCTGGCGCGGGACATCGTGCGCTTCCGACCTCTCAAGTCGCCAGAAGACGCAGAGCCAACAGCCCAGGAGTCATCGCTAGCCTGTCCATCCGCCCCCTGGCTCTTTAGTGTTGCAATGGATGTGGACGATATCTTGCGCGCCCTCTTCCGGGTGAGCGTAACGTCCAAGTCGTCCGAGAATCTCCCGAACTCTGTAAACTGCGACTGCTCGGAGGGCTGGGTGAGCGCGGAGGCAAAGGCGTCCCGCGCAGGAAAGGGTGTGAAGTTCCGGATCTGAATTCGAGAGACATGTCTAAGCAGATGCTGGCGCGACGGCGTCCCTGTCTGAGCGGTCATGTCGGCGTGCAGAGGCAGCTCGGTACTCAACAGGTGTGAAATATCCGTCCAAATGACTGCCTGCTCCGCCTGCTGCCCATTCCGCACGTTCTGTGTTGCTTGTGTCCATTCCTGCGCCAGAATGATGGTGTTGCTACCGAGCGATTGCACTGCCAATAAGAGCCCTGCTGGATGAGATATAACGTTTCTGGGAGAAAGGAGCGACTGGGTTCAGAGCATGGGCATGTCCGAGAATAAAGTGCAAGGAACGGGCGCTGCTCCAATTGTATCATTGCGCGACTCTTCCACGCGCCATGTTCAACCACACAGCTCTGTCCTCACTCTCTGCCAACTCTGCGTCTCTTGTGACACTCAGACACGCTTAGACACGCTCCACACTCAGCCAATACTCGGACTACCCGTGGGACTGAGTGTGCTCATTCCTGGCGATCCCTGTAAAATACCATGCCGCCCAAGGCGCGTATCGTCCGCAAGGTGCCGCAAGAGGGGCCCGCAGGCACCGTGAAGCCCGGTACCTCCACCGCACCTCCGTTGGGAGCTTCTTCCGCTGCGACAAAGCCTCCCTCGGCCTCAAATGCAGGCACTGCTCCCAGAGAGGGTGCGATGCTGCCCCCTCCTGACCCGCCGCTTCCAAAGGCGATCCTCGAGCCAGAGCTGGATGCGCTCGCGACTTGTCTCCGGGTGCGGTCCCTCGGACACACTGTCTTGTGCGCTCTCCCTGACGCGCGATAAATCAGAATGCCGCCGTAAAGTCGAGCCAGATACACGCGTTCTTCGCCGATACGCAGAGACTGTAAGTCACCAGCGCGCCCGGCGCAACCCACCAACTCACAACCTCCCGCGTTCCCAGCGGCGTCGCCAACTATGTCACACGCCCTCCCCACTCTCTCACCGATGCCCTAGGACGCGAAATCGAAAAGTACGACCAGATCTGTGACCTGCTAGACGCGCAGCTGGTAAGGCCCGGTCCCGTACAGCCCCGCCGCAGCTAATCCTCGTCCAGTTGCGCGCTATTTCCGTGCTCCATCGGACCTCGACAGAGTCAAGGCTCAGCTCCAGGCAGAAGCGGAGGCAGAGGCTCTCAGGAACCAGCCGCCTCCCGAGCCCGAGATCGCAGAGGTCGCCCCCGCCGACACGGGCCAGGCTCCCCCTCCGTGGCCCCGATGGACATCACGAGCGCCGCCGCCTCCGCGCTGCAGAAAACGCCCCCCGCCCCGGGCGCAGCAGGGTCCTTTCCGACCGCGCGGCGCCAGTCGACCATCTCGCTCTCCTCGCTCAACCGCCCGCAGTTCCCGCACAAGCTCGACCTGTCCGCCTCCGCGCTGCGCATCAACCCGAACGAGCTCGCGCAGGGCCTCGGCGGCGGGCTGCCCTCGCCCGTCACGCTCGCGCCCAAGTCGGGCCGGCTGACGTCCGCGAGCGAGTTCCCGCCGGACTTCATGGCGGCCTTTGGCCCGCCGGACATGGCGAATCGCTCCGTCGACATCGACCTGACGATGCTGCAGGAGCAGGTGCCTGCGGCCGCGCTCGACCCTCCGCTCGGCAGCTCGGCGGACCGCCCAATCGAGCTCGATCTCGAGAGCATGGACATCGACATGTCGCACGTCGACGTCGACGTCAAGACGCTCTTTGGCGACGAGCCCGCACCGGACATGTCCACCGCAGACCTGTTCGGGCCCCCGACCGCCGCTGACACGGCCGCGGGGCCCAGCACCGACGTACCCCCGCCCGATGGCGCGCTGCTCGACCCGTTCGGCGATCCGCAGCAGCCGCAGGGCGCGAGTGCCGCGGCGGGAGCATCGGAGCCCTCGTTCGATATGCCAGGCATCGGCGAGATGGGTAGCCTCGACTTTTCGCAGTTCCAGTTCGACGCGATGCCGGGCGCGCCGGACATGGGGATGCTCGACATGACCGCGCTGCTCGGCATGGCGGGCGCGGACGGAGCCGCGCCGCCAGAGGGCCAGAGCGGCGCAGGCAACGCGTGATGCACATAAACGTGTGTCCAAATGTCCCGTATAGAGTGATGCGTGCAAAATACAGATGCGGTGTAGATACCCAGTGCATGGCGTTTCGTCGACTGCAAGAAACGAACGACAGATCTTCAGCGCGAACAGACGAAAAGACCAGCGGACGCTGGACGCACGATGCATGTACAGCCGGCCTGGCGCTGGCGCACCGCGGCACAAAGCGGCGCCGCCAGCCCAGCAGCGGGGGCCGCAGCCCCACAGCGACGAGCGACGATCCCGCAGCCCTCACGCGCACGCCCCGTGCTTCTCCAAGCGCCGGCGCAGCGGGTGATCCGGGCGCACGCCCGTGCGGCGCAACATCTCCGCCACCCCGCACGCAAGCGCGTCGCGCTCCCGCGCGTCCCCCACGCCGCCGCCGTCCTCTAGCAGCGCCTTCACCACCCGCGCCAGCCGCCCGCGCGGGCCCGCGCCCTCCCCGCCGCGCGGCCCCCCGCGCGGCACAGCAAGCAGCGGCTCGAGCACCTCCGTGCGGAAGCGGCGGTGCGCGAGCGAGAGCAGCGGCACGACGCGCCCGTGCGCGCTGCCGGCCTCCGCGCACGCCTCGGCGCCCCAGCGGCGCAGCTCCGCCGCGCGCCGCTCGCGCATCTTCTCCGCGGCGCGCGCGTGCGCCACCGCGCCGCCGCCGCCCGGCAGCTCGCCCGCGACGTCGTCCGCGCGCAGCCACCCGCGGTCCTCGTCGACCGCGCGCTTGACGTACTGCCGGTTGACGTAGTTGAGCAGGCGGTGCACGGCCTGCGCGCCCGCGGTGTAGCGCGCGAAGCGTGCGACGAGGTAGCGCACGAGCGCGGGATCGTGGGCCTGGTCCTGGTCCTGGTCCTGGTCCTGGTCCGCGCGCGGCGCGCCGGCGAGCAGCTCGCGGGCGGCGTCGGCGAAGTAGGCGTCGAGGCGCTCGTAGACGTCGTACCCGGGTGGCGGCGCGGGCGGCGTGGTCCAATCGAATGGACTTTCAGGTTTTGTCGCCGTGCCGGCGGCGGTGAAGTAGTTGTAGATCGCAGTGTGGATGCCCATGTGGTAGCTGACGTCGACGGCGGGGGCCTTGGCGGGCACATCGGCGTTGGCGCTGTCGTCGGGGGCGGGGGCGCGGAGGATGTGGTCCAAGGCGGGCTGGATGTAGCCCCATAGGGCGGGGAGAGACGCTGAGGGATCGGCGCTGCCTGTTGGTGGGTTCGGCAAGAGATCGCGGTGGGATTCCATGGCGCGCTGTTGCAAATGTAAATGCAAATGCAAATGCCGAGTTGTGATGCGCGCTGCAGGTCCGGGGCTCGCGCAACCGAGTACTGAGTACTGCTGGTCAGTAGCAGGTGCTAGTGAATACTCGGCGGGTTGGTCGTGTCCGCAGGCGTCGGACGTGGCATCTCGGAGCACAAACTTGAATGTCTTCAAAACTGTCTGCCGTTAGGTAATCCGGTCCCTCCATTACCGGCCCCTTCATATTATCCAAAGTAAAGCGTGGGTCAAGTACAGTATGTTAGCAGCGAAGAGTAGCGTAGGCATAGCGGACGACAGAGCGCAATGAATGTAATCATACAGATGAACAGGAAGTAAAAGCAGACAGCAGTAATACACACACAAAGGACATGTCAGACAACACCGAGAGTAACAGTGACCCGAACGCTCCCATCGCCCGAAGGCGAGGTGGGCGAGTATTCGTTGCTGCTGCCAGGCTCCACGCATACCTCGGTACGCAGCGAGCTGCTCCTCCAGCCCCAGCTCTGGCTGATGGAAAAGTCGTCTGGGTTGCTCGTGAATCGCGTGAGGGAGGAGCCCGTGGCGCTGGCACACGAGATGGAGAAGTACGCCGAAACCTGCGCGCGAGGATCGCGGTACGGCTGCAGCGGGATGACCGAGGGGGCCGTGGCCGGTAGGCCATTGCTGGAAAGGGAAGAAGTGGACGGTGAACCCAGGAGGGGCGTGCCCGGGCGTGGGCTGGGGAGCATAGGAAGGCCGGAGAATGAGTATTGGATCGGAGACGAAGATGCGAGAGTCATAGATGAAGGTGAGGAAAGGTTTCGAGCGTGCGGCTTGGTGCTGTCCTGCTTCTCGGTGGGGTACATCCCGGATGGCACCGACAGCGGCGGGATGGGATCCACACTGCTCTGCCGGTGCAGGTATACCCCGAGCTGCGCGCCTTGGCTCTTCTTGCGGAACATCTGGACGAAGACATTGAAGAGGCTGCCGGCGTACCAGATCGTCTGGGAGTAGAGATGCGACTTTTCGCGCAAAGCGTCAACGTCCCAGAACTCCACGGCGAACCGGTATGGCGGGTATGGTACCCAACGC
Source organism: Gloeopeniophorella convolvens (assembly GCA_022496205.1). Taxonomy (NCBI): domain Eukaryota; kingdom Fungi; phylum Basidiomycota; class Agaricomycetes; order Russulales; genus Gloeopeniophorella; species Gloeopeniophorella convolvens. The sequence continues at coordinate 891,731 of WTXD01000004.1, read as the reverse complement.
GCAGAGTCGGCAGGATTGCCGGTAACACATTCAGTCGCGATGGTCCGCTCGGTCTTGAGCCCAAAGAAATTGGACATGGTCATTGAGGAGCGATTGACCCCACGGGGGTTGGAGGACGCCGATGGGAGTTCAAAGAGCTCGTCCATTGATGCCCCCTCAATCCCCGCACTCTCTCCAATGCGCAACGAAGATGGGCCGGGGACGGGCCAATATGGGCGGGTCCTCTCCACCTCCTTCTCTGGGCCAGATAAAGCGTGCTCAATCTCCTTCGGGGAGAGGAAGACGCCGAGTTCCTTGCTGCGACTCGTGCCTGTCGGAGAGGCTGGGGGAGACGATGGGGACGGCCCAACGACCTTGTGATGCAGCACCGACTGCATCCAATGCGCAGATTGGACGACATGCGCCGGTACGTACAGGCGGCCCGTCGTCGGAGAACGGTCCTGGGATACGTAGACAAGATCGTCAAAGGTCTAGAAATTATCGCGGTCAGCTCCGATCGACCCCATGAAGGCATGGCGCTACGGACCATGTTCGCGTAGTAGATGCCCTCTGTGAACATCTTCTCCCACTCGATCTCCTCTTCCTCGAGGATGCATTCGCTCCTGCGCATCTCCACGACGGTTTTGGCGAGGTCGTACCGCTCGCGTTCGCCTTTGACGAAAAGCGAATCGGACGAGACCAGGGCACGGACCCATGTGGCAGTCAGTCCGCCCCTACGCCAAATGAGTGGGACTTTGGAAGGAGGGGCGACTACGTCAGCAGCGGGGGTTCGCCAGCCGGAGACGGTCGAACGTCTACCAATCGCCCGAGCAGGAGTGGACGCCGGGACGAAAGGAGCAGCGTACTTCGAATCCTCTCCGGCCTGCCGTTCATAGACCAGGACATCGGCACCCCATTTGGCAAGCCAGCAGACGCAGGCTTCCCCGATCTTGTCCGAGACGGCGCCGTACGAAAAGGAGAATTCGGGGGCCGTCTCTGCAAAGCAAGAGACGGGGGAACCAGAATCGGAGGAGAGGTCGGCCGGGTCCTCTTTCTCGACAGAAAGGTCTACGCCGTGGATAGAGCTGGCGCGGGAGCTCTGCGCCTCTTCGATCACAGAGAGCGTTTCGAGGTCCCGGGAGAGACCGCCTGCATCCGCCGCGGTTGGATGCTTGCGGCGTGACGGTACGGCATGGAGTGTTGTATCATCCTTGACCAGCTGAGCAACGTGTTCTAGCCCAACGAGAGGGTCGAGGTCCTCTTCCTGCAGAGGTCCGATGCCTTCTCCACATGCGAAGCGAAGGTAATCGACGACCGTAAGCGGCCCGATGGTACTCAAATTGAGTTCAAGGCTTGGGCTGTGATGGACGGCATTGAGAGATAGATAGAGACGGCGAGGAGGGAGAGAAGGAAGCGAGGTGTTGCGGGGTGGTGACCGAGAGGGACTGGAGCTGGTGGAAGTGGAGTTGGAAAAGAGGGTGTCAAAGGTTGAGACGGGGTCGGCACGATGGCCGGGTCAACGAAGAGTGGTGGACCGCCGCCATAGAGTCGAGCGACACAGAGCCTGTGAAGTCCGGATTAACGATAAGAAAGGATCGGGGGGGATAGACGCGGACGTACTCAAAAGCTGCGTAACGGAACGGCAAGGGAAGGTCAACGTGAGTGCTGATTGGAGTGCGGGGATGACGTACCGGCGCGAGTTATGTTTGTATCGTCAAATACGACTTCGATGGGATCTGGAGGAACACGGGACCGGGAAAGCGAGTCTTTAGGCTCAGACTCTGCGAAGCCGCCAGTGAATAGATGGCGGAAGAATTCCTAGAGGGATATATGTGAGGGGAAGATGGATGAATGGAGGAGACGGATTGCGCACGGCCTGAATGAGGACGACGCGGTGGAACTTGTAAACGGCGTGCCAGGTTCCGCGGATGGTAAGCGCTACATCGGAGGTCTTTCCCTGGAGGAATGAGTTGTAAACATGGGCCTGAAACTGGGCTGGGGGCGGGATGGGGGAGTGTATTGGGGAGGTCATGAACGGGTGGGTGAGAGAGAAGAGGGAAGAGGGGCAAAGCACAGAGGGAGCAATGCCAGGGAGTAAGTAAGTATGCGTGAGCCCAGGCAGCGAGCCAGCCGAGCCGACGCAGCCGCCCCGGTGACGTGCCTGGCGCTGCCAAGCGCTGAACTGCGCTGACCTGCGCTGACCTGCGCTGACCTGCGCTGACACCCATTCCGTCAACCGGAATCAGACTCCCCCGGCCCGCCTCTCACCGTCCCTCCTCGCCATCCGACTCGCCCCGACTCGGCCACCTCGCTCGCAGTCATGGCAGCCCATCCTCATCAGCCCCACCCCCGCTTCTCCGTCCTCTCCTCTTCATCTCTCTCCTCCGCAGAGCTCCTCTCCCCAACAAGCAGCTCTGCACGTTTCTCTCTCCCTTCCGCTCCCTCCATCACAACCGCAACAGGCACTCCAAAACCCTCGTCACGCCCAAACATCTATGACAGACCCCTCAATAAGACTCGCTCCACCGAGGTTTCGGCCTCCGCTTTCGCGTTCCTCTTCTCAGAGGTCGTCCAATACATGCAAAAACGCGTCAGCGGCATCAATGACCTCGAACGTCGGTATGCGCAGTCCACTTCTAACGTGTTTCATCGCACCATACTCACCTCTCCACCAGTTTGAATACCCTGGGATATCGGCTTGGCACTCGTGTTCTGGAGCTCATGGTATGGCGCACAGAGTCGGCTTCCAAGACTCCGAAACGCGAGATCCGTTTCCTCCCGGCCCTCATGTCCATTCATACCAACGTCTGGAAGGCCGTCTTTGGAAAGCCCGCTGACGCTCTCGAAAAGAGCGTCCAAAACGAGGATGAATGTGCGTCTCGCCGCGTGATATTGAGCAACGGTCCTCATGTTTCTGTCCAACAGATATGATTATCGACAACGACCCCGTGGTCACCCGCAACATCTCCGTGCCTCGTGACATGAGCCAGCTGAGCTGTTCCTCCTTCACTGCTGGCATCGTCGAGGCTGTGCTCGACGGCCTGGGATTCGTCAGTCCTGTGTCCCTTGCCATTCATATTTTTTGCTGACTGCTCTGCCAGCCTGCGCGCGTGACTGCGCACAACACGCCGACGACCGAGTACCCGTCGCGGACTACGATATTGATAAAGCTGGAGAAAAGTGTGCTCGAGCGAGAAGAGCTGTTCAAGTAGGGCCTGACCGTACTAGATGGCCTTTTAGATCGGAGCAGATTAGATCTTGGACTTTCGGCCGATCTCTTATCCTTCCGTCCGCGTGCGCCGTGCTGCAGAGGCTTGTAGACGCTCCCCAGCTACACGCCTTCCCTTCTCTCACCCTGTCGTCCACCATGGCCCTCATACACAGGCTCCTCCTCTCTCCGCCCCTGTTGAACAGCGCTTCTCCATGCGCCTCCGAGCCGGACCAACTGCAGGCCCTGTCCGATTCCCCGCACACAGGTGCCGTTACCACCAGAACGGCCACTCTGACCGGCTTTAACGAGACACCAGAGCATATCGTGTGCCCTTTGTGCCTCTCGCCCCCGCGTCCGCTGACGTCTCCCGGAGGTCGCCCTCGCACATGACTCGGTCTCCTCCATCAACTCGTACGGCTACTCGCCCCATCCCCTTTCCGCCTACATAGACTACGTCGGCGTCATCCTCGCCGGCGCCCCTGAAGGCTCGACCAAGCCGTTCATCATCAGCATCACCGCCTCCTCCCCCATTTCCCTCGCCTCCATGCTTGACGCCATCCAGGACCTCCGTGCCCGCTTCCGCGACGCCGACGGCCCGCACTCCCGCATCGGCGTCGAGCTCAACACGAGTTGCCCGAACATCAAGGGCTCCCCACCCCCGTCGTACAACATCCCCAGCCTCGCGCCGCTCCTCGACGTCCTCGCGCAGTACTTCTGGCGCGACCCGACGCTCACCATCGGCCTCAAGCTCCCGCCGTACGTCTACTCGACCCAGTTTGACGACCTCGTGCAGTGCCTCGCAGCGTACGCGCAGCCCGACCCGCGCCGCGCGGCCTCCTCCGCGCGCCTGAGCCCCATCGCCTTCCTCACCTCGACCAACACGCTCGGGCAGGCGCTCCTCTTCTCCGAGCAGGCCGCGCCGTCGGGTGGGGGCGCGGGCGCGGGCCCGTACGCGCTGCCGGGCGGGCTCGGCGGGCTCGCGGGCGACGCGCTGCACCCGCTCGCGCTCGGCAACGTCTACACGTTGCGCCGGCTGCTTGACGCGCACGACGACGCGGCCGTGCGCGCGATCGCGGTCGTCGGCGTCGGCGGCGTCACGTCGCGCGCGGCGCACGTGCGCATGCGCCGCGCGGGTGCGGCTGCGGTCGCGTGTGCGACGCTGCTCGTGCGCGAGGGCGTGCGGGCGTTTGAGATGCTCGCGCTGAGCGAGGACGAGGAGCGCGCGCTGGCGGAGCACGGGCGGGAGCGGGAGGGTGCTTAGAGTGGCGGGGGTAGACTGGGGTGAGGGCTGTACGATAGGCGTCGGGGACGGGGCCATCTTTGCGTCTGGGATTTAGAGGGCGTTCTGTACATACATCGGGTTCGGGGTGTGATAATGGCAGCAGTGCTACGCGTAGTAGGGGGCTACATCAAGCTATTGGACGAACAAACAAAGGGAGACATAGTAGGGAGGCAGGATCAGGGGTAAGAGGGTCCGTACATGGGGATTAAAGACAAGGGCGCGAGTTCGAGACGAGGCCAACTAGCGAGACAAGATGCGCGTTAAGGTAAGAGGGATAAGTACATGCAGACATGAGAGCAATGCGGAAGCGTGCCGGGAAGACCCGGTGCAGCAAAGCGGGGCAGTAGAACAAGCAAAGGCGAAAGAGCCGAGAAAATCGCGAGCCTATTAGATCGTACCAAATCAAGACCGTCCGGGGGTAACATTGTCCATTGATCCACCGAACCACATTATGGGGGCACTTACCTGCGCTCAGAATTGCAGCGTGGGGGCGATATCGAAGAGTGCCGACACGGTGTCGAAACCCATCGGGTTGTACGGGGCGCTCCACGTGATCGGGAACGGCTCTGCGCTGCTAAAGCCCTCACCTATGGGGGCCAGCGTGGCGTCCTGGGAGCCGCCGGAGGGGTAGGGGGTGTAGTGGGGCACGAAGGCAGGAGCGGGCGGCCCCATCGCGTGCATGGGGGCTTGCGCCGGAACCCACGGCTGGTTCGCCTGGAAAGTTGGCACTGAGCCCCAGGTGGCCGGACCCTGCGCGTCGAACCCGCCCGCCATGCCGAAGTTGACCGGAGGCTGGAATGTAAAGTGCTGTGGCTGCTGGTACGCGGGCGCGTTCCAGCCAACACCAGGCTGGAATGAGGCCAGCAGGTTCTGGTCGCCCTGCGCGAACTGGGCGGCGTGCGCGCCGTCCGCGAGCTGACCCTGCGCAGGGGAGAAAAGCGAGTTGTCTGCGACCGTGTAGGGCGCCTGCACGGGTACCATCGGCATGTTCTGATCCGCGATATCAGTGAGTGGGTGGGTGTGCAAGGCGACAGGCCTGGGCCACTTACCGTGGTAGTAGGAGCATATGCGTCGACGTGGAACATATGGAAAAAGGTATTGGGTACAACCGGTTCCACGAACGGCTGGGCAGCGCGTTGTGCTGCCGGCTGCAACTGGACAACAGCGGGCTGCGGGGCACCAGACGAGACGAGAGAGGCCTCGGGCGCAGAGGCCTCCGCAGTCGACGCGGGGGCGTCTACTTCATCCACTACGACACTGTCGGTGTGCTCCTTGTACTTCGCCTGGAATTCCTCCAACGTCTTGCTCGTCGCGCAGAGACTTGCAGTCACGCGGAGCTGCGCGCGTGTCTTGGGAGTCTTGCCATCGGTATTGCGCTTCTTCACCGAGCTACGCCGCGGGCCGGGCTGGAAGTGGTAGTTTGGGTGCCGCCGCTTGTGCTCCTCTCTCGCCTTGCGCGCGACGGCCTCCCACTTCTTCTTCACTTCCAGTGGAAGGAGGTACTTCCAGGTGTGCCCGGCGATGCTGTTGAGCTTGTTCTGCACCCTTCCGACCCCGGGGACGCCCTCGAACCAAGCGCGGCGCTCGGCCAGCCAATCGGCCTTCCAGAGAAGGTAGCAGTTGAGGGGGCGCCGGATGTAATCTGGGTCAGACTTCGACTGGCGAGCTCGCTTGGGGGCGGGGACGTTTGGCGAAACAGGAGAGGATGGTGCTGAGAAGTAGAGGCTGTGGTCGGATGTCGTTGGGGAAGCGGTGGACGCGGGGGAGCCGGTGGACGAAAGGCTTGACAGCGAGGGAGACCCGGTGGGAGTATGAAAGGACGTGGGGGAAGACGCGTCCTCGGAGGCCCGTGACGCGTCTTGGGGGCTACGCGCATTGTATCTGGTGGCGCTGAGAGCATCCTGAGTAAAAGCACACGCGAAGGAGTGTGATGGAGTACGCACTCGTCAAAGGGAGAGGTGTCTTTGTCGGACGCGCCATGGCTTCCAGGCAAGATGTCGTGGGTGTCGATCATTAGAGCGGGTTTGGAAGGTGCAACCCACTGGAGAGGCGTAGACATGGCTGGTTGCTAAAGCAGGTGGTCGTCTGTGTGAAAGGAGGGGGGTGAGGGCGAGGGAGGGAGAGCCCCCCGCTCTTTGTAGTCGAGCGCGACATGGAACTCCGTGCTCGGCGCGTCGCGTCGGGGCTCGAAAAAGTGCTATGGATCAGAGATCTGGCCGTTCTGTGAGGGATTAGGCCAATGAGGAGGAGACGAAAGGTGCGCGGACTTGAACCGTCGGGGTGTTGTCGAAACCCCGCCTCGAGCAGAGTCGCGCAAAGGAGCGCGTCGTCACTTGTGGGCGTGCTTTCCCAGCACGTGATGCCTATTTGCCCATTGTCTGACCTGCCAAAGCGGCTATGGCTACAGTGAACAATGGCCACCGTCGCCCGCAAGCAAGCTCCGCGCCCAGCTCGGCCCGCTGGCCGCTACTGGAAGGGGAAGGCCCCAAAGGGCGCCGCAGAAGCCCCTTCTTCTGATGAAGAGTCCGAGGAGGAAGAGGCTCAGCTCCCGCAAGAGGAGGGCGACGAGGACCTCGCTGGCGAGCAAGAGTTCCTGCGAGCCGACAATGACGAGGACGACGAGGACGAGGAAGGCCTAAAGGCCCAAAAGACGGCCAAGATGAGTCTCGCGTTGAAGGATGTCAACATCTCCAAGGAGGGCAGAGTGATCGTCGCGGGCAAGGAGGAAGTAGGCAGGACCGAGATGGAAGGTGTGTCCTCCCGTCGTCCGGGTGTCTTCAACATCGTGACCGCCGCCCAGGACAGTCAGAGGAGTCAGAGGAAGAGTCTGACGCCAAGGCAGCCGGTGAAGACGAGTCCGAAGACGAGGTGTGGCCTAACCATTCGCGTATACTATCTACATCACTTATACATGGCGCACTCAGTCTAGCGAGGAGGAGTCTGAATCCGAAGAGGAGAAACCCAAGCTCCAATTCCGACCTGTCTTCGTCCCAAAGTACGTCTGTTCCCCCTTGGCAAAGCTTCCCTTTCCCCCGTTCACGCAGCCTTCAGTTCATTGAGACTCTTTTTGCAGACGAAGCCGCGTTACTGTGGCTGAGAAAGACGCGCTCGCTGAAGACTCTGAGGAAGCTCTCAAACGAAAGGAGCTGGAAGCGGAAGAGAGGAAAAAGCAGAGCCACGACTTGGTCGCGGAAAGCATCCGTCGAGAGCTGCTGGAGAGTGCGTGGCGACCTCATTGATCTGTATACCCACCTATTGACATTCCGGCAGAGGAAAAGGAAGAGGAGGTCATTGACGTTGACGATACGGACGGCGCCGACCCAGCAGCTGAATTCGACGCGTGGCGACTACGGGAGCTCGCGCGGATCAAGCGGGACCAGGAGGCCGAAATCGCCCGCGAACAAGAGCGCGAGGAGATCGAACGGCGGCGCGCATTACCAGAGGAGCAACGACTCAAGGAGGATCTCGAACATGCCAACAAGTTACGAGAGGAGAAGCCAAAAGGCAAACAAGTCTTCTTGCAGAAATATTGGCATAAGGGCGCCTTTCATCAGGTACACGCTTCTCTGGGATCGTCGACGCATGTTACCTCATGCTGTAATTCTAGGATGAGGACGTCCTCAAACGACACGATTTCACTGAAGCCACCGAATCCACGGTCGATGTGTCCATGCTCCCGAAGGTCATGCAAGTGAAGAACTTTGGTAAGCGTGGGAGAACCAAGTACACCCACTTGGTAGACCAAGATACGACTGCCGGCAACGGTGGCTTTGGCGGTGCGGGCCCCGTCAAGGCAGGAGGAAAGGGGACGGACAGCGGTGGATGCTTCCTCTGCGGAGGTCCTCACCTGAAGAAAGGTGCGCTCCACATTACTCGCTGTGCCGCCCTGTCTGACCAAGGCGGACAGATTGTCCCCAAAACACTGGCGCTATACCGGGAAGACCTGGGACTGGCGCCAACGCGGCGCCAACAGGCGTTCGCGGGGAGCACCGGTCATGGCGCGACGACGGTGGCCGCGACGAAGGCCGCGGAGGTTATAACCGTGACCAAGGGCGATCGAGGGGCGATCGCGATCGCGATGGCAGATACGACTCGAGGGGTGCAGAGCGGGACAGACGTGATTACAACAGCGGCGATCGTACACGGGATGATAGATCCCGGCGATCACGCTCACGCTCACCCAGAAGAGACGGGCGGTACGACGACGACAGGCGTTGGAGAGAGCGTCGACGATCGCGCTCGCGCTCCGTCGACGCAAGAGACGAGAGGGATGACAAGCGGCGGCGCATGGACTGACAGCCGCCATATGTCGCCCACTACGCCATCTTTCTCCCCTCAGCCTCATGGAACATTGCATGGACCCCCTCATTCTATCGCCCAGCTTCGCCGCCGTTGCGCCTCGGTTCCACCCGTCTCGGATCGCACTTTGAGCGAGTCTTGATGGATCACTGACTGGACAGTGCCCCACACCGTGTATCGTCATTGATGTATCGGTTGTACGAACTTAAACGTGCTCGTCGGCTACTGTGAGCCACAGGTCTGGTGCATCAAGAAAGCGAAGCAGAACACTGCTGTTCTTGAAAGTGGGAAAATGGCGGGAACAAGGTGGGAAGATCGAAGCTCCGAAGCAGTTTCGAGGAATGCTTCTGGTCGAGGACATCAAAGCTACCCATGGCACACGATTGTCGTACTGCGTGCCAGTGCTTGCAAGTATTCCCATCAGCCTCGGCGCACATACTTCCTCCTTCCAGCTATGTTTCCGGCGTGCCATCGCCGTTGCGTGCGCCTCCCTCAGAAGTATTGGGGAACAAAAAGGAGATGTGTATGTGCTTTAGTTAAATGACGACCAGTCCGGTCAGATGTTGCATTGCCGAGCCGGAGAGGGGCGCGTCGTTGAGATCAATCTCCTGAACGACATCGTGTTCATCAAGTCCGCTCAGTAGTCCTCGTTGATCCTCGCTGCACTACGTTTTCACGGGCCACACATCATGCGCACGTTCTGTCAACCCCGACGGAGGCATCCGGGACAGGACGAGAAGGGGAAGCCCAGTCTCCAGCGCAGCAGCAGGCAGCAGGCTGACATATCGCGCTTTCCGAGTCGGCCGAGCGGGTACGATCAGGTCGACATGTCAGCGGGAGGGAAAAAAGTTACATATCACGGATCGCCGCCGAGGCGTACTGCGCACGGCTCACGATCAGTGGATGATGGCGAGCTGAGGCACGCACTGGCAACATGGGATTCCGCGCTCGCGCCGGGTCGAGGGTCGAGGCAGAGCCCAAACGCGAAAATCCCCAGATCTCGTATCCCACCCATGCCGAGGCACGACAACCGCTCCCAGGCTGTCGCCTTTAATCTGGCGGCGTCCGATCTGGGCTCACGCTCCTGTCCCTCCCAGATCCACCTTTGTCACACCCTTGAAGCTTGACCTCTGACGCACCCCGTCCACCATCCGCCTATGAAAATCGCTACCTCTGCCCACTCCAGCGCGCCCCCGCGGCGCGTCGTAAGGGTCGCCATCGTCGGCAGCGGCCTCGCAGGCCTCACGGCGGCATATCTACTTCACAATGCGCACCAGCGGCCAGACGCACGGTACGACGATGGCCCTGTCGATTTTGAAGTTCATATTTTTGAGAAGGTGCGTGGGGCATCTGTCGATGAGGGCACCGGCGTGCGCGCGACCATTTTCAGCGCCTGCCGGCGCGCTTCTGCGGATGCCGACATCGTGATGCTGACAACCATATGCAGGCCGAGTCGTTGGGGATGGACTCGCACTCGGTCTCGCTGACGCTTCCAGGCGAGGCGGGCGAGTGGCGCGTGGACGTGCCGATGCGCTCTTTCCAGGGAGGCGAGTAACGATATCCCCCGCAAACCGAACTTCGGGGCGGTCGTGTGCAGCGTCTGCACGGTGGGCTGACGGCGCCACAACACAGGGTACTACCCGCAGCTCATCGCGCTCTACACCCGGCTCGGCGTGCCCTTCCGACGCGCAGACTTTAGCTACTCCTTCTCGGTGCTCGACACGCTCCCCACGCCTCCCCCCGTGCCCACCCCCGCGCACGCGCATGCGGACACGCGCGATGTGAAAAAACCCACGCTCGCGCTGCGTCCCACCCTCATCTACGACGGCGCGTCCGGCCGCTCCGGCATCAGCGTGCCGACCGCGCTCGCCGAGGCGTACACAGCGCTCCCGCGGCGCACGCTGCGCCGCGCGCACGCGCGCTCGCTTCCTCGCCTCGTTCATGCTGTCCCTCGCCGGCCTCGTGCTCGTCTTCCTGCGCCTGCAGCTCCTCGCCGCGCCGTGGCTCCGCGGGCGCGCGCGCGCGAGCTGACGTGGGCCGAGTGGGCCGAGCGCATGGCGCCGCGTGGCCGCTCGCGCGCGCGGCGGGGCTCGACGCGCGCTGGCGCGCGTTCGTGCAGGACGTGTGCGCGCCGCTCTTCTCGGCCGTCTGCACCGCGTCCGGCGACGACGTCGCGGCGCACCCCGCAGAGGAGTTCCTCGGTACGTCGGCTCGCCGCTTCCATTGTACGCTATGGGTGTAATTCTGACGTCGGGTGTGTGTGTGTGCGCAGACTTCATCTGGCGGACGTTCTTGACGCACCATTACGTCGTGTCGCACGGCGTGCGCGACGTCGTGGCGCGGCTGGCGCGCGGGATCCCCGCGTCGCAGATCCACGTCGGCGTCGCGACGACGGCGCTGCTGCCGGATCCCGCAGTGCCTGGGCGCGTGTCCGTGGTCTGCGGTGCGGTGCGGACGCGCGCGTGCACGCGGGCTTCGAGCATGTCATCTTCGCGACGCAGGCGAACCACGCCGCGCCGCTCGTGGACGCGTACGCACGCGCGCTGGGCGGGCTCAAGGCCGCCAGGGCCGCGGAGAGCGCGGCGCGGCTCGGCGCGTGCCTCGCGCAGTTCAAGTACCGCTCGACTGTCGTCGTCAACCACACCGACGACAGCTTCCTGCCTGTAGACCAGCGCGATCGGCGCGACCTCAACCTTGTCACGCTCACCCCGTCGGCAAGCCAGAACGAGAAGATCTCGGAAGCCGAGCCGAGCAAGATGGTCGTCCCGCCGACATACGCCATGACGACACACATGCTGCCGCGCTCTGCGGGACGTGCGCCTGGCGCGGCGATCTGCAGACGACAAACCCGGTCGTGGCGCCTCGTGCCGATAGCGTGCTCTCGGTGGCGCGCCTGGAGCGCGCACTGCTCACGCGCGCGGCAAGGCGGCCGTTCGTTCATTATGCGCCGACGAAGAGGACACGGAGAACGTCGGTGCGCTGCAGGGCACCGCATGGCGGGAGCTCGGGGATGGCGCTGCGGGACTCTGGGTGGTGGGCTCGTACGCCCACCGCGGGATACCGCTGTTGGAGGGCTGCGTAGCAGGCGCGAGGGAAATCGTCGAGCGGGGATCCTCAGAGGCGAGGGCGTGAGAGTGCACGCTGCACCGTGGTAGCGGGCGCTGGTTCCTCACCGCCGTCGGCATCAGACATCACTGTTTGACGGTGGCTTCTCATGTCGGGGCGATGTTTCGGCCAGATTTATATTTTACTCTCTGCGTACCTAGGAATACAATGGATACAGGAAAGGCATCACATGCGAAGTTTGCGCTCCATATCTCCGTGGATATCCGAGGATGGACGAGCCTCAAAGTCTGCGGAAGCGCGAGATGTGAGTACCAGGAGGAGTCTCGAATGGGGCAACGCACCGAAGAAATCAGGGACATCGAGGATCTCGTCGCGTCCCTCGAGGATATCAAGATGGATATTGGACTGGGCCATGGCAGGCATGTGGGGGTTCTGCACACGAGTCTTGATCGGCATAGAGCAAGATGAGTGATACATCAGAAACTCACGTATGACACGAGCTTGCGCTCCATGAGCTGGCGCATGGGCGCGTGCAGACCGTAGATGTTGCGGTGCATGGTCAACTTTAGCATCGACTGGGTCTCGTCCCACTGCGTTGGTTGATCCGCGGTGAGAAGAGAGTGATTGTATGCTACAAAACCGGCTTACGTTCTCTAGCCTGTTCTGGAGGGAATTTGTGGCCTTGATGTCGTCCGCAAGGCTGCGCGGGCCATACTTGAGGGTGTCATGGAGGCCAAGAGAGTTGGCGGTGTCGTTGATGGATGCCTTGACGGGCGCTGCTGCAGGGACGAGGCGAAGAGACGGGTCCTGTGTGGCGTGTCAGCAAGCCCTCTGCACAGAATAGCAGCGACGACCATGGTGTTCGTAGATGTGCTTGTGAGTCGGACGCGCGTCGCGGTGCTGAGAGGATGTAGGAGATGCGGGAGATGCCGAGTCACGCGCGGGGATGATATTCGTTCGGAGAGGCGACTCGGTCTCAAGAGGACTGACTTACTCACGCGCACGACCGAGGCTAAGCTTGAGCTTGACCCCGTCAGCAGACTCGAAGAACTAACATCAACCAAAGCAAGCACAGAATATTGAATGGGTCCTCATGGCAGCCAGACCATCCTCGACTACCCGCTCCTCGAGTATCTCTGTCCCAAGGGCGCCCCTTCCGCCCCTTGAGGACATCATCTCTTCTCTCTCCCCCACAAACACCCGTCTACCCTCAGTCCCCATCCCACGCCCCTCTCCTAGGTCCATTCCTACCGTCGGCACTCTCTCCCACTCCCCCACCTTCCCTCGCATCATTCGCGCGAGCAACGCCACCAGCCCACCAGCCCAGTCGACTGGTCTTTCTTGGGCAGATGTCGCGTGCTCGCCTCCCCTCTCCACTTCTCCCACACGCACCCGACGCCCCAGTGCAGGTCCCCTGAGCCTTCGCTCGCCATCCTTGCACCGCCCAGGCTCTCACCCGCACGCTGGGCCGTCCTCCCCGCACTCGGCTCTGCATCAAACTCCTGCGCCTTTCCCGCGCCCGGCGTACCTCGAGCACTCGGCTCTCCGCCATCTCCTCCAGACGGAGCTTCCCCCCAATCTTCCCCCCTCTCGCTATTCTCAGTCTACCTTTTATCAACCCCTCCCCCGTCAGAACCACGCCTCCCTTACCCCCGCCCTCATTGACGACAGTGATGCGGAGAGCTCCGCTAGCCCTCCCCCGCGGCTTACCCCGCAAGGCCCCGCATCCACTGGCACCAAATCACCTCATGAGGGCGTCGCGATGGTCGGGAGCAGCCCCGTGTTCCGGTTGCCCACTCGCTGGAGCGAGCAAGATCGCCACTCGTATTTGAGCGTGTCGTCGGACGGGAGGGACCTCACCTACCATGGTCAGTCTCCCCATCTCCGCACGCTGTCCTTTGTCTCACTCACACGATACGTCAAGGAGGAACATTCCAGAGTACGGCATACTAGCTCCTGTTTGCGCTACCCTTCTCTAATATCCCTCAGATGGTGGTTCCGGCGAAAACGCTGGCTTAGCCCGCACGAATCACCCCATACCCCCGGCGTGCGGCATCTTTTACTACGAGATTGAGATTCTGAGCAAATCCCAGAAAGCGTGAGCCCTCCCCTCACTTTATGTCATCCTCACGTTAACGCCTCCCGCAGTCCTGTAGGCATAGGGTAAGCCCGTTCCTTAGCCCCGCAATGCCCCTCGTCAATGATTGGTCTCTCCTTTGAGGTTTACTGCTGGCGATACCCGTCTCAACAAGCTTCCTGGTTGGGACAAAAACTCGTGGGGCTATCACGGCGATGATGGCCACTCCTACTCTCCCGAAAAGGCTGCAACTGCATACGGCCCTGCGTTTGGCGGTACATCATCCTTCATTTCACGTCGGATCTTGGTCTGATGCTCTTCAGGCGGGGATATTGTCGGTGCTGGTATTGACTTTAGCCAGAACCGTGCCTTCTTTACCAAGAATGGGTCTCTCATCGGTACGGTGTCCCAGTCAGCTGCTTTTGGCCGTTCTTGATGCGTCTCATTTCAAGGCATGGTGTTTGATCACGTTGCTTGTGACGTGCAGGTGTTCCCGTCGGTCGGTCTGCGGCACCCCAATGAATCGATTCGCGTCAACTTCGGCCACGCTCCGTTCAAATACGACATTGACGATCACGTGCAACAGCGGCGCGACGCTGTCTGGGCCAGCGTTCAGCAGGCGCCCCTCAACCGGCGCATCTTCGAGACAGGACGCGAGCACGCGAGCGCTGGCGCCGTGCAGGCGGACGCAGACGGCACGCCGCCTGTCGCTGCCGAAGACGAGGCGCACGAAGCGGCGACGCGCCTCGTGCTGAACTACCTCATCCACCACGGATACGCCAAGACGGCAGACGCCCTGTCGGCCCAGCTCGCCCGCGTCTCTGCGCGCCCCGCATCCCCTGCGCTCCCGATCCCGCCGCCGGCATCAGCTCCCGCGCTAGACACCGACTCGCCGATGCCATCCGCCGACGAGGATGATGAAGACGACGAGGACGAGGACGACGAGCCGAGCATGCTCGAGCAGCGCCTCGCGATCGTGCGCGCCGTGCGCAAGGGCGACATCGAGGGCGCACTGCACGCGCTCAGCGCGCGCTTCCCGGGCGTGCTCGCGCGTGACGGCGCGATCGTGCGGCTCAAGCTGCGCTGCCGGCAGTTCGTCGAGCTCGTGAACGCCGCGCCGAGGCGAAGCGCGCGTTCGCAGGCGCGGACGACGCGGACGCGATGGACGTCGACGACGACGCGCCCGCGCAGACCGCGCTCAAGGCCGCGCTCGCGTACGGCCGCGCGCTGCGCGCCGAGTACAAGAAGGAGGCGGCGGAGCGCCCCGAGGTGCACGCGCTGCTCGAGCGCACGTGGAGCGTCATTGCGTATCACTTCCCGTCCGAGGCGGGCGGCGAGGTCGGCCGGTGGGCGGGCAGGACGCGCGCGACGCGCTCGCGGGCGAGGTGAACCAGGCCATCCTCGGTGCGTAAAGCGTCTTCTCCCCTCTTGCTCGTAACGCGTGTCATGCTGGTGTGGCGATGACCGCAGAGTCCAGGGCTTCCCTGCGCGCCCGCGCTCGAGCGCGTGTACCGCCAGACGGGCGCAGTCTCGCCCAGCTCGGCTTCCTCGGCGTCGGCGCGGCCGTCTTTGCGGACGTGCAGCGCGACTGCTCGACTAGCCCCTGCTCGCGTCCTCTCTCTTTTTCAAGTTCGTTGTATTCTTGCGCCGGTGTCCCCCTCCCCTCTCCGATGTGTGTACTTATACTTAGTGCGCGCACTGTGTTGCTCGCTTGTTTGTTTTCGTTGCTGGAGAGACAGACAGACGCTCGCGCGCGCGGTGGTAAAATTATCCCCGTCCCGGGCTGACTGCCCAATCGTGTAGGATAGATGCATCATGACCACGCCCCAAAACTTACTGACTATAGTTTCCGGTGTGGACGATTCGGTATCTTAATGGAATGGTTGTTCGTATGTCGGATCGTCTGCATGTCTCTTAAGTCTCGGAGGGGGATGGGGTGCCGTTGTGGCGTTCCTTAGTCATTCATCGCGAGCGGGTGACGTTTGCCCCCGCCGATCCTCCCCAAGGCTCGTGCTTCTTACATACGCGTGCTGGGCGTGTGGGGGGCGCCTCGGCCGACCGGCTGCACTCTGGGCCATGCACCACCGCGTTCGAGGCACGCCTAGCGCCACAAATGGTTCGATGCACGAGAACAAGGGCCGTGTTAGGTGATCTGCCTGGGTGCGACGTTCCACCGCACGCTGCGAGGTGCCCGACTGCCAGGGAGAGCGTTGTCTTGTCGCTCGGAGGACAGCGAGAGGAGGATGCGGGGGATCACATGTGCGCTCGCTCGACCCACATGCAGAGCCCTGTGCATTGCGCTGGGGTGCTGGCGCTCCGCGTCGGTGGCTGTGCCGAACATGCTCCGTGCAGACGTGCGGATAGCTTACAACAAAAGAGGGGCGGTTTGATTGCTCAAGCGAGGGCGGCACCCTTGCTACCTGGGGACGAATGTACATGAGCGTGTAGGCGTATGGTGTGGGGCAAACCGTAAGTCGTGCGGATAGATTACGGGAAGTACTATGTGCGTCGTGGTGATAAAGATACAGATGTAGTGCCGTGTTATGATGGATTTACAGTGAACGACTCGCCGCACCCGCAGGCGTCCGTGATGTTAGGGTTCCGGAAAACGAACTTGGAGCTGGCGCGCGGCGTTAGCGTGAGCACCGCTTGGTGATAGGGTTGCGCGGAACGTACCTCAGCGCGTCCTCGTGCCAGTCCATCTCGCTCCCGATAATGGAGAAGAGCGCCTTGCTGTCTATGATGACCTTGACACCATCCTGCTCTACAATCTCGTCGAACTTGGCCGGACGGTCCACATATTCTAGGTGGTACGACAGCCCTGCACAGCCCTTGTTGCGGACGCCTATGCGGACCATCTGTGGCGTTGGGCTGCTCATGAGGATCTGGAGGCGCTCGACAGCGATTGGAGTCTGAAAGGATGTGTAAGGCGAGGTCGGCAAAAGTTGCGCATCTGCTGATTCAGATGACACATACCAGCATCAGAGCCGCCTTCTGCGCCCGAATCGTGGGCTTGGGCCGCTCCGCCTTGGGTATAGGCGGCGGGCGTGCAGCGACTTGTGGCGATGCGGCGTCGGAATTTAGGGGTGTCTTGTCTGTGGGTACGACAACGGGAGGAGAATCATGGAGTGGCGGCTCGGGGTTGGCGGTCTGCGGCGCGGTCGAGCTGCGAGGGGACCAGGCGGACATCATCGCGCGGCGCCTGCAATGATACGAGGTATGAGCGGGGGCTGCGATGGCCCTGGGTATCCAGTGGGCGGCGTGGAGACGAGCGAGAGACGTGGCCATGGTGGTCAAAGGTGAAGATGGTGTGTCGGCAGTCTGCCTCGGATTGCCTTTGCTGGGGTGTCCGGACTGTCCGGGACCGAGATGGGCCGAGACCGGTCCTGCGGTCCCGAGCCCATCCTCCCGTCCAATCACCGCGCTTCCTTTTCACACCAGGCAATGGCTCTCCTCCCGGGTCTAGCCGCACGCACGTGACGATGGACCCCGAGTCGTGGGAGATACCTGCCGCGTTGGGAAAAGTGCATTGCGAACGGCTTGTGCATCATCCGAGCTCAAGAGCCTCTTTAGCGCGCCTATGCGGGTCTACCCCTTGCTCCCATTCTCCCATGCAATAGTTCCCCGACAATTCGCCAATGGTAATCCAAGGCTTTTGCATCCGTTTCTCCACACTCAATGACGTTGCTCTAGGTATTTATTAACAGCCAGAAGTTTGCGTGGTGCGCTCCCATTCTCCTCTCCTTCCTCTCTCGTACCCACGATCGTCTTGGTCATCCTCAGCGAATCTTGCATCAAGGGCCATCGCTCTTCATCTTGCACACACACAGATCGACCTCTCTACGAAATAAAGAAGAAGGGCAGACCTGTATCTCAGTGCGACCGTTGTCGCCAGTTGCGCGACACCAAGCGAGTGCATTCGAAGTGCACCTGTTCCGACGGTCCCGCAACCAAAGCGCGTGACGCTAGCGTCAAAGCATTCGGAACGAAACGTCTGTCTTCTTTTTCCCTCACTCCAACGCCACTAATCTCATTTTACCATTCTTGTAATCCAGAGAAGCGTTATATTCCCATCCTCCCGTCTCTCCCCAATGGCCTCCAGGATGCCTTCAAACCTACAGACGCTGCGCCCGCAAGCCCGGCCAATCCACGTCAGCAAGGTATGTGTGCATGCCCTGTGGCGCTTGAACTTGGTCTCGGCCTGGTTCGATCGTGCGGTGCATTGCTGATGTCTCATCTGCCTGTTCCGCAGTTGCTTCTCTCTTGAACCCGTGCCAATGCGGTGACGTCTGGGACTGCCATTGCGGGCCAAATGCCGCATCAGCTAGTCCTTCCACCAGTGGCGAATCAGGCGCTATGACGCCTAGCACTGGCAATAATGGCTCTGCTTCTCAGGCGTTTTCCGACCGTCTCGAAACGCTCGCGCGCGCTGCCGCACTATTCTCAACCCAGGACCCGACTCCAACATGCAGGCCCGCATCTAGCGCAAAACGGATTGCCTCGTCCTCACGTGGGATGGAACGTTTGTCGGTCGTATCACCCCCCAAGCGACCAAAGGTGGCCAAACGGCCTTCACCTGCTACTCCTGTCTCTCCTTCTCCGCCGGTGGACCTTCCACCCCTACGTTTCCCGGACTTCCCTGGAGTCACCACCGTGGTGCCCCCCTTCAGCACTTTCAGCACGCTTGCAGGCTCTGGTTGCACTTGTGGCCTCACTTGCCAGTGCCCTGATTGTCTCGAACACGGCAACAGCACTACCATCACTGTGGAGGAAGAGGATGAAGCACCTGGTTGCATGAATTGCGTGGACCAATCGCTCCGGGAGATCGACCAAACTGGCGGCAGTGGGCTCGTCATCCAGTCCTCTGTCCTCGATAAATTCTTCGCGGACGCGGCACGCATTCCACTACCCCCCGTCCTTGGAGGCAAGCCGGTGGAAATTCCCAAGTTGTGCTGTGGAGGCTCGTGTGGTTGTGGAGGCGCCTGCGGATGCGGGGGTGATTGTAGCGGTTGCTGCGAAGAGGAGAAGGATGCATCTGAGGATGCTTCCACTGATTTGATTCCAGAAGCACCTGCTGTAAGGTCATGCTGCGGGTAAAGGCGGGCCCTTTTTGTTTTCACTGACTAAACTTCCCTTGCTCAAGTGCTTTTCCTTTTTCCCCTTTGGTAGTGTGATGAGTCGTCATAATTTTTTTTGGTTTCACTGTCGACCTTTCCCCGCCGCTTCCGCTATCTTGCTACCCTCGCGACCTCAGCTCAACCAACATCTGTATACTTTGTATATTTAGCACATCGCTTATCTACACTGACTCGTCGCAATGCAATACGGATATCGTCACTTAGTTTCCTCGCGACCCGTATATTCAATTCAAGCGGTGTGACCGGCTCAGCGACTTCAGCAAGGGCAATGATACATCAAGCGTTGTTCGTTAACGGGGTGATCATTAGGTCATGGCGCAGTCGCCGCGACGTGGTATGCCCAGTGAGTGATTGTCATATGTGAACGACAGAAGTATGCAAGTACATGACTAGTCAATGGTTCTACGAACGGACCGTGAGAGAAGGCGAGTCACGACAGCCTCGAGCTCTACACGCTACAGCATGCGGTCAGCATATGACGTAGATGAGAAGACGACGGGACGAACGTGTCATCTGTAACGAATATCGTATTAAATGATCGTACGCGGTCAGAACGCAGAACGCGAGATCAGTTCATGAACGCACCATGGTAAACAAAACGCGTCTACAGCGGACATACGTCATCAGCAATGCCGCCACGAAGACGACTAGAGTCGTACGTACCTTCTTAGGGTTATCGGGCGCTGTACGGACGTAGGCGTCATTACCGTCGGGCCTGCGTGCTGCAGGTAGGTATCAGATAACCTGCCGATGTGTGCCTGACGTACAGTTCCTTTTTCTGCAACAGGCAACAATGCGTCAGCAAGGGCAACACCGCTCCCAGGATGGGAACGCACCTTGCACGAGGCGAGCATGCTCTGGATGGTGATGCAGATGGCCATGACGCTCAGAGTGGGCGACCAGTCGTCGCCGAGGATCGATGCGCATATCTGCCGCTGTCAGAGCTCTCGATCGTGTGTGCGCAGTAGGGGCGAACGTACGTGGCCGTTCGTGTAGACGTGCTATTAGAGCAAGGGTGATCGGCATGAGATGCGCTCGAGTGACATCACGGAGAGACGCACGGGGTGCACGGGTGCCTTGACCTTGTCCGAAACAACAAACTGGACAGCGGGTGACTTGAAGGGGTACTCCGGATCGAACCTGACCATGAGGTTGAAGACCTCATCCTAGGACGACAATAGTGGCATCTGATCGGCGCGCTGCGGTCGAGTCTCGCGCGGACAGCCAGCACACCTTGTACAGGCTCTCGCCGAGCACTTCTATCGAGAAGAACCACGTCTTGAGGTCGTCCGCCTGCAACAACTGGATACCTGTCCGTGGTGCGCGCCATGAGGCGTCTGGGCGGGTGGCCGAAAGCAGCGGCAGGGCCACACACCTGCAGCCCTCTTTGCCGGGTCGGCCTGCTCGATCTGGATCTCTTGTAGTTCCTTCTTCAATCGACGCGAGTAGACGACGGACATGGCGGACGGTGGTGGGGGCAGGGAAGGAGGGCGGAGATGAGGCGCCTGTCCTGTGAGTGTGCGGTGTGGCTGCTGCTGTGCGCGATCTTCCGCGCTCCTGGGTGGGCGCCGCGGTCCTGTGTATATACAACGGCTCTGTGCAGAGAACCGGGAGATCAGGTATCCTGCCTGCCGTCGAGTCTCCTGTAAGCAACAGCGAATGCCACTCGAGAGCTCTCGAACGAGTTCCCAGTGCGAGTTCGCGCCTGAGGTTCGCCGTTCGCGCTCGCCGGCGCGGAAGCCCGCGAGGCCAAGCACGGCCAAACAGCCCGGGCAAATAAGACGCGGGCGACGCGGATGGTTGTCTCTCAATGTCATTTCCGTCCCCGCCTTAGAGTCACTTGGATTCCCATCCATTATTTCAGGGAGATTCAGGCGCTCGCGGAGACGCAGAACGATTCTCATTGCAGTCGACGTCGGCCAGTGCGTTTGCTTTCTGGTTCAACACAGACTCTGACGAGGCACACAACACCCATCTACCTACGTTTCAGTCGGTTTTATCGTACAGGTGTTACATACCGTTCTACAGCAATAGACGATTGATGAGACTTCCCACTATCCCGACTGAACTCACGCAGACCCTGGAGTGTGCTCCATGACCGCCTCAATTTTTTGCACCTCCTCCGTCGTTTTCTCCTCGCCCCCGCGGCGCTCGCGGTCCTTTGTGATGTCCTCCAAAATCTCCCTCCCGCCCGTCTCGATGAGCACCTTTGCGAGCCGCGCGCCGACGTCCTCCGCCTGCTCCGGGCTGCTCACGTCCTCTTCGATCTCATGCTCGACGTGGCGCTGCCCATCGATCGCGGTGATCGTGCCCACGAGCCGCAGGCGCCCCGCGCGCGCAGCGCCCCCTGCAACTGCGAGCGCGCTGTGCACGCCGACGGGCACGCTGCACCCGCCCTCGAGCACGCGCAGGCACGCGCGCTCCGCGAGGCAGCGCCACGACGTCGGCCAGTGCGTCAGTGCGTCGCACAGCGCGCGCGCGGCGGCGTCGTCCGCGCGGATCTCGACCCCCAGCGCGCCCTGCCCGACGGCGTGGTAGAGCGTGGGCGCGACGATGTCGGACGTGATGCGTTCGCCGAAGCCGAGGCGGATGAGCCCAGCTTTGGCAAGGATTAGCGCGGCGTAGGGCCCGTGCTCGTCGTCGAGCTTGGCCAGTCGGGTGTTGCTTTGCGCGCCGATCCGCGTTAGTATGCAGTGTACGCAGTCAATGGGAGATGGACGCACAGATTCCCTCTCTTGAGAAGCGCGATCGCGTTCGATCAGTGCACGAGTGAGGATGTATCGAGGATACACACCACGTCCTTGAAGACCAGATCTGGGTACCGCCGCTTGAGCTGCGCGACGCGCCGCACGCTGCTCGTGCCGACGACCGCGCCGGCGGGCAGATCGTCGAGTGTGCGCGCAGGCTTCCCCTCAACAGCATACCCCTTCTTCACAACCAGACTGTCCTCGCCGTGCTCGCGCTCGAGAATCGCGCCGAGCACGCAGCCGGGCGGGAGCGCAGTGGGCACGTCCTTGAGGCTGTGCACGAGCATATCGACGGAGCCGTCGAGCAGCGCGACCTCGAGCTCTTTCGTCCAGAGCGACTTGCCGCCGAGCAGGTACAGCGCCTGCGCCTGGTTCTTGTCGCCCTGCGTCGACATGAAGGACGTGCCGAACGCGCGGTCGGGGAACGCGCGCTGCAGTGTGTCGAGCACGATATTCGTCTGGATCTGCGCGAGCTGCGACACGCGCGACGCGAGCACGATGCGGCGCGGTTCTGTGGACATCGGTGGGGGGTGTAGTGGTGGATGAGCGCGGGCACACACGATCAGTGGTAAGTTATCTGTTGTGTGCAAGCTCTGGGCGCGGCTCCGGCACCCAAAAGTGCCGTGGGAACCGAGCACTTTGTAGGCCGAGTAGCCAATGCAAGGACGCAGATTCAATTGCACTTAGCAATAGTCTCGCACAGATTATTCTCAGGTGGCAGGAGCGTGGAAAGTCGAAGCGCAACGGGTGCGAACGAACGGTCGAGCAGTGGTACAGAATAGAGATGCACAGGATCCGTCTAGGTGGATTATACATGAGAAGAGATAGGTTAGAGTAGTTGTGCGGGCTATGTGCTCATGTACTGGGCCATGCTAACAATGACGATAGGTAAACGTGCTTTGTCGGAAGAATAAGGAGGAGCGGATACTCACTCCGAGTCGCGCTTCTCCGCGTGCGTCTGCTTTTGGTGGAGGCGCTCCTCGAACTTGCTGAACTCGTCCTGCGCGATGATTTCCTCCTCGTCGAGGACCTGCCCATGATCAATACGCCCGTCCGACCCGATGACAGCGGGAGGATGCTCACCTGCTCGGTACCCTTGACCTCAGGAATATAGTGCACGAGCATGCGCTCGATGCCGGTCTTGAGCGTCACCGTGCTCGAGTCGCACCCACGGCAGCTCCCCTTCAGCTTGATCTTCACGATCCCCTCGTCCGTGAACCCGCGGTACTCAATATCCCCGCCGTCCTCCATGATCGCCGGCCGCACGCGTGTGTCGAGCAGTTCCTTGATCATCGCGACCGTGTCCGAGTCCGTGTCGAGGATGCGCGTGTCCTGCGGGCCCGCGCTGAGCCTGTCCTCCTCGGAGCGGAACAGCGGCTGGCCGGACGAGAAGTACTCCATGAGGATCGAGTACACCTCGGGCTTGACGACCGCCCACGGGTTCTCCGCGTCCTTGGACACGGTGACAAAGTCGGGCCCGTAGAAGACGGCCTTGACGCCCTCGATGCCGAACAGGCGCAGCGCAAGCGGCGACGTGAGCGCCGTGCGGGTGTCGAGGAACTCGGCCGAGCCGCTCTCCATCACGGGCGCGCCGGGGATGAACTTGAGCGAGTCTTCGTTCGGCGTCGACTCGGTCTGGATGAACATGGAGCGCGCTGCGCTGCGTTAGGCTGCTGCGCGCCGACACAGTAAGCAAGCGGGACGCACTCATGAGCGGACTTGCGCGGCTGGCAGGTGCCGTGCTAGGCCGCACGCCCGCGGCCGTCGAGAGGGTGTACCCATGGCTTGCTGACCGAGACGACGAGGCGTGGATGCTGCGCGCCGTGAGCGGTGCCGCGCGGCGCGGAGCATGTAGCCTCGCCGCGCGCAGAGACCGCAGAGACGTAGCGACGAATCTTGACGAGCTCATGGTGATGGTTCTACGAGAAGGTGTGCAGCGGCGGCAGGCGGCGGACACGGCGAGAATGGTCCGCTTTGTCGGCCCGAAAAAGCCGACGTGCGTGAGTCAGCGAGCTGACGCGCGCCTATGTGCCCCCAGGTGTGGGAATCGCTGCCTGGCGGCTCAAGCTGGAGCTCGCACGCGTCTAGCGAGCATCCGACTCTCCACCATGTCCGCCCTGCGCGACATCCTCGACGGGCCCGTCCCCAAAATCGCCGTGGCGGTCGTGCTCCTGCGCGCCGCATGGCTCCTGCTGCTCCGGAAGCCGCCAGACCCGCCTGCGCTGCGCTCGGTCGCGATACTTGTGCTCGGTGACATCGGCAGGAGCCCGCGCATGATGTACCACGCAGAGAGTCTGGCAAAGTCGCAGTTCACAGTCTACTTCATTGGCTACGGAGGTGCGTTCTTCCTCCCCCTGCTGTGTTGTTCATGACCCTGAAGGCGCGCGGCAGGTTCTACGCCAACACCCTCGTTGCTCTCCCTTCCGCTCGTCTGCTTCTTGTGGCTCACGGAACCGCCCGCATGGCTACGCAAGCTCCCCTTTATCGTGTTCGCGCCCCTCAAGATCGCGCACCAGGTGTTCAGCATCCTGCGCGCGCTGCTCTGGCGGATCCCGCATCCGCCCGAGTTCATCCTCGTCCAGGTAAGTCCGTCCGTTATCCGGCGCGGAGCAGCACGCGAGAACGGAAAAGAACCCGCCTAGCATCCCGACGCTCGCGCTCGTGTGGCTTGTCGGCACCCTGCGCGGCAGCAAGGTCATCATCGACTGGCACAACCTCGGCTACAGCATCCTCGCGCTCAACCTGGGACCCAACCACATCTTCGTGACGCTCGCCAAAAGGTCATACTGCATCACTCCTTCTCCAGTGCGGACGTCGAACTGACATCGGACTGACATCATCACCCCTTGCTAGGTTCGAAGCATGGTTTGGCCGGTCCGCGTACGCGCACCTATTTGTGACGCACGCGATGCGCGATTTTCTCGTCAAGGAATGGAAGCTCGAGTACGTGCCACGCGTCCGCATTTCCATTCCCAGCGAGCTGCGGGGCTGAGCGGGGCGCGGGATCCACCTGCAGGGGTATTAAGGCCGTCCTGCACGACCGGCCGCCCGCGCATTTCCACCCCGCGAACGCTTCGGAAGTCCATGAGGTAATTATTACGCAGCGCGACGTCGGTACGGTGCACATGTGCGTGCTCACAGGCCACCGCGACAGCTCTTCCTGCGCATCGCGCCGTTGCTCCCCAGGGCGTTCCTGCCGGCGTATGATCCCCCGGTGTCCACGCCACTCACCCACGTCACGACCGCCGCGCTTCCGAGTCTGCGGCCCGACCGCCCCGCGGTCCTCGTGAGCAGCACGAGCTGGACGGAGGACGAGGACTTTTCGATCCTGCTCGACGCGCTGGCGGAGTATGAGCGGCGCGCGCGCGCAGCGCGTGGCACGCTGCCTCGGATCTTGATGCTGGTCACAGGCAAAGGTCCGCTGCGCGAGGCGTACATGCGCCGTGTGCAGGCACTGCAAAGTGGAGCTGGCGGTGACGACGAGGCTGGATGGCAGTGGGTGCGCGTCGTGAGTATGTGGCTCGAGGCCAAGGATTATCCGTTGCTCCTTGGTAAGCATTTATGCTGTGTCTGTTTCAGCTGCGCAAACGTCAGGGGACTGAATGGGCGGGCGCAGGGTCGGCGGACTTGGGGGTGTCGCTGCATTCCAGCTCCTCGGCGTTAGACCTGCCTATGAAGATCGTGGATATGTTTGGGTGCGGCGTGCCGGTGTGCGCGCTGGAATTTGCCTGGTGAGCGCGCGCTGTTTGCTCGAGTCATTCTGGAGAGAACAGGCAATTGATCGTGTGGGAACAGCCTGGCAGAACTTGTGAAGGACGGGTTGAATGGGGTTGTCTTCCAGAACGCCGGGGGCCTCGCGGAGCAGCTACAAGTATGTACTACCCCCCTGTGGCCACAGTGCCCCAGAAACTAGGGGTCTGATAGCGCATTCCGCGTTCTACGCAGAACCTTCTCGAGGGGTTTCCCAAGGCACCCAGGCTCGAAGCCCTTCGCGCTTCGTTGCGACACGTTGCGGAGCCCAGGGGCGCAGCAGGCCGCGAAGAAGACCGCGAATGGGAGTGGAATTCGTGGGACGACAACTGGACAAGGGTAGTGCGGCCGCTTGTGCTACCTTCAATGCGCGCACCTGAATGACGAATGACGTCGTCGGCTACCTAGGCCGAGACTCGGACGTGCGAGAATGATGACTTGATGATTATTCATACCGTAGATGGGCACACGTCGGCAGAGCGTCGGATGCGGCAGGGCGTAAAGAGGCGAACATTGCGCGGCGGGCGCGAGGATGCGAGGCGGATGCACCGTGACTGGATGCACCCTGTGATACATTGATGCATGGACACGTCTAAATTTGCGCTTGTGAAAGCTGGCGGCGCGAGCTGCTCCAAGACATTCTAAACGAAATTCGTTGGTATACGACCGATGGAAGAAACGAGGCCGTGGTTGACGCTGCGCCGTGCCTGCTGTTGGCCGCCGTCGACTTTCCTCCATTCGTGAATCGAGCGTCCGGGCAGATAACAGGGTCTGGACCGTCTGGACCGTGGCGGGGATCATACCAAACGTTGGGGACGAGGTGGACAGACTGGGACGGTAGCATACTATAGTGTTTGTTCGGATTGGCCTGTTGGCAGGCGTGGGTTACGGCAGGGCGGCAATCAAGATTGATGTTTGTTGAGCGAGAAGGCGAGCGCGCAATGACGTCAAGAGAAGGGCCGCGGTGCGGGTTGTCAATCGGGATGTAAGAGGATGTAAGTTTCCGTGCGTCGGGCGCAAAACCTAAGTTGCCATGCGTTTGCAAACACGCGTCAGGCACGTCCATCGGTCGGACTTGCGCCAGGTGCACCCGGCCGCAACGGATATGAGGCGAACGTGGCGTGGCAGGGCAAAGAAGCCGACGCAGCCGCAGCGTGCAGCGTACCATCGTTCCGGAAGGGCGACACGCGGCTAGGCCGGCGTCCGATAAGATGGTATGTAGGTGCGCGCCGCAGCGGGGCTGGGATTGGCTTCCAATGGAACATTAGCTGTGCGCTCACACAGCCAATGCGCGTTGGGGGGTGGTCACCGACGGTTTCGCGATCGATCAGGGGTGTTTCGAAACGCCTGGCGGCGAGGACGCGCTGGCGAGGAGGCGGGAACGGAAGCGAAGGCAAAGAGGGATGGACGGCCTGGGCCGGGCGACGGAGGGGAGTAGAAGAGGGCGATTGGGCGGGGGAAGGGACACGTGGGCTGAGCCTGCGAGTGTAGGTGGGTTGATTTGGTATGTGGAAGTCGATGGAAAGGAGAGGCTGTACGGCGATGGGTGGGCTGGCTGGCAGCGGGTAGGCGAGCAGCGATCTAGCATGGTCGGCAGGTCGAGTCGTCTAGTGCAATCTGCAACGAACAAAGAGCAATTAGAATGACGCGCCGGTCTCGAGCGGAGGGAGGGAGAGGAGAGTGACGTCATGTCGGGAAAGAGGGAAAGAGGCAGCCTAGGCCACGGCGGGGAAAATGACCTCTTGACCTCTC
Source organism: Gloeopeniophorella convolvens (assembly GCA_022496205.1). Lineage (NCBI taxonomy): Eukaryota > Fungi > Basidiomycota > Agaricomycetes > Russulales > Gloeopeniophorella > Gloeopeniophorella convolvens. Next base: position 864,430 of record WTXD01000004.1, on the reverse strand, counting down.
TCATCCGCCGCTCGTCCGGACAGTTGTCCCTTCCCCTCGACATCCATTTCCGTCTCCCAATGGATTTCTTCTCCCTGCCCCACGAGCGGCAGCAGGCCGCCCAAAATGACAACAACAATGCCGCCACAGAGCTCTTCGCCAGGGCCATCGACGAGCGATTCAGCGCCGCCTCGGCCATCCCCGCCCCCGCCCTCACCAACAACAGGGTCACTCCCATGTCCCTCACCCTCCCCTCCCCTCCCCGTCCACCACAACCTCCCTCCCCTCACGTCCCGATCCGCCCCCAGACACACCATCTTCCTGCATCATCCCCATCTGCATCCCTCTTCACCGCCATACACCCCGCCGATCTCCCAGAGATACTCGCAGATCCGCATGCTCTCATCCTCGATCTCCGTCCCCTCCCCACTTACTTTACCTCTCGTATACCTCATGCTTTGCCGCTGTCGGTGCCCTCGACGCTTCTCAAGCGCCCCTTGTTCTCGACATCAAAGCTTGCCGACATGCTGCCCAACAGGGCGGCGCGTCGCAAGTTCTCCCAATGGCGGCTCGCCAGGCGCATCCTCGTCTATGATGCCGACTCTACCCTCCTCCCAGAGGGCAACAACATCCTGGGGCTCTTGCGCAAATTCCGTGCAGAGGCTGGACTAGACGTAGATCCTTTGCCGAGCGGAGCTGCGGGGTCATCACAGGAGCTCCGACTCAGCTGGCTCAAGGGCGGTTTCCAAGCCGTCCTTCGTGAGCAACAGACCATTCTCGACATCAACCCCGTCTCGGACCAGGACGATGACGAGGATTCACCCTCTCCGCCAGCGTTCCCTGTCGCAGGTCCTTCCACGACCTCCGAGTCTGTCTCGTTACCCTCAGCGCAGCCGAGGCAAATGGCGTTATCCCTACCAACGGCCAGCCGCCCCACCGTACTCCGCACCAAAAACCTACCGATGAGTGCCTTCACAATGAGCACCACAACGTCACAGCGCTCCGGCTCGGGCTATCACAAGTATTTTCATGGGCAGCAGGCTGTCCGGGATTTCGTATCTCCAGGTTCCGCGCCCGGCCCGGTGTATGCTCGCCCCGGGCTCATTTCGAGGGGCTCGTCAACAGGTGCTGGTGGCGGCCTCTCGTCTGACCCCGGACCCAACGTGGCATATAATCCATTCTACGACACGATCCGACAAAATCTTGAGCTGTCGCACGGCGTCACCGAGCGCATCCCACTCAAGATTAGCCGTATCGCGAAGGATCGGATCGACGATCTGCCGTTTGCGTGGCTCAGGGAGCTCGGGCGGTGGGCAATCGTCGACGACGAAGGCTCGGATGAGGAAGATAACGTCCACGAAGGCATGAGTGGCAGTGGCAGCGGCAGTGGAGCTAGCGGCAGTGATCACAGTGGGATGAGCAGCGACAGCGGCGAGGACAGTGGGAGTGGCAGGGAGCATGCCGACAGGCATCTCGTGCGCACACACCTCGCTGCGGCTGCACTCGCGGTCGCCCCCCTGGACCACACTGGGATCGTTCCCGACGACGCGGAGGCCGAGGGTTCCGAAGCCCTTGCCATGCAGTTCTACCGGATTGAGCTGGGCGAGCAGAGACGTCTCATGGGCGTGATGAAGCACCACTCGAAGGAGAGCGGCAAGGTAATAGAGGAGAGCGATGCACAGAGCGGCAGCAAGACAAAGACGAAGAGGAGCAAGCGACGTAACAGGGGTACGGGGCACTCCTCGCGCGGGAAGCAAGGACCGCGAGAATTTCCGTACAGCATCACTGCGGGGGTCGAAAAGGGTACGAAGAATAGGTAAGTGGCACTTCGGATGTCGGGCCTGGGCATGCCGCAGAGGACTCACTCGTCCGTTCTGGCAACAGGTATCGTAACATTTGGCCCTTTGAGCACGCACGTGTCCGCCTTCAGAAGCAAAAGCCCAAGCGCCCCACTGCGAAACCACTCACTCCTCCCCGTGACTGGAATACGGGCTCGCTCCGTCCCTTATCTCTCCCCACGCCCTCCGAGTTCCTTCCGCCCCTCGCCGTCTCGATATCTGGCGGGCGTTCCATTCAGCTGCCGCTCACCACGCCCCTCGCGTCTACTACTACGAGCGATGATTACGTAAACGCTTCCTACGTTCAGCCGCTTGGCACCACCAAACGCTACATCGCGACTCAGGGACCTCTGCCAGAGACCTTCAACGACTTTTGGCTGTGCGTCATCCCACACCCTTCATACCAGGCACCCTAATGACGTGGTCAATTCTCATCACAGGTTAGTATGGGAACAGAACGTGCACGTCATTGTCATGCTCACACGCGAAGTCGAGGGCTCGACTGTCAAATGCGGCAACTACTGGTCTGGTGACGTCTTTGGGCCCCTCAGGCTCAAGCTTGTAGAGGTATCCGGTGCGGTCGAGGAATACCAACAGGTTGACTCTAGAGCGAACCCGGGCGACTTTTTCTTCCCGGTCGTGCCGGACCTCAAGCCGTCCGCGGAGCCCTCCGGCGAATCCGCATTGTCCAAGTCGACGGTCAAGCGCGTCCTCGAGCTCTCGCACACAAGTTTCCCGCACATCCCCCCTCGGCGCATCACCCAATTCCAGTACCTTGACTGGCCCGACCTCAATGTCCCAAACGATACCCTCGGGGTCCTCGAGCTCATCCGCGAGGTCGAGCGCGAGGCCCAGGTCAGCGAAGGTTCACGCGGGTCATGGGAGGGCTCAAGACGCCCCGACGAGTGGGATGGTCGCTCCATGATTGGCGCCGTCCGCCCGCGCCGCACTCACCGTCGCCCCAGTCGCGAAGCCAGCCCAAGCGGGGCTGGGAGCAGCGGCAGCGGCGGCGGCGGCGGCAGCAGCGGTTCCAGCAGCCCAAGCCTCGATGCCATCGACTCGGATTGTGGCATCATGAAGCACGCCCTGAGAGAACGCCCGGTGCTCTTGCATTGCTCTGCAGGTGTTGGTCGCACCGGCGGCTTTATCGCCATCGACGCTGTCCTGGATGGCGTTCGCCGCGAGATACACAAGCAGCGCGAAGGCCTTCGTGTCGTCCCAGGCCCCGGAAGCGACAGCCAGGTCGGCGTCAGCACTCGCAGTGGCAGCGGCAGTGGACGCGAGAGTGCCGACCGGACTGGAGACATCAGTGGCAGCAACCTTAGTGACAAGGATCGGGCATCGTCAAGCGATGAAGTCGCGGCAATGGACATAGACGAGGTCTCTGCGGGCGGGCGCGCTGCACTCGGCCCTGGCTTGGTTCTAGCGCTCCCCGTCGAGGACAAGAAGCAGCCGTTGCACATCCCGGTGGTGGGCATGGTCAAGGGCGTGCCTTCGTCGTCGCGCCAGCGGGGCAAAGAAGGTGCGCTCGTGTATGTCGCCCCAATGGACGTGGATGCGATCACTCTAGCCGCCACATCCCCATGGACTACCACCAACCCGCGGAGTTACCTGGAAACCTGGACTCCTACGCGCCCAGGTGCTACCTCGTCTTCCTCCTCGGGTTCCGCAAAGGACGCCCGGAACTCCAACAGGTCCAGCGACCCTGCCTTGTCGGGCCTTCCACCTGCTCTGTCTCGTTCTCTGTCGCCATCGGGCGACGACGGCCTCTCGGATGGCTCCGCGCTGAGCCTCGGGCTTTCCATGCACATCTCCTCGAACCCACAGAGCTTCTCTCTCGGCGGATCTGTAAGCAGCCGCATCCCACCCCACCATCGCACGCTAAGTAGTCTTTCTGCCTCTCTTGACGAAAATCAGCGCCTACGGACGTTCTCGGCCCCTACCGCGGCGCCCCGCACCAACGCATTCATCGCTCCCGTCTCGCCCCCCACGTTCCCGCAAGGCGCGGGGCCTCTCCAGCCTGCCGCTGAGATTGCGCAGCCCGTCGCGAAACGCGTGGGTGGCCACCCTGACGCCATGGAGACCGACCTGGGCTCCGACTCGTCTCGTGGACCCTCGACTGGCGTGTCGTCGTTGCTCTCGGTGGCCAAGAGCGGCACTCCAGAGACTCTGCCCACCGACCCGTCGGTCATGGATCTCACGTCGGTGACCAAGGGCGACCTGGGGAAAGCCGCTTTGTCAGGACCCTCCCAGCGCCACTCGACCACGCGCAAGACCATGAAACAGAGCAGCAACTCGCCCCCGCAGAACGAGGACTCGCCCCCGCAAGGCTCCGACCCCCTCTCGTCGCAGTCGCAGTCGCACTCGGAGCTGCACTCCCCGCCCGCGTTCGACTACACCGAGCCACGGCGGCTGCACGACAATCGACACAGCCCGCCGCTGCTGTCGACGCTCGACGAACCGATCCACCGCGTCATCGAGGACATGCGTGAGCAGCGCATGAGTCTGTGCCAGAGCCTTCGCCAATACGTCTTTGTGCACCGCGCGGTGATCGAGGGCGTCTTGATGCTCGTCGACGAGGAGCGCGTGATGTACGGCGCGGCGTGGAAGGACACTGGTGCAGAAGATGCGAAGAAGGCCGGCGCGGTGCGCTTCCCCACGCAGCCCGCCGCTGCGACGGGCACGAGCGAGAGCGGGAGCATCGACAGCGCCGCGGGCACGAGCGGCAGCGCTGCTGCGGGCAGCTTCACCGGCACAAGCCTCAGCCGGCGCGGCAGCCGGAGCAAGAACAAGTCGAGTGGCGACCGCGGGAGCTTGTCGCCGAGCAAGGGCAAGCGGCGCGCGTCGCCGACGGAGCTGCCTAAGGAGGACAAGCGCGGCGACGCGCGCATGTCGAAGCGGCCGAGCATCAAGCGCAGGCAGCGCAGCAGCGACGAGAACTCGTCGCAGGAGGGCCGCGAGGCCGCCGGCGCCGCGCAGCGCGAGGAGAACGCACTCGAGACGCCGCTCGCGATGCGTTAGAGCTCGCGTCGGTTCAGGTTTGTTGGATCGTAGAGTTTGGTCGGTTGGGCTTGGGTGTTTCGGGAAATACACGCGGTGATGTTCGCTTTCGCTGGTGGGTCCGCGCTCTACCATGCTAATTACCTTTGTGCTGCTGCTGTTTCGGTTCGGTCTTTGCTCACACCTCATAGTCTCATGCATACTCATCTACCATGCGCCTAGTCAAACATCGCTACTGTACAATGTTCTGTCGCTATGTACACACTCATACGGGCTGCTCGTTTGTACTATCAGTGATCATCATCTATCTATAGCAACATACCCGCGCGTATACACTATTATTCTTCTAACTCGTGCGCCGCGTCGCTCGTGGTTCAGCTTCCGGATGCTGCATTGAACGTCAGCGTCTCTAAGCGGCCTTTGCCTTTGGCGGATTTGTTGAGCAGGTCCGAGATCACGCGGAACTGGCCTGGATCGATGAGCATCGTCTGCGGGAAAAGCCTGTCAGATCCCCCAAGGATGGTCGGTACCGCAGTGAGCTGGACTTACGCCGACCCAGTCGTCGCCTGTCTCTTCGTGCTCGAGCTTTTCGACGCCGTCGAGCAGCTTCTCGCGCAGGCCGTCGACGTTCGCCGCGGGCACGGTGACGCGGATGCGCATCTTGGCGCGCTCGATCGGGAGCGTCGAGTCCGACTGGAGGATCTTGATGCACTCGGACACCTGCGCAAGGGGCCAGCCAGCGTGAGCGCGTTGCATGGTAAGAACTGGGGGGCGCGCGGGCGCACCTGGCTCTTGGCGTTCTTGTTCGCGCGCACCGAGTAGCCCGCCTCGGCCATCGCCTTCTCGATGATGCTCACCGAGTAGGGCGTCTGCGTCGCCGGGTCGACGCACTTCTCTGCGACGAGCGTCGCGATCTCGCGCCGCAGTGCCGTGATGTCGTGCTCGCGCTCCTTCTCGCCGACTTGCACTTCGCCTTTGCTCAGGATCTGCGGCGCGCGCGCACGCAGGGTCAGTCGGCCGGTGCGCGTGTGGTGGAGCGGGGGCGCGCACCTCGCGCGCGACGGTGTTGCGGTCGTCTGTCCCGAAGGACTTTTTGAGGTCGCCGGACTTGGCGACTTCGCCCTTGGAGACGTTTATGAAGACGTTCGAGATCTGCAGGACATCGTCGAGGTCTTTCTCTCTAAGATATTCGGTGAGCGGGTGGAGCAGGACGGCGGGGCGCGACGTACACGCCGTTGCGCCACTCCTGCACTTTATTCTTGTAGCACGCGATCTGGGGTTGTGTGCGTCGGTGCTTGGTCATTGGGCGGGCGGGCGCACTCACCCACCTCGTAGCGCTTCCCACCTTTCTTCAGGCGTACGATGGATACGTTCGTTAATCTGGTTGAGACTGTGAGCAGTGTACGCCGTAGATGCAATGTACACACTTGATTTGATTCGACGGCTGGTTGATGGGCATAGTGAAAGGTCGAGTGGTGAGTCAAGGGACGTGTGCCGGAAGCGAGAGGGCAAGAGATTGCTTATATGTGCCGCTTATCTCATCGGGTGAGATTGGCCGGACCGCGGCCGAGCCTTGCTCCTTGACTCTGCCTCCGACTCTTTCGATCTCGCATCTCCCTTCTCTTCTCTATTCCCAGGACCATCTCCAGCCATGAAGGGCTTAACAAAGGCTATCAAGCGGTGCGTGCGCATTGAAATTGGGCATATCTGGCGTCGACTGACGGGTGTGGGTGCCAGGACGCCGCACATGATGGGTTCCAAGGTCGGCATGTCCAAGAGTATGCATCGCCTCGTCGCTCGCCCTATCGGCGCCGTCAGGACACTCACGCCTGCCCTCGCTAGAATCCAACGACCCCGAATTCGACGATTACCAGCGTAATTTTGCTACGCTCGAGTCCGCCACAGAGAAATTCCTCAAGGACACCAAGGCGTTCTCCGACGCCGTCAACAGTAAGGCGCCCGTTCGTCTCTCTACTGCGGGATGGCGCTCCTGAACATGTGTCGTGCCCCTGCAGCGCTCTTTACCTCGGGCAGCGGCTTCGCGCAGCACTTCTCCGTCCTCTTCCACCCCATCGCCTCCGAGTATGATCTCCTCGGCAAGTTCCCCGAGGCTGCGCACACAATCAGGAACGTCGATGCGTGCCACACTGCGCTGGAGGAGCTCCGCGTGTCCATCAGCCCCGAGCTGGAGCTGATCGAGAGTCGTGTGTCTGGCCCGGTGAGGGAGTTGCAGGGCATCATGAAGGCCATCCGGAAGATGATCACCAAGCGGGACCACAAGGTGCGTAGTGCCACGATCGTCGGACCCCGCTCGGGATGACACGGGCTGGATGCTGGCAGCTCATGGATTATGATCGCTTCAACAACTCGCTGACGAAGCTGAGGGACAAGAAGGAGAAGTCCCTCAGTGATGAGAAGAACTTGTTCAAGGTGCTCTCCCCATGCTATATCGGCCCAGTGCTTGTTTGTGACCGCGGTGCAGCTCGAGCAAGACTTTGAGGCCGCTTCGAACGACTACGACACCATCAACGCGGCCATGAAGCAGGATCTGCCTCGCTTCATGACGCTCGCCACACGCTTCATTGACCCTCTTTTCCATTCGTTCTACTACATGCAGTGCGTACCACTTCATCGGCCCCTCGGCGCCGCCGATAACACCCCCCATTTCAGACTTAACATCTTCTACATGCTGCTGGAGAAGATTAACCAGTTCTCAGAAGGCAAATACACCGTCGACATGCCGGCCTCTGAGATCGCAACCGAGTACGAGGAGAAGCGCGGCGACTCCGCCGCCGTCGTGGAGGCCCTCAGCATCATCCAGCGGATCATCTCCACGTGTAAGCGCAGCACCCCACTCTGAGAAAACCGTTTACCCAATTCCTGCTGACCGCCGCAGCTAAACTTGTCGCCCAGAACCGGGGATCCCCGGGCGCAAGCTCCCTTGGCCTCGGCGTCGGCCGTTCTCCTTCGACAGCGTCGACGCCGACGCTCGGCCGCGCGGCGTCGTCAGCCTCGACCTCGACGGCGTCCTCGCGCGCCGTGCCCCCCGCGAGCTCATTCGCTAAGAAGGCCCCGCCGCCCCCGCCCGGCGCAGCGGGGAAGATCTCCGCTCCGCCATCGCCCGTCCCGCCGGCCGCCGCCCCGCCGCCCTACTCGCCCTCGATGGGCGGCGTCGCCTCGGCCGCTGCCGCCGCAGCCAAGCGCGCCCCACCCCCACCACCCCCGCCGATCAAGCCGAAGCCCGCAGCGGCGAGCTACGTCGTTGCGCTGTATGACTTTGCCGCGCAGGCGGACGGCGATCTCGATTTCAAGGTCGGCGATCGCATCGAGGTGGTCGAGCGCACGGACAGCCCAGAGGACTGGTGGACGGGCCGTCTGGACGGTCGGACTGGCGTCTTCCCTGGTGTGTATCTTCCTCGCGTTTCCTAGTGGCCGTGCCGTGTGCTGACTGCTGAGCGCAGGCAACTATGTTCAGGAGGAGTGACTGATAGTTCTACATTCCTGACGTGAAATCGTAGAGGCCAACAAGGGCCAACGCGACTGGTGTTTCATATTTCTGCTGTTGTCTTGACGGAGCCGCTGTATCGCATACACTTATACGGAGACTCACCGCATCGGACACGGCCCCCAGCGTATGTAGCAAGCAAGTGTAGGATTCCTGGCTCGAATATAGCGGCTCTACAGCGATAAACAAATACAAAATGTGATTCTACTACAAGTAGGCAGGCGCAGGCGCGGAGCAGACCACACATAATAAACGATGGGGGCGGAGAGAGAGCCAAGAACAGTCCCATGAGACTCGGCACACGAGGCGCAGACTAATACGGCGTGGTTATTGTACGTATCAAGCAAGACATGGCAGGCGGGGGGACGGCGGCAGGCAGCGCGGCTGCGGCTCACTCGTCGTCGCTGGGCGTGAGGTACTCGTCGTCGCTGACGATCTGCTTGCGCCCGTTCTTCGACTTGGGCGGCGGCCGGCCCTCGTCGCGGTCGTCCTCCATCGGCGTCAGCGCCTCGTCCAGGCCGCCACCCCCACCCGCAGCAGCAGGAGCAGCAGGTGCAGCGGGCGCAGCCGCCTCGGCGCCGGGCAGCCCGGAGCTCGCGACGTGCCGCACGTACGCGGCGTCGAACACCTTCTCCATCTCGACCGCGTCAACGTAGACCCACGAGCCCTCCTGATTGTACGTGCGCGCGTTGGTGAACATGAGGCGCACGTCGTCGCGGAACGCGCTGACGGTCTTGTACTGGTGCGCGTTGATGCGCTTGCGAATGTGCGAGAGCGCGATCGGCGACGGGATGATGCGGTAGTAGTCCGGGTACTCGCGCTTGTCGGGCAGCTCGCGGAAGAGGTCGCACCGCTTGCGCCCGTTCTCGTCCGTGCAGCCCATGATCGCCTTGTAGCACTCGTTGAACGCTTTCTTCATCCGCTCCTTGAGGGCCGCGGGTAGCTCGGTGGCTTTCACCTTGCGCCGTTTCTACGTGGGTGCATGTCAACTGCGTGTTCTTTGGAGAATGAGGGCGGTATCTGGGCGTACCGAGTCGCGGTCGTCGTCGTCATCCTCCATGGCTGAAGGGGTCACAGACATCGACTTGTTGTTGCCGCCACGCTTTCGCTTTCCGTTGATGGGGGGGTCAATTCTATCTCAGTCGCCTTGGCCTTGCCCTTGCGCCCGCGGCCACGTCCGCCCTCGGACATGGGGGTGCCGGTGCCTGACTCGATCTTCGCAACTCTCCGTGCTTGCTTGAGCCGTGCCTGCTCCGAGAGTTGCTGGATATCCTCGCCCTCTTCCAAAGCCTATCGCAGCCATAGTTAAGTCGGGTCAAGCGAAGATACGGCTGCACTGCTTACCATAGCCCACTGGTCGTCGCTGAGACCATCGTTGTAGTTGATGACCGCCCGACGGCGGTGGCCGCGGCCCTCGACTTCGTCCAGCTCATCCTTGACCTCGAACGGCTCGTCCGTGCGGTAGCAATCTGGCAGCTCCTCGAGCGAGATGAGCCCTGGCGGGGGCTTGCCGCGGTTCCCGGCCGCCTTCCAGCTGGCGACCGCATCCCGGTCGCGCTGCATGTCCATCTCGGCGAAGAGCCGTGACTCCTCGTCCGATCGCGCGATGATCTCGTTGATCTCGTCGTCGTTCATATCGCCGGCTTCCTCGTTCTCCTCTTCCTGATCCGCCTCCAGAATGGAGCGCAGGAATTCCTCCTGTTCCTCCTGCGTCGACTTGTTGTCGAACCGACCAGCCTGGATGACCTTGTCGTCGATGTCGAGCTTGTACCGTGCGCGCGCGTACATAGCCTCCTCCACGCTCTTCTCTGTGATGAAGCGCAGGATGCGGACCGACTTTGTTTGGCCAATACGATGCGCACGATCTTGCGCCTGCAGATCGGCATGTGGGTTCCAGTCGGAATCGAAGATGATGACGGTGTCGGCCGTCTGCAAGTTCAGACCGAGACCACCAGCCCTAGTGGAGAGGATGAACACCATGATTTCCGAGTCCTTGGCGTTGAAGAGCTGTACGTGTCCGGCACGCTCATCGGTCTTGGTGCCACCATCCAGACGGAGATACTTCCAGCCCATCATTTTGAGGAAATCCTCCATGATGTCCATTACTTTGGTCATCTGGAAGAAGATGAGGACCTGGACATAACTTTAGCTGAAAGGCGACATATGACAAGGTAGAGCGGTGGTACATACTCTGTGGCCAGTCGAGAAGAACTTGGGAAGTATACGAGAGAGGAGCTCAATTTTACCGGAACTACGGATAAGCTTCTCGTCGATGAGACCGGCAGGATTAATCTTGTCCTCCACGCTCTCGAATAAGAATGGATGCTGGCAGATCTTGCGGAGTTGCATGAGCTCGTTGCTTAATCCCTTTACACCGCCCGGCTTTCTGTAGACCCCGGCAACGCATCAGTCGGGTGAGGGCATGGCATATGAAACTATGTACGCACCCAGGCTTGTCGCTGCCATCTGCAATCATCTTGTACTTCTTCATCTGCTTGTACAACTGCGCCTGGAGCGCGCTCATCTTCACCTTGACAACCTTCTCCACCTTGTCTGGCAGTTCCGCTTCGACGTCCTTCTTCAGACGACGAAGTAAGAAGGGCCGCAACACTTTATGGAGACGGCGAATGATAAGCAGGGCCTCTTCTTCGTTCAACTCGATCTTATCAGGAGTGCCAGAGTTGGCGAACGGTGTGTTGAACCACTCGTCGAACGACTTGACAGAGTTGAAAATCTTCGGCAGAACAAAGTTGAGCAGAGCCCACAGTTCTGGAAGGTTGTTCTGAAGAGGAGTACCCGTGAGGATGAGGCGATAGCGCGAGTGGTAGTACGTGGTTAGCGTCTGCGCGAGCTTGGACTGAGTGTTCTTCATACGATGACCCTCATCTATCGACGAACATAAGCCATGTTTTAGCAACGTGGGGGATGCTCATTACCGATGATCATATGAATCCACTTCATTTTGCTCAGGAAAGGCCGATCCTTGATGATGTACTCATAGGTCGTGAGCAGAACCTGGAATGAACCAACTTTGAGCTCGCCCTGGAGGGCTCGGCGTTGCATTGGGTTGCCCTTGTAGGCAATCATCTTCACGGCCGGCGCCCACTTCGCAAACTCTCCCGACCAATTGGTCATCGTCGACAACGGAACGATGACAAGGTATGGCCCCCGCTGCTTCTTCACCTCGATGAGGAAGGAGACGAGTGAGATGGTCTGAATGGTCTTGCCGAGACCCTAAGAGGCAAGGACATCAGTCGAAAATCCCGAAAAAGGACGTTGGGATCGTACCATCTCGTCGGCGAGGATACCGTTGAGTCTGTTGTTGTACAGGCTCACCATCCACTGCAGACCCTTCAACTGGTACTCCTTCAGAGTACCACCGATAAGTAGAGAAGGCTGCTTGGTAACCTTCTCCTTGACCCTGTGCGCAACAGCGTAGTAATCGATCTTGCCCTTGTCGTCCTGTGGGTCGTCGAATGACTTGTGCGCACCAAAGGTCTCCTCGCTGGTTGCTTCCTCCGTATACTCCACCGGGTTGTTCTCGTCCTGTTGAGCCATAACCGCTTGCGCGAGAGAATCCAAATATGAATCGGTCTGCTTCAGCAAATGAGTAATGCGCGTGTCCTTGGCTGTGTCGATGAGCTTCATGTACGCCTCCTCATCGTCAGCCTTGAGTGCCTTGAGACGTTCCTTGGAGATGCGCTCAATACGCTTCTGTTCTTCCCGTTCTGCATGGGCATGGAAAGAGAGAACCGCTTTGCCGAGGCGAATGACGCGATCTTGCGCAGAACGATTGACGGAGAGCACTTCACGGCCATGCGCGCAGATGATGCTGAGCTGCTCGACATGTTTCTGCTTTGCGCGGCGCTCGCGGTCGATACGCTGCTTGCGCTCAAGAGTCTCTGTTGTGTGTGTGTCGCGCAGGGTGGGCTTGCGTATCCGCCGGAAATCTGAGCGATTGAGAGGTAGCAGAGTGCCGTGGGCGAGACGCTCTGCAACCAAGGCGCGGAGCGCACGCTGCTTGTCGAGCACGCGAAGGGACTTGAGTTCGATCATAGCGCGTAACTTGCCATGCGCGGTGGATGGTGGGTGGACATACTCGAGGTTGAGAGCCTTGAAAGTTCCCTGCTGCTCGGACTTGACGACGTTCTCCTTGCTCTCATCGTCGTCAACAGGTTCAAGCCCACCATCGCCCATGGTTGATGGCATGGCCTCAAGTTCGCGTATTCTTTGCTGAATCCGCGCCTCAACGAACCGTTGGCGTTCGTTGATGATTTGATGAGGATCCAGACCCATAGGCATGAGGGAAGGAACGAGGAGACGCTGCAAACGGGTAGCATAGGCCTCCGGAGTAGTACCCGCGACACGTTTCAGATGGGTGAATGGGTGGACATATGCGTTGTATGGGTAAAGAGGAGAGTCGGGGTCGACGTCCTGCACGACAACCTTTGAGAGATCGTCCAGCTGAGGAGTTCCTTCGAGCTTGAGTGGTGCATCTTGAGTAGCAGGCGTGGTGGGGGCCTCTGGAGCAGCTGGCGTTTGTGGGACTTCGCTGGGTGCCTTCTGGACTTTGACAACATTCTCGGCAAGTTTTGCAGCGAGTTGCGCAGACAACAACTTGTCGATCTCCGGGTTATTTGCTGGAGGAGGGCGGATGATGTTTTGCAAGTCCGGAGGGACGGGGAGACCACGCTGCAAAGTCTTGAAGGCATGGATTTGTGCACGAAGGGTGGTGATCTGCTCAGCTGTGAATGAAACGGGCGTGGTGGAAGGTCCGGGATGGGGGTTGGAGGGAAAAGGGCCGGAAGCGAGGGATGGATTGGTAGAGGGTGCTGCACCATTCAGCGTGGGCTGGCCTTGCTGGGGGAGGGAGGGGTGGCCATTGACGGCGAGAGAAGGATCTGAATGCGCGTGCTCTTGGGATAGGATACGGGCTGGGAGGAAGAGATAAAGGAACGCTGCTCGTGATAGGCGAGGAGTGCGACATACCATTCTGCTGGGCTTGGAAGTTGGAGATGATGGCGAGGAGTCTCTGGAGCTCGGGACTAGTCTCTGAAGTGTGGCCCTGAGAACGCAGCTGGTTTGCACGCTGGGGAGGAAGGCGTGTTGAGAGAAAGAGGGATGAGGAGGGGCGGGCGGGCGTACCTGGATGATAGCGTGCAGCTTTTCCTTTGCGTTGGCAGGAATTTGCTGTCGTTGTTGGTTGAGGAGCTGTAACTGACTGTGATGGGCAAGATTTGGAGTTGCCATTTGTCATTCGAGTCGCGACTGTTGAACGAGTCGCGCGTCGGTGATCCAGGCGCGTTCTCCCGGGGCGGCAACGGGAACTGGCTTTGCTTGCTCTTGTCTGACGCGGACGGCTTGAAGCCCTCCTCTGCACCGCCTCCCCTCAGCCACATTTTCACCCTCCGACACGTCACATGACCAGTCGCGTCCTCTCCACTCCGACGCGTCTCTCCCCCTCCTCACCCCACCCACCATGCCTAAAGAGCGTGCAGGCGTAGGTCCGCCCGCATATATGCGCATGTATACTGCTTACTTCTTTCTGACAGACCGTAGTCACTATGTTCCTCGTGGACATCTCCCCGTCCATGAGCGCCACGCGCACCATCGACGACTCGCCCGGGCCCGGCGGCGAGCCTCGGACCAAGGAAGTCACCCATCTTGAATGGGCGCTCCAGTTTGTCACATTCAAGGTACAGGACATGGCGAGTGCTGCATCGTCTGTCGGTCTCGTGCCTACCTCACGTCTCGTTCGTAGATTTACAACGGCAGAAAGACGGACCAGTGTGGTGTCGTCCTCTTTGGTACAGATGGTACGCCGTCTCGTCTTTCGGCTATCTCTATGATGTAACGTGGCCAAAGCGACGGACAATGTTATCAATCAGAAGGACGGTGGCTACGAGCATGTCACTGAGTTCATTCCAATCGCCCACCCGGACGCAAAGACTTTAGAGAAGCTCAGAACAATTGAAACGTCCAACACCGCAGGAGATCGTAAGACCCACACTCTCTGATGCTACGAATAATTTTATACTCGAACCCCAGCCATCGACGCTCTTGTCGTCGGAACGCAAACTCAAAGCGTTTACCTCAAAACAAAGCCCAGCTGGACACGCAAAGTTGTCCTCCTAACGGACGGAGAAAGCCCCATGGAGCTGGATAACTGGCAAACTGTCGCACAGAAGATGGTCGACTTCAACGTGAAACTCACCATCATGTAGGATACACCCCCATCCGCTCGTTGTTGCCAATCCTGATAACTCGGACAGAGGAGTCGACTTTGACGACGAAGAGATTGGTTTCCATGAGGAAGACAAACCTCACATAAAGGTACACTCATCTACTCAAACGCAGCAGGCTCCTCACGTCTCCATTCAGCGCGAAAACGAGAAGTTTTATCAAAGGTTTCTCTCTGCCGTGCCCGACTCCATCATGGGCACTCTATTTTTTGCTCTGGAAGAAGTCACCAGGCCAGAACCTAATCAGCCCCAATCTGCACTTCTACAAACTGTCCTTCGCCTCGGCGATCTTGATAACGAACCCGAAGACTCCCTAGAAATCTTCGTGAGGACGAGCAAATGCACTGCGTTGGCTCGTCCAAGATCCTTGAAGCGCTTTGCTCCGCGGGAGGCCAAACGAACTGACCGCATGGACGTAGATATGGCGGCTTCAGAAGATGACAATGCTCATAAACATCCGAAGGAGACACTCTGGACCCAGCTGAAGATGCGAACTGAATATCACGTGGACAGGGATGAGGATGAAGATGAAGATGGCGATGGTGCGGAAAAGACGGACGTCGACCCTGTGAAGGGCGGCGCAAAGGTAGATCAGAATCAACTTGTGTGCGGATTCAAGTATGGCAGCAGCTATGTGCCGTGCCTCGGCGGCAACTTCCCAAAGCTACGGACCTCCAAAGGGATCTCGATCTGTGGCTTCTTCAACGCCGGCAATGTGAGTGACTCTATCCTTTCTTTGAATGTCTTTGGTGGTAACATGTTGCAGTTCCGGAGAGAGTATTCCATGGGTGAAGTCCAATATGTGTGGGGGGACCCTGGGGATCCCCACCAACAGGTTGCGCTCTCGTCACTTGTCAAGGCTATGGACAAACTCAACACGTATGCTATCGCACGTTGGGTCGTCAAGGATAAATCGGACCCCAAAATGGGGGTGCTCGCCCCATGTCGATTCAAAAAAGCCGACTGCTTGCTTTGGGTCCAAGTAATCCCCAGCCTCTTCTCTCCCTAACATTTCCTCCGTACTTATTCGTTTGCGACAGATGCCATTTGCCGACGACGTCCGCAAGTATACCTTCTCGCCCTTGCAAAACCTCGTGAATAAAAAGGGCGAGAAGGTGACGACGCACCCTTATCTTCCAACTCACAAGCAGACGGAGGCAATGAATCGCTTCGTGGATGAGATGGACCTCATGGAAGCAGGAGAGAAAGATGACGATGGGCAGAATACATATCGCGATTGTCTCTGCTCTTTGATACTCATCAAACCTCGCAGGAACCGAGGCCCGTGGTTTGACACACGTCTATCATACAATCCGGCCATCCATCGGGTGAAGCAAGCCCTGTTTCACAGCGCAGTCACCGACGACCTTGCTTCCAACCCTCTACCACCACCACACCCAGATCTTACGAAGTATTTCGTGCCGCCGAAGAGAGTGCTCAAGCGTGCCAAGGAGGCAATTGGCGAATGCAGAACCGCATTTGCGATAAGACAAGGTACCATCGAATCACCCTAAGTTACGTTGACATCCTCTGAAGCTACGCACAGTGCCAAAGAGGGTCGCGCGACCTCGAAAGAATGACCACGCGCGGGCGCAGGACGACGACGACGACGACGACGACGACGACGACGACGACGACGACGACGACGACGACGACGACGACGACGACGACGACGACGACGACGACGACGACGACGACGACGACGACGAAGTACTTCTTCTCGACCAAGTAGCACCGAAAGGACAATCCCAAAGCCGGTCTTATTCTCAGCCAGAAGCATCAACTTCCCAGGTCAGGCGTCAGATCTCCCCAGCGAGCGCCCGTCGTGCGGAGCCTAAGAGAACAGACGATGATAGCGAGACAGAGTCAGAATCAGACGATGACGCCTCGGCCGCTCCGGGAAAACAGGGTACAAAGTTGCCCACCCCGTCTCCAGACCTCAGCGTCTTTGTCGACCCTCAGCGCGCGCCGGGGCGTATCATAGGGATGGCGAAACCTTTGGCTGACTTCAAACACAACATCTCTCGTGGGGATGTGGTTAGCAAGGCAGTGGAAGACCTGGGCTGGGTTGTCAAAGAAGTGGTGTTGCGCCCGTTTGCGTCACGACGACATGCGGAGATGATGGAGTGTCTACGAGAGCTGAGGGAAGTCTGCTTAAACGAAGATGAGATTGACGCTTGGAACAGGTGCATTTCTTGTCTCTTCAGCCCATGGGACAACACCTAACCATCAAACAGCATCTTACGAACTTTGAAGAAAGAATGCTTTGGTGATCCGGGAAACCCTGCGTTCTGGAGAGAGCTCAAAGAACAGCAGCCCGACTTGGGGCTTATCGCGGCTTCCGAGGCGAAGGCACGCGGGGGCAGGTCCAGCATTCGGGAAGCATCGGCGGAACAGGTAGGCCGCGTTTCCTCGGAACTCGCCCTCCAGCTCACGTCTTCCAGTTCTGGTCAGGCTGAGCAGTGACCAACCCCTTCCCTGGTCCCAGGGTGCCCACATCCCAATGTCCTCGTTGTGTTGGGCACGCGACTTACCATACATACGTCTCTGTGTAATGATGTGCTATAACACATCCTAATGCACTGTATTGGTACTGTAATTACAAACATCCTTGGTTGGCTTACCGAGGTATGGTTTCAAGGGGCGCCGCGCAGACTTCTCTCGGAGAACATACGGAAGTTGATCTGCTGATCATCTAGTATCTCCGTACCACTACTTACATACTGCAAAATTCTCCAGCGTCTCTAATCCTACCACATGGTCCCGTACACGTATAAGACAGCTGCGGTTCTGACTCTTTTCTCATACGCACCCTTGTGCTAACACCACGATGTCCCGCCTTGTCCCGACTGTTCTGAACTTTGACCGCTCGCCGGCGCCATCATCATGGACAGAACGCAGCCGTCCATCAAGTATACTGTCTACGGCTCGAGGCTCGTCAAGGGCTTTGGGGATGCAAAATGACGACCCAGAACTCAGCGAACGAAGCACCGTGCTCGATGCACTTCCCTCAGTAGAACCAGATGACGACGGGGAGCTCAAGCTGCCCAAAATGCGCTCGCTGGTCATCATGATATTCACGAACGTCATGTTGCAGGTGAGTGATTGCAGTAGCTTAACGAGTCGACCTTGCCGGATACTGACGCACATTTCATAGACAACCTTCTTCATTATCGTTTCGTCTGGCAGCAAATACGCCGAGTACTTGGGCGGTAGCGAGACGTTCTCCGGTCTTGTCATCGGTATCCCTACCGTCTTTTCTGGAATCGCGCTGGTGCCGCTCGTCAGACACGACGGAGGTATGGATGCTACCAATAACCGCGCGCTCGCCGTGCTCAACGAGCTTCGCCTATAGGACGGTACAAATTCGCATTGCACCTGAGCTGCGCCGCAGCAGTCGCCGGCAGCATCCTCTACGCGATGGCCTACAAGGCGCACTTCCTCTACCTGATCCTCATCGGGCGTATCGTCATGGGCGTCTCCTTCGCGCAGTTCCTCTACACCAAGCGCTACTGCTCCGACCCGCGCATTGTCGGCATCCGCCGCCGGACGACGCTCGCCGGCTGGCTCGTCGTCGGGCAGAGCATGGGCTTCACCGTGGGGCCGTTCGCCGGCGGCTTGTTATACAAGGTCGGCTTCGCGAACCCCGTCTTCAACGGGTACACGAGCCCCGGCTGGCTCATGGCGCTCGTCTGGGTCGTCTTCTGGGTCGTCGTCACCTTCTGGTTCGAGGACGTCCCCCGCAGCGACGCGTTGCCGTCCCATGCCGACTCCAAGTCCCAGTCGCCTTCGATTCAGCAGCACACGCCGTCACCGCGGGCGTCGTCCGAGGGCGGCATCCCCATGGAGACCCTGCGCGCACGCTCGTCCTCGCTCCCGCGGCCGCCCTCACCCACCGCACACTCGCCCATGCCGCCCGCAGAGAACATGGAGCCGCCGCCCGAGCACGTCTCGCCGCGGCAGTGGGCGGTCGCAGCGACAATGTGCTGGTTCGCAATGACGTGCTTCTTCGTGCTCGGCGCATGGGAGGCGAACATCCCGATCTACGCGGCGCGCGCGTTCGGCGCGTCGCCGTTCGTCGCGGGCAACCTGATCGCGCTCGGCGGCGTGTGCACGTTCCCGTTCATGTTCGCGAACGTGCTGCTCGCGCGGCGCGTGCAGGACCGCTACATCCTCGCGGCGGGCTGCGCGCTCGGGCTGCTCGGGCTGCTGCTCACGCTCGGCATCGTCAACGCGGGGCGGACCGCGTTCGCGACGCTCTTCGCGTGTTGGTTCTTCGTCGCGCTCGGGTTCAACCTCGCGAGCACGGTCACGCTTAGCCTGCTGTCGAAGCAGATGCCGCAGTCGTGGAACGGGAAGATGAGCTTGTTCATACAGTACAGCAATTTCTCGGGGCGCGTGTCGGGCGGCATTTGGGGCGGCGCGGGCGTCGGGCTCGGCATGAATACATATGTCGGCATGCAGCTCGCGTTCCTTGGAATCGGCGCGCTGATGTTCATGACGTTGTGGAGGGAGATGAAGGCGAAGACCGGATAATATAAGTACTCTAGATCGCAGTATAATACATACCAGAGCAGTGACAATCAGGAAGCACAATCCATACAGCCATCGACTGAATTGCAGTACAATGTTGGAGCCTAGGCGACGGGCCGCAGTAAATGCCTGCTAGTCGAGTAGCTGTTGGTTTTGGGCGGCGGCGCATCGCGGTGCCATGGGCGTGGTGGGAACATCACCGCAGTACTTCCTGGCGCCAGTGATGTAGATGAGCTGCCACGGCACTTGAGCGACCAAAGAACACCGCACGATGGATCTTCCGTCCAAGATTCCATCAACCCGAGCCGTGGAGGACCCGTTCTTTGGTGGAGAGAACACCAGGGCCCATGACCCGAGGCGATACCGCCTTTGTGAACCTCCCTAGACACAGAGGACTGTAGTAAGCCGCAGATGCCAACTCGTCATCAGCTGTGTGTGGCACAAGCAACTGTATTGGCCTGTGCCGCCTAACGGCTGATGGCAAACGCCTAATCAAAAGGTACGCCCACAAGCGCGTGGTAAACCGTGCGTAAATGATATGCATGGAGAAAGGACGACAGCCGAATTAATCTCAGGGGATATAGTATACTAGTAGTGATAGGTAGTGATGATGTCTATATTGGTATAAAGCGATGCAATCAATGATGAAATTATGCTAGGATGTTGAGTAAAGCGACCTGATGAGAGCAGTAACACATAGCGGTGCGATAGCGTAGGGACAAGAATGATACGAGAAAACAGTGCGAGGTATGATGCAAGGGTAATGGGTATGTACATACTAAGTAGCTCAAAATCACGACGACTACATGAAGGCTATCAGCACAGGCAAGGGCTTCAGCAGGTGGCGATACGTACCGAAGACGAGCGCCCACGGGGACCTAACTCATGGCCATCACAATCCACAACGCGAAACGTGCAACGCGCCAGGGGGTCCCAGGCACGCTCGCCGTTACCCGAGAACGGCGACGCGAGCCACTCGCCCATTTGAGGGTTCATGAAACGGACGACCTTGAGTGACGGCATCTGAATGCTCGCAAGCGTCTCGCACATGGGGGTTATCTTCGTGCTGCTGAACAAGACGTGGATGCCGAGGTGCTCAACCGGGGGAAGACGGTCGGGCCTGGGGAACCAGTTCCAGTCGCTGATGAGGATCTCGAGACGGGTGAGATTTGGGCAGAGGTCGCCGAGCATGCGCAGACAGTCGACGTTGTCTTCCGGGTCCATGGTCACGAGCAGGTCCAGGGAGACATAGGTGAGGCTGGGGCCCTGCACTGCCAGCAAGTGCTGCCAGAGGTTCGAGGAGCGGCTCGGCTGGATATGAACGTGATCGAGCAAAGGCACGTCGTTGGCCCTGTGCCTTGTGCCGTCACACAATTCCGCCTCGCGGTTGACCGTCAGATACTTCAACTTGGGGAGGTGGGGAAGGGAGAGCGGGCAGCCGATATGGCCGATACCACCGCCGCCGACAATGGCAACCAGATTCGGGGCGGAGGCGAGCAGGGCGAGAAGCTCCTCCCGGCTGAAGAGAACTTCGGGGGACTGGTAGAAATAGAGCTTGCGCAGGGACGGAGCGCAGATTTTGGTGACAGAAGCCGCAAAGTCCCTCCCATAGTACGGCATCGGGAGGCCCCACGTATTCTGGATTTCTATCGAGATGGACAGGATCTGGAGGCGGGGGAAGCAGCGGGCGAGCCTGCCCAAATTTCCGAAACGCCGCACGATGCTCATCTCCATCGGCTCGGCGTCGGTCGCGTGAGGAGGGTAATCGGAAAGAGCGACTATCATGTGTCGAGTGAGGGTTCCAAGGGGTTCAGACGCGTCGAAGCTGCCCGCGGTCTTTTGTGAATGTTCCAGCGTCTTGAGGACGGCCGCGGCCGGCACGGCGCCGTCAATGACCAAGCACTGGTAGAGCATGGGCGTGCAGATAGCGTTCCACAGTCTGCAGACCAGCACGAGCGTGTACAGAGACCGCTGCGAACGCTTTATGTCATTGAGCGGGAGGAAGTTCTTGGGGTAAGCCGCGTATTGCAAAGGGAACGAGTCTGGAACGTAGGTATCCATGACATCGGGGAAGGCGACGGCCAATTTGAGGATGTGTTCCCAGATCTCGATGGGAAGCGTTGCTCCGCGAAAGCGGCCAACGGGTGACGGCAAGGGCTCCATGAGGGTGCGCAGCGTTATGTGATGGGAATGAGGGAACACGCGCAGGCCTGCATCACAGAGAAAGGAAGAGGGGGCATGCCATGACTACGGTGACAGGTAGAAAAAGACGCATGGCTCACGCACCGAACGGTAGCTTTGTCGAGGCCGATGGGAATTGTCAGGGCAGGGAAATCAGCAGTGGGCCAGGGGGTGAGAAGGCGCCTCCGAGCTGGAAGAAGAAAGAAGACTCGAGGCGAGAGGTCTGTGGACCCCTGGGCGATGCCCCTGAAGTGAGCAGGGCTGCTCTGAACAGAGGTGGTGGTGGTGGTGTAAAGGTAAGGGCAGGTGCGAGTGTCGAGCGCCCAAGGGGCCAGCCCAGAACGGGTCGGGACAGGGACAGGGACAGACGGGGGAAGCTGAAGCACGGTCACTCAATCAGCCATCGTTTCGTCCGCGTAGATCTGTGCCTCCGCCCCGCCCCACTCACCATCCATGCCCGACCACGACCCGCCGACGCCCACACCGACGCCCCGCCCCGCCCCCCCACACACATCCGCATCGACCTCAAGCCCGCCCGCACCCTCCCCGCCGACAACGCCCTCCAGCTCCACCTCGGCCCCACCGACGACGACGATGAAGACGACGGCGACCTGCCCGCGCCCGGCACCTCCCCACCAGACGCCCCAACGCGCCCCCCACGCCCCTAGCGCGCGTGCGCTTCCGCTCGCGTGTGCGCATCACGAGCGGCCTGCGCCACTCGCAGCGCTCCCTCGACTCGTCCGACTCGGACTCGCCCTCCTCGTCCATCTCCGCGCCGCTGCGCTACCGCCCCGCCGACGCCGCCCCGCGCGGTCCGCTGGGGCAGCGCATCTCCGCGCTCGCCGCGCAGGCGCTGCAGAAGCGCCGCGCCGCTGCTGCCGTCTTTGGGATGGGGGATGAGCGCGTGCCATTCGCGCACGCGGGGCAGCCGGATGTGTATGGCGCGACGCGGAACGGGGATTCAGGTGGTGGCGGTGGTGGTGATGGTAGTAGTGACGGCGACGGCGGCAGCGGCGGCGGCGGTGCGCGCGTCGATGAGGGGGTCGCGTTCGGCCGATGGCCGTGGCGGGCGTTCAATCGACATGTGAGTGGTCTGTTAGCCTCTCGACTCGCCCTACGAATCTGAGGTTGATCCACGATGTTCCGTCAAGTGGTGGTGGTGGCAGATCGAATCGACGTTGTGTTGTTGCTGTTCGGATGAGTCTGATGCGGACGAGTGACGGATGATGGGGCATCTGTCGCGGGCGATGGACTCGTGTTCTTCAAGTTGCTCGCAGCAGTCAGCACCCGCATGTTTCCTTTTTGCAGCATTTGGTCTGTTTACATCATGATCACGCAGTTCTTTGTGTTATACACAGTCTTGTATTTTCTATGTAACGAATATCATTTGTGCATGTGAGATACCTCCCACCCATCTTACATCTCCCGCTGACGTGACGAAACGCACTACTTGCGGCTGGGAAGGACCATTGTTGGTGGCAGCGTGGTGATCGGGGGGAGAAGCGATGTTGCGGTCTTCCGCGCGTTCTGGATAAGCAGCTCGTCCATGACGACCAACGCTGCCATCGCTTCGACGATGGGGACGGCACGGGGCACGACACATGGGTCATGTCTGCCGCGCGCAGCGAGCGAGCCTGAGGTGCCATCATACTGCGCCGTCTCCTGGACCTGTGAAATGGTCGCAGGCGATTTAAAGCCGATCCTGGGTGCGCGGTATCATTCCAAGCTGTCCAAGCCGAGGTGTGAGTTTGGCTTACCGGAAGTAGATGTCCTCGCCATTCGTGATCCCACCCTGCACACCGCCGCTCCAATTGGTTGCAGTGCCCAACTTGCCGTCTTCGCGGAGTACGAACGCGTCGTTATGCTTGCTTCCGGGCACCTCCGTTCCGCGGAAGCCAGAGCCAATCTCGAACGCCTTGGTAGCCGGGATGGATAGCATCGCGTGCCCAAGCTTCGCCTCGAACTTGTCAAAGACAGGCTCGCCGAGCCCCGCGGGGACGTTGCGAATGACGCAGGTGACCGTGCCACCGATCGAGTCTTGCGCCTCCTTTGCGCGGATGATGCGCTGATGGTGGAAGATAGGTGGATCAGCTGGACGAAGCGATTGGGAAAGCAAAACACGTACCTTGGTCATACGCTCCGATGTTTCAGGATGCGGGCAGCGCGTGGTGAACTTGTCGACCTCCTCACGGGTCACGCTGGCGAGCAGCGTACGGAACTCGGGCGAGAGCGCGTCCTCAGCTTCGTCATTGTCCTCGTCTGCTCCATTTGCAGCGAGAGACGGGGGTGCGATCGACGAAGGGAGATGCACTTTTCCCACCGATGAGACAAAAGCGATGATCTCGATGCCGTACGCCTGTCTCAGATATTTCTCTGCAATGGCCCCTGCAGCGACTCGGCCTACACAAAGAACCAATCAAGATCATGAAGAGGCCAAAGGTGAACCCGACGCACCGATTGTTTCACGGGCGCTGCTCCGTCCTCCTCCGCTGCTGGCCTTGACACCGTACTTTTGTAGGTAGGTGTAATCGGCATGGCTTGGACGCGGGTACAGATCTGTTTCAGAGTAGTCCTTCGGGCGTTGATCCTCGTTCTTGACGAGCAACCCGATGGGAGTTCCGAGGGTGACACCGTGTTCGACACCTGACTGAAGGTGCACAAGATCTTTCTCATCGCGCTGTTGTTATCACGGATGAGCCTGGGACAACAGAAGGACAAAGAACAAAGAAAGAAGCGGACCGGAGTTGTGAGGTTGCTTTGACCAGGCCTGCGACGACTGAGCTGCGCCTGTACATCTTGGGCTGAAAGAACGAGTCCCTATTGTAGCATCGATGCCTTGTTCAGTTACGGCATGGCTCCCAGGCACTGATGCTCGTACAGGAGGACAACCGTCGATTATAGCACCGACGGAGGCACAATGGCTCTCGCCGTAGGTGGTGACTCGAAAAAGGGTACCGAACGTCGACATGATGGAGGGGGTTGAGAATGTGCGAGCACGGGAGACGAAGCAGCGACCCTTTTGATGTGTAAGGATCCCGGAAACTGACCAAGGCCTGAGCTGTGCACGCACGGCTTGCCGCCGCAGGGCACGGAGGTTTGATAGAGGCGATAGGGATGCTCCATGGTGTCCGGGAGGGATTACATGACCACTCGCAGCCGACGGAGGGTCTGCGTCTGCATTGTGCAGTGATTGAACGGATGCCGTCGAGTCGCGGGCGCACTCCCACGCCGCGTTTACGGTTCGACCAGAACCACTACTGACACACACCATGTCCGCACCCGTTGCAGCACCCAGCCCTCCCCGGTCCACACGGCCGCTCGCCGCGCGGAAACGGCCAAACGACTATGCCTGGTTCGGTCCCTCCGCAACGACCACGTCGACTAAACGACGAGCAAACGACAGGGCCGAGGGCGAACCTCGCGTAAAGCGGAAAAGAGTGGACGCGACCCTGGCGTCAAGTTCGCAGCTGGGACTCCGCGCAGACAAGCTGCAGGAGAAGCAAAACGATGAACCACCAATGGTGAGCTGCGCGTTTTCTATCATCCCCGACGCGGGGGGTATGCTGCGGCGCTGCTCTCCTCGGAACGTCGCAATGGAGGCGCCCAGGAGTTGCATCAGCATCTGCCACAGGCGGGGATAGTTCGCACGACTTATTAACGACATCGTTCTGTGATAGATGGACTTTTCGACGCTGCCGGTCGAAGCACTGCACCGGTACCTGGTGCAATATGATCTCGTTCCGACAGTACACCCGTCGCCGCTGAGCGCGCTCGACCCGCCTCCACCGTTTTTGCTGCTGAACCCGTTGCGAGGCTCGTCACGTGGGGGCAGCCCGGCGGGAGTGACGACGGCGAATCGGCCGCGGCGGGAATCAAGGGAGCAGAGCCGGCGAAGAAGCTCACGACTGGTGGAGGAAGAAGCGCGGATGCGGACGCCGGTGCTTTCGGACATAGGTGAGATCCAGGGAGTGCTGGCGAGCATTGCGCAGCGACACTTTGAGAACCAGGGGGTGCGGGAGGTGGAGAGTCTGGCGTCGTTCATGTGTGCGGTGAAGGGACGGGGAGAGTGGGTGTGAATATATCTGATGGGGGCGTGTCGCGGGCGGGCGGTGACAATCTGATGGGTGTGCGGCAGTTGCTCGACTGATCACTCGTTCGCTCGTCGCGAGCCGTCTCATTTTTAGACAAGGCAAATAAATCCCAGAAAGAAATTGCGTTGCCCGATCTTGCCGAAACGCACTCGTAAAAATAGCACACCCAATCACAGATCCTCATCCGCTTATGTCACCTGGTTGCCCTGGTGACACGTGAGCCAGTTTGGCGTCCCCTCGTTTTGCCTATAAGAGCCTGCCAAGCGCATCCCCCACTCCCAGTTTTCTACTCACCTTCTCTCTCTACTTCCCTCCAAGCAGCAGCGCTGCTCCGGTTCCTTCTTTTGTGAGCACCCCCTTCCACTCGTGCATAGCATCATTACTCACAGCCCTTACAGTTCCCGGATCCTTTCCTTCTGCGTTCATTCCGACTTCTGTGAAGCCTCTCCCACTCGCCTTTCGTTACACAATACACAATGAAGTTCTCAGCCGCTTTCACCTCCCTCGTCTTCATCCTCCCCATCTTCGTCGGCCAGGCTGCCGCTGCTGCTGCGCAGAAGGCCGTGGGCAAGAACCAGGGCGCAGCCAACGCCACCGCTGCCGCCGCCACCGCCAACAGCGGCGACGCACAGTCGTCACTTCGTACGTACCAGTTATGTAAATGTGACGATCCCTATATCTCATTATTTCCTTTGTCAAACAGAGCTTGATCCTGCCGTCATCGCGAAAGGCTTTGAGAACGATGGCCAGGATCAGCCCACCGCGGGTCAGGTGGCCTCCCTCACCTCCTCGAACAACTTCATCAACTTCTGCACTCTCAGCCCTGAGAGGCCGATCACTAACGGTCAGCAGATCACAACTGGCTCGTGCAACCCCGCTCCGATGGGTATAATCGCTGCCACCACCAACATGCCCTCCTCCAAGTTCGTGTTTCCTGTGAACGGCCAGGACATTGCCGCCAACACTGCCTTCACGATCAAGATGGCCGTCAGTCACCTCGAGACCGGCAATTTCGCCAATGCCGCAGAGAACTACTACGCCGCGCCCCAGCAGGTCAACGCACAAGGCGACATCATCGGTCACACCCACGTCGTCGCCGAGCCGATATCGTCGTTCACTTCGACCACACCCGCAGACCCCAATAAGTTCACGTTCTTCAAGGGTGTCAACACCGCGGCCGTTGGTGGCGTCGTCACTGCGGACGTTACGGCCGGTCTCCCCGCGGGTTTCTACAAGCTCTCTTCTATCAACTCGGCTACCAACCACCAACCTGTGCTCGTCGCCGTCGCACAACACGCATCTCTGGATGACGCCGTTTACGTGAGCCTCATCACCCGCCTCATTGGCCGGGCTTGTGCTGAACCGTACTGCTAGTTCTCCGTCGGCCAGGGTGCTGCTGCCGGTGCCGCCGCCTTTGGCGGCGCTGGTGCTGCCAACGCGACTGCAGCTGCTGGTGCTAAGGGTGGTGCTGCTGCATCATCGGCCGCTGCTGCTGCTGCTGCCTCGAGCGCTGCCGCTGGCAAGGGCGCGGCGGCTGGTGCTGCTGCTGGTGCCAAGGGTGGTGCCGCTGCATCGTCGTCCGCTGCAGCTGCTGCCGCCTCGAGTGCTGCCGCTGGCAAGGGTGCTGCTGCTGGCAAGGGCGCAGCGGCTGGTGCTGGTGCTGGTGCGCAGAAGGGCGCTGCCGCCGGTGCTGCCGCCGGTGCACAGAAGGGTGCTGCGGCAGGTGCAGGTGCTGCTGCCGGTGCACAGAAGGGCAACAACAACGCCGCTGCCGCCAACAACGGCAAGCAGCAGCCCGGTGCTCAGGCTGGCGCGCAGCAGGGTGGTCGTGCCCAGGGTCGCAACCGCCGCTCCCGCCTTGCCCGCGACTACTAAGCGCTAGGTGTTCTGGGGGTTTGGTAGATGTTGTTGCTGCTGTTGCTTCGTTCTTGATCATTTGCTAGCTGCTGTACATTACGATACCATTGTGCTGTGTAGTTTCCGCTTGGCTTCATTGCAATTCAAAATCTCAGGCGGGTTAGGATCCGGCCAAAACAACTTGTCGTGTGAGCGTGGTGCCCTTCCGTCTAAGACACTGTCTAGGATACTTTCGAAGTATCGCTCCAAGTACTGCGGGAATGTAGGTGTCCGACGCTCGACGTCGACGTGTCAACGCCTGCCGCATGTTGCGATTCGGATGGCGACGGGTGTTGCCCTGGTGCCTCCATCGCATACGTTGTCACGACCCCAGAAAATAGCGGTGGTGTGGTAATTCGGCAGGTACACGCTGCGGGCGTAGCTTGGAATGACAACTTATGACAACGGCCGAACGCAGATCCAACGTCACGACGTCCGAGCTCGAGGGTGAGGTTGCCGCGGTCTCATTCGCTGGCAAGCCCATGGGCGCTCGCTGCTGATGCAAAGCACGCGATGGTTACCGCTGCTAAGCAAGCTGTGCACACCGGCACTGCTCCTCTGATCTCATCAGTCCGTACTCAAAGCCCACTACTTACACTAACGCGGGCATTGGCCTCACCCTTTCGCCTCTTTCTGTCTAACCGCAGGTGTGTGCTGCGCGACGTACGGCCCTCCTGCGCTCGCTCACCCTCGTTCGACCGAAGGACGGTCCTCCTTCATTTCTACTAATGTTCCTGTCGGCCCATCACAATGTGCTGGCCGCCATCTTCCTCACATGCCTGGCCACGTTCTCATCAGGTGCGCCGATTGGTGGCCTCGCATCTTGCGCGTCCACCGAATTTATTTGCGTATGTGCAGCTTCTAGCGCACCGCGCCACCCTCTCAAGCGCATCGCACACCCCTCCACCCTAGCCATCGAAATATACCCCCGCACGCAGCAGCACCATGCCGCCCGCGCCGTCCCCCCAGACTCCACCACGCTGCACCACACCGACTCCTTCCGCCTGACGCTTTCCGCCTTCGGCGAGACCTACCACCTCCACCTCCGCCCGAACGAGCAGCTCATCCACCCCTCCGCCCGCATCGTCTACTACGACACCAACGCCGCAGGGCAGAGCGTGCTCGCGCGCACTGAGCCCCTCCCACGCGATGCCATCCGGGCCTACTGGGGCGAGGTCGTCCCCGCGCACGCCTCGGACGGCCGCATGCGCGCCGACGCCGCGCGCGCCCCGCCGCCACGCGCGGGCGACGCGCTCGGCTGGGCGCGCATCACCGTGCACGACCAGGGCAACGCGGCCGCGGGGCGCCCGCCCGTGTTCGAGGGCGCGTTTGCCGTGCGCGGCGTCACGCACCACGTCGCGATGCGCGCGAGCTACCTGCGCAGCCGCGGCGCGCTCGACCCGCCCGCGCGCGACGTCGCCGCGGACCCGGACGCGGGGCTTGTCATCTGGCGTGAGACGGACGTGATGGACGCGCGCGAGGCGCACGCCGCGCGCGATGGGCTGCGCGCGCCGGAGCCGGAGCCGGCGCGCTGCGGGCACGACGCGCTGTCGTGGAACGTGGACCCCGCGCTAAACCCCGTGCTGCGCAGACCTGGCGCCGCGTCGCCGTGGTACGACCCGCTCGGGCTGGCGGGGAGCGGAAGCCCGTTCGCGGGGCTGCTTGCGCCGCGCGACGACATTGCGGGGTCGGGCTCGGGGGCCAACTTTGCGAGCAGCATCGGGCAGACCGACGGCTGCGCGAAGGAGCAGAAAGTGGTGCGTGGCGCGCACCCGTTGGTGCTGACGCTCCGTTGGCTTACTCCGTTTGTGCCCAGCTGTTCATGGGCGTCGCGGCGGACTGCGAGTACGTGAGCCATTACGGGTCGCAGGCCAATGCGTCAAAGCAGATCTTGAGCATATGGAACACCGCGAGCGTTTTGTACAAGGTGTGTGTCACTGTGGCTTCTCATTGTACCTCACCGCTGACGTGAATAGAATACGTTCAACGTGAGCCTTGGAATTGTCGAGCTGCAGATCCAAAATACCACGTAAATCACTTTCGTGACTGATAATATCGCGGAGTCCTGATCATGATGGACATTCAGTTGTCCGACTGTTGCTGATCCCGCAATTCCTTGGAACGTCAATTGTAGTGCGCCAGGCGTGGACTTGGATGATCGCCTGTCCTTGTTCTCGCAATGGCGTGGAGCAAAGGGCCAAGATGGCGCTGGGCTGTGGCATCTGATGAGCAACTGTCCCACTGGTTCTGAAGTCGGGATCGCGTGGCTCGGGACGCTGTGTCAGGTCAACGCAACGGGCTCCGGCTCGTCGATCGTGTCGGGCACCGCGGTCTCAACCGCCGGCCTGACGGAATGGCAAGTCATCTCCCACGAGATGGGCCACAACTTTGGAGCTATCGTAAGTAGAGCTCCTCTTTGTGGGTGCACATCATCTTACGAGATGGGTGCCGTCCTCCTAGCACGACGTACGTGTCCACTCCTAAATGCGGGTTTCATTAACACCGAGGTACCCGAGATATGCAGTGCGCCGACGGGTGTAATAACACGAGCGCCTGCTGCCCGCTATCCACCGGCACTTGCGATGCGAACTCCAAGTTCTTGATGAGCCCAGTAGCCGCGCAGGGCGAGATGGTATTCTCGCAATGCACCATCGGAAATATCTGTACGCGATCAGGTCCACATCCCGACATCCCTGTGCCTTGACCGTCAACCCTCCAGGTTCGCTGATGCAGGGCTCCAGCAACGGCAAAGTAGACACCAGCTGCCTCTCGAACCCCGACCCGAGCCGTCAGACGCTCTCGTTGCAGATGTGCGGCAACGGCATCGTCGAGGCGGGCGAGGACTGCGACCCGGGCAAGGGCTCCAACTCGACGTGCTGCGACCCCGACACCTGCAAGTTCCGCAGCGGCGCCGTGTGCGACCCGGGCAGCGCACCGTGCTGCACCGCGCAGTGCGCGTTCGCGCCGGCGACGCAGGTCTGCCGCGCGGCGAAGGACGCGACGTGCGACACCGCCGAGATGTGCACAGGCAACTCGTCTGCGTGCCCGGCGGACATCTTTGCGCCTAACGGGAAGAGCTGCGGGTCCAACGGCCTGGCGTGCGCATCAGGCCAGTGCACATCCATCGGAGGTGCGTCGGTCCCATCCTGCAATCGGATTCCGCGCCACGACTAGTACTGATGATGTGCGCCGCCGTCGCCAGAGCAATGCAAACAGTTGGGGGCATCGATGAACTTGCAGAACGCGTGCCCGAGCCGGAACGACCAGACTTGCAAAGTCGCGTGCCAGGACCCAACGGCGGCGGACCGATGCGTCGAGCTGGACTCGTTACTCATCGACGGCTCGCCCTGCGGTGGGTCGCGACGCCCGTTGCACCGGAGCGCAGTGCGCCTTATTTGACCGTCTTGCGTGCTTCCAGGCTACGGAGGAACATGCCAGAATGGAACCTGTCATACGGGAAGCCTTCTCGACACCGCCAAGGTGACGTCTTCTTACTGCAACTCCGAGGCGATTGCTCATTATGGCGATGTTGTGGGCTTTGCAGGCATGGTATGTGCAGAACCTGCAGATCTCGATCCCCGTCACGATCGTGGCGGCCCTGCTTGCCCTTGCCCTCCTCTGGGGCCTCATCAGTATGCATGCTCCGCAGCCGCTTCCGCGTGAATGTTGGCTCAAGGCCTGTTGCCTCCTCCTTTAGGTTGCTGTTGCAGACGTCGGTCGAAGCCTGCAATGGTCTACGCACCGCCCATTCAGGGGATCCCCAGTCGGGCGGGCCCTCCGGCGCCATATCTCGCACCCTACCCATATGCAACACCTGCTGCTGGCGGCGGTAATCGCTCAAATTGGGTGGATGAAACGAGGTGGAACGGACCTCAGAGGTAGCATACTTGGATGACGTGACATCTATACGCACAGGCTCTACTGCTATGTACTGCGCATTTAACTTATACCGAGATGACTTAGGGGCGCATTAGCGCGGACAGCATTCCCGTTTAAGCATTTTCGACGTCGAACTTTGGCCTCCGTTCGAGGATGCCATCAACGATGCCGAAGCCGAGTGCTTCCTGAGCTGTTGTTCGGCGTCCAGTCAGTAAGTAGCGCGCCTCGGCGACCACGGAGGAAGCCACCGACCGGTCATGAAGTAGTCGCGCTCTAGTGCCGTTTCTGTCGGGAAAAAGATGAAAGAAAACACGGGTGTCAGCGAGGCAGGGAATCCACCCAAATGCCGAGACGCGCACCGAAGCGGTGCAGGCCTTGTTCTTGCGATTCACCAGGCTGACAGCAGTGCCGTTCGTAGATCCCCGTGAGGAGCTTACGGATGCGCAGAATCTCCTTGGCGTGAATCGCTATATCAGATGCCTGTCCGGACGCCCCACCCGATGGCTCTGCCGTGACCACAACGCTCAGCGCTGGTGAGAGCGGAGACGAAGAGGCACCTACGATGGATCATAATGCTCGCATTCGGCAAACAATGCCGTTTGCCCTTTTCACCTGCACAATGCTTGTCAATGCACACGGGTGCAAGGTTCGGAAGGAACGGACCGGCTGCGAGGAGAAGAGAGCCCATGGACGCTGCTTGACCCACGCAGTATGTGTGTATCGGCGAAGAGACATACTGGGTGCTATGAATTGAGATAGCGGAGATCAACACAACTACAAAGTCTGACCTGCATCTGCAATAGTATAGGAGTCAGCTGCCGCAAGTATCTAGCTGAGGCACTCACTGTGTCATAAATGGCTAGGCCAGCCGTGACGCTGCCTCCTGGAGAGTTTATGTATAGATGTATGGGTTTGGAGGTCTCTTCGGCTTCGAGGAAGAGCAGCTGAGCGACGATCAGCGCAGCGTCTGTGTCGCGAATCTAACTCTCAATTGAATCACAAGGCAGGGCGTTCAGAGACCTTGCACGGACTGGACCATAGAGCATGATTACGCGCTCCCGAAGCAGACGAGAGAAGATGTCATATGAACGTTCGCCTCGTCCCTGAGCAGCGGCAGTGTGAGTGGAATAGATCGCTACCGAAAGCCGCAAGGCGCACCGTCTGTTCCACTACGATTGGCACCAGGCCATTTCCACTGGGCTCCGTCCAATGGGAGGCAGCGGGCGGAATATGGGATATCCAGCTACGAGGTACCGAATTGTGAACTGTGCGCGTAGCAGCGCGTGTCGGGTGCCGGAGGACAGCAGAGAAAGCAGAGCGGAACATGGGTGGACACACGCGCACACGGTCGGCGCCGGCATTTCTCGGTGGCCCAACGCGCGCGTTACTCCTCCACAGACACGTGACTGACGCGTTCGCAGGTGTCAAAGACTCCAGACGAACATTCGCTCACCTCGAGCAGTCTTCAGCTCAACAGTCACCACACGACCCTCTCTCCCCGCGAAGGCACATCGAATCTTGTTGTAACGTAAAGGTACGCGAATCCTGGATAGCCTGGGACCGAGAAGCCCAACCCAACCCTCCTTGCTGACGCGTGTTTCTGTGCCAGCACGACCTAATGGCAGGACCACTGAGATCAGAACGATCTACTGAATCCCCCATGGATTTTCAATTCACGTCGCGCCCGAATGCAGACATTGTTCCAGCGTGGAAAGCGCCGACCACGCCTATGAAACGTGAGCACAGTCTCTGTCACTCGATGCGCGCAGCAGCGGACCCGATATGTCCCCCCTCCGTTAGGCACACACACCGACATGAGCCCACCCTCGACGCCATCTTCGGTCCCCACTTTTGGAACGAACTTCGGTGTCCCCTTCCTATTTGCATCTCCACAGCCAAAGTCTCCCCAGACACATGCCTGGGCTCCACCTCCGAGCTTCTTGCCGGAGAAAGCCTTCCCCCAAGAGGAGCTGAGAGACGTGGATATGGCTGAACCGAGCCCGCCAAGGCCTCAGGATGGTGGGGACGGCCGCCGCGCAATGGCATTGGGGGCGGTCAGGCGGGTGTACAACTCCCGGCAGAAGACTCGGGGTAAAGCTCTCACGCATGCCGTAGAAGACAACAGCGAGGAGTCCTCGGCCAGTGACGATGGAAGCGAAGACGATCGCCCCCAGACGCGTCGTTCCCGGGTGCAGAAGCTGTCCCACCATTATACCTTGAATATGCCATCTCCCGCGGCGCCAAAGACGGACACGCCATACATTCTCCTTGGGTGGGTCGCAGCTTGTCCCACAGCCACGGCGAGCCCTTAATTGCGTGGATGCCAGATACCTCCAGTTTTTCTTCAATCTATCATTGATCCTTCTATTCTTGTACCTGCTCGTACAGTTTATTTTAACGGTCCAGCGAGACGTGGAACATCGCATCTCAGAGTACTCGATGGGTGAGATTCTCAGTCGACCTGACCCGTACGAAGCTCTGAAGAAGCTTGACTGTCAGATATCGTCCAAGAGATTTCAAATTGCGCCGCACAGTACAGGGCGAACCTGTGTGGCTCTAGTCCAGTGCCTGCCATGCTTCGCCAATGCGGAGCATGGGAGACCTGTATGAATCGAGA
Source organism: Gloeopeniophorella convolvens (assembly GCA_022496205.1). NCBI lineage: Eukaryota > Fungi > Basidiomycota > Agaricomycetes > Russulales > Gloeopeniophorella > Gloeopeniophorella convolvens. Next base: position 830,669 of record WTXD01000004.1, on the reverse strand, counting down.
TCCAACTGTTGTTGGCCGCGCCAAGGTTGGCGCTGAACTTATTGCCGAAGTTATCAATGGCTTCGTAGAGCCCATTAGCTGGAAAACACTGGTCCGTTCCATGTTCTCGTGACCCCCTTGACGCCTGGCACTCACCCTTTGCACGGTCCCATCTCCTGCAGGCGTTCACGTTGTCTTCAATGGCCTTTATGACCATTTTTGTCAATTCCCTGCTTTCCCTTTTTCGCTCGAGGCTCTCGGCTGCCTCGGAAGCCGCACCTGCTCAGCCACAGCACCAGCAGCCGTTTCCCCTCCCGCCACCGACACCATACTTGCGTGGCCCTGGATGGGCCCCGGAGTCTTGGAGCGAGGAAATTAATCAGACACCGAGCCGGAGAAGACGCCTCGAGAATGGAGCAGCTGCTAAGGTTCGTTAGGGGGTATATGAACCATCTACTATAAATATGCATATGTATGGCTCCAAGCCTTCCCTGGCACATGCTACATAATCGGTGTCCTACCACGGAGAACTGACACTGCCCTTCCTTGTGTGGAGAGCTGAGCAGGCCTTCTATCTCCCTCCACCGTGGTGTGGTCCTTCCGCGCAGTCTAGTGCCTTACGGACAGACTCGCTATCATGCCCATCTCCGAATCAAGGCTTCGATCTCTATCATCTGACCCTCCCATCTTGCTCTCATCACGTCACAACTTTTCTTGGTCAGGGCTGCGTTCTGCATCCGAATACAGATGAGTTGTACTCGTGATTGTCAGAAGCTTGTGGGCGTGAGCGCCTGCCCCCGCGCCTCGCAAGAGCTAAGGGCCGCACCAGCGGAACGTCATGGAAACGTTGGCGGCGTAATGCATCCGAAGGTGTCTTGTGTCTTGTTCGACGAGGTACCTGCTGACCCGATGTCGTGCACTCTCCCACCCATCGGTATTAGTGGCCTCATGGTGCCAGCGCCCTAACAGGTGTCCGCTTGCACGCTTTTAGCATCTCAGTCTCCCAACTCGTATCGCTTCTAGAAGGTTTCGTGCTTCTTTCCACATGGGGCTCTGCCGTGAGAGGCGGACCAGGAGGCGAGTCGCCAACAGCCAGATCAACGCCAGCTATCTGCCGAAAGCGTCCAGCTTGATCGTGGAAATACGCTACATTCCGCTCCATTCGGATTGGCTTGAAGTGACTACAACGCCGGCATCAGAGGCATCTCGATACCTGGGAGCACTCTTGCCCCGGGGCGCGCGTCGTGTCCAACTGACTTCAATTGACAGTTCCCAAATGCAGCAATTCCTTGGCAGCGGCGCTCAGGTCAGCGAGCTTCGGCGTCAATGCGCAGCCCCACTACATATGTCTCGAATTCACCTCGTCGACTTCCCCGTCACAGAATCTTCTCACTACTGGATTCTCACTCCCTGTCCTTCTGCCGATGGCAGATGAACAACGCTCAGACAAAACAGGTGCATGTACCAAGGGCACGCTTCCTTGCCGACCACGAACTTGTGAGTCAGAAGATCCTGGAACGATAGCGCGGACGTTTCCGGACGCGTGGCTCAGTTACTTCCTTGACTGTCAGATTGTTTGCGCCTGGCGCTGACCGCAACACATCCTCATACAGAACGGCGTATCTTGATCCCTGGGCGTCTATTACTCAACGATTCCCTGAACTGCTACAGAACGCGCTGCGTGTGCGCCCGGGAACCGTGTCCGTCGGAACTCCGCCACATGCATTGAACGTTCGTTCCCAGGTGGTTTCTTGCCAGGCACGAGGGATAAGGAAGACGATCACCACAGCCTTCCCTCACGTCGTAGGCGTTCAAATTGGGACGACCAAGTTGATATGCAGTGAGGCTTTCCCCTTACATAGCGTTCGAAGATCAGAAGGCAACGTGAGTGGCATAGGGCATCCAATGTCACGATTGATATAGTGTGATATATACTGGCACGCCTTCCCTGTATCGAGTGGCGCCCGGCGTCCTACTTCTTCTACGTCGTCAGGGGCTAGACCGGACCGGCCGTCAGTGTAATGCACCGTCAAGGACACTTCCAGCGTGGTTCCTCGGCACAAGTACGCACTTTTCAGTCAAGCTTCTCGTGCGAGTTAATATGGCCGAGATCGGCAAGATCGGCCTCGGATCAGTCTAATTGGCTCCTGGATGCTGTTATCAGCCTGTGCACCAAGAGGGGAGACTAGGGGAGACTGCGGGCTGGGTGCTTCGCATCGGAGACGAGCCGTCGGTTCTACCGATGACATTCCGGCCCGGCACCCATGGCCGATCGAGATCCAAGCCGGCAGTAAGCGGCGTGCCATTGACGCTTTGCCGCCCCCATGATCGTCAGCGCCCCCAGATCCTGTGCCACGCATCTCGCGCGATGGCGTCTGGCACCCTTCTTGTAACGCCAAACGCGCTTATTGCGAGTGATTGAGTCAGGAGTCACAGCCCAGATCCCCAATTGTCTCATTGGTCCTTCTGCTTCTCGGAAGTTTTGGACTCAGCCCCGGGCCACAAAGGAAATTTGGTAGAAGGATGTAGGGAAAGACCGGTACCCGAAGTGAGTGCCCAAATAGCCTCCACCGTCTCTGGACTTCCATGTTCCCGGCGGAGTTAAAGTTATCTGGGGGATTCTCAGCACGAACGGAGAGGTTCCACGCGTCCCTAATTGAGAACCGGGACCTGGCTCTGCGCAGTGCAGCCTGATCCCGTCAGGCTGTCGCGTGGGTTCATTGTTTCTTTATGACCAACCCTAGGATCGCAATTGGTAGTCACCCGGACAGGATTTGGCACCGTGTAGGTGGCATCTTATTCACAGGGGGCCCTGCGTCATTCCGCCCCATGCACTTTCGTGATCAAAGCGATCAAGGACGTTAGGGACGGCATAGAGGGGTGCGGAACCGAGGCGTGTAGGGCAACTACCTAGACAACGCGGGCGATAAAGGCGCTGAACGATACTCTGGAACCCAAGTTGAATACAACGACGAGTCACGCTCTACATATGCTGTCAGGAATAGTGATGTACCACCGTCTACAGCTGCCGAATCTTCCCAATGATGTGCGGAGGCAGCAACTTGAATGCTATTTGCTGCCGCCCCCAGCGGCAGCGGCCCTCTCCTCTTCCTTCTTCTATGTGCGGGTGTCAGCACAGGCTCCGTGCCGCAGATCGTCCGCTCACACCTTCTGTTTGGCTCGCAAGGCCTCTGCGTCGCTATAATGGGGGATAGGGATCTTTATGAGGGCATATGAATGCGGCGTGAACGATCATTCGCTCACTTCTCCTTGCGTTTTGCCAGATTCGTGGCACTTTCCTTGGGCTTAGACTTGGCCGCCGCCGCCTTCTTCTGCGCCTTAGCGCGATCCGTTTCTCTCTGATTTCCGCCTGGTCAACGATGCAAATGAGGCCCGCTTCAGGACAAAGGGCAGGGTACTCACGGGTCATGGTTGGATTGTGTGTTGAGCAAACGTTGAGAGAGGACGTGACATAATATTGGACGGTCACACTGGTGACTATGTTACGAGTGACTTTGTCACCACTTACCCATTTAGACAAGGGTCCTTCTAACTTTTTTAGCCTCGGTGATCCGATCCCAAAAATTGATCGTGGGTCCTGACGCTAGCGCAGAATGGGCGCTTCTCGGGAAGGTAACAACCAACGGGGCAGTCTTGACGTCAGCGCCGAGACCGGTGCCAACATAGGGCGGCTTCCATTTGACCCTATACTAGTTAGGCTACCGGGCCAGGCGGACTGGCACTCATGTCGGTGTGAGACTGGCCCTCACTGGAGGGACAGTTCGGGGCACTTGAGGGAGGTTTGTTTTGCACCGGGGATCCCAGGAATTTTGGCCAGCGTGGTCGGTGATAGTGCAGAGAATTTTATACACATCGGATCTCCGTTCCGTCGGCCCAGTGGCTTCTTGTAACGCGCAAACATGACTTTGTGCCACTCGGTCCAATAGCATGAGGGATCGGTTTATCCGAGGAGTCGCGGAGTGCCAAAGAGGATTACATAACTGTAACACGGCTAATTGCTGACGGTTTCGGGGCGGGTACTGCCGGGGAGTGCTAGATCGCGATGGGAGGGATCTCGATGGACTGCTTGCGTGGCCCTGGGAAGATGAATTGGCGACAACGACTCGGAGCGACTGCTGTTGGCACTTCTCGGCTGTGCCCCCAAGAAGCATGGAAGGGTGGACAGCCGGACCTTAATCTGACAGGAAGCCTGGTCCACATCAATAAGCGGCGCGGACTGGACGTCTGGACATGAAGCTTGTCATAGAGGATGGACAGACGCCAGGTTTGACGTGAGGGTAACTTTATCAGTTGGGTGGTGGAGCAGTGGAATGGGTGTGTTGTCAAGAACCGCCGACCCCACAGGGGAGGTGCCTGGAAGGTGACGCGCGGAGTTCGGGAGCATTATGCTGTTTCCACGAGGTTATACTAAGACGGAAGCTTCTTGAAGTTGGTCCAGATCTGACGGCGTCACCCAGATAACGCAAGCTACAGCCGCATTGCCGGCCCTCCGCCATGAAGTGACCCCGATTGACATCGACGCATTGCCGACGGCGGTGGGCGCCATGCCCGGGGCTGGTCGCTGCACAGCGCCCCCCTCCGGGTCCGCGTGATTGCCCACGCTCGCCGTGCATGTCTCGCGCAGCAAGCCTTCCATGCATCGTGGCGGGGGGGTGGCAGGGCCTAGAGGGAAGTAGAGGGGCGGGAGGAGAGAAAAGGAGAGAAGCATTAAGCTCTTTAACTTATGACTAATCCGCCGAGAGATCTCGATTATAACGGAAGGCGGGCAGGATCAAATTGGCGGATATAGTGAAAGAGGCACGAGGTTGAGAAGGCGAAGACGCGGGATTCGGGATTGCATCTGATGACAAGTTGAGTGACGCTTCCGTAGAGTTACAAGATGGATCTTTCTCTGGCCGATCGTCTGTGATCGTGCGAGGGTTGGCTGGGGCTGGCCGCCCTGATCTAGTAACCTCCCGCATTTATATACCGCCTTCGGTCCACCTGAATTCACCTTTTCGCCCTCCTCCCCGTTCCCCGTTCCCTCCCCCCCTCCACGTGTCTACTGTCCCCTCCCATGTCCCATCGACACACTCCCCGTCAGCCTAGCAGGGACCTGCGTCTTCATGAGCCCCATGCCCTCCACCCTCATCCCCACCATCCACCTCCTCCGCCCCCCATCCCTCATATGAACGGCAACGGCGTCGTTCCCGGTACCCCCGCTGCCATCCCCAATGGTGCACCGCATTCACATTCCTCTTCCCACGTCTCGCCAAAGGGTGCCGCAGGCCCGGTGCCGAGTGCCAACGGCTCTCTCCCGCCTTCGATACAGAAGCTCGTTGATGCAAACGAACAGACGTGGCTCGTGATAGGTCAGCCTTGTTTTTCCCCTTTCGGGGTATGGTCGCTTATTTTCCGTGCAGGCAGTGTTGCTGAGCAAATGGGTGATCTCGAACATGCGGCAACCGCTTATGATAACGCCCTGCGTCACAACCCGATGTCGACTGCTGGTTTGACACAAGTTGCTGGCATTGCTCGGATCAAGGAAAATTATCCGATGGTATGATCGCCAATTGGTCTGTACGGCCTCGATCGTGCTGACTAAGCTTTCCCAGGCGGTCGAATACTTCCAGCGTGTTCTTGCTCTGCAGCAGGACAACGGTGAAATCTGGAGTGCGCTCGGTATGCTGTTCGATCACCACTGCGGCCTCCGAATTAATGTTGTTGTGTCAGGGCACTGCTATCTGATGCAGGATGATCTGCAAAAGGCCTATTCGGCGTACCAACATGCATTGTACTCGTTGCCTAATCCCAAGGTACGTAGCCTTTGTTTCCAACCTTCTGTGGTCAGAAGCCTTATTGTTCATCAGGAGAACCCGAAGTTGTGGTATGGAATTGGAATTCTATATGATCGTTACGGGTCCTTGGACAACGCAGAGGAAGCATTCTCCTCGGTGTTGAAGATGGACAAAGGTATGAAGACGCGCTCTAACCGGATTTCGCTTCCGTCCTTACCGGGGTTCTCAGATTTCGACAAGTCAAATGAGGTCCTCTTCCGGCTAGGGATCATATACAAGCAGCAGACAAAGTACGAGGAGAGCTTGCGATGCTTTGACCGCATCCTACGTAACCCTCCAAGTCCTCTTGCCAATGCGGATATTTGGTTCCAGATCGGACATGTATACGAACAACAGGGCGATGTACGTGCACCTATCATTCGTTGCTAGCTGCAGGTCGCTTACCTTCTCCCAGCACGTCCGGGCGCGAGAGGCATACGAGCGCGTTGTCGCGGAAAATCCTGTTCACGCCAAAGTCTTGCAACAGCTTGGCTGGCTATACCACCAGGACGGACCGTCATTCCAGAATCAGGATCTGGCCATTCAGTACCTGACGAAGAGCTTAGAGGCTGGTATGCTCATTTACCAATCATAGTCTTATTCCATATTGACACTTTCGCAGATCCATCCGACGCCCAAAGTTGGTATCTTCTTGGACGAGCATACATGGCCGGCCAGAAGTACAACAAGGCGTACGAAGCATACCAGCAGGCTGTCTACCGAGACGGCCGCAACCCCACATTCTGGTGCTCCATCGGTGTTCTCTACTTCCAGATCAACCAATATCGCGACGCGCTCGACGCCTACTCCCGTGCCATCCGCATCAATCCCTACATTCCCGAGGTCTGGTTCGACTTGGGCAGCCTCTACGAGAGTTGCAACAACCAGATCGGCGACGCCATCGACGCGTATGCTCGAGCGGCGGAGCTTGACCCTGGAAATGCTGCAATTACCCAGCGGTTGCATTTGCTCAAACATTCCCAGGCCACGGGTGCTCAACTGCCCGCTGCCCCAGCCCCGCAGGATGTACACCCGACCGCATACGCGAGCGTTGCTCCTCCACCTGGCCTTGGGGGTCTTCCTCTTCTGCACCTCAACAACGGCCGCCCTGCCTATCGTGCGGAGTCTCGTGGCCCTGGTGGCGAGGTCCCTCATCACCCACCCCATATGGCCGGTGCAGACACATCGCCCGCCCCGTTCAGAGGGGGACCACCACCCCCCGTCATCATTGACGAGAATCGTCACCCTTCGTCTCATACTCAGCTGGCACCCATGGATGTCGATCCCAACCCGCATGGCCGAGATGCACCGTATCCTCAACTCTCCTCTCGCGATGCGGGGCGGCTTGGCCTGCTCCAGGAGGTTCACCCACGCGACGCGGAAGTGATGCGAGGTGCACCTCCCCACGATCCCTATTACCGCGGTTCGCGCGCGGGCTCCATACCTCCCTCTCCTCCTGTCCACGCTGGCCGCCCTCGTTCTCCTCCATACCATAGCTACCCACCGGGTCGAGTCCCAGTGTCGGCTGGTCCTGCCGGTACTCACCGCTCTCCTCACGCCTACCCCAGAGAACCCAGTGTCAACGGCCCTCTGAACGATAGAGAGGCCGGTTGGGAGCGCCGCGAGTGGGAGCGTTCCAGAGAAAGGGAAAGGGAGCGGGAATCTAGTCGGCGCCGTGGTGGCCCTGCCTACCCTCACGGTGCATCCCCGCCTCCCCGAGCTCTGAGCCCTCGTGCCCGGAGCCCGTCGCAAACTTCTCCGATGTCAGCGCATCCTTCGTGGGGCGGCTATAGGGACTCGAGGCCACCTCAGCCTCCACCACCCCTCCAACCTCGGTCTCCTCGCGGCCCTCCTCCTGACCTGGGTGCGATGCGGCCTGCCTCGGGCGATCGTGGTGACTACTGGCAAAACCGTGTCTCCGTGGAGTCGCCATCGGAGAGCGCGCGGAATCCCCGCGCTCCTCCCCCCGCCTTCTCGGCCCCTCCGCGGGAATCTGAGAGCCCTCGCCTTGTTGCTCAACGTGTCGCAGACCCCAACGTCGAGTACAAGGACAGGAGGCGGAGGAACACGAAGGAGAAAGAGATGGAGCCAGCTACCTCTCCCGGTGATGATGCTCCCAAGCGGGATCGCAAGCGCAGGTCTAATGGCAACAAAAAGAACGAGCGCGGCAGGACGGAAACGCCGAAGCCATACGGCGGCCCTCCGAACCAGAACCCCCCATTCAAGGTTGCGTACGCAAAGCGCGACGAGTCGATTGGGCCCTCGAGCTCAACTGGCTCGGGATCGCAAACTCGATCTGCTCAGCAATCTCCAACGGGCACGGTTGTACCTCCCGCCCGCGATATCGACGAGAACTACGACGAAGGTGTCGTTGATCTTCTCATGGGCCTTGCCGCGTACCGTGCTCCTCCCGAGCCGCCATCGAACTTCAATGGACCTCCCAACGCCGCTGGCAGACACACCTCTCCCTCGCCATCGATGCGTTCGCATAGCCACCGTGGTTCGATCTCCTCGACACGATCGCGGGCTTCACCTCCCCCTCCGAGCACTGGGAGCACGGGTACTATGAAGCGACCATTGAGCCCTGGTCCGGAAGATGTCGAGAACAAGCGGACGAAGGTAGATATCCCGGTGCGCAGGGCTTCATCGCCTGCGCCACAATCCTCTCGTCCCTCGCCCACACCGTTCCGCATCCAGCCACCGCCTTCGTCGCACTCGCCTGAGAGTAGGCAGCTCGAGAAGAGGCAGTCGTACCCGTCGAGCCCTCAGCTCCCGTCCGTCCTCCCTCAACCCCCACGACCAATCGGCGCTGGGCTGTCGTCTCATGCCTCGAACTCTGTTGCACTCCCACCCATCGCGACGCTTTCCCCCGCGTCGACCGCTCATTCGCCTGGCCAAGAAACCGAGCGCATGTCGATTGACCGAACGCGGTCTCGCTCGACTTCTCCCGCACAGGCGGCGCCTCGAAACAAGTTTGCGGAGGTGATGAATCCATCGGAGCCGTCGAGCAACGCTGAGCCGTCCTCGTAATGACATCCTTTCATGACATACCGCTACTCATGTACATATCATATCCGCTGTCGTGCCGCCATGTTTCCCCCGTTCCCTGTCCGCGTCCGTCTTGACCCATCTGATAGCCTCTCTGCGTCCACGTATATCCCTACTTGCATTTTCACATGTCCGTTCGCACCCATGTACCGAAACACATTTATATGCTCGAGAACAAATAAACCGAGATGAACGTTTTGCATTGTCGCTAGTCCCTACCTCTGCGAGAGCGTGGGCGTTGGACGTTGGAGGCGTGAGATGGCCGCCTTTGTGCTGCGTTGATGTCGATGATTAGTCAGCACGCACCTCTGCAGTGCAATTACTTGACCTCCATCCCACACCCAGCGCAGCACCGGTCCTCTGCTGCCTGTTTACCCCCGCGCACCGAGAAACCGCGGTATCGACACCCGCCGGCGCAGCGCACGCAATGGCGACCACAAACGATACCCCCTCTCTCCCGTCCTCGCCGACCATGCCTGTGTTCGCCCGCCCGACGGCGCTCGAGCACGAGCTCACGATGGACATCACGTCTGCGTTCCCAGGCAGCCTGCACCTGCACCACTTTGACGAGCACGACGAGGATGCTGACGTAGAGCCGCCAGAACCGGCGCCCGCGCCCGCGGCGCTGCCGGGCATACGCGAGGACGAGCGGGCGGAAGAGGAGGAGGGGCGCGCGTGGTCGCAGCCGCCGCCGCCGCCGCCGCCACCGGTGCGCTTTTTGGGTATCAACTATGAGCCGGATGAGCGCACGCACCCGCTGCGGTTCGACGTGCATCCGCCGTCGCCGACGCCGTGGGAGCGCGCTGCGCCGCCGCCTTCGTCGTCACTCGACCGCCCGCCCGCGCCTCCACAGCCGTGCGTGCCCCCCCCCCCTCCCCCTTTGCGTGGCCGATTCACAGGGATATCTGCAGAGCGAGCAAGCGCGCGATCCCGGTGTCGTCGTACTACTTTGGCCCGCCGCCGCCAGACTCGGCGTACTTCACGCCGCCGGCGGGGCAGATCGGCGTGCACCACCCGCGCGAGATCGTCCGTGTCGAGCGGGACTATTCGGGCGGGGAGGTGGTGCAGTTTGCGCCGACGTATCCACTTGAGTTTGAGGGCCGGGTGCGTGCTGCGTTTCGTTCGGCGTGGGGTGGGGCTGACGGTGGGTATTGGGCTGCAGGTGACGCCGACGCAGTTCTTGGAGAGCATCAATGCGATCAACGAGGTGCTTATCTCGGCGTACAGTCTGAAGCACTCGGTGCTAGACAACGTCGTGGAGATCCTCAGCCTGCAGCTCTCGCGGCTGGTCCTGGCGTCACATTATGAGCGGGTGCGTCGCGCGCGCACGTTGTCGTGGGATCCATCCGTTCATTCGACGCGTGCGTCTACAGGAGATGAAGCGGCTGCAGTGCCTCATGGACGACCTGAACCGTGACCTGTTCAACCCTGCAGGGCTTAATCTGCTCTGGCCGCGCAAAGTCGGGTTCCTGTTTGTAAGTGCTTCTATCACTAAAGCTCCCGCCGGCAACTCAACTGTGCGTTCCTGTGTGCCCGCGGCTACGCCAGCTCGAGATTGAGTACTATGTGAGTACTTGATCTACCGCGCGTGCCCGCAATGAGCTTCTCGCTGACCGTGTTCTCCCGAGACGACAGTGACAGTGATTGCGGCGCTGGCTTCTCTTCATGCGTGCAGGCATATCGGCATTTATAGTGTTTACCGGCCCATTCGTTACGTGCATAGTATCCTATCATTAAGTAGTAGTGGTCGCGTCTCGCGAGTCTTAGTTATAGCAGTGCCCATGTTCCACGATCGTGATCACGGGAAGGCAGGCCCCAGCTCGGGCTGGCTCCTCGGTCTCGGAGTCTCGGAGACAGCATGCTTTGTCAGATTAGCGGCACGGCACGTGCGGATGCCGCAACGATTTGGCGCGGTTGCGCGCACGGGTGCAACGTGCACGACGGGCGCGTATCACCTCTGCCAAGCGGCGCGCTTCGGATGCTCGCGGTGCTAGGTCGGAGCAAAGGATCATCCGCAGCTGCAGTCCTCGTTCGGAGCCAATTTGGGGCGGCGCAGCGATCCGCAGAGCGCGGTGGGCGCTGGGCATACGTCAGGTTGCGACGCCGGGCCCCTGAGCGCTGATATCGGACACTGGAGAAGTGCTTCTGAAGTGGTTGGCGAGTTGCTTCGTTCGGTGAGCGTGCGCAACGTTGTGCACAGCACATCTCCCTACTGTAGTAGTAGACGCTCTCACTCGTGTGCCAGGGGGCCGGAGCTTATGTAGCCGAGGATGGAAACATGGGCAGGGGCGCGAGACTGTGTCTGGCGCCTAAACGGTATGGCTCCGAAGAGTCATGGCGCGGCGGTGGTACGACTGAAGACGCGAAGCAGAACGGCCGCGGCAGGGCGTTGCGTAAGTCGAGTGACCGGCTGGAAGATTAGCGCGCGGGATGTGTGGGCTCGGCCGACGCCCGAGGGGAGTGGGTCCACGGTTGATTGGCGGAGGGCGGGGGCGCGTGATCGACCCCAAAGGAAGGAGTGGGCCGATCTGGAGGAGATACGCCCGTGGTGTGGTTTCACCCTACGTGCAACTGGTTTGCGAGCCTGAGGGGACATCAATGCGCTGCACAGCGGCGATGACGTGCAGGTGCACAGGCAGAGAGACGATCAGCCGGGCAGGGCGGGAGAGGAGCTGGCAGCTCGAATGGACTCCTGCAGTGTTGCGTGTGAGGTGGATGAGTCAGCCGAGGTGGGGGGACTCAAAGAAAGGCCGGGGCAGCGAGGCGGGCTCTCACTGGCCGAAAGGGCGCTTGCCTGCTGGGGAACTCGGGGGCTCCGGCCGGGGCCCGATAAAAAGAATCGAGCTGTGATATTCGAATCGAGGTGGGGTGAGATGCGGACACGCTGGGCGGGTGGGCGCTGGCCGGTGGGTCGAGGGGGACGGCGAGGGAGAGGAACGGGGTCGGGCGAGGGACGGGGAGGCGCTGGCGGGGAATACTACGAGAGAAGAAGGAAAGGAAATGAATTGAGAATAGGAGGATGATTTCATAAGAGATCCCCCGCTGTGCTCTCTCTCTCCTTCCGCCGTCCTCTTCCGACTTGCGCTCTTGCCTCCTGCCACCACCTCTTCATTATAACCGTCCCTGCGCCCGTCCGCTCCGTGCTCTCCCCGCCCTGACTCCCTCCTTCCACCGCCACCCCACCTCCCCTTAGTCAGCCATGGAATTCAACGCTGCCTCCTCCTCCCTCTGGGATTTTTCCCAGTCCCCCTCCTCCTTCTCCCAGCTCGCAGACGACGACTTTCTCGTCCTTCTCCAGAAGCAGTTTGGGAACAACGAGATTCCCAATGCTGGTGCCTACACAATACCCCACGAGAGCGTCGATCCTTCCAAGATCACCTCCCTCCCCGCCCCCGCCCCACCTCCTCCACTCAGCGAGGACAGCAGTCCTAGCCCGCCCAGCATAAATGACAATTCTTCCTCTCGCCGTCAGTCTGCAAACCTCGGCAGCCCCGATCAGGAGATGTCCCATGAGCTCAAGCGCAAGGCGAGCGACGACGCCATGGAGGATGACGGTCCAAACCCAAAATCATGTGTGTTTTCTCTCCTCCACATCTTCCCACGCCGTCGCTGAGGCTCTCCTCAGCCAAAAAGTCGTCTTCGCGACGCAAGTCGACGGGTAATTCTCATGTGAGCCCGAGCTTCTGCTTTGTCATCGCATCTACCCGCTGACCTTGTTGTGATTACGCTAGGATGAATCTCGTCTCATGAAGCGCAAGGAACAGAACCGCGCTGCCCAGCGCGCATTCAGGGAGCGTAAGGAGAAACACGTCAAAGATGTGAGCCGCCGTCGATGTTTGCCCGCATTCCCAGTCACTGAGCACAGCAATCGTCCACAGCTGGAGGATAAGGTTGCTGAGCTTGAAGCCAAGAACCTGACCACCGAGACCGAGAATCAGCACCTCAAGGAGCTTCTGAAACGTCTCCAAGACGAGAATGTTTCTCTCAAGAGTTCGGGCAATGTTTCTCTCAAGAATTCGCACTTCACGTTTAGCGTTCCTCGGAACGGCGAGTCGAGCAGCGACAATTCTTTCAACAATGCCGGTACTTCTTCGTTTACTTCCTCGCCTAGCAATGTGTTCGCCTCTACCAGCCATTCGTCACCTTCCGCATCCGGCGTCGGGAAGGCGGCGACTCCGGCGTCGTCATCATCATTAGATACGCCATCCAACTTCCCAGCCGATATCGACTTTGGCTCCCTTACTCCATTCGACTCCTCGTCGATGAACCTACTCGACGACTCGGGCGATGCTATGATGTCTTATGACTTTGGTTATGGACAATTTGTCCCATCAAAGACACCCTACAAGACCATCGCCAGCAACCCGATGTTCATGTCATTTGCCGATCCTAGTTCTGCCGACGGTCCTCTTTCGCCCAAGGGTACACCAGCTTCAACGTCGGGAAGCCAATACGATATGACTTTCGGACAGTGGACAGGACAGGCCGCGCGCGAGAGCCACAGTCACACCGGATCTATCGACGAGTTGTTTGGTGGGCATATGTTTGGCGAACAATCTCCGATCCAGTTTGGCGTCCTCATGAGGAGCCCGACCACATCATCCATCAGCCCGGCGGCGTCGGCAATGAGCCCTGTGGTGCATCAGTCCGCGCAATCGCCGCCTGCATCTAGTACTTCAGCCACTACTAGTCCAGATGCCTCATCCAGCGGCGCTGGTGCCCACGGGGACACGTGCCCAAAGACAAAGGCACAGATGGAGCAACACATACAATCCCAGGGCAGCTCAATATTTGCTCCACCGCCTCCACCACCACAGGAGAACGAGACCCGCACACAAATCTTCAAGGCGCCCGCTGGCGTTGATGGGCCTATGATCATGTGCAAGGGTGCTACCTTCCCCATGACAGAGAAGAGTGACAACAACGTCGAGGTTCTTACCGCTTGGAGAAGCATCACGTCGCATCCACAATTCAAAGCTAGCGTGAGCAGTTCGCACTCTCTAAATCGATCAACTCGTGGCTCACGAGTCTCGTCACATACAGAACGTTGACATCAATGAGCTTTGTTCAGAGTTTACCGACAAAGCTCGATGCGACGGGACAAAGGTCGTGCTCGACCCACAGGGCGTCAACTCCATCATAGAAAAGTTGACGACAAGGTTAGGAGCATAGTGCTTGATCCCTCATTTGGCTTTGCCGGACAGCCAGCCTCGCTTCGCTCCCTCACGCCGCCGTTGTACCCTGTCACACTACCTTCGCTGTATCGGTATCTCCGCTCGCATCATCTTTTGATCATCTGTTTCCGCTGTTTATACTCTTCTCTTATCTCGTCGGTTGGCCCGTGGCCGTCCAGTGGTGTAGACAGGAACGGAACGGGTTTGACTGGACGACGGCGTGTCTCACTCAGCCTTTCGCGCCACGTTACTTTGCCGTCGGTCGCGCTCCCACTACATGTATCACTTAATTGTCCATGTCCTGATTGTGCTCGCGCTCACATTCGGGGATCTTTATCGTCGCATTTGGCATTGGAAATCAAATGAATCCGCTCCTCGTTCTCTGGGAACAAAGGCACCCGCGTACACTTGGCGGCTTTGTACCCGCGTGCTTCGAGAAGGATCCTTGCTTGCGTGTCGGTCACTCACGCGCTTCCCAGCAAAGCAAGTCCGTACGTATGCTATGGCTCCGTTATTATCACTACCGGGTAGTACATGGAAGTACGCGGGCTCGCCCGGCTACCGTGGGTATGCCGGACCCCCTTTGCGTCGCGCGAGCGCGCAGGTTTGGTCACGGAATCATGGTTTGTACGGCTCGACGAGCATCTTGCTGAACTCCTGCAGCTTCTGCGGGCCCCGCACCTCCTCCGTGAGCAACGGCAGCTGCACGATGTGGAAGAACTCGTCGTAGAGCTCGTGCGCCTCGCGGAGGTACTTTTGCTGCATGTTGTGGCGTACCCGGCAGTGGTCGCAGTTCGATCCTGGCGCGCGCAATTGCCGGTCCCGGTAAGTACACGGGCGCCTCTGCGCGAGAATAGAAGAGAAGGGCGCGGCGTAACTTACCGGGCTTGGGGAAAAGCAGCTGGTTCACGACGATGTTGTGCGTGTCGATCTCGTACGCGGTCAGCTCCTGCACGAGCCGCTCCGTCTCGTACAGCGAGAGGAACTCGGATATGCACACGCAGACGAACGTCGTTTTTTCCTGTGTGCGCGCACGAGAGAGCTCAGCGTCTAGATGCGCGTGCGCAGGGGCAAAGGGCAGGGGCACGCACGGGGTCCTTAAATTGCGTGTTCACCTCGGTGATCACCGCGCGCATCGACTCGAGCTTCGAGAACATGTCCTCGGTGGCGTCTGCCTGGGCGCCCATGAGCGACGACATCTGCGGGGAAGTACGCAGGCGGTCATGATCAGCCAGTCGCAGCGCAGGGCGCAGCAGCGCCTCCAGGCACGGCGCAGCGGCGCACCTGGTTAAGCATGGGCCCGATGCGCCCGCTCAGCGTCGAGAGCTTGCCCAGCGCCTTTTCGAGCACGCTGGGGAAGGACAGGAAGCGCAGCGTGTGCCCGGTCGGCGCCGTGTCGAACACGATTACGGAGTATTCCATTGATTTTACGTGCCTGTGTGCGCACGTCAGCTTGGGCAGGCGGCCGCATAGGTACGGCGAGTGCCGCGGCCGGCACGCACTTCATGATTTCCGCGAAGGACATGGCCTCGTCCACGCCCGGAATCGCAAACGCGAGGTCCTGCATCATGGTGCCCATCATGCCGTTCTGGTCCGCTGCGGTGGGCTGGGTGAGCGGGGCGCGGGGGCGCGGGCGGGCAGGTGCGACGCACACTGGTCGACCATCTCCTGGATCGCGCTCGTCGGGTCGATCTCCATCGCGGAGAGGTTGTCGAAGCCGTTCACCTTTGTCGCTTCCTTTGAGAACTTCTGCCCGAAGGCGTCGGAGAGGTTATGTGCGGGGTCGGTCGACTGCGCGATGCGTGTGTGCGTGAGGGGTGGGGGTGTGCGCGGGCGGGGCGGAGGGACGCACGATTAGCAGGACGGACTCGCGGGCGCGGGCGAGTTGGATGGCGAGCGAACACGACGTCGTGGTCTTGCCTGCGCGCGCGATCGGAGGGTCAGCTGGTTCAGCACGCCCAGGGATGGACCGTGTATATGCGCACCGACACCGCCCTTTCCGCCTGCGCAGCAGCAGCACGAGCCTGGGTGAGCCGACAAAGAGCCAAGCGCGAGCGCGAAGGAGGGGACATGCCGCAAAATATCCACTTGAGAGACTTCTGGTCGATGACGTTCTGGAGGGTCGGCGGGAGCGTCTCTTCTGCCATTGTGTTGATCTAGAGGCGGGGGACGTCAACGCTTAACTTGAAGCTGGGAGTGTTGCGTGGCCCGTCTGCAACGCGCGCCGCGATGATCAGCAAACCAGGTCGCGGCGCGCCGGGCCGAGCCCGTTTCTCGTTGACCGCCATGGCCGACGCTCCCAAGTCTCTTACTTTCAGAGGTATGCGCCGTATCGACTCTACAGGGAAGCCGTGGTACTCATGAGCGGGGGCTTTGGCAGCGCTTCAGCTCGCAAACGAACAGCGTACGCTCTATGGACTGCGCTACAACGATTACGAGCGATACCGGTGCGCGCCCTTGGCGTAGATCTCGGAGCGCCTCTCATATCTCTCCAGCAAACACTGTGCCAACCGCACGCACAGACTCCGCTCGACGTTGAAAGCTACACACGGAAAGGGCCGCGAGTTTAAAAAGTCCCCCGTGGTCCCCCAGGATAAAATACAGGACGGACAGTACGTGCCCCGTGATTATGTTATTGTTCGCGCCATGAACGAGTGTGCAGCCTCCAGCTCGTCCTCTTCGAAGCAGAACGCGCCTGGTCTTACTCGCAGGAGCTCCTCGCGCTCGCCGCCGACCCCGCAAACTCGTCCAAAGCCAGTGCCCTGCGCCACAACGCGACCGGCCGCTTCCGCCGCGCCGTGCACTGGGCCACGCAGCTCCTCTCGCAGTGCCAGGCGCTGCACGATGCAGGGCGGCTCGGTGCCGCGGGACTGCTCGAGGCCACCGTCTACACGCTCGTCCTGAACGGCCGCTTCCTGCGCTACCGCGAGGAGCTCGACGACGCGCTCGTCCAGCTTGCCGTTGCGCGCGCGATCCTCGACACGCTCGCGGACCGCGCTGCGACGAGCCGCGACCAGGCGCTCGCGACGTACTTTGCGGACGAGGTCGGCCCCGAGATCCGCTACTGCGCGCACGAGCTCGGCCATGCCAAGGCGTACGACGTCGACGGCATCGTGCGCGAGCGCGCGGCGCAGCACCGCGCGCAGCTCGTCGACGGGTACGACGACCTCGTGGCGGCGCTCAAGGGCGAGGCGGAGGCCGGCGCGCAGGGCGGCGCGCGGACGCTCCGCCCGCTCGTGTGGGAGGGCGAGCCGGTCCCCGTGCGCAACCCTGAGCTCGTCGATGTCCTCGTAAAAGTGCAGGAGGGCGAGGTCAAGTTGCGCGAGGAGAGCGTCGAGGTGGCCAAGCCGCAGAAGACGGAGCAAGACAAGAAGAGGCGCAAGCCGACCAAGGGGAGCAAGTCGAAGCGCGGCGTTGCGGCGTACGACAATATTCTGCTAGCGCTCAGCGACGCAGAAGATGTCGCCCGAAGATTGGCCGAAGCGCAGAACGTCAGTTGCGGGTTCTTACCCCAGACATTCACGCGTCTGATGTATTTTGGCTGCAGGCAAGCGGATCATCCTCTGGACTGTCTGCTCCTGGGGTCAGGGACATCCATTTCATACACGTCTTTATCGTGTATCACCTTCTTGCGCGCCGCATCCAGAGGGACATGCTTCTGATCTCAACTCTGCTGGCGCAAAGCGCCCAGGCATCCCGGAAGCCTACGGCAGGCAAGCCGGGGTCCTCCAAGGGCCAGAAGGAGGCAGTCGACACGCGCTTGTACCCGGCCGTCGTCAAGCTCTTCGACACGATTCTGCAGAGCCTGACTCAAATGCGGGCCCTGCCGATCGTGGATGAAAGCCCGGACCTGGCTGCCGCGGTCGACGTGCGCATATCATACACGAACGCGCGCAGGTGCGGAGGGGCCCTTCCTCATCTCCACTAGGTCTTAGTGATTGCGTTGGTTGACGGCTGTGCGCACACAGGTGCCGGTACCTGGCGCTCACGTACATCCCCGTGAAGCGGTACGGCGAGGCCCTCACGCTCCTGCAGCGCGGCACGATCCACCTGCGCGAGGCGCGCACCGCGCTGTCCACGACGGCCGAGGCAGACCCCATCGCGTCGGGCGACCCCGCGTTCTACCCCCTCGCGCCGGGCGCGCTCGAGCAGCTCGACGCGGAGCTCGCGGCGGACGCGGCGCAGCACAAGGCAGACTGGTTCACGCACAACGGCGGCGCGATCGGGGCGGACAACAGGACGTACAAGAAGCCGCTTTTCTTCGATGTCGCGCTCAATTACGTGCAGCTCGACATGGACCGGCTGCAGGCGCGTGCCGGGAAGAAGCCTGCGCCGGCGGCCGTCGTGGCGCCCGCGCCCGTGCGCGCCGAGCCTGCGGTCGACAAGCGGCCGGTTGCAAAGGCGAAGGTCGAGGAGGTGCTGCGGCCTGCGACGCCGGAGCCGAGTGCGCATGCTAAAGGCGGGCTGAGCAGTCTGCTGGGGGGCTGGTGGGGACGGCAGTAACTTGAGAAAAGAAGCAGCTGTATTTCCGTAACACATTGGTTGATCTGCAAACGTTGTTTTACTCCGATTCGGGTCGCCGAGCTGTTGTCTTGTGCTGAGTTGCAACTCTTGAGTTTGAGCTTGAGCTTCAGGGGTTCCTGCCGAACTCGTGAGGCGACTGTGCCGACAGACAACACCCAACTGGACCATGCATCCAATTGGACGAGGGGGGCGCGATTGACTAGCCTTCGTTGGCTCCTACTGCGCTCTCTCCAAAGTCCATCGTGATTCGTACAGCGCGATGCCATCTACAAGCCCTATGTATAACTTCCGCATATCACATCCACCGCACGCCTAGGCTGTCGGTACCCTTCCTACAGTCACCATAGTCCACTTCCACGCCCTACAGACCCGGCCGTAATGACCAAGTAACTATAACAGGTAAGGGGCGATCATTCCGGCCATCCCCCCTTAGGGTTGACCTCCTCTGACTTGAAGAGCCAGAAGGGACCTGTGAATGGTGAGTTCGTTGTGACGTGGAGCGTACTTAACTGCCGCTGACCTGAGGGGTCGCCTATATGGGCTAAGATCAACGACTGCGTTCACCAGGATGCACGCGACGGGACTCCCCTTGCTCGTGGTGCGCACCAGACCAAGCACCCACGACACCAGCGGCGCTGGCAACGTCGCCGATCTGGACGCCTTCCGAACTGCCAAACGAGATCAGAGTGGAAAGAGTACGGGACTCCGGCACACGAACCTCCACTGATCGTGGCTGTTGTATATCGAAACCTGTGACAAGGAGGATGTGAGCCCCGTGCGAGCCAGTGTCTGCAGTCGGTGCACTCACGAAGCTCCATCGGATATTACCATCTTCCATGACCCTAACGGTGCCGCGCACCGCTCGGTCCAGCACTTCGTCCGAATTAAACCCACGCATTGTCCCGCCAAAAGTAATGGGGGGTCGCGAAGGATCTGGCAGTCCCTCGATCACTTTGGGGTTGCTCTCCACGGACATAACCCGGAGGTTGAGGCGCAATAGTCGAGATGCTTCTTCATATTCGTCGTCGAAGAAACTTGGATTCCAACCGGAAGTCTGTCGGCGCGTAATGCGTACTCAGTACGTGAATGAAGAATCCGAATGATCTGCTTACATTAAATCCTTCAGCGGCACATTGCGTATTCTTGAGCGTCGGGTTTGGGTCTGAGTAATGAGGACTCACGAATCAAGTCTCTTTGGTGTAGCGATCAGTGGCGAGCTCTCAAGGACGTGTGTGGAGCCCGGACGCACCGATAGTCGCAAAAGCAGACTATCCTCATCCAGTGGCCTTCGACCCCTGCCCAATCCAGCGGCGACCGCTCGAGAGCTCCGGGTGCCGAATATGCGCGACTGGCCTCCAGGCCCCTGGTGGTCGCCTGAGGTTTAAACTGTCTTGGCCAGTGGACTCCAAAGTCCCGTAGGTTCATCGCGATCACGGTCACGATAGCGTTTACATGCCTCCAGTCCACGGAGTTGCCGCTGTTGGTGAACGGACCCCACTGCGCTGCCTTTGAGTAGTTCCGCAGATCATATACATGGGCTCTGCTCATCCGACGAAGTAGTCTGAGTCCCTCGGGGGCATTCACGCCGACGCCGTGATCGAGAGAGAGCGCAAGGTGGGCCCGGAGTCTATCAAAGTCCGACGCCAAGGGCTTGAGGCTCGTGGTGGTAAAGAACTCGAGCCTGAGCTGGGCCTCGATCCAGGGGGAGTCTTTGGCGGATAGAAGAAGGTTTACCCATAAGAGATTAGAGGATGGCCCAGCCTTGGACCACGGCGCTGCCTCGTGGATGCATTCGAGGACCACATCCACGAATTCGCGGCGATCTCCGTCGCGGCGTGCTATCCGCTCCGCGCGCACGCGGCGCTGCAGCTTTGCGCACCAATCTACGTTCCGTTGCGCTGCGGGGTCCAGGCAAAGACGGGGATCATCAAACGGATACTGGAGGAAGAGCGTGCGCCAGAGATACTGGTCGGGGGACTGATAAACGAAGATATGGGCGCTGCGGCAGGTCTGGGCGAACGCGGCGATGTCTCTTGGGTGGCAGAAGGACAATGTGTGCTCTGCGAGCTCTGGGGGGACGAAGGGGAGTATGGAGGACATGCTGGGGGATGTGCGGGAACGCGGGGCTGGTCTGCTGGCCTCGGACCCGCTTGGGATTGCCATCCCGAGTGAGAGTGACCTCATCCTCACACTGGCCCGGCCCGCGGCCTCCGCGCCTATTCTTGTCCTTGCCGCGGAACGCGTCTCGCCGCGTCCAGCCCTCTTGTAGTCAAACCATGCGCAAGGTCGTCTCCTCCGCTCTCCTCGCCGCCTCTGTCTCCCAGGCCTTCCAGCTGCCCTTTAACATAGGCAGCATCTGGTCCCAGGGCCCTCTCCCTGAGATATTGCCGGGCATCCCAGACGTCGAACCTGTGACGCGGTCACCACGCGTCGCCATCATAGGCGCGGGTGCTGGAGGCTCCTCTGCAGCGTTTTGGATCGGGAAAGCCAAGGAGCGTTATGGGCTCGACATCGGCATCGATATCTATGAGCGTAGTAACTATATAGGTGGTCGTAAGTCGCCCATGCCGACCACATACCTTCCACGCGTGTGCTGACCATTCCAAAGGAAGCACCACAGTCTACCCATACAATAATTCCGCTTACGAGCCCATTGAGCTCGGTGCTTCCATTTTTGTTAGTATCAACAAGAACTTGTGGAGAGCGACAGACGAGTTCAACTTGACTCGGTATGGGTTCGAGGATGAGGACGGGGATATGGGCATCTGGGATGGCGAGAGTTTCCTGCTTACGGTACGACTCATCCTCTATCTCACAACGCCTTATTTGACGCGCCCCTCAGCAAGGAACCGTGGGGGGCACCATCGGCTCTTGGTTAGACAGCCTGAAGGTCTTGTGGAGGTACGGTTACCACCCGCCAACTCGGGCGACAAAGCTGTGAGCATGGCGGCTCTCCTTCTGCCATCCATACCTTAAATTGTATCACAGGCTCAAGTCCATGACGGACAAATTCGTCAAGCTGTACGTGCCGGGCACTCCAAGGTGGTCGACCATCGAGGATCTCAGCAACACCTTCGAATGGAACGACTTGATCTCCCAGACGGGCGCCGAGTATTTCGAAAGCCATGGAGTTTCCGCGAAGTTTACTACAGAGATGATCGAGGCTGCTACGCGCGTCAACTACGCCCAGGTTTGTTCCACCCTCTGCCCTGATGCTTCACACTTAAATAAGCGCCTTCCATGCAGAATGTCGATAGCCTCCACGCGCTTGAAGCTATGTGCTCTCTTGCGGCGGACGGCGCCAACAGCGTGAAGGGAGGAAACTGGCTCATCTTCGAGAAATTCGTCGAAGAATCGAAGGCTCGTGTGTTTCTGAACACCGATGTAGGTTGCGCCCCATCTTCGTCGTGAGAAGGCTAAATGTGGCGCGCACAGGTGACCAGCATATCGCGGCGATCAGATGCCTGGAGTGTCACTACCAGCAAGAAGAGTCGCGACTACGATGCCGTCATCCTCGCTGCGCCGTATCACACCTCAGGGATTGCCCTTGCGCCTGCCCTCTCGTCGGCCATCCCACAGCAGCCTTACATCCGCCTCCATGTGACGCTTCTGTCCACCACTGCGGAGACGCCAAATCCCGAGTACTTTGGCCTCAAGGCAGGCGCTAAGGCACCCACCACCGTGCTGACCACCCTCGACGGCGCCCGTCGGGGTGGTGTGGCACCGGAGTTCAACTCGCTCACATACCACGGGCCTGTCAAGCTCGCCAAGAACGAGGACCACGACATCCGGAGCACGGACGAGTGGGTCGTGAAGATATTCTCTATGGAACCCGTTTCGGACGAGTGGCTCGCCAACATGTTCCAGAACCAGGTCAGCTGGGTCCTGCGCAAGGAGGTGCGTCGAACTTTCGTTCTATGGGTTCCAGCTATTAACGAGGATGCATCCAGTGGGACGCGTACCCCGTATTACCCCCGACGACGAAGTTCCCGCCTGTGAAGCTGGACGACGGCCTGTTCTATGTGAACGCCTTCGAGCCGTGAGTCGACTCTTCCCGCGTTGATCTTCTCGGGTCCCGACACCGTCGCTTCTAGATTCATCTCCACAATGGAGACCGAGACGATCGCTTCCCGCAACATCGTGGACGCGCTTCTCCATGAGAAGTTCAACGCCAGCATCTGCCCGCCGAGCGACAGCGATGACATACCGTCTGACTTTGTCTACGGTTGGGACTGCCTCTAAGTGTATGCATGATTGAGGACTGGCTGGATATTTGAGGTTTTGTCGCACACAGTATGGTGTTTCGCTTGAGTTAGATTACACTTATATATATCAATGGACTACACGACTATGCTAGTACACAGAGACCCCGGGAAAGCGGTGTAGATACTTGACAACTCGTGAGATTGGGCGAACCCGTTGCGAACCCGTACGACGGGACCGCGGGACCCGAAGCGTGGTCTGAGATTTTGGATGTGTTCATACGTTCATACAGATGCCTCACGATGCGTGACCGTTGATCTTTTCGGAGATGGGTGATAGCCTGTGCCCGTTCGCCTCCCCATTGCCATTGGCGTGGGGCCCAATTTCCAAGTGACCGTGGCGGTCACCTGCAGCGACGACAGATTCCGAGTCGTCGAAGGCTGCCTTGGGTATCTTCTCGTTTGGAATACCAGGCCGGGCTGTCCAATCCATGTAGTCCCGGCGGACTTCGATGTAATCCGTCGCGAACTCGCCGATCTGCGACTGAGATCAGGGATTGCGTATCAACGCTGGCTGCAGCATACATACCTGGTCCTCGTCCACACCAAGCTCCTCAGCAGTTTCTGTAGCTCGCAGTCCTAGGAACGGGATTATGTCGATACCCTTTGCAATTAGAGCTGTCACAACGAATGTGTACGAGCAGACTGCGCAGATGTATGCGAATTGGATGTAGAGCTGCTTCCAGTTGTGATCGACCCAGCCGCCTGGGACAGACGTATTGACACCATCGAGGGCGATAATGTCTGATTTCGCGAAGAAGGCGTTGCACAATAGGCCTATCATACCGCCGACAGCATGCTCTGCGAACAGATCGAGCGAGTCGTCGATTCGGAGGTAGAATTTGACTGGAATACTGGTCAACCGATTTCATTATAGAGAGGGGTGAGGGGAACTATACCCTTGGTGGCAAAGTTGCAGGTTGCTCCCGCGAGAATGCCTGTGATGACGGCTGCCCACGTCGGTATGTATCCAGAGGCCGGGGTTGCAGCCACGAGCCCAGCAATGGTTCCTGAACAGAAGCCGACCATGCTCCACTTGCGCTCATACCTGAAGTCGAGAATGCACCACACAATCCCCGCAAACGCGGCAGCGAGCATCGAGTTCCACACCGCTATGATGGCACGGAGATTGGCGCCAAATGCGCTGCCACCGTTGAAGCCGAGCCAACCGAACCACAAGATGAAGGTGCCAAGCGCGACCATGGATACGTTGTGTGGACGGAAGTTGAGGAGTTCCTTCTCCCGCCGTCTCCCGAGGACCCATGAGTACGCGAGACCCGCAACGCCGCTGCCAATCTCAACTGGGCCACCCCCTGTCCATTTCTGTTCAGTAGATGCATCGGGAGGTTGAAAGCAGACGAACCGGCATAATCGAGGACACCCCAAGTGAAGCCCCACCCGTTGATTGACCATGCCCAGCACGCTAGCGGGCAGTAAACGACCGTCATCCAAACAAACGTGAACACCATCGCAGGGATGACACGACCACGCTCTGCTAAGCCGCCCATCAGAATGCCGACGGTCACGCATGCGAATTCCATCTGATAGAAGCTGTAGAGCAGTTCTGGAATGAGAGGTGAGCCTGGGGAGGGGTCTCCGAGAACATTATTGAGCCCAAAACGATGAAGGTTTCCTATGAACCCATTGGTGGCCGTGGGGGAGAAAGCGAGAGAGTATCCCCAGAAAAACCATTGAAAGATGGCGACGGCGTTGGCAGCCGAGACAGCCCAGATTAGTGAGAGCGCGGACTTGCGCCTTGACAGGCCGGAGTAAAGGAAGCCTTGCAGTGGGGCTTAGCAAGACGTTTGCATCATATATTAGCGCGGGGGGACCTACTGAGGCCAGGTATCATGAATGAAACGAGTGCGCCTGCAAGTATTACGAACGCGACATCTCCACGGTCAAACCTGACAAGTGAAATCGTGATGAGAGGCAGAACGCAAAAGAGGGGGGGAACCAGGATAGGGTGACGCACTTGGATTGATCAGTATTGCCGAAGCCTTCACCGACGATAGACGTGTTGACTAAGTAACTGTCTCGTGCTACATCCACGATGTGCACTCACGGGCTATCTTGGTCGTCATGTCGGGGACGAGTGCAAGGGCAGGAAGTCGCCCAGGGGAGGGGTGAGGAAGCAGCCGCGCTAGAGGGGAAGCGCTGCTGGGAAGGGCTCGAGGGAAAGAAGAGGAGAAGAACGGACAGCAGTGGGGCTTGGTATAAGTTTCATTCCGAAGGAGCCCATTGGAGGGGGAGCAGGCGCCATCGACATCGAGAGCAAGAAAGCATCCGCTTCTTCGGCCGGTCCGTCTGTTTGAAAATCGCAACTGTCCCCGAAATGCCGTCACCAATATCGACGCAACTCGACATACACCGCCTGATTCAACCACGATGCTTGCTTCTCCAGGTGGCTTAGCTGTCTTTGGCCCATAGATCATAGGTGGTTGCTCAGCAGTTCACCCGGCAGGCGCAGGGGACATCTATAGCGCATGGCTGACGCCATACTCTCGACAGTGGCTAGTCATGTACTAGTACAGGCAAAGACTTCGGCGGGAAGACGCGTGACCCATTTTTCCTGGATGCAGTTAAGGCGGTGGCTGATCAGAAGTCTGGAAGTGTGGCTGGGCTTGTTCGAGTCAAGGATGGCGAGTGACGAAAGGATAAGAAGAGGATGAGCACACGCGAAACCCACCAGCTCGGCGCGGTAAGCGTGCCAAGATATTTCAGGCACGTGATGGACGCGCCTCAACACGATCACGTGCACAAAAATCGAAAATGGACTGATTTTGGGCAGCCAATCGGAGCTGACCTCGGCCGAAGACAAGCTGTCTTCATGAGAAATCTGACTATGCACCTCTGGATTCTTCCCTCTGTCCACCATGGTACACGCACTCAAGGATGCCTCGGCCTCCGTCTCTATGCCCTCTTCGACCTCCTTGGCACGACTCGCTGGCGTTCAGTTGCCGTCTCTCTTTGCCTCAGTCTCCCAGGCGGCCTCCTGGACTTACACCACTGTAGCCATCGTTGTTGCTCTTCTGGCTCTCGAGCAATCTGTGTACCGCTACAAGAAGAGGCATTTGCCTGGAGACAAATGGACTATCCCCATCATCGGAAAATTTGCAGACTCAATGAAGCCAACCATGGAGGGCTACATGAAGCAATGGAACTCTGGAGCGCTCAGCGCGCTCAGCGTTTTTAACATGTCAGTGTTCTGACTATTTTTGGCCTTGATTTCAAATTGTTCCTGACGGAACACATTAGCTTTATCGTCATGGCGTCTACAACAGAGTATTCCCGCAAGATTCTCAATACACCCAGCCATGCTGAGCCATGCCTCGTATACTCTGCCAAGCAAGTTTTGCTCCCCGAGAATTGGTATTGTCCTCAGTGCCTATAATATCTAATAGTATTCTCACGGCTGCCGTAGGGTATTCTTGACCGGAAAGGAGCACGTCGCGTACCGTCGCGGCCTCAATGCACTCTTCACCCACAAGGCGCTCGGGTGAGTGGACTGATATCGTTTGACCATCAGCCCCCTGCTAACATTAACAACTCACAGGCTGTACTTCAACATCATGGACGATATCACTCGCAAGTATATCAAGCAGTGGCTCGTGGAAGCCAAGAAGGACCCTTCGGCCAAGCCCATCATGATGAGGGTTCGGGACCTCAACATGGAGACTTCGCTACGTGTTTTCTGCGGCAACCATCTACCGGACGAGGCCACGCGTGAGATCAGCGACAAGTACTGGGCCATCACTGTCGCTCTCGAGCTTGTCAATTTTCCAATCCCCCTTCCTGGCACCAAGGTCTATCGCGCTATACAGGCTCGCAAGGTTGCTCTCGCGTGGCTGGAGCTCGCCGCCAAGCGGAGCAAGGAGGCTATGGCCCAGGGAAAGGCGCCGGAGTGCATGTTGGACGAGTGGGTCACCCTCCTCAGAGACCCTGCTTACAAGGGCCGCAATGACTTTAGCGACCGCGAGATGGCCATGGTCGTCTTCTCGTTCCTATTCGCCAGTCAGGATGCCATGAGCAGTGGCTTGATCTATGGCTTCCAGCACCTTGCCGACCACCCCGAGATCCTGGCTAAGATTCGCGAGGAACAGAACCGTGTTCGCCCTGGTCAACCGGAGAGAGCCATGACCCTTGAAGACCTCGACCAGATGCCATACCTGAAGGCCGTGGTCAAGGAGAGCCTTCGTGTGAAGCCCCCCGTCACGATGGTCAGTTCGTTGGTTGAGTGCGCATAGTTGATTTACTGAAATCGGGTTTCCCTTTGCGTAGGTGCCGTACCTTACGACCAAGGCCTTCCCGATCTCGGACGATTACGTCGTGCCTTCAGGCAGCATGGTCATCCCATCTTTCTACAACTCACTGCACGACCCCGAGGTGTTCCCGGATCCCGATACCCTCCGCCCTGAACGTTGGCTTGACCCCGAGAGCCTTGCGAACAGGAATCCTCAAAATTACCTGGTCTTCGGCAGTGGCCCTCACAGGTGTATTGGCATCGAGTATGCCACAATGAACATTGCGATCGCGCTCGCGTTGGCGAGCGAGATGACAGAGTGGGAGCACGTTCTCACTCCCAGGAGCGACAAGGTCCAGTAAGTGTCGTATCCTTCCTTCATGTGCCCCAGACGACTAAGCAAATTTGCAGGATTATTGCGACCCTTTTCCCGCAGGACGGTTGCATGCTCAAGTTCACCCCTCGGAACCGTGCCTAACTGGTCTGCTCTGAAAAATGTTGTGACAGTAAACGTACTTGTTAGATCCACCCTCGACCTTGTTGCAACGATCCTTGGAAGCATTCTAACCATGCCCCAGTCATGGTGCCTACAATAGTTTATATCCGTTGTGTTTGATACTAGAGCCACCCACGTAGTCACCGGCCGGGCTTTGATACTTGATACCTCCTGCACTTTGCAGCCCTTGTGCTTGCCTAGTGCTGTATTTCTTTGGGTTGGAGTCGTAATTGCAGCTTGATGCTTGCCCGTACTCTACACGTGATGATCTGATGCGACCGCGAAGGGCCGAAAACCAGAATTAAATCGACTGACGCTTTAGCTCGTCGCGGTGTTGTGTTGAAGGATGCAACTACCTCGTCGCGTGCCTTGGGCAACCCTCGCCGAACTTGATCAGCTGTGCTCCTGGGTCTACTCGGAAGATGCAAACGACCGCACCAAATCCCTCGCCATAGACAGAGTGCGTGCCGCACACTCGCACAGACCGACCCGACCGCTTCCTCACGCAACGAAAAGCTCGCGGCATGGAAATTCATGACGCCCCTGCCGCATGCACTAGAATCTCTCTTGTCCATCCTGGTCGCTGTCCATCAGGACGCAGTGGCCGAGCTCGGCTCGTCCTCCTCGCTATCCCTGCGGCAGAGCTATGCGACCGCGGTCATCCGTCTCGTCAACGGCCTCGTCGACCCTCTCCAAGCCGGGACTTACGCGCGCTCCATCCTCTCTATCGCCGCCCAGATAGGCCTCCCGGCCTGGCTCGTGGAGCTCCGCCACGCCGCGACGCACGAGGACCTGCCGAGCCTCAAACTACTGCGCGACGCATCAAAGGAGGTACGCCCGCCAATCACACTACCCGCGCACACTCCGCCGACGACCAGCAGTCCCTAAACTGGCTCCTGCACAACTACTTCCTCCTCACGCTGAACCCCACCCTCGAGCCGCCCCCCGCGCGCCCGCCGCTCCGCCCGCTCGAGCCGCTGCTCAAGCAGTACAAGTCCCTGCTCAAGCTCGTCTCGCGCGACGCATCGCTGCGCGCGCGGCACGCTCCCGACATCGACAAGGTGCTGCGCGACGTCGAGCGCTGGCTCGCCGAGGCGCGCATCGCGGCCGACGCGTCCGCGCGCGAGTTTGCGTGGCAGGCGGGCGAACGCGGGACCAGCACCGGCGCCGACGATGAGGACGAGGACGACCCGCGCGAGGCATGGGCGCTCGAGCGGCTCTGCGAGGCGCTGCTCGTCCGCGGCGCGCTGGTCCCCGTCTCCCGCAAGTATGTACCCCGTCCCATCTCCGCCCCAGCGCTGACACCTGATGATCCCCGCGCGCACAGAAAGCGCGCAGCACCAAAGGGCATGCACCACCCGCCGCCCGCGCTGCTCGTCATCTGGGCTCCGCTCCTCGAGAGCCTCAGCGCGGCGCACGCGCGCTTCCAGAGCGCGCTCACGGCGCACATCGTCGCGCACCTGGTCGCCGAGCCGCAGGACGTGCCCGACGAGGCTGCCGCCGCCGAGCGAGCGTCCTACGACGTGTGCCTGGCCGCGTGGGCGGCATGGCTCGTCGAGTGGCGCCGCGCGGACGAGGCGGACGCGGCGGCGGCGCGGCGGCAGGACGCGTTCCTGCAGCTCGTGCAAGCTCTGGGCCCGCAGCGCGAGGCATCGCCAAGGGCCCAGGCAGGGTGAGTGCGCTTGGCCTCTTCCGTGCGTCTGGCTCTGCGTTTGAAGCTGAAATCACCGGACAGGGCGCGTGCGCTGCTCACAGCGCTGTGCGCCGCCGACGTGCGGCTCGCCGAGATAGCGGACACTGTGCTGGACGCGGCGCAGGTCTCTGCTGTATGTAGACTCCAAATTCTCTGCTGTGCGCGGCGCGTGACGCTTATCTGGGCGGATCAGGACGAGTCTGCCTGGCACGAGGCAGACATGGACGTGATGGACGCGCGATTAAAGGCGCTGCTTGCTTTGCCTGCTTCTCGCAGCGACAATGCGCCGCACGCGCAGGACGGCTCGACTGAACGGGGGGCGTCCAGCGCCGCCAGCCAAGAAGACGAGGTCCTCCCGCCGGGCTGGCGCCTGCTCTCCGAGGCTGACGGCTGGCAGCCATGTCCTATTGGCGTATACATAGGTCGTGAATGACACAGGGGAGATGGAGGGTGGATATGCGACGCTCATGAGCAGTGTCCGAGGAGCCCAGATGTATCACACGGTCCCAATACACAAAAAACCCGAAATATACAGTAGTGAAGCAGCAGAGATATAGCAGGGTAACCTAGATTGCGTCAAGAGAATATTAATGCGAGGAGGAAGATATAGTAGATGGACCCGGGCCTGCCAGCGGTTCACGTCCGTGTCTCATGTCCCGTCAGTTCGCCCCGTCCCCGAAGGACGCGGCCCCCGTGCCTTGCGCGGCGCCGGGCCACCATCCCTTCTTCTGTCCTGTGGGCGCGGTGGGTCGCCGCCGTCTGGGCGTAGTGGGGCGCCGCTGTCCGCGTACCGCGGCGGGAGCTCGACAACGTCTGCGCCCTCCTCCGTGTACACCGTGACTGGCGCGCGCCCGCCGTCGTGGTGCACGACGTAGACGTTTGTTCTTCGTG
The DNA here is from genome assembly GCA_022496205.1 of Gloeopeniophorella convolvens. Lineage (NCBI taxonomy): Eukaryota > Fungi > Basidiomycota > Agaricomycetes > Russulales > Gloeopeniophorella > Gloeopeniophorella convolvens. Next base: position 800,522 of record WTXD01000004.1, on the reverse strand, counting down.
TTTGTGTTTCGCCTGCCGAGGAGGACATGTCTGTTGGCGCAGACGAGCCGGAACCTGCAGCCGAGGCGCTGTTGGATTCTCCTGGGAGCGACCCGAGATGGCCGGACACACTCGCAGCTGGCAGGAGGGGTACGGTCACTGGGTCACCCGCAGTGGGCATCGAGAATGGCTCTACGATGTATTCGAGCCCCCCAGGGGTGAGATGGGTCGCGCGGCTACTCGCCGACGCTTCGCGCAAGCTGCCGGGACGGTGTGCGCTGTCCAGAAGGCCTACCGAGCCATTGCCAAACTCGTGGTCATACGTGAAGTCTTCACGGATTTTGGGGTGTGTTCGGGAGCGCCCTGGACGCGAACGTCGGAAGGCAGAAATCCCCAGAGCACCTAAAAGCAGGCCAACAGCCACGCCGCCGATCGCGGCGCCTGCTGTTACAGCGGTGTGAGACGACTTCCGCGCGGCACTGTGAAATCGTGAGTCGGAACCGACAAGATTCCTATGCAGGACGTACCTGTGATTGATATCAAGACACGAAGTGTCGCTACCGTCACCGCTATGTAACGGCCCTTGCGCCCATCCGTTGCCTTGTGAGTCAACGAGAGAAATGAAAAAGGGGAAGCCATGGGACTGGCAGGCAGGCTTGAGATACATCCACAGGACAGAGCAAGTAACAACGCACCAGCGAGACAGTCCAGTTGATCGGACTACTGCCATCCGACGTGATGTTCAGTGGTGGATGGAGCGTGGGCGCTATCTGCGCACCACATTACATTACCGTCAATGGGTTTCTCAGGGGTGGCACTTACGGTGAATGTGTAGGGTGGCGTGCCATTCTTGGCCTGCACTTGGATGTCTGTGCACTGTCAACCCGATATGAGTTCCAGAGTTAGCCAATAAGGGACCGAACGAGGCCCGCTCACCTGCGGGATCCAACCATACTGCGAAATGGGGCCACCCACAACCTCAGCATCGACATCCATCGCCCCGGCCGGATATGTGAGGTTCCTGCAGACTGGTGGGTTTTCCGCGGTGGCGTTCGGGTTGGGTATGATAGTGTATATCCCCTGGCATCCGCCAGTCACCCCGTTCGAATCGAACTGCATATACGTTCAGGCGGGGCGCAACCACCATCGAAAGCGGACTGCGCACCATGCAGACTTGATACTACAAGAACAGCCCTACGATCAGTGATATTAAGCAACCCCGAGCCATTGATGACATACCTGGGTACCAGGGTTCCACGGGACGGGAAAATCCTGCGGAGGTGTGAGTCTGCGGGGGACCACGGTAACGCAGAGGGTTCGTACATAGCTCGTGCTCGTCGTATCGCCAGCTGGTATCACGAAGGGTACGATGAAGGTCCTGTTGTACGGTGAGATAGTGAAACATGATTGTAGACAAGTGACGCACGAGGTGTATATCTGAAGGAAGTATGGTGCGGTGGGATTAGGGCTGAGCGTTGAGCGTGTCGTCAATAAATGGGGGTACGCGTAGGACGAGGCTCGCGCACCCAGAAGCAGCCCCCCGCTCCCAGGTTATGTGCAAGATATCGCATTGCTCTGTACCCTTTGTCAGCTCCTCGGGTGGGGGTAAGAGAGGACAGTACGACACGGGTAATGGGTATCGGAATAGTCGTCCCCGGAGGATTGTAGTCGAAAAAGAACCCCTAAGATGACAAACGTGAGCACTAGAGATGGGGCGTGCTGTGGGAAGCGAGGACCTGTTGCAGGAAGGATGGGGTTGCTGCGGCGGCTTCATGAAAACGTGACGTGAATGCGAGAAAACCTAAGGCATATAGAAGGGCAGTGGTGCCCTGCATGGAGCACTTTCAGTGAGGAGAATCAGCGACTGGACGGGGGATATCGTGGTCAGAGAAACAAAGAAAGAGGATGAGGTCAGGTCGCAATTTCGTAAAGTCGATGAGCGCCGGGACGCGTCCACAAGCAGGCTTCATCAAACTGATTCGCTCACTCACACTGGCCAGGCTGTGTCGCAACGCAGGAGCCTTTCCTTCATTGCAGCGAACACTGTTCGTCGCAACCCACAAAACACAGTGACGGCCCAGTGTCCATGATTTTCCGACAAGTTGTCCGACTTCGTTGATTCAACTTCGCAGCCTGCCCTTACAAAACGTGACCGGTTGACCGCGCGAATTTCCAAGACCCCTCTCGCCATTAATATGCCCAGCGCTTCCTGCCAGCGCCCTAAGCACGCCCCGTCATGAATGGCGTAGATCCAATTCACTCTTTTGATCCCGACAGGGCACGTTTCAGATACCTATGTCTATCTCTACTTGTGCACGGCGGGCCGTGCAGCGGCTGCCGCGTTGGTAGCGACCACCTTGCTAGGATCGGGTTTGACGGGCGGAGGGCCTGGGTCGTAATGTGGATTGAACGCGAACCATGGCCTCCCTTCACCGTCGCGCAGCACGCCGTTGACAGCATGGAACGTGTAACATTCCGGCTCAGGGACCGGTGTCACGCCCAACGCCCGCGGTGCGAGGGCGCGGTACAGTGTCAGGCAGGCATGGCAATCATTCGCTGCATCTGTAGGCGGCGTAGTCTTACGTCTGTATTCAGCGGAGTGCGAATGATCGACTCACAAGTTTGCTGCTGCTCGGAAAGCGCTGCTTCCCAGTTGCTCCTTTGCACGCGGCCTTTCGCGACTCGTCGATCGAGGTACGTCTCGGCCAGGCGGGATAGTCCAAGGGGTCTCACGTACGGGCCTTTCCACTGTGGGTCCACGGAGCGTGCCAGGAGCCCCAGATCCACACAATTGCGAACGGAGACGCGGTGATCCTTCCAGAGCTTCTTGCAATCATCTTAGCACGCCGTCGATAAGCCAAGTCATCGTCAAGGGACAGTCGGTGAGAGCGGGGACTGAGATCACTTGCCTTGGATCCCAACACCGACCTTGATGCTACTTTTTGATTCTAGAAGGCTGCGCAGGGCGCCTGGGAAGGCTGTCCGTCACTCAGCAGCTGCCGCGTTACGAACATCGGTCAACGTCGTACCTGCCATTGCGCTAACCTGGACTAGCAGGATTACGTCCCCAAATGCGAGCTGCACAAGAGCGATAGGGTTCACTGGCTGGCCCGCCACAAAATTTGGTCGCCATTCAAAGTCGATGCCGATGACCAGATTTTTTGAGTGTGAGGCGAAAGTAGTGAGGACGTTATCTACGACGAGCTCCACCCGGGTGTAGTATAGCCTGGCCTCTGGAGAGAATTCTTTCCAGCTGTAGACTGCAGCTGTGGAAACTGCGGCTTGTGAGTTGGTATTTCCTCCATTCGAAGCTCTGCCATCAGTAGGCTTAGTAGTCCGGGTCCCTGTAGCCTTGCGGCGCGCCGGCGCGCCACTTGGGGGCTGTCTGGATGGGTTTCCGGAGTTGAAAGGCCCACCACCTCTTGGAGGACGGGACATGGTTGGTGAGCAAGTGGTAGAAGAGGTGCTGCGGCGCGTGATGCTCTGGAGAGATCTCACCCGCGCCGCAGCTGTCTTATAGCCTCGGATTCTCACACGTTTGGATTTAGCCACAAATCCACATTGAGGATTGACCGGGACCGTCTGTGTCGATCGCGACCCTGCCCATGGCCACGCAATGATTTGCTTAGTCTCTGTCCATCTATGTAAGCACCACAGGCACTTCGCACGCATGCTGCTACTAGCTCATCCAGTGTCCTCCGTGTGGCGTGCCCTGCACGGCTCATTAAAGGAAATACTCCGCATATTCTACAGGGGGTAAGGCGCATGGCCATGATCCCGAGTCGATGGCTTCTTCCCAGACGTGCTCCGCTGAACGGTACAAGTCCAGCGCCGCTCGCGCATTTTCCAGCTATGGCATCCGCGATCAGAAGACACAAAAAACGCCCAAAAAAATCAGCCAACCGGATGCTCATGACCCGCTCCCATCGGACGGCCCATGAGTCGATGGGAGAGAACGTGTAGGGGGGGCACAGTACTGCCGCACCCCAAAACCCTGCGGAACGTGAGGAAACTTGCTACATCGCGTGTGTCGATCGCCGGGTGACGGAGACCTAAAACCTGCGCGAACATGTCCTGCATGAATGAAGAATCACAACGCGTGCAAATTCACGAACGAATAGGAATTGCCAGATACAATGTCCGACGATGATTTTATCTTGCACCAGGTTGATCACGAGGTGCCGCACTTCTGCAAAGGAAGGCGCTTTGCGAACAACAAGTTCCGGTAAGTCTTAATCCATGTGAGGATATATACAGAGATTCACCGTTGACAAAGTGGGCAGCGACCAGCCCTGTCTGCGCGGTCCTGTGATCCGTCACTTCTTGACTAAAAAGACGTCAATAGACCCGATGAATGCTATCGCATCATTGAGACGTACGTCGGACGCACAAGAGTATCCAGAAGCATATTCCCCCTATAGTCTGCAACAGAGACACGTCTGGGCGGAGATTGTGAGTAGGACGCCAAGGCGGGAGTGAACCACCTACGCAACCATGGGTACGTTTATTGTATCTCCGGTGCCATACACTATCTGTGCCGAGACAGCCATGAATCTAAGCGTATGATCAGCAGGGTGGTAAGGGACAACAAAGCAACTGTTAACTTGTCTGGGAGGTGAATCTTGTACGGAGACAGTAATGAAGCGGAGGAATTGTCTTGCCGGTACTTGCCAAGCGGGACCGTGAACGGTTCAGGGATGGTGGTGTCGACGCCGAGAGGGGCGGCCGGAAGTTTGATAGCTGATTGTCTGGTGTAGCCATATGACTGCCTTATAAACATGCCTCCGTGTCGAGGGGTGGGAGAACGGTACTGTGAACGGAGGAGCTCTAGGAAGAGAGGGTGAAACCCTTCCCAGTGACGAGAGTGCAAACGGGGGTGTGGATCTGAGAGATGAAAGACATTTTGAGGAGGAACGGAAAACGACGGCGCCAACAGGGGAAATATGTCGATTGCACAGTACGGAGTGGGCCTGATGCCTGGTGTGAGAAAACGAACCGAGATGGTGTCAGCGCTCAGAGCGGGGCGTCTGCTCAACTCAGGGGTAACAAATGGCAAACAAGCGGCCGGGGTTTGGAGATGGGATGATGTCCCCGACCAGAACCGAACGGACCAAAGCAGGTGGGATCCATAAGCCAACGGCGTAACATCGAAGACCGGATGCCGAAGAGAACGCCAAGTTATGTGTGAGCGTTATATGTCCGAGTCTGAGTCGGGACATTCTGCAGGAAAGCAAAGCGAGCACGAGTTTGCCAAAAGGAGCCATAGAAAGCCCCGCTTGGCCAGTCGCGCGACAGCATCGTGCACGTCACTGTCTCATAGCAGCGAGAAATGCATCGAAGTACACGCATTCGATGTGGGGACCCCACCCAGATTCGAGCCGCTGCAAGACGTGCGACAACCCCGTGCAGAAGTTCCCACTCGTCAACGTTTCAACGGTCAAAAACGGAGCCGGAAACCTGGCGGGTCTCATTAGTGGCATCCTAGTCTTCGCATCAGTTCGAACGCAGATGCTCACCATAAAGAGGCGGCGCCCAACGGAGACTTGACAATTCACGTAAGTTGTGAACGTCGTGTAACCTACAAGAAAGGCGATCCTCGCACGGTTGTCGCACGACGATCCGCAAAAACAGTTCGCAGCGCAGGTGGAATTGTAGTCATGGAAGTTGGTGTCCGAGGAGTCACCACGGCGTTAGGCCGCCAATCACACGGGCTTTCAATGGGGATCGCTGGGCGCTTACCAATATGCTGTCTTCAAAGGAATTTTCTCGCTCGTGCTGGTCTGTTCACCGACATCTAACTCTAATCTTGTCATGTAAGGCCAACGCTACAGGAGGTGAGCGTTCTACATTCACCAAAAGTAAGTAACAGGTCTGAACGCTGTCAGGTGACCCTCGTATCTAATCGATCTACCGTACACTGTGAATCCTAACCATCCACTAAGTCATCCATTAGCTGTGCGCTCCGTGAATATTTGCGTAGTCGTGACTTTGAGCTTACACAAATGTAATCATGCGAACCCCGCACTGTGCTCAGAGGCGGCGGCCTCGGGCGTGCTCGGCGAGGGACCGGATTCCACGCGATGTTTTTCTTTCCGTGCCACGTTCTTCTGCTCGAAGCTTTGCATGCCTTCCAGTCCCCATCGCGACATCATGGTCTTGTCCTGCAGGTGACATGAGCCACGACATGCTGGAGATACATGATAGGCGTACCTCATCCCAAGGAGAGCCTATGTACGGCAAGATGGTCCATCAACTTTGGTCTCGGCCGTAGATACATCAACGTACAAGGTGTCGTCAACATTTGTTCTCCGGTGAAAACGGCATTCGCGCCAGCCATGAAACACATCGCTTGCTCGTTCTCGCTCAAAGTTTGCCTGCCCGCCGCAAGCCGGATGATCGTGGTCGGAAGGATGATCCTGGCCGTTGCTATCGTGCGGAGAAGTACATGGTGAGAGACAGGCTGTTAAATAACCAACTGTCAACCTGGAACGTGTGCCCACGCGAGTATGACGCTACCTCGTTGTTCTCGAGAGGAGTTCCTTCAATAGGAACAAGGGCATTGACAGGGAACGACTCCGGGTGTTCGGGCATGCTGGGTGAGGGTGGACCGCTCGTCAACCGGTTCTAGGCGATCCAGCGAGGATCAGGACTCACTTGGATACTTCCCAGATGAGACCAACACGATCAGCGTCCGATTCACCAAGCCCAAGAATCCCGCCTGAGCAGACACTGATACCGGCGTCCCTCACGGCAGATATGGTGTCCAAGCGTTCATCATAGCTTCTCGTTGTGATGACCTACACGAAGCTCGGGTCAGGACGAAGGCACGAGCCCACCCCGGAGGCGACGAGCCTTCGGATAGAACTCCCGTGAGGTATCTAGATTATGGTTATATGCCGTCAAACCTCTAACGGGGTCGCAATGTCAGCGATTGCAGAGCCCTCAAGTGACCGAGCGCGTACGCCTCCTTCAGCTGCTTTGCCTGCGACGGCGACAGCATACCCAGAGTGGTGCAGACCTCCATGTCCATTTTGCGTATCTCCCGGACCATCTCGAGGATACGTTCGAAGCCGCGCTTGCGCCCTGCCAAGTCTCGCCATGCTGCACCCATACAGAAGCGCGTGCTGCCATTATCCTTCGCTTTGCGTGCAGCCTCTAGGACGGGTTCAACGTCAAGCAGGCGCGATGCTTTCGTCGCAGTGGTGTGTCTAGATGATTGAGAGCAGTAGGAGCCTAGAAAGTGTGAGTAGCGCCTGATTCGGGACAAACTGGGGAGCGCTCACAGTCTTCACTGCAACCTCCGCCTGCAAATCTTGATCAGAGTCCATAGCCCAGTACGCGCATCGAGAGCACTCACTCTTGATGTTCATGAGCGTGCAAAGCTGGATCTTGGTCGGGTCATGGTGCTGCCTGTGTACGCTCGCCGCGCGGAACACAAGATCGAGTAATGGGGTGTCGTAAATTCGCTGCACCTCATCCTTCGCCCAGTCATGGCGTGTCGGAGGCACTGTTGCAACCGCTGGTGTGGTCGCGGCATGGGTCGCAAGAGAACGTTTGAGAATAGAGAGTCTAGGAGACGCAGCGATGCGCAGCATGGTGGTGAAGGTCAAAGGGGGAGGTGGGGAGAGAAGGACTGAGCAGGGAGCTTTAGACGTTATTCGGTGTCGGCATAAGGGCCGGATGGTGGGGATAAGATCATTGGATCGCTAGATCCGATCTACCTCCGGGGTTCGTTACATAATCCCCAACAGTTGCAGGCGCGCGTCTTCGCTCTGTCTTGCGCATCGGCAGGGGTGCGCCGCTCTCAGACTGCTTCAATATCTTGTCACTGGACTGGCAACCATTGGGGTTTCGCGCACTCAAATTTCAACACCTTACACTCCAGCGTATCAAAGCGACCCCACCCTTTTGCCTGCGCTAGACCAGCGCTCAGCTCTATGCCATGAATGTTAAAATATCTCGGGTTCAACTTGTTGGGCTGAGGCTTTCAGGCAGGTCCCACGGGCGCTTCTGAATAGGCTCGGTGGAGAGTAACGCGTCCGGCGTTCTAGGCGACATTTACACTGGCCAAACTTGTTGATCACAAAGTAAGTATGTAGGGTAGGTGCCTCAAGCTCAAGGCTCGCGCATTTTCCATGTAAGCTGATCCCCGGTAGTGTGCCCAAGTTTTGGGCATCATGATATAATGCGCCTTCAGCTAGTGTAAGTGAGGGCCTGGATTACCCCTCGATCTAGAACTGGTTGTGCCAAATGCCTGGCACCTGATTAAGATTCCCGCAACCAATCTCGTACTAGACTCGCTTACTCCCTTATGCCAAGGTCCCGCGTCTGCTCTGCTGCCCATTTGCCTAGTGATGCACTTGACGCAAATATCTACGCCATCGCGCGCGCAGTGCATCCTCGAAAATGGGGTACACTCCTGACAATGTTCCAACCATCGGGTCCTTGCTTCCAGTCACCGAGCTCTGATATTGTCTATAGATCTATCAGTGGCTTCTGACACTCCGCGCCCCACCTGAGGGATATGGCGTCGAACCTTGTTGTCGTCACTGGAGGCAGGCAGGTAGCGGCGAGTAGCCAAGGAACTCTACCGCTCCACACTGGCACCGGGGTGGTGGAGCACTAGAGAACTCCCAAGTTAGGGTTGGCGGGGGATTTCAGCCGTCGCAACCGAAGCGCGGATCCGGTGCTTGATGCTGTAAGTCCCAGTGGGACCAGGGTCTATGACTATTCGCCCTTGGAACCCGGAGAGCGGGGTTACGCAGTATCTGCGAGGTAGATGGTACGCGTTTCCGCCATCTGGTTCCCCAGGTGCCATATATGCCAACCCACTTTCTCGATGACGGATTGCATTCGTATCATGTCTGATTTGGGGGTCCCTTCGCGTTCACGCGGAGTCACCGCCCACTTTCCGTGTATGTATCTGTTCGATGATAAACTTCTCACCTCCCGAAGCTCTGATTAGCACCCTGGATCCCGAGGTCATTTGCTAGCAAGAGCCACTGTCCAATGCATCTACACGTAATAGCACCTTGAACCATGGCAAGCAAGGGTGCCCCGGCTATCTTGCACTGAACCGTGGAACTGTGTCTACGCGTAAGCACACGCGACCCAGGCTATGATGTCAACCAGGTGAGCGCCAGCGGAGCGGGAGTACCTGTGCAATTGAATACCGTGAGTGAATTGACTTACTCGAATACAAGGCTGCTATGATGACCTTGCTACGACGGCGGGAACGTCGGACGCCATGATGTGGACTCAAGTGAGAAGATATCACTGAGCGATCCGAAATGCGATGATTATATTACAGAGGACAAGGTAGGGGGGAGGGGACTGTTCTGTCACTGTCTACCCGAGAATAATAATATCATGAAAGCCATCAATCAGCAGAATCCGACGCCAGGTATGTATGAGCTATGGAGCACCCGGGAAATGGAGGGTACTCGAGTACACGGCAAAAATGTACGTGCGGCGGAAGTATGAGCAGTCAACTACAGCAAGCAATGCGGCCGGTATGTAATGTGATGTGCCTATGTGTTCATGACGAAGAATATCGAAACCCGTACGAACTGTGATTTTATCAAGACAGACTGGGTGGGGGGGGGGGGGGGCTAGTTCCCGTTCACTTGTGCTACTTGGCAATGATGTTGAAGATCAGTAAATGTAGCCTGTGTACCTGATATGTCATCTCGGCGACGACACCCAACGTAGTAGGAAGCTTTCCGCACCTGCGTTATTTTGCCCCCGAGACCGAGAGCGCGACCGAGAGCCTTGCATATGCGTAGGTGATCCATTGGTCGCTGCCTGGCCACGATCGCGCTCAATGGCCTCTCGCACCATGTTCCACTGGCGCAGCGTATAGGCGGCTAACTCCTGGGAGTATTGGGTCTTGCGGAACTCGAGAGAGTCGGTGGTCATAGCTGCAGAGGATAGTAGGATAAAGGAATACCAAGGTAAATGGCAGCGGCTGAGATGGTTGGCTGAGCGTGGAAGTAGATGATGGAGGGAAGAGCGATCCAGAGGCACTTATACACTGGTAGAGTGAAGGGCTGGCAAGCTGGCGCAGCGGAGGCTAACCCGTGTAATTAAATCCACTGGCCTGCTCATCGGCCCCACGGCGGCATGACGTGGGTGAGCCAGTTTGTTCCATGTAACGCTTCTTCCCCGAACACCTGCCTCTTCTGATTGGCCACGGGCCTTCGACAAGGCGCGACTTGCAATAACCAAGCGCCGCCGATGCATCTCAGCATAGTAGAGACCTAGCCCTAAGTCCCCTTCCCGAATATCCCGGCCCAGAGAGAGAAAAATTGCAACCAGCTCCAGACCGACGAGGGTCGGTTGATCACTAGAGGAGCGGCTTCGCTCCGTGTTTCCGCTGCGGGCCCTCCAGGTGTCGTGGAGCGAGAACCGCGTGTTGCAAGAATTCCCAGCTAGTTTGACGCATGTGTGGGGCTGGGAATTTCGCCTCGTCGATCCCGATTAAGCGGCGGTCCCTCCGTCGTCATCATAGCATAGCCACCCTCGACGTTAGGCCATATACTGGCAGCATCACAATGTAACAAAGTACTGATGCTGAGGATGTTGCAGCCGTGCTTTGTGCAGTGGCGCGAAGCTCCGTTCCGTTCAGTGGCAAATGAGCCCGTCGAGGCACTGCGGTAACTGTTTCAACAGCAATTGAAGCCCGATCAATTTGCTCGGTACCCTGACGTCATCTCTCGATAATTGACTCGAGTTTTCCAGCAATTCAAGTCGCTCGATACGGGTCGGTACTCCACAACGCACGGCGGCCTCAACAATGCTCTCCGAAAGTTCATTGCAGAATTAAAGAGTGAACGCGACATCGATGCGATAAACACATTTGAAGCTGATTAGTAAGGCCTACAGTACAAATCGTTGGACAGTTCGAGATAACCCAGATTGCTAAGCTACAAGGGCAGGATGAAACAGTAAAAAAGACGAATGGCTACAGAAAAGATTAGATGAAAAAACAGATGGGTATGATACAATGCTAGTCCGTTGCGTGGGTTTTCTCGTAATAAAGACATTGAGTGCTCAGCACTCAGAATCGTCGAAGGCGTTGAAATCGTATGGCCCACAAGCGAATGCTTATGCGCGAACGGGGCGCCAGTTGCCGCTGGAGACGCCGAGGGCGTGCTTTGGCGCTACGTAGGCGGGTTGAGGCGCAGTGGGCTTTGCGCGCGCGCCAAGCATGACACCGCCGGTGAGGACTGTAGTCTTGCCGCCGTCGTAATTTGTCACTTCCTTCTTGGACATGTCAATGAAGACACGAGCCTGACGAGCGCGCTCGCGGCGGGAGAGCTTAGAGCCCTCTGTCTCAGAGGAGACGGAGGTGGCGGACGAAGAAGCATCGGAATCGTCGGAGTCGAAAGAAACCCATGAGCCGGAGTCCGATGAGCGAGAGCTGGAGCGGGAATGACGGGAGGCAGTCGAAACGGGGGAAACAGACTTCGGAGGGATGTTCGAAGGGAACTGGTTCAAGATAGGGGTGGTCCAGGTTGGCTCGCGGAGCTCATCCGCGAGCGCAGCAAACAACTCCTCCTCTTCTTCTTCGTCATGGATCAGTAGTTGCTGCGCAAGCGTCGGAACCGGGGGCTTAGCCTTGGAGCGAGCCAAGGTCTGAGCCTTGAGCTGTGCTTGGAGGGTAGCCTCTGCGGAGATGGCGTTGAACTTGCCCTGAGGCATCTCCACAGTCTCGTCAGACCAGATGGTGATAAGCTTGCTGGTGGAGCCAAGCCCAACGAAGCGCACAGACACGAGACCGGGGTCAACGAAGAGATCAAACTCGATGTTGCCGAGAGCGGTCATCCACTCCGTCCACTGGACTTTTGCAGCCATGCATGCGGTGTGGATGGGACGCGGAGGGAGGGAACGTGGAGAAAACGAAAGGCAGCGCCTGCCGGACCCGCGGAGAGGCTCAGAAGGAACCCAGGAATGAGCATAGTGAGCGGTCAGGTTCGCTTCAAGGGCGACCTGCAGCTTCATGACTGTCGACGCGGGCATGAAGGCGATCAGGGGTCGCGTGATGTACGCGATAGCGTGCGACACGGTCGCGGAGATGGAGCTGAGGGTGGTGGGAGTGGAAGAAGCCATTGAGCGTGAACGTGAAGTGATGATGAGTGAAGCTGAAGTTGAAGTCGGAGTGATGCTGTTGAGTGAACGTGAATCGACCTGCGATTGGAGATGTTGACGGAGTCTACGAGACGATGCGAACGTGTGGAAGCGACGACGTGCGGGCGTTGGTGCGTAGCAAGGTAACGAGATGCTGAGACTACGAAAGTGAATTTGAGCACACTATGCCAGGAGACAGAGAGAGCGAGACAAACCTGATAACCAGGGTCCAGGAGAGAGGACCGAATAATAATGGAAGGACTGCGAGACGAGAACCTTGAAAAGGATGGGGAGAATGGGCCAGCGGGCCCCAATACTTATAGAAAGGAGATCCATGTGGGCGGCTAGTGGCGAGGACAATGGACCATGTTGTTCAGCACGCTGGCGACGAAAAGACAAAAGAGTCGGCATACAAAGACGCTGTCCATATTCCCGTTTCAGACACGCTTGTCATGTGACCGCGTCAACAATTCACTCTCAGATCGGCTTCCCTCTTCCGATTATTGTCTTCCCTGCGCTTGGGCACCCACATACACGTACACGCCCGCTCCCTTCCCCCGAGAGCGTCTGATTTCTCCATTTCTCAGCTATCTCGGCACCTTCTTTTTGTCTCCGCCCAGGGTGGGTTCTGATAGTATGTCACATTCTGCGAACTTTCCCGACCCGCCGTGGCACCCTGCAGAGCCCCACTGTACCTGCTTGCCGAACGGGGTACACCAGCTTGCAGGGTCATACTACCGTTGCTATGTAGACTTGCGCCGTACTGAATCCTGGGCAAACACACCGAGAAAAGTCCCTAGAGCACTGCAGCCTGAACCTCCTTAATCGACTGATGCACGAGACACATCCAAGCTAGGCCCGGGATCTCCATGGTCATCGTTGACGAAAGTAAGCTTCCATCTAGAAGGCTACGGGGAGGAAAGTTCTTCACGCCCCTGCACAAAAATGCGAGCGATCCACTATTTCGGAACGATGGGCGCTGTGTCAGCTACGAGAGCAGCGGATAATATCTCCCCTTGGCGGCTCGGACGCTCGGAGGGCGTAAATCAAATCGAACGCGTAAACAACTGAGTCTTCTGAGATGTAGGATGCACGAAGAGGATTCACCATCTTGGTTGCATGCACTGTGGGGTCACCGGTAGGATCCTAAGGTCACTAGTGACTGGCCGAAAATCCCCAAAGCGACAGACCACCGGCAGGAACACCCATAGTTCTCCCACGTGTCGGGCCAAGCCCGAGGCACAACAACAAATGCATGATGGACAGAAACGCAGTCAGGGTGGTTTGAAAGTTGTGCTTGGACAAGTCTAAGCGAGCAGGGGAAAGCCGAAGACAACAGCCCGAGTGGTTAGGAGTGAACGTGGGTATCTAAACACGCCAAGAATCCATGCGAGAAATGAGCTGCGGGGAAGCACATTCAACCCGGCTGAGAATAAAGGCAACAAAGTCGCTCAACAATACACGCGAAGCACCATCTGTACACAAGGGCGTACACAGCCAGTGCCCTTTCGGAAAGGGCCGAAAACTTCGGAGCTCCGCGCGAACTCTAACTTTGTACTTTGCAGTAGCACATCGACAACACAAGATTATCGTCCCGCCACCGCTCTCCGCGCAAAAAAGTTCGTCGACGCTCTTTGACAACAAGGCTCTTCACACCCAAAATCATGGTCAGTAATTCGTGTATTATATCCAGGGATGCCTCTGATGCTCACGCTACGTAAATAGCCGCTCGCCATTGATCTCCTCAACCCCTCTGCTGAGGCCGAGTCCAAGAGGCACAAGCTGAAGCGTCTCGTGCAGTCTCCCAACTCTTACTTCATGGATGTGAAGTGCCCAGGTGTGTTCAAGCACATACGGTTTTCGACGAGGACAATCGGGCTCTAATTTGAGGCTTGCCGCTCCACAGGATGCTTCAGCATATCCACCGTCTTCTCTCACGCCCAGACTGTTGTTATCTGTGGCTCGTGCTCCAGCGTGTTGTGCCAGCCTACGGGTGGCCGGGCGAGGCTCACTGAGGGTGATTATCTGTCCCTAGCTATCGCTTATTGGTCGTTTAACCGTCGATTTCAGGTAGCTCCTACCGTCGGAAGAACTAGGCGCCTTGTCGTGTATCTTCCATACTTGCTGTCTACACCGATTTCTGCATTCTGGACGCCCTCTGCCACGGAAGTGCCGTGCAATAGTGTGAATATTGGTCAGATATTCAAACCCGCCTAAGTCTGCAGAGCGTTACATTGGATCGAGGCTCGGCCTGAAGACCGAATAACTGCAAAGGTTGTCTATACAAGAATGCAATTATGAATGATGCAATGGAGATTACTACTAAGCTACGCCGTAATCAAGGTTGTATATGACCCACTACGATCCTTGAAGGTTCTCTGCGACACCGGACTTGGGGCGCGTAGATCAGATCTTTGCCTTGACCTGCGAATTCTCTTCCCCAGAAGGGCGTACATTGGCACGCAAAACACCCTCCTGATTGGTTGCCGCCAACAGCGTACCGTCTCGGGAGTAAAGCTGTAGGTATGCGAAATTCAGGACCACATATAGGCGCCGCGCAATACCCCTCACCAGTCCAGAGCAGAAGCCGCGTCCCAGGGCCGATGCTGGGGACGTCATCTGAGGTCATCATGAGACTGCGTCAAAAACACCGTGAAAGTGCGCAGCTCACGACATATAACAACCAATCCCCACAGTCGAAGTCGTTACTGGCGGGGTTGTCTGAGTGCTTTTACGTCGCGGCATGATGGAGTGACGAACTTATAGAACACCAAGGAGTGGTCAAGGCTTGACTGCACAAACTATTAACGACGAGAGGGTAGGCAAACGTCGGCTGCGTACCGACATGCCCAAGGCCTTGGCCCCTTCTGCTGCGTGTCGCTTCAGGCCGGATGTAGTGATTGCAGCCCCCATGCTACAGACCCACGGTCAGAATTGACGTCGCTGGAGATCGAATATGGAGGACGTACAAATGCAGATCAGTAATATAGGCCAGGATACACTGTGCACGGGGTCAGGCGCCGAGGTGGGTGATACTAAAAACAACGCATACTTTTTGGAAGTGCGCGGGATACCGTTGCGATGTCTCGGCCTTCATCCAATACATGAATGTCCTACGCCCTTCACCCTCGTCTACGCGCTCGCCAGCGTGTTTGACAGAAATCGGGCTCTTCATTCGTTCCTGGAGCATATGATCATCAGCGTTCATGACACAGCCGGCGTATGCAGGAAAGCCGTCATACCTCTGCATAGCCAATGAGCCAGGACTTGCCCAGCTCCGTCTGCGTCGGGTGTTCTGCCCTGTGCTTGATGAACACAACCTCACTTATGCATTCCTCTGGGGGAGGAACAGGCGGCATAGGCCAATGTCGCGATGGTTGCCAGAACTCTGGAGTGTGGAAGGAGCATAGCATGATGAAGACAGCGCGTCCGCCTTGGACGGCGCGCACAGAACGCGTCGAGTACGATCGTCCGTCGCGCACGCGGTCGACATAGTAGAGCAACGGCGTGGCTGCAGATGCGCTCAGAAGGAAGTATGCCTTGTAAAAAATGTCATGGGCTGCGAGTACTGACAAATGAGGACTCAGCAGGACGTACGTGAAGCGACTGTCCAACTACAGTATGAGCATCCCATATCCAGCGAATGTGAGTAGTCTGCTCACATGGAGAGCATATTCTGGCCGAACGCATTTTGTAGCCGCAACTAGTGCTTGGGATATCACTTGACCTCCGAAGACCCCACGGGCCCTGAACGGTAGGGCGAGGTTACGGTTCGACCTGTACAAGTTAACGTCGAGCAGCTCGACGTCCAGAGCGGCCGAGATGTCAGCGGGCTCAGCCTGGTTGTGGTCGGAAGGGTCAGCCATGCTCGTATATGGGACAAGAAAGATGGGTTGTCCAGAGGTAGAGGCGGTTATATAATGCACCTGATTGATCACACACTTGCTCCAGTTGGACTGCACGGCGGGGAGGCGGCCGGTGATTCCGGCACGTGTTCTGCCAGCCGATTTCTCATAGATTTCCGGTGTCTTCGAGAGTAGCCGGATAAATCATTGGGTTTCGACGATTTCAATCTCGAGGTTCGCGCGTTAGCGGCCCAAGCATGATTTTCATATGCCACGATCATCATAGCACTTTTTTCTCCATAGATTTCCCCGTCATCGCAGATCTCAAGCAATGCAAAATCTCATTTTCACAACGATGGTTAGCACTTCTTGGATTTTGCATAGATTCAAGCGAGGTCGTGTGTGCTCATGCGTACGACCAAAACAACTGTACATGGCTCACAACCTCCAAAGCCATGAGACATGGGGACACCCGGTGTCGCGTCAATCATGCATGCAGATTAGACAGAAGGCTGCCTCCCTCGGACACGTCCCAAGGACTTGCGAGTACCATTTTCACGCGCCCTCAGCCTGTTCCTACTGTGCTGTCTCTGACTGCCCGCCTTCCGTCTGACATCCTACCTATTGGGTTCGGAACGGGGGCGAGGAACGAAGTTGGGCGATGGAGATTGAGCTGAGAGAGCGCAACAAGGAATTTTCGGAAGTTGGGGTGCAAATGGCCAGCAGCGGTAGGAACATACTGAAACGACCACGCGTCCGTCATAGTTACGTCGCCTATTGCGTAGTTTTGCTGAGTATCGTCATCCTACTTGTACTGAAATTAGTGTCGGTTTTTGTATGTGGGTGCTAGGGAGGATGGGGTCAAACGAGGTGGAAGCAGGAGTGAGCGGAGGCATCGGGAGGGGATTCGGACGAACGGTCGGAAGTCCGGGCGGAACACGCGACTTGTGTTCTCACATAACACACGACGAGAATTAGGTGCACCGTTATTACCTTCAGCACTGCCCCAAAACATTGAAGCTACAGCCGGCTGGATGCTATCGTGTCGAGGCCGGTTGATGAGGATGCCAGATAATCACCAAAGCAATTAAACTATACTCAAACTGCTATACTCATGTCGTACAACGTGAGGGTAGTGTGCTGTGTTATAATGGCGCAATCCAAACATGTCACAGTCAATGCATGTATCACGGGCTCAACATCAATTCCCAACGGTGCAGTATATTTTTATCGCTACGTACTACTACTCGCAGTCTCACATGGCCGATCATATAAACTCTTGTGCTGGTGATGGCGCCGGCATGCCATCCAAATGGGCAATACGAGAATTCATGCTCAGCTGTTGTAATCGACGAATTTTACAGGTTTCAATCAATGTTCTCAATGCCTGGCCGCTAACTATGATTTCACTAGATCCGAACGCGTCCTATCATAGATTCCAGACATCGCATTTTTTTTTGAATCCATTTGCGTGCACCTCGGCGTACAGAACCCCATGTAGCATGTATAACCGTTTAATCCTCCCAACTTGCTCCCAACCCCCGGACATCGCTTAGAAATCGCGTTGCGCCCGCTGGCAGTGTAGATAGTTGAGGTCACGTGGCACGTGCGCAGGCGCGGGGCTTATTGAATGTCGGACCCGGAACCACTGCAGAAGTAAGTAGTCACCCTTCTTCTTGTATAAGTTACACATGTCAGAGCCAGGCCCGAGCATGCGTCCTGCTACTCCTCCTCCAAGATTACCTCCTGGCGCAAGCTTTGATTCAACGCCGGAGCGAGTGAGGCAAGTGGAACTGAACCGTTTGAAAGGTGTCGTGAATCGTGACAGTATCGACCGGCGTAGTTAACGCGTACGTCCAGCAAAGGCCAGGCAACGCGAAAAAGAAGCGAACTCAGTTGCCTCGTCTGTGCGTAATGCTAACAACAAGAGGCCGCTCTCCGTCGTTCCCGCGGCGTCGACTTCGCCCACTGGCCCGTCGAAGAAGGCAAACGACAAGCTTCAGCGGGATTCCCGCCTCGGGAAGTACTTCGACTATGATCTGTCAAAGATGGTCAATTCGAAGGGTGGATTCCTCGTGGAAGACGACAGAGAAGCTGTCGATGACCTGAAGGTGAAGCAGCGAGAACGAGAGCGACAGAGAGCCGTGCAGAACCTCGATCCTCGTATGTATGAAACCTCCTGTCGTCTTTGATACAAACGCTGATAGGTGCTATCTCCGTAGCCATGTACCTTGACGCGAGTCGAAATCCCAAATGTCATGACTGTGGTTCGATGGACATCGATCAGACGTACAGAAAGACGTTCAGATGTCTCGTGTGCAACAAATGCAAGAATGACAAGCCTGAGAAGTACAGCCTTCTGACAAAGACAGAGTGCAAAGAGGTAAAGCCTGTCCATTTCGTGCATAGCTGCAGCCTAAGCATTCATTCTGCCAGGACTACCTCTTGACTGACTGTGAGTGCCATTCGAGTAATTATGGACGATCGTTGATCAGATGCAGCCGAGCTGAGAGATGAGGAGTTGCTACCTCATATGCTCAAAGCGAATCCTCACAAGTCGACATTTGCGAACATGATGCTCTACTGTCGATACCACGTCGAAGAGTTTGCCTGGAAGAAGTGGGGCTCGCCGGAAGCCCTGGATGCAGAATGGGAAAAGCGAACGGCTGAGAAGAAAAAGAAAAAGAACAAGAAGTTTGAGCAAGGGCTCCGGGAACTGCGCAAGCGAACACGGGAAGGTGTATGGCAGAAACGAAAGGATGCAGAGCACAAGCATGACTTCAGCGAGACGACCACCAATGAGGATGGTGTTGGAGTTCAGGTCTGCCGTGAATGTGGCTTCACGATAGAGGTCGAAGAATTCTAGTACGGGTTTGGGCTCATCCCGTCCTTAGCGGTGCTGGTGTACCTTGATTATATCATATCCAGTTGTTAATTTGACTACTAGTGCACATCTGGTCACGATACCAGCCTTGAATGTCGAACGTTGAAGCCCGATGCTTGAACTTTGGACGGCGATCTTGCAAGTGAGCACGGATATTCTCTGATGGACCGTAACAAGATGGGAGTACAAAGCAAATGACAGCGAAATGATAGCAACTATCGACTGCTCCTAGAATCCGAGATGGCCAGTTCCTCCGGCTTGAGTTCGTCGTACTCAGGTGAAGCTACATCACCATTGGTAGCTGGCGCAGCATTTTCGTCCGGTGGAGCTTGATCCAGGTCCATTGGAGCAAGGCCAACTGGCGGGATCATCGTGTGGCCGCTGGGACCTGCACCGTGCGTGCCGGCGGTGGGTGCGGTCATGATACCGATCCCCATGCCGAACCTGTGACCTCCTGTGAGACTGCCATTGCTAACCGGCGAGCCACGATGAGAAGCGTGGTCTCTCCGCCCTCCTTCGCCCTCGTCGTCCGAATCTGATAGCTCGCCATCCGCTTGCACCCGGCGGTCGAGCAGGCTCTGCGGCCGCCGCTCATCCGGGTCAAGCATGTCCTCATCCTGATTCATGTCGTCCATCTGAGCATCTATCGGCATCGTCGGGACGTCTGTATTGCTTTGTCAGTCTTCATCACGCAGTGGTCGGCGATTGAGTGCATATACCTGTCATCTGGACACTGGGTGGTCCGCCGACGTTTCGCAAATGCTCCATGACGATGTTTCTGACACGTTCGAGGTATGCGGGTGTATTGAGGTCTTCGGTATTGGATGACTTGACGTCCAATTGATAATCTGGGCCGAAGTACTCATAGTACTCGTTCACAGGGATGTCTGCAGAAATGGGCGGTCGTTCATCCCCCCGGTTTTCGGAGACGAGTCGGTGGTGACCTACCGCGCCCAAGCTCAACCCCGGTTGCTAATCCAGTTTCGTAAGCCCATGCGCGGCTCACGTTTCTCATCGTGTAACCACCGCCGCCGAGAAGGAGCAGTGGCTTGCCGAAGGACTTCACAAACTTCACGCAGTTTGCGTGTCCTTGGAGGCGGCCATAAATAGTGGAAACGACGGGGTAAGGCAGGTCGCCTACCTCGCATAGATAGATTGAGGCAGCCGAGTTTGTCGCCCGCAAGGGAATCAGTGCCACATTGCAGGACCACGGCTGCAGGGTCGTATGATTCCATAACTTGTTGTATAACCTATCAAGGAACTTGAGGACGTGTTCTGAGCGGGATATGGGAACGGCCTACGGGCTCAAACACGCTTTTGTAGTTCTCGTCATTGATGCCATCCCGGAGAGGGAAATTGAGTGAGTAGTACTTGCCCTTCCCGAAGCCGATATCCTTCAGAAGTATGTCAGGCGGCAATTCAAGACACGCGATCAGAAAGCTGACTCTAAGCTCTCCAGTCCCTGGGAAATACTCTCCGTACTTGTGGAAGCTGACAGTCATGACGCGGTCCGTTGTGTAAAATGCTTCCTCGACGCCGTCTCCATGGTGGACGTCGATATCAATGTACAACACTCGAGTGTGATACCTACGCAACCGAACAAGGTGAGCTTATGACTGCAGAGCCACTCAAGAATCGTACCGTAGCAGCTCTAGGATGCCCAGAACGATATCTGACGAAATGAGGTCAGGCACATCATGGCGCACTTGACCTAGAGTGTTTACCGTTAACATAACAGAATCCGCTGGCTTCGCTCTTCTTCGCATGGTGCAGGCCACCTGCCCAATTGATAGCGATGTCACATTTATCCCTGCTTAACCTGGCAGCCCCCTCTGCGCGCGGTCCGATGCCTGTCAGGGAGAATTGTGGACCGTAGGGAGAAGAAGCTGACCCATTGAACCTCCAGCAGATATCGAACAATAGTCAAACAAGCCATCAAACACAGGACAATCATCTCCAACATTGCCTGTGTTCCGTCGATCAAAATTACCCTGGATCACTGATGTGCATCAAACGGGGTGAAGGCTTACATTTGTGTTGCTCCTTGACAAAGTTCCCCATATTACTTGGTGTTATCTTACTGAGGAACTCGATATAGTCGTCAGAATGGAACTGAGTCATCTCGCGCTTCGTGGCCGGCTTGGCACGCTTTAATCGTCACAGTCAGATCAACCAAGTCGGGCAACGGAAAACCCTGATTTCTGTCTCTGAGAACACTTACGAATATTTCCATCCTTTTGTAAAGTCCGTAGTTCATTACTAAAGAATGGCACATGCGGATCCTCGTGGGTTTCATGCTGGATTACCACGGAAAAATAAGGAGCTGCTTGCATCATATTTTTATGGCGGAAGAAATATGGACTCACGGGTGGCCGGGGCCATAATGAAATCCTCCGACGTCAGAGTCGAAGAAGTAGCACTATGAGGGTGGGGAACGAGGCGTCAGGAACAACCCTAGAGCCGAGGAAGTAAAAATCGCCAGCACGCACAACACGCTTTTTCTTCTCTCCTTCTATCTCGAACAACTCGCCGGGCATGATTATCGACGGTATGGTTTGAGGGAGAGGGTGGTCAAGGATGTAGGTTGCTCGGCGAGAGCCGAGGCTCGAAGAGCGTCCGCGAGACGTGAGCGGAACACCGGGCCTGATATGGCTACAGCGCTTCAAGTTATGTCATACTCACATCCTTCATTCGTGTTGGAAATTACCCTGGGGCCTCCAGTCATCGCACTAAATTCAACTTTGGCCACAGTGTCCCCTACCCCATCGTAGTCAGAACAATAGTGAACCTGACCAGACATTCCCCCGCGGCGCGCTTCAGTTTCGTCGTTCTCTGACATGCTTATGAGAACTAGGGTGCCCGATGGGTTACTATTGTCGTCCCATCGAGCAACCCCTTGAGCTAGGCTTTGTCTCGCAGCAAGACGCTCCCGTCCAGAACCCGGACGAGGCGAGCAGGCAGCATTCTCGATCCTGGTTGAGTTCCGAGTCACAAGGGCCACTTCCACGCCTGTTCACAAGAGATATGGTTTCACCTCCATGGATGAAGACGTCCTCCAGATGTTTATTATCACACTGGTGGGCACGCGAGGATGCTCGCATAAAGGCCTCGTGGCTCGATTCAGGCACTGCTCGCCGGGCCCACGAGCTGGCACAACGCACGAGTCGGTAGCATTATCGTCTGCCACTAGGGATCAAAGGGGTTCCGTGGGCACTTCCGAAGGGATCTCTCTACCACAGAGACCGGGGGCACGAAACTATAGAGACTGACTGCAATTAAGTGCGGCTGCGTGCGCACGCGTGCTGCAAACGTGAAGTACGACATATGTGGGACAAACAGTACAGCCGATCATATCTTCGCCTTTCCTAGGCTGGTCTCTGTTCCCTGGTATACTAGTGTCGACGGTGCAAAACCGAAAGATTTGTCGAGCTCAATGCCCTGGGGAGCGGTCAGGGATTGCGACGGCTGGTGTTCGTTGGGCATGCATACCTGTTCTCCCGCAATTACGCGTACCTGAAGGGGAAAGAGATCAGAAACGTGTAGAGAAGGCCACAGCATATGACGTACCATCGACCAATGATGAACGGCATGCAGTCCGGCGAACCATAGCTGGCGGTGGCCATGTCAGACAACTCCTTAGCGACTCGGTCAAGCTGCACGTTACCTCTCTCCCGAAGGTGGACTGCATAGTCTGCGAGTATGGAGTGACGGCGTGTAAAGTAAGAGGCGCATCCAGCGATGTCTTGGGGACAACCTCCTTCAGCTGCGCTATCGTGCTTTCGATAGCAGCTCGCGCCGCCTCGCGGCTGGTTTCCATGGGAGTATTCCTGGACCTCACATCATAGGATAAGACATATGGCGGGGGGCGAGACACGCAGTCGAGTAGGAGGTTAAAGTGGTCCCGTGCATGCCGAAGATGCTTGCCTAGGCGGGCGGGAGTAACCAATCAGGCCGACAGGCCGAGGAGGTACAAGGAAGAGCCGTACCGATGGTAGAACCCGGCATATATTGCGAGTGAACGGTAAGCTGGTCATCGGATGCGAGGGCGTTGTCGAGAAGGTCGAGTGCCTGGGCCAGAACCGTGGTACCGACCTCCACCAGCTGCTCAAGATTCCGCATCTCGTCCTCCGTGCGTTGCGGCTCGTTCTGAGCGACGAAAGCTGAACCAGAGGACGGGGCAGAAGGCGGGGGTTCAATAGAGTCAGACATGCTTGGGGGCCGAATACGAGACTCACTGGATTAAATGGACGGGTGAAACTCAATAGGTCCCGCTATGGCGGTACGCGTCAGAGTAGATCGAGGCAGCTCGATACACTTGCAGGAAGACGCATGGGAGGGGCGAGGTGATGCAAGGGGCAAATGCAGTAAAAGTGACACTCCGACTCGCAGAGCTCAATTTCCGGTCAAACGGATTCTGTCATTTGGAGTCGGATGCCATTGAAAATGATACGTGAGGAGCTTAGCTAAAGGAGAAAAGATGTCTCTCTACATAATTATGGGCAGTCCCTGGAGTGATTAGGAAAGCCCTCACTCAAAGCGAGAAGACGATATCACAGAACTACGGCACCCCGAGGAATTCGGGGGATGAGAGACAGGAAAGGGTACGGGACACCGCCAACCGTCGTCGTCGTTCTGGTTGCGGATGCGGAGCTCCTCGGCCTCGACAGGTCAATCACCGCTGCTGACTAAGCGGATTGACCCGACGGGCTCCGGGCTCTCTAACCGTCGTTGTGCGCGACCGTCTGAGCTCCGACAACAAACCAGCCCTCCACACAACTCCATCCTCCAATGCTCGCCTCTCTCAGGAAAGCAGGTTCTTTCGCCAGAGTGAGCTGGCACAGGTTCGCACCGTCTCCGTCAGCTGACCACCTTCTTTCCCAGGCCGCATCTGCGGGTCAGAGACGCTTCCTCTCTATTCACGAGTACCAGTCCGTGAACCTTCTCAATTCCGTACGCTCTCCGTTTCATCGCCTCATAGTACATTTCGTCTCACCCACCGTGTCGCCAGTATGGGGTACCAACTCCGAAGGGAGTTGCTGCAAAATCACCCAAGGAAGCCATCGAGGCTTTCAACCAAGTTTCTGGTTCGTCGGCTTTTGCGAAGACGGCCTCTACGCGCAGCTCACATCCCCTTCAGGGGGCAAGGGCGCTGTGATTAAGGCACAGGTACTTGCGGGTGGACGTGGAAAGGGCAAATTCTCCAACGGCCTTCAGGGAGGCGTGCACGTCGTCAAGACGTAAGTATCACCCCGACTTCAGCGTGTTGCGTGGCTCATTTTTTACATCAGTGCGGAGGACGCGGAGAAGCTCGCCGGCCAGATGCTTGGCTCGAGTCTCATCACCAAGCAGACTGGAGCCGGCGGGCGTGTGTGCAACGCCGTGAGTGCACCGGCTGGAATGATCTGCGAACATGACTAGATGGGGCCTTTGACAGGTCATGCTTGCGGAGCTTCGCCAGCCCTCGCATGAGTACTATGTTGCCGTTCTCAATGACCGTGCCTCGCAGGGTGTTGTCCTTGTCGCCTCGAACCAGGGCGGCATGAATATCGAGGAGGTCGCTGCCAAAGACCCCAACGCGATCATCACCACGCCCATAGCCCTCTCGACCGGCCTCACCAAAGAGGCCGCTCTTGGTGTCGCCAGGAAGCTTGGCTTCTCCTCAGACCACGCGACGAACGAGGCTGCTGACATCTTCATCAATCTGTACAAGATCTTCAAGGAGAAGGACGCCACGCAAATCGAGATCAACCCTCTCGCTGAGACCACCGATGGTGCCGTTCTCTGGTGTGTCTGCACTTGCGGGTAGTCTTCGTTCGCAGCTCATCAGGCTTCTCTCAAGTATGGACGCCAAGTTCGGCTTCGATGACAATGCCGAGTTCCGCCAGCAGGATGTCTTCCAACTCCGAGACATCTCGCAGGAGGAGCCCTCTGAGGTGGAGGCGCAGAAGGCCAACCTGAACTTTATCAAGCTCGACGGCAACATTGGATGCCTGGTCAACGGCGCCGGTCTGGCCATGGCCACCATGGACGTCCTCGCCCTGCACGGCGGCCAGCCCGCCAACTTCTTGGACGTCGGAGGGTGCGTAGCCCGACGTCATCGCCCATACCCAGTTAGATTTACACATAAACAGAGGTGCTACTCCCGAGACGGTCAAGAAGGCGTTTGAGATCCTGCTCGCGGATCCCAAGGTGAAGAGTATCTTCATCAACATCTTTGGCGGCATCATGCGCTGCGATTACATCGCCGAGGGTGTCATCAAGGCCACCAAGGAGCTCTCTATGACGATCCCCCTCGTCGTCCGTCTGAAGGGCACGAAAGAAACCGAAGCCAAGGAGTGAGCCGTCTAATCTAACCCTAAACGCCACCCCGCGCTGACATCGCCACCCGCACAGGATGATCCGCCAGTCTGGCATGAAGATCATCTCCTTCGACAGCCTAGACGACGCCGCAGAACGCGCCGCACAGCTTGCTTCCGCCTAGACACGTAACGTACTCGTTAAGGCCTTATAATTTGCGCGGGATATATCATCTTGCAATAGAGTGGATGCCAAGTACGTACTACGAACGAGATATGCGGGTGAACCGAGCCGAGACAAATCGGAACGTGTGGGCGAGAACTAGATACAAGTCGAGGTAATAACCACAGCCACAACTGAAATTCGGGGAGACAAACAGACAAACAGACAGACAGGATGTTCAGCGCGTGTCGCAAATAATATTGACAGAGCGTCGTGGTGGTGTCCCCGCCACATCGTCTGAACTGGAAGCAACACAACCCACCCCATACAGGGCAACACCGTTCACCACGGTTGGCGCACGTACGACGCGTGCGCGGCCGGCGCGTACCCGCCTGCATGCGACGCAGGCGTTGGATGCGGCCCCTGCATCGGCACGCCGCGGCCTGCAGGCATCGCTCCGGGGTACGCGGGCTGCACGTGCATGACCTGCGGATGCACGAGCACGGGGCTGCCTTGGTACATCCCCGGCACGGGCGGGCGTGCATGCGATAAACTCGGGCTCATCCCTGCGGGTGCGGAGGGGCGCGGGCGGCCTTGCGCGCCGTTCGGGGGCGGCCCAGGCGGGCCCGTGGGCGAGGGCGCGTAGGCGCCGGGCGAGGGGTAGGGCATGTACTGCGCGTGCGTGGGGTAGGGCGACGGCAGGGGACGCATGACGGCTCCGGGGGTCTGCCCACCTGGTGGCGGGCCAGGTATGGGGATCCACATTGGCTGAGGATACTGCTGCGAGTGGCCGCCCATCATGGGGCTGGGCATCGGGTGCGGGTACATCATTGTTGGCGCTGGGGAATGGCTCAGCATTGGCGATGGATATGGGGAATATGCGGGGTGCATGGGTTGTGCGTGAGGCAGGAATGTCGGGTGCCGTGCTGATGCTGAGTTAGAGGGTTGCATTGGGGGCGGTTGTGGGGAGGCCTTGCGAACGGTGGAACCCGCGGGAGGAGGCGGCACTTGCTGGAATGCCCGCGTCACATCATGCAAGGACATCCGCGACGGGCCTGGGCCACTCGACACAGCCGGGGGCGGCGTCCCACCGTCTTCAGACTTGACTTCCTGTAATGAGAAGGGCACGGATGGCAGGTCGTCTGCGATGCCTTCTAGTGAGTTCACCCCGGGAACGCCAGCCTTCTCCGACGTTTGTGACCACAAGAGCTTGAGCTTTTCAGGGTCTGGCTGCCGGACTGGAGAATCCTTCACCCCAAAGCCCTTTGACCAACCTGCTGAGCTGGGAGGCGTCAAAGGCGCATCCGACTGTTCATCAGGCACACTAATCAGCCACTGCCCTAGGATGAAGTATATAGTTTCACTCACAGAACCATCAGAGCTCTTGCTCTCAACTTCGCCGCGGCGAATCGGTGGTGCACTAGGGCCATTGACCTCTGCACTCGCAGGAGCGTCTGCGCTACTGGATGCAGGCGCAGGTTCTTCTGTTGTGAGAGATATTGTGGGAAGCTGAGCGCGGCGCCCTTCCTCCAGTTCGCTGGACACGGTGAACTTGACTGAAGGACTCGAGTTGGACTCGCGGTAGAACGCTACGCCAGCTCCCGTGGGCATCTTGGGCTCCGTTCTTGATCTGGCCGAGCCCTGCGCTGACGATTGGGTCTCAGCTTCCGCATTGGATGCAACATCATTGGGCTTGTCCGTGCCAGGCGGCGATGACCCGCTCCTAGTGACAAGCCCTTGGTCACTGGTTGATGATTTTTCCTCGTCCGGTATTGAAGGGTGTGTGCTCCGCCAGGCTGATTGGTCGTCCACCGCACGCGGGCGACCAAATGCTCCCGAAGTTGTCGCCAGTGTCTTGTTCACGAGGGGCTTTGCGGGTAGATGCACCTTCGGGGTCGCCTGTACGTCTGGTCTAACGAGATACCGACCCGGCGGCGGCAAGGTCACGATGAAGCGCGGCTTGCCCTTCAGCGGCGGGGGCTTGCGGAACAGCACGTCGTTGACAGAGAAGTCCCGTGCTGACATGCCTTCTACCGGAGGGTCCCAGGAAAGAACTTCCCACCCTAGTGGCGGTAGCGACTTTCTCAGGCTCGCCTGTTCCTTCTTCGACAATGGCTCCGCAACGCGCGATGTCGGAGGCAAGCGAACGCGGTGTCTTTGGTTCGCTTCGACATCATCAGCCAGCTCAGTAGCAGTGGCGTATGGCTCGTCAGGATCGGGAACACGAGGGAGGTGCGTGCGTGTGGCAGGGGAGCTCCCCTTCCCATTTCTTGAGGCGTCTATGACGTGGGGTGGGTTGTGACCCGAGCGCTCGACATAGTGGTCAGGCTCTGTGCTAGGCTGAGGCTTCGCTTGCATTGCCCCCTTGATCCTCGACATAGTATCTTCGAAAGTGGATCTCAGTCCCTCCCGATACGACGGTGCGCGCGGCGACTTCTGGGACGACAGCGAAAGTGGCACGACCAGCGTTTGACCAGAGGAGGCTTCCGCCGGTGGCTTGATGGGGGAGCTGGCGCTCGTGGAAGCAGTACGTACCGACGGAGAGGCCGAGGTGGCGTCTGCTTCTCTGCTCGGAGGCGACTCAGATGAAGCGCCGGGCACGACATCTGCATTGAGCAAAGACTGCTCCTCCACAGGTGCGAGTGGCCCCTTACGCCTCCACGAGGACTCTAAGTCACTCTTGGGACGGGGAGGCGCAGAGCGCTCATCGGTTGAGGCTTCAGACTGGGCTGCTTCATGTGGCGGCACAACTGCGACAAGAGGATCATGGGGCTCCAGTTCCGCACCAACAAATTTGCCAAGGTCCATGAACTCAACTTCTTCTAGACTTTCGCCATTGCTAGGAGGGAGCATCTCTGCATCAAGGATTTGTGAAGCTGATGGTAAAGGCGCAAGGGGTGCTGCAGGCATCTGGGAAGAGCTGAGGCGCCTTGGAGCAACTGGGGGTAGTGGTGCCGCCTTGCTTCGCCATGATGCTGCAACCGCGCTGACTGATGGTGGCTGATTGGCCGACTGGGAGCCCCGTTGAGATCTTGTGCGGGTCATTGATGCTGGAGCGTCACCCTCTGTATCTTGCGGTACCGTCCTCAGCGATGGAGTTCGGAAACGCGGTGGCCGTTCCGGTACAGGAACCGTAGGAATCCTTGGGCTCGCGGCAGCTCTCGGTGGTGCCTGTCAAGCCGGTACATCGCCACGTCTGTAAGTAGGCCGAGGTAGACTCACCTTGTCTGCAGGCGTCTCCTTCGCCTTCTCCTGCTCTGCCGGCTTCATTTTTTCCTCGAGTTCCGCTGCTTTCCTCCGCGCCCGTTCCCGCTCTTTTTCTCGTTCTTCCTCTTCCTGCTGACGTCTGAGCTTCGCACGCTCGGCTGCTGAATGCATAGCTGCTTTGCGCGCCAACTCAATGTCAGCGAGGGGAACATTGGATACCTGGGGCGAAGTTGCTAGGACGCTAGCTACGGATGGAGACATAGCATGGGAGCCAGCATCAGACGGAGATGGGATGACAGGAGACTGCTCTGGGGAACGCCCATGGCGCCAACCCTCTCTGCCGGAACCTTGCTGACTCGGGGGTCGATGCGCAAATGGCAGCTGATGTGTGTGCAAGGGTGGTAGTGATTGTGGGTTGGGTGACAGGTGAGGAGGTAGCTGTCGCAGGCTCTCTCGTGACGAGTCTCGGCCACCTGACAGCACTGAATGCGTAGTGGTAGCATTCGAGGCACGTCGTCCGCGGTCCCAGTGTCGATCGTCTATCCCTTGGGATGATACCGTATCGCGCCTGACTTCCCGTGGGCGATCGAAGCCTTGCTTCTGCAGTAATTGCACGTTGTGATGTGGGGGTGCATCTCTCCCTGGCCTACCGTCTAGGGAAGGTATGAGCGGTAGGATAGCGTCTGCGGCAGGTCAGGACTTACCAGGTGGCCCGGGCCGATGGGACCATGGCTCCAGGCGGTTGGATCGTTCATTAAACAGCACGCGCGATGCTTCCTGGGGCGACAGCGAGGCGGTTGAGGAGGTGGACGCGCCGCCCGGTTGTCCGGCGCGTGGACGAATGTTGGAGGAGAGCGAGGCAGAGCGAGGCCAGCTTCGATCGAAGTCATCGGCGAACCTATCCTCCTTGGTCACCTGCGCGGCCGCTAAGGGTAACTGAGGTAGATTACTTGACACCTCCGGGGTCGCATTTGCGGCGGTAGATGAGTCATGGCCTGATTGAGGCGCATCAACAGGCTGAACCTGGTACTGACGCCCATCCCCGAACTCGATTACTCGATCGAGGAAGTCATCGTCACTGTCTTCTCCCATCTGCGGCGAGTAAATGACACTGAGCGCTAGTCACGCGAGGAATGAGCGGACCTCGTCCCAATGGTGAGCATTTGGATCCAGGTGAACACCGCGGAAAGTGTCAGCTTCTGCAGAGGCCTGGTTCTGGGCAACACTGGCTTGTGACGGCGGTCTTCGTTCCGGCGTACCATTCAAGCGACCCGCTGACGCACGAGTGCAAAGCGATGAACACTGCGGCACTTGCGGCGAGTGACACTGACGTACCCTGGGCAACCTCAGCAGCTGTGGGAAACTCGTTTTGCCCTCCCGCGAGAGGCCCAGAGCCTGAAACACCCCCAGTCGACGGGACATTCCTCCACGCGGGCTTGCTGGAAAAGCCATTGGACACCTCAGGCTTGATCCCCGGCGGCGCCTGGACGGCACCACGAGGCTGAGGCTGGATGACCTTCCCTGCATGAGGGAGCTGTGGTGGCCCATGGGGGTTAGGGGTTGGCGCTGGGGGGAGCCCGGAGGACGCATTCGTGGATACAGGAGAGGGCGCGATCGAGGGTGCGGTAGAAGGGGGGCGTGTCCATCCTGCGCCAGGACTGGACGAGGATGACGGGAGTTTCGTGAGCTTGGTGGTGACGAGACGGGAGTGGGAAGCCGTGGAGGGTGGTGACGGCTTCGCTAGATGGTTTGGGAGCAAAATCGTACTCCGCCCTAAACACTAGGGATAGATACACTCACCTGTCGTACCCGAAATCTTGGAAGAAGATAGCGAAGAGGGTATTTGGCCAGCTCCAGGCGCGGGGCTATTCTTCTCCATGAATTTCTTGTTAATATTGACTGCGCTGAACTTTTTGGGGGCGCATTCGTGCTTCCGCCCGCTGGGGCGGAGGGGTAGAGCCCGATCCTGCAGGATTTCGAGATGATATGCACGAGTCGGGCTTGTTGCAGGTGCGAGTCTCTCACCTTCCTTTGCACTGTCCGGGGCTCTCGCAGCCTCTGAGGCCGCGGCCGCAGCCTGCAGCGGGCTAGCGGATGCAGAAGCCCCCACCGCGCCATTTATCGCATCGCTGTCCTGCACTTGGGGTTCGAAGGTCTCCATACACGCGTCGCCAGACGCCACTTGGAAAGAATTGAAGACTGCCGAGGCTGAGCGGTCGCGGCTGCGGGATGGGGATGGGGAGACACGTCATTGTAGGCGAGCGACTGGACATATTGCAGCGGTGCTCACCACGAGGGGAATGGTGGAGGGCGAACGCAAGGACGTTCTCTTTCGGCGGACGCGAAAGAATAAATGAGCGTTTCCTTGCTCGAGACCAAAGTTGAGATCCCCTCTGCGCTTCCGGCCGGCCACGCCGCCGCTCGGTCCTAAATTTGGTCCCGTCGGTCCTCCTCGGCACAGCCTTCGCTCGTCGTCCCAATATTCACAAGACTGGTATGATACACAGCTAAACATGTTACAGCGCACTCGCAAGCTCAGTCTCTCTTTTGTTCAACTGCGAGATCTCGACCTCCAGTGCAACGTTGGCCAACTCTATCTGCAATATGCTAGATATAAGCTCGGTCCACCGGCTCTCCAACGACGTCAACTGGTTCCCCAGACGCGTCTGCAATATCATGCCGTATGGTCAGCGGCCGTGCACTCTCGACCTGAGGGGACGCGTACCTGAGTGTTCTTCCTGTCTCGGTTCAGGCTGGTGGTCTGCTCCTTCAACTCTTCTAGTAGTGCCTCTGCCTTTTTGGCGTCTGCCTCCAGCAGGTAATTATGTATTCGCCACGCGTTGTTCCCGTACTGTTGCAACAGTGCTAGGTTACTGTGCCTATGCGAGCGGGCGGTGAGCTGCAGAACACTGCGAGCAGGCGATGACACCGTACCGGATGCGCTGGTGTTCCAGCTGCACCTGGGCATTATCTAATGCAGCTTTCCATTCCTCGTCACTTGTTGGTGCATTCGAGGATGGAGTAAGTTGGTACCGGGAAGTGTCAATCGCAGCGAGGGGCTGGCGCGCTTCGACGCGTTTCAATTCAGCGGCGAGGATAGGGTTGTTCTGAGACGACGCAGTCAGCACGGGGAAGGCCAAACATCGCAAGTGGCAAATTAACGGTGAATATTTCTACAGCAGGCGGCACGCGTGGATGGAGCGACTCTTGCTGAAGTTTCTGCGTCTCGACAGCCAGCTCATGCTGCACTTTCTCCCTGAGGATAGGGTGCGTCTCTAGGTCATTGTCATAGTAAGGCAGTGAGTCGAAGAGCGGAGGAGGGTCCTGGGAGGCGTCGGAGGCCATGGTGAACGGCGAACGGGACTCGTAGAGCTGAGGCGGTGGAGGAGGGCCGAGGGCCGGAGCGGAGTGCGAACTTGCGGATCGGGTGCGGGCGCGCCAGACAACGTTCGAAGCGTTGACCACGCCTAGTCCGACGCCATGTCTCTCCGTGTCGTAGCCCGCGCGGGGCGTCTCGTCAAGACCACCCCTGTGTCGCTGCCTGCACGCGCCCTCCCTTCCGCAGCGCGTCGCGTCCACTCGTCTCGCCCGTCCCAAGGTGCGCGTCTTTGCGTTGTATACGTGGGCAACACCACTGACCGACCCCGCCCCAGCGTCTGCCTCTCCTTTTTCCGAAGCCACCTCCCCCAACCCAACACTGACTAAGTATGCTGAGACGACGGAGAAGCTGCACACCTATGGCTCCTACCTCATGCAGTGCTTGCCCAAGTTCATTCAGCAGTTCTCCGTGCTAAAGGACGAGCTCACGCTCTACATCGCTCCGTCCGCCGTTATTCCCGTCCTCACCTTCCTCCGCGACCACTCTCAGTGTCAGTTCAAACAAGTTATGGATATCAGTGGCGTCGACTTCCCAGAGCGCAACAAGAGATTTGAGGTGGTCTATCACTTGCTTAGCATCAAGCACGCCGGCCGGATACGCGTCAAAACATATGCAGACGAAGCGGACCCGGTTCCGAGCGCCACGCAACTCTTCAACGGTGCCAACTGGTGACCCTTTTGAACGCGAACGCTCTCAAGTCGGATACTAAATCAGTATCAGGTACGAGAGAGAAGCCTGGGACCTTTTCGGTATATTCTTCAAGGACCACCCCGACCTGTATGCCCTTTTGTTCGTCCTCCCGGCACATATGCTCACAGCCCATTCAGCCGCCGCATCCTGACGGACTATGGTGCGTCGATTGGGAGGAGCCCAATGCAACACTGATATGGCTCTAGGCTTCGAGGGATACCCATTGAGAAAAGACTTCCCCTTGACCGTATGTAGTCCACACGAACCGACTTGAGCAAGACTCACCTGCGAGTCTTTTCAGGGTTACACCGAGGTCAGGTACGACGAGGAGAAGAAGCGCGTCGTTTACGAGCCTCTCCAGTTGACCCAGGCCTTCCGGTTCGTGTTCCGTTACCCCCGAAAGTACTTCTACTCATTAAACTTGTAGCAACTTCGAGGCTTTGTCGCCGTGGGAGCAGGTCGGTGATGGCACAGAGCCGAAGAAGCCCAAGGAGTTCAAGCCTCTTCCGCCACCTCCTGCAGAAGAGCCTCAAAAGAAATAGACGCATATATATACACTTAAATCATCGGTGCTCGATTCCTCACAATTGCCGTAGTGTACATGACAGATATCATCCAAGAAAGTGAGAGGCAGGCGCTCAAGCATTCGCTATAACACCTGTCGCTACTTCAGCTGCAACGTCCGCTGAGCTCTCTTGCCCCTTTCCCCAGCCCATCCGCGCGACTACGTATTCCTGCCCGATGACCTCGACTCCCACCCGGAGCGTTTCTGCGACCATGTCTTCGACCCAGTCGTATTCGTCCCAGACCTTGAGCCAATGTCCTGGAATGGCTTGAGTGACAGTTGTGTACGAAAGCTGATGAGCTGGATCTGAAAGATGGAGTATAAAATGGAGGTTTGCAGACTCTGACTGTTCCGGCGCAGGCACAGTGAATGCGGAAGTGTATGGTTGAATGCGAAGGTATACATATGAGATCGTGGTGGGGTTTTGCGCTGAGGAGGGACGTCCTGGTTCAGGAGGCGCATTTGCTCTGATAACCTCCCAAGTTTGCCTATCATTCCCCAAGTCAGTATTGTCGTCCCTGTTACAATTAAATTCATGCCTGAGCGAGCTTCAAGGCATGTTCGAAGTCGTCTGCGGCATTGAGTTCCCGCTTGACTGAGTTGTCTTTGGGCTTGGTTTCGTTGCCCTTGTTCACAATGAGATCACCACCCTCTACTTGCTCGAGGACCTAGAAAGAAGCCATGCTAAGTTTGAAAAGGTTGTGTGTGACACTAGGAACGTACTCGAGTGAGCGCAGAGTATACGAGTGACTCGACGCCTTCGTAGCCCTGCATATCGTGACTTAGCCAGACTTGAATCACCTCATGTTCGGAGATCG
Source organism: Gloeopeniophorella convolvens (assembly GCA_022496205.1). Classification (NCBI taxonomy): domain Eukaryota; kingdom Fungi; phylum Basidiomycota; class Agaricomycetes; order Russulales; genus Gloeopeniophorella; species Gloeopeniophorella convolvens. The sequence continues at coordinate 766,567 of WTXD01000004.1, read as the reverse complement.
GAGGTGCGACAGCGTTCAATATCTCAGTGAATGTCGACAGACCGACCCGCTTCAGGTCCTTGCCTGAACAGAGTGCTCGTTCAGATCACGAGCGCAGTTATACGATTAGACCAACCTAGCTTATCCAGCTGCGCGTTCTTCGCGTACTCCTGCGCCAGCTCCTGGGCATTCTTTGCGTATCCGATAACGCCCTCGCTCCATTTCTTGGCGTCTTGCGTGGGCAGGTTCTTGACCTGCTCATCGACAACAGACCGGGCCTGCTGCAGCGCGGATGACGCGCTCGACCAGACGTTACCCCAGCCCCACCCTCCCCCCGCAGACTGCGCATCACGCTCGGGAGTAGCGGCAGGGAGCAACAGGCTCGATGTGGACGCCGAGGGCGAGACGCTCTTGGCAGACGAGGAGGACCCAGGGGCGGCGAGCGAGGAGCCGCCGACCTTGACGCGCTCGGTGCTCTTGCGGAGTGTCGGCGTCCCCGAGCGCGAAAGCGGACGGTCAACAAGGGACGTCGCGGTGCGCGTGGGCTCGGAGCTTTTCTGTGTGATCTCGTCGAGGAACGCGAGGACCTCGGCGGCTTCGCCGGAGTTGGTGGCGGCAGCAGAGGGGACGGCGGCGGCGGTGTTTACGCCTGGGGCGTGTGTCTCCGGGGAGAGAAGGTCGAGGTCGTCGAGGATCTGGAGGGCTTCCTCCTGCTTGGACTTTGATTTGGAGGACATCGCGGTGTGCAGGAGGACGATTGACGACGTCCAATAGCAGAATCATTGATCAACTCAGTGTTCGTGTGGGAAAGCTCCTTTACATAAACGCGTGCCCGAATGCGCCGCTCGCTGCCTGCGCATGTCCGAGCGCGTCGCGCGTCCGACGCCGTACTTACACGCTGCAAGAACTAGGGTGTGGATCCCAGGTCAAGAAAGGGAGACAAAATGCCCGACAGAGAGGATTCGCTCAACTCGTCTGATGAGGACGTCTACCATGTTGGTTCGTGGACCGATCTGCTGTCTGGAAGCTTAGCCTCACTCTCAACGCGCAGAGGTCATCACCAAAGCTCGGGTGAACGACGATGCGGAATGGGTCAGTAGGTCAGGTTCCTCCACAGTCTTTCCCCTGAACTCACTCGACGCGTGCAGGAGTACCTTGTGTCTGTCAGTGTTTACGCTCTTGAAATGGGAATGTGCATCGTAACTTACGCGTCGTTCAGTGGGCGGGATACTCTTCCGACGAGGACAGGTGCGTGCTCGGACCTTTCTCCCGCGCCAGATCCCCTCACGTCCCACGCAGCTGGGAACCAGCAGAGAACGTTGAGCAGTGCGATCGCCTCCTGAACAGCTTCTGGCGCCACGTCGGTATGGACGATGAGGACTATGCTCCCGGGGATGAGTGCAAGGCTGAGCCATGGTGGATCAGTGCGCCAAATAACGCCCTCGCAAGTCGTCGTTCGCTAAACGTAGGGCAACAGAGCGAGAACGAGCTTACTTCGCCAAGTTATGGGGCAAAAAGCAGCAGCAGAAGAAGAGGAAGAAAGCGTCGAGGGACAGGCACTACTCATTCACGGTGAACAACATCTGCGGCATATATGTCGATCATTCTGATGCACTACAGATATCGGGCTCTAAGAACAAGAAAGAAAGTAAGGACCATGGCAAGGACCTAGCGAAATTCGTCCAACAGCAGAATGGCACTGATGAATCATATGTGCGTCGAACTGCTCGCCAGTTCTCCCCTCTATCTTACGTCACTGCAGGATGACTCCGACGATTCCGACGAGGTCCCTCTATCTCAAGTCCGCGCACCTAAGGGCAAGAGGCGATCTGCGTCTAATCAGCGCGTCCAGAGTCCCGACGAGTCTGGCCCTGGCACCGACAAGTCCGATTCCGAGTCCGAGTCCGATGTGCCTGTGAAAGGGAAACGAACGGGTGGCAAGCCCGCTACGTCCAGAACTTTAGCAGCCCAGTCTTCGAAGACCCCAGCCAAAGGCACGAAGCGTCGGCTTTCCAGCTCGGAGCCAGCAGGTGATGAAGAGGCTAGGGTATGTGTGTTACGACAGTTCCCAGGCCTTGCAGCTCAACGTCCACTTTCGTCGCCTAGCCCCTAAATGGACCACCAAGAAAACTCTCTAAGACGTCGTCCATTCCCGTTATGCAATCCAACTTGGTTGTCCAGTCGGTCGGTGGGGACTTTGTCTGTCATCTGTTAGTTTCTGAACCCTTCGCAGCCAACTACACCTTCGCGAAGAAACACCAACACTCACCAGGACTCCCCTTCATCATTATTCTCCGCCCCGCCTTCTCCGGCGCCCCCCTCCCCACTCAAGTCAGGCACATTTCCCATCGCTGCGCCTGTACCAACAGCTCCCCGAAGCAATGTCGCCGAGCCTCCGAAAAAAGGACCACCCCCCAAACCTCCAGCCGGCCAGTCGAAAGCCGTTCGAAAACCAGCCTGGCTCATCACAACAAGAAAAGTAAAGCTTATCGATGCCCCGAATCTCAAAGCTAGCAGCACGCTCCCAACGAAGGCGAGATTATTTGCAAACGCAAAGCCGCCAGATGCACAACAGCCTCTGACCCCCGGCAGGAGGGACTCTGTTCAGACACTGCCAGACTTGTCTACTTTCCAGCCTGTGCCGAGCAACAGCATGGACCCACCACCTGCGCCCGTTCAGCCGCCAGTGGTTCGCGAAATTCCGCGACAACCACCTGCGGCGATAGCAGAAGCAGAAGCATTCCTGAACGATATCATGCCCACTGAGTACGTCTCTGCTTATGTGTCAGCCTCTTTGGAATTCATTGTCGTTGTATTGTAGGTTGGCCGAACCTATGATGTGCGGTTGTTCACCTCCGGTCATTTCCTGATACTGAGACTCAAACTAGAGACGGCATGGAACAGAACCGCCCTGCCCCCATCCGTAAGCAGTCAACCGCAGAGCTACTAAGGTGGGCGGGGAGTATATCTGGCCTTAAAGATGACTGATGGGTATTCAGGAATACGACAATACCGAAAAAGTTCAAGTGGAGCGGTGAACTGTACATCAACACGACAAAAGGCCAGGGAGAGCGCATATGCAACGTGCTGCTCTCAGATTCAACCGATGGCCCACCCGAGCGACTGCGCTTCTCCATCTGCTACAACGCCTCGGTCAGCCTCTTGAGGCTCGAGAAGCTTTTCACGCTTGTAGAGCTGGATAGTCTCCGACCCGCCCTCCTCTCTCCTTCTGAGATCGCGAAGCTCGGACCTGAAAGCGACACTGACGCACAACCTCTAGCTACTCTTTACAGCTACATGACCTCTCGAAAACTGGTACAGCCTTGATCTTTAACACAGGATGAAGCCCATCAGCTGACGTATGACGAAGGTGTCTTGCTCCTCTGTGTTTTTGGATGACAACAACGTTGCCTTATTACTCGTCTTTCCGACGTCGATCGAGCTGCTTTGCAACGAGTTCAACCTGCGTTCTGAATTTCGGAGACCCAATCAATTCGTCGCCGCCCTCCATCCTTGGAAGGTGGTAGGGAAGAAGGCCCACGCACACCGCCTCTATCGAAGTCCAAGTGACCGCGACCATCACATCTATCGAGCACCAGCCGACCTCGTCGTCCCTGCCAACCGCGGGCGCAGCCTCCGCCAAAAGGCCTCCTGCCACCGCGCACTCATTATCCTTGGCTTCCCAAAGTGGCTGCACGACGAACTAAAGCCGGGCTACCCGTATTGCGTCTGGAACAAGGGTGGCGACGGCTCGCCGAGCGAGCCCGGCTTCGAGTCCCGGCTGCTCAAGCATGTCCTTGACGAGCGTCGTGCGAGGGATGTCGGTTACAAGGCCGATGTGGACACAATCTTTGTGCACGTTGGCGCTGTCAGGTCGTTGGCTGGGCTGCCAGCGCTCATGGAGCGCAGGATGCGGCGGCCTGATATCCAGTTTGTCACGTACGGAACACACCATACAGTTCCGCCAGCGAGGTGGGGCATGCGACTCATATATCCCATGGGTGAGCGCCGTATATCCGCGTTCTCCGTGTGGCGTCTCACTGCTGACCGCAGGGGGGATCATCACCATCTCGCCGAGTATCTTCGCCGAATGCCCCTCGACGGTATACAAGCTTCTGGACATGCTGGAACAACACCCACTCTGGGACTGCTTCGTGACGCCTGCTGTAGTAGCCCTCGCGGCAAGGCAAACCCGCGGAAACCCTATCTCGGAGTTCGAGAAGTGAGCTGATGTCGCGCTTTCGAGCACGGATCTTTGACGCTGTGCAATTTAGGGGCGCCCTGATCCACCAGGACCTCTTGTCCAGAATCGCGCAGGGCCAGCTGTCCCTTCTCAGGCAGGTTCCCCCATATGGCGCGAAAAGGAACCCGCTTGAGGAATGGGTGGGCTGGCAGCAAGAGCTCTCCATGCTCGACCCGCGCGGCATCCTCGAGCTCAGTCTCCGCAGCTTTAGCCAGCAATTCTCCGACCTCCCGGAGGAGAAGTGGCATACGGCCGCGCTCGATGAGCTGTCCAGGACGCTGTCTTCGCTGCAGCAGCAGCCGTGCATCGTGGACCAGTACCGGCGCTTCGTCGTGATCGTGGGACAGCAAGAAAAGGTCACGCCGGACAGGGATGCGGTATGTGCTCCCCAAGTCCGCTTTGATGGCATCTTGACAGGTCCCTATCACAGCACGAGTGGACATCGATCGTTGAACACAATTTCAGGGATGACTTCTTCTCGAAAGACGAGATGAATGATTTCCGAGCTTGGGCGGGTGTCGAGCAGGCAATTCACGCGGCGGGTGACCGGTGATGCGCGATGATCTTGGTGGGGCGCGCGACGTCATGTACATATGTACGATAGATATCCTCCTATGAACTTCTGCGCGGTGACGATGCGCGCACGCACGCAGAGTCCGCCCGGGCACGCGCGGGGCCCGGAATTCAGACGCGGGGTACGCAGCAGCGAGGTCGAGGCATGTGATTTGATCCGCGAGCGTGCGCCGCTGCCGAGTCCGAGCTCAAAACGGCGCGCTCCAGTGCCGGGGCGAGCAAATAACGTATTTGCCTGCCTAGTTGCTGCACTCTCGCCCCCACTCGCTGCGCCATCTCGACCACCCCAGACCCCGCCATGTCCACCCTGCAAGCCATCCTCGCCGACCCGCGGTACCATGACTACCTCGCCATCCTCAAGGGCGCGCGCAACGGCTTTGTCTACGGCGCCAAGGTCAGGTTCCCGCATGCGCTGATCATGGCTATCCTCTTTGGCCGTGGAGAGTAAGCAGCTGCCATGTCCATCTCTGCGCCGCGCTGACGACGACGACGATGGCACTGCTGCTGTGCAGCTGGCAAACGCGGCTCCGGGTGATCCTCCGCGCGACGCAGCACCACGCGACGAACCTCGCCAAGTTCGTAACGCTCTACAAGAGCCTGCTGCTGCTGCAGAAGCAGCTGAACGGCGGCAAGCCGCGCGCACATGACTCGTTCTTTGCGGGGCTGCTCGGCGGCTACGTCGTCTTTGGCGAGCGCAACGCGATCAATGAACAGGTGCGTCCGCTGCAGCTGCGCCCCGCTCCGTGATCAGGCCGTTCTGATGGCCCGTCTCGCCCATCATGTGTCTACCCGCCCATCCATCCGCCCGTCCATCTATCTATCATTCCGCACCGCCTCGCATCCAGATCGTGCTGTACGTGTGTTCCCGTGTGGTCGCGTCGTTCATTCCGCGCGCTGGCTCGCCGTACGGTCTGGGGCCGGCGTCGGCGGGCGGCGCGGTCAAGCCCGTCCCGCCGGACTCGCGCTACTTTTCGCTGTTCGCGGCCGTGTCGTGGGGCGCGGTGATGTGGTTGTTCCAGCACCGCGGGGAGAGCATTCAGCCAGGCATGTTCAGCTCGATGACCTATCTGTACCACGACTCGGACCACTGGCAGAGCCTGCGGACGCTGCTCTGGCACAACAAGTGATCATGATCGGCGTACATTGTACCGAGACTGCCCGTTATGACCTATACTTTTACAGTCCCTTTTACATAATTATCATCACGGCGATTAGAGCTCGTTCATTTTCATGCGTGCAGCATGCTCGCGCGATCTTAATACGTCGCGCCTCGTGCCGCCCCTTTCTGGGGTAGCGGGGCTGGAGATACGGATTGTGTTGGCCCTGTGTCTGGCCTGGCACAGTATCCTTGTAAAGTGTGCCGTATCAATACGGGGGGTCACCAGACACCGGTCGCCTGGAATCCTCTGGGCACAGCCAGAAACACAAGAGGCAAAAAAACGATTTTCCTTTGTGTACATCAAAGATGGGTCAAATCGGGCGGAGTGTTCAGTAGCGGCATGAAAAAGAGGAGATCATGAACGAGCGGGATGAGATGAAGCGAGGTGAGCGAGATGACCAGCGGTGGGCTCGAAAAGCTCGCCGCAACGTCAAGACGGGTGCAACGTATGACGAGAAATGGTATCATGAGAGCAGAGGTAAAATGGAAACGAGAGGGCGCGGGTCTACAGTCTCTGGCAACGGCGCGAGACCACTCTCCTACATGATAATACATCTGGGCCTCCTCGGCTCTCTGACTCGTTGGGGAGCAGTTGCACCTTGTTCTGCCAGCTTTGTGCTTCGAAGGTTGCGGACGAGGCTGGTGAATAGCCGTTCCACGTTCTGAGCGGTCTTGGCGCTCGTCTCGAGAAACTCGCAACCGAATTCCCTTGCTAGTTGTATGCCTTCTTCTCGGGTGACTTCTCGTTCGAGCGACTTGTCAGCCTTGTTGCCGACGAGCATGAATATTGGTTTTTGGCGCTTGACCCTCAACATGGACTGCCGGAAGACTTCCAATCGTTCGAATGTCGCTCGTGATGCGATTGAATACACGAGGATGAAACCTTGACCCTCGCTGGAGCCGAGCGTTCAGAGAAGCTCCACGGAATTAGTGGCGATCGCGACGTACCGGACCCACTGATCGCGTAATGTTGCATACTCCTCTGCACCCACGAGAAGTGAGTGACCGTGGAGAGAGAAGAGGATGGTAGGGATGGGGGAAACCCACCTTGGCCCGCCGTGTCAATCACCTCTACAAAACACATTCGGTTATCAACAACAAGCTGCTTTCGATACGCGTCCTCTATCGTTGGGTCATATGTCTGGCGAGAGGGGGAGAAGGGGGATGTTCAGGTGGGTACGCCACGGAGAGGAGGGCAAAACACACCTCTAGATGGTGGCGCGGCGGGACCATCAGCGGGCGCTTGGGAGGGGCGGAGGAAGGGCGCGATGAACTCACCGACGAAGCAGTTTAGAGTAAACTATAGGGTGTAGGTGAGCGAGGAGAGGTCGGGTCCGCGGGAAAGAGGAGGGGGGGCATACCTGCACTGCCAGGGCAGTCTTCCCAACACCACCGTCCCCGAGCACTGCTACTCTCCAGCTGTCCATATCTGGATAGGAGAGGACAGTGAGGACGACATTGAGAGGAGAGCAAGGATTTTACCGACCTTAATCAGGACGGATTGGATAGAAGGAAACGGAAATCTGGGTGGGGAGGAGGGGCGGGGGTGAGGAGGGAAAATGAGAGGGGGATGAGAGGGGTCTGGACCTGCGATCAGGGCTTGGGGAAATTTTGGAGTTGGAATAAGCGGGACGAGTGAGGCTTGCGGAGCGGTCGTCGTGTGTGGTCGTGCGGGTCGTGAGCAGGGGACGAGACGTGGATGCGGTGAAGGAGAGAGGCGGACGAACGCTTCCAGACGGGATTACTGGCGGCAGGAAAGCCCCGACCGAAAACCGGCGTTGTCCTATTTCTACCGTCCCCTCCCGGCCCTCGGCTCGTCCCCTTGCGGTCCACAGCCCCGTCCCTCCCATCTCCTCCTGTCCCCCGACTACCTACACTACTTACACACATCCCCCTACACCCTCGACTACACCCCGCAGTCACCTCGCCTCACAACCACCCACCCATACCTCCCCCGCAACCTCCCTCGCACCCTCCCCCGCCCCTCGCCATCCCTCTCCGCCACTTGCATCCGCCCGTTCCGTCCCCAAGCGCCCAGAGGACAATAGTCTGCCCCCCATGTGTGATCGGGCTCATCCCACCCGCCTCTTATGTCCCCCCGCACATGTCCATGTTCCTTAGACCCCCAGTCTTGTCCCTCGTCATGTCCACTCGCGGGGGGGCAGTTAGCCATTTTGAGTTTTACGCGACGTACGGTCGGTCCCGACGTGCACTCCGCCCGATGAGGCCAATGGGAAAATCGCCTTGTATCCCCCCAATTGTCTCCGATGGCTAAGGTTTTGCGGCTTGCCGCAAAGTACCTGCGGGTCCTCCCGCGGTATGTGGAAGTTTCCAGCCCATTCAAGGCTGTCTCGCTCGAGGTGTCCCTCTTTGGGGACAATGCTCCGTTCCTGCTGCATGTGCTGAGCGGCCCATCTGCGGCCAGCACCCTCGGCCACTGTTAGCGCCATGACCCCGTGAAGCCATCCGGCTGCCCGTCCGCTCGAGCGGTCATCCATACCTTGTGCTCGACATCTAATAGTATGGCCTACTCTTCCCCCTTCCGGGTTTCTTCCCACCGAATATATCCACTGAGCAACTCCTCCAGCCATGCTGTGCTTCAATCTGCGTATAGGGGCCGTCAAGGTGAGATAGTAGCGCGCGCGCGTTGGATTTCCGCGTTCTGGAAGGCGCGGAGAGAGTTTAGACTCGCGCAGCGATTGGTTCTTCGATATCTCATGTACGTTCAACACCGGCTACTCCCTCGCCTCGCCACCTTTCCTCGATAACACGTACATTATTCAAAATCACCGCGCATCTGTACCACAAAGGCAACTCGACAGCTGCCGGACTGCTAAACCCATCGCTTATCTGATTACTAATATTTGCCCCTGGTCTAGCAAGCTCCCCCTGGTCACGCTCCTCCCGCCCTGAGAATGCGGCACCCACTCCCCGTCGACACACGGACCTACTGGCTACACGCTCACGCCGATGTCCCGCAGGTGGCAAACGGACGGAAGGTGAGGGACTTTGTGCGGCTCCTCGTCAAAAGAGGGGTGGGGGCGAAAAAAGGACGCCATTTTTTTCTCGCTACAGACGGCAGCTGACTTCGAATTTTATGCACGCGTCCCACTCGCGAACGCTATAACATGGCATCCATGCCGTGCCTACTCCCGTCACCCAGCTCCCCATTACATCGCCAATCCCATGTCATCCTCGGAATGTCGCCGCGTGTCTGTCTGAGCCGTTCCGATATATGCTCGTGGCAGTGGAGGATCACGTTCTCAGAAAAGTTTTCAGCCCCCGTGCTCAAAAGCGCTTCGGATTGTACCGGCTCGTGCGCTCAGTCGTGATTACTTAACACACGGCGAAGCCTGCATCAACAATGACAGCTAGGGTTTCCTATATCCAAGGGCGTGCGTTGATTTTGTCAGTGATGTTGACAGTTGATCAGGATTAAATCCGACTTATCGTCAAAGAAGCTGACACCTCTCGTACATGACTGCCATCTTGACTCAGTCCTCAACAATGTCGCGGCCGAGTGTGGGTGGCCCATCGAGCACCGTCATGGGTGCCGGATCGGCATTAATGTCATCACCTCGCCTTGGCGGCGTTCCCCTACTCCCCCGCGGAGGGAGGTCGCCCTTGGGTGCACAGTCACAGTATCGGGAAACTGGTAAGATTGCGAGCTCGACGCCCATCTCGCGCGCTCAACCCTCGCCTGTCCTGCTGCCGTCAGTCGGAACCTGGGCGTAATACAAGCCCATAACGTGGCGCTTTCTCTAGCGTGCCAGCGCGGCCATACGCGCAGCGACTAGCGTCAGGAGGGGTTCGCTCATTCACTTTCTAGGTACCGCTACGGCGCGCATTGATCGACTTGAACCAACGCTCCCCGGGGGTGACGTTGGTTGCTGATTGGACGTTGCTCTTCTGCTGGGCTCAGATCGCTATATCTGCTCTCCTGCGCGCTCCGTCGACTCTGCACAGCGACCCCCTTGTACGTGGCTTAAATTATCGCGCCTTCATCGCACCGTGTGCCCTCGTGTGCCGCGTCTCCCGCATGCCCTTTCCGTTAGGCCCTCGGCGCTCAACTCCCAGCACCATTCCGGATTCTTCCTGCGCCAAGCCCTCGGACTGCGCCATCGATTGGTCTGCCTTGAGCGGCGTGGCCCCTCAGAATCTGCAGGAGAGCACGGGCCCTCGGCCGGGTGTAGGTTACCGGGCGCGGTCCTATGTGTGGATGCTCTAGAGCCTCAAGGGACTCCGAGTTTCCGAGCGTTGATCGGCACACCGCTGGGCCCTGCACCTGGGCCTCCCTCTACATCGGGATCGGATTCCACGCTGGCCCGCGCAGCCGCGCTTCCACTCTTGCTGTGCAGAACGTACATGATGTCCTTTGTTGGCCTGTCTCTTTCCTTCTAGCTCGACGCTTCCAGCCTGCCCAGGTGACGCCATCGATGCGCGGGCTGTATGTTATAGCCCGCCCCCCGCGCGCGCCTCGCCAGACTGCGCTTCCTGCGCGAAGGTCGACGCTTACACGCCACCCCTTCCTCCCCCTCCGCTATTTTTGGCGTCTGGGCTGCTGCTCGGGACGCAGCACTGCGCAGAAGCCCCTGCGGCGACACGTTCCCTCCGACCCGGCGTCGTGTGCACACGCGCTTGTCTCCTAAAGCTGGCCGGCTTTCCCAGCAAGCACGTGGGCGTGTGCCTTGGCGGCGCCTCGCGCGCAGCCGTGGCCTTCATCGCCCGTGCCACAATCACTCACGATGGCACGAATACAAGCCCAATAGTTCCACTCTGGGCCGCATGTACGGCCAAACGCCGCATCATGAGCCCCACTGGCGGAGGGGAAACTAATACCCCACGTCCGCGGCGCGCGCTACTTTGGACTTATGAGAGACGTCCCTATCACCGCATCATAGCACCCCATGGGACCTGACTATGTACCTCCTCCCTTCCCTTACGTTTTACTGCCTTTGGCCGCTCGCATCCCTTATTCGCTTCTTGGCCGGCTGATAGGCATCAATGCATCACGATGCACGCATTTTCTCGCGCACGTAACGTAACGCACCGCACTGGCACACGTGAGCCGAAGAGGGCTGACTGGAGTGGTTCTCTTACTCGTCGGCATCGTAACCAGCCATCGCGCTCCCAAACACGTCCCTCGGGCTCTCTGGCTGCCATGTGAACTGAGGGCACCCTCTCTGGTTGACACTAGGCAATGCTGCTCGTGACGAGGGTGGCGCACGAAGGCAGCAGCTACCAGGAGTGGCCCCATTTGTTCCTGGCCAGTGCCCGGTAGTAGCCTACGGCTTCCCACTGGGGATGGAGAACGCCATCAGACGGCCAAGCTCCAGCCTGCTCCAGCATCGGGCAGCGTCGCGGCAACGGTCGAAGGTCGCTGCTTCTCGACCGAGATTGCCGAGACGGACTGCACGCCAGCTCCTTTTAAGCAACGCCTTTGACGGTACCTGTTGCGCCAGGTTGCGCCCCCCGCTGTATGTACCCACGGCGTGGCATGTATCAGAGCTTTATGGACGCACGCAATGGTACTGCATCTACTCCCCCCGGGCGCACTTCGGATCCGACGCCGTGCACGCGCAGTACTGTTGACGCCCCAGCGGCGCAAACGCCAACAAACGAGTTGCTTGTTCGAGCACCCCAGCATTTGTCGGCGCAGCGTCCCGGAGTCCGCGGCGAGAAAAGGAAGGCTTCTGTTGCGGCCTTATCCCTCCATTTATTCATCGCTGCCTCGGCCTGATTTTTGGAGAATGTCTGCCGTCAACACCGAGCATCGTGCGTGCAGGATTCCGACTGATGCACCGCCTGCAGACGGCCCGATATAAATGCCCACTGATTCATGACTGTAGTGCTACTAACTTCGTCGCTAGTCTTGATTCCATTTCCGCTCATGCGCTCATGCGAATGGAAACGGCGGTCGCGTGGCTTGCGCGTGGCATCGTTGTCCGCTACGGCCGTGGTGTTCGGGATTCGCTATCGCCCCAGCGTGCAGCAGTTCGGAACAACGTCAATGCGCACATAATTTCGCTGCTCGGATGTGCGTATGTATTCGTTATTCGATCGCAACAAGACATATATGAACACGGTCTGAGATCGAGCTCGGTCTACGTCATGGATGGGTATCTGGTATTTGAGTGACGTCGCACAGACGTCCACGTTGTTTCATTACTACTACGCTGTCCTCCGAATCCTACGCCACGGACAACAACAGGAATAAACATATCTTTAGTCTACAAGGTCATCCGGAGCCAGAAGCACAGGCTAGGGGGTTTTTGAGCCAGTGGGCGAGATAAGAAGCGCAACTAGGCCAGTGGCACGTAAAGAAACTATGCTGGGAAAGAAAAAGTGAACGCAGAGTGCTATGCTAAGGGGGAACGAGACGCGATAATGCACAGATGCAAGATAAAAAGATGGGTAAAGGGGAGCGGGATGCTCGACCGAAGTGCGTAGATCATAGAGAGAATGGTGTATGATGGTACAATGGCGGGACCCAAATCAACGAGGCAAAGAAACTGCTGAAGCCAAAGAGTCTCTCGGGGAACCTGGGGCCAGTCGCCGACGCGTCAACGCGTACGTAGCGCGTCGGGGTTGTGGAAGGAGCGCTCGGACGCGTCCGAAACTGGCGCCCGCCAGCTGTACGAGGAAATCGGAGGTGGATGATGAATGACAAGCTGCGAGGTGCTAGCAAAGGACGCGCTCAATCTTGCCGACTGAGCTCCGCCTGGGTGAGGTTGAGGACGAAGCAACCACCAGAAAAGTTCTTTGGTGGCTCGATAATTTTTACAGGCTTCTTGCCGGTCCCCGGCGCGGCGGGCGCGATGGACGCGAAGGGGCGGAGGGGGCGCGATGTCGGGAATGATGGTTTACGGGTTGGTAAAGGGCGCGAGGGCTGGCGCGTAGGCGCAGTAGGCGAGGCGAGGGGTGAGGCAAGTGGGGAGGAGACGAGGGGGCGGGAGGTGCTGAGAGAGATGGACATGGCTGCTGCGGATGGATGGTAAAGCGCGGGGAAGGCACCGAGAGATGATTGGTGGTGTGGGGAAATAGGAGGAGATGTGATGGGTTATGTACTGCGACGAAGGAGGGCGAGTAACGAGTGGGGTAACGAACGGGTTTATAAACGAAGGATAGAGCTGAACGTTTGCCTCGCAGAGTCGTTGGGGTTGACCGTGTCTCGGGAGTCGGCGGTTGGGGTGATATTGGGTCCGTTTTTGGCCATTCCCGGCCGAGCGGCCCGCCGACCAGGAGCGCCCCCGACAACGGATTTCCCTCGGCCGCGCGAGCCAAAGCTCTGCCGGCTGGGTCATCCCAGGTCATGCCAGCCTTCTCTCGCGATCATCTTCCACCTTCTCTTCAATTAAACACTTGTTGATCTCTGATCCGCTTCTCATCACCTGCTGCTTTCCTACCTTCTAGCTGCTCTATTTTCTCTTTGCTGCGTCGCTCCCTCAGCTCGCGATAAGCACCAAGCTCACGCGATGTCGTACCCAAAGCCCGAAGAAACCACAGTAGCGGCGTCTCACCCAAAGATGCCATCGCCGGATTACTTGCTCTACCTGACGCTCTTGATCTCGGACTTCGCTCAGATCTCCCACCACAATCAGGTTTGAGGCCTGCGGTCGCAGATACCCAATAAGCTCTCCAAGTTTCTCCTTTGCGTCTTGCCGCTTCCGGAATGGTTCTACCCACTCCATAACTCTATTGGGTGCCTCTCAAGAGAATCGCCTATCCCACTATTTGTCCTGGGTTGGCCCCGCCAGTCCGCGCGTCTGCCTCTGCATCCCCGTCGTTGTCCGGACTTTGGGCCACAGCATCCGCTGTCCGTCATTCGCGATTTTCGCGAGAGGCGTTCCATCCAGCGTACTTCTGGTGGGTCGCGCTCCGCGTCGCTTCCAAGATTGCGAGCGCACTCAATTGGGCATCCCACGGTTCGCCGAGGATACATCCTAAAGTTACCTCACTGTGTATATCATAATGCTATGGTGAATGAACGCTATCACCTTCTGCACGGGTGTCGGACCGCAGTTATCTGCACCTATTTTCTGTGCCTCTGGCACAGCTGGGGATGTGGACCCTCATGTAGAGGCATCGCTGACTAGCCTATCTGATTGACCTCACCTGTACGCAACTTCATGTCCTGCCGCATGCTACGAACCATGTCCGATTTGAAACAGCGCGGCCACGGACGCCCCTACCGTATTTTTCCACGGAGATTCGTCTGGGGCCATATTGGCTGGTCGGGCCCCGTCTCAGCCTGTCTCAGCCACTGTCAGTGATCATCGATCAACTCAAACCGGTTGCCATTCTGAGCTTCGTGCTGTGTATACGACAGCTGTACACGGATACAAAGTAGCTGGCCCCAGGATGGCCTTCGCAAGGGGAACAACAATTCCGTACTTCGGCAACCCCAACGTATTAGACTCTGATTATATCTGGCTTCATCCCGCGGACATCTGACTGCCCAGCCTTGTTCGTACGCCCTTGAGGTGGAGTCAACCCCAACCATCCTATTCAGTCGGTAGCTCAGCCAGGCCGCTCTCCGCTGATAGTGAAACGGTGAGTCTATCGAGCTGAGTCGTCAACAGACAAGCAATAACAGAAATTTTAGCGTCTCGCTGTTTCACCCTCCATACGTCCTAGTGACTGCCTGTATGACCCCCACCAACTGACGCAGGACGAAATATCGGACAGAAGGACCCTGCATAGAGCGCCTTGCTTGAAGAAGGTTCAGGCTTCGTCGTGTCTCTTGGCTTTGCTGGGACATGCCCGAGATTATGATACAAGGTATTTCGTTCTCTGAAACGAGTACACACTCAGCATGGATGCAGCGAGTCCGGTCGGCATTTATTTCCATATAAAAGCGAGTGCCACTTCATACTCGGAGCGAGACGCCTGCCGCCCTTGTGGCGCTATAAGGCGATGAGGTTTCGGGGAACCAGTGCCTTTCAGCCGTTGTAACCGGCTTCTTTGATCTAGGCAGTCGTTGAGCCACAAAGTTAACCAACTCGGGGGTCAAGACGTCAAGCTTTCAAGTTCAGAAGTCAAATCGCGGTCACGTGTGCGCGCACTACAGCCCAACCTCAGAACCCGAACTTCTCCCGAGTCGAAACCTGCATCCCGCGGAGCCGTGTAGGTAAACGTGGTCAGCGGTCTCTGCAAACGGCTCCCGTCGACACGGCGAAGCCCCGCTGCCCGCGTCTCGTGATGCTACCCGGTGGTTGTCGACGCTGGCAACCTTTAAATACACTCAAGCACTCCAGCGCATTTATACCCCACGCACTCGACGCGCTGGCCGGGGAGCGAGTTTTTTTACCGGCTCTACTGGGAAAAGTTATGAAGCTCTCTCCACTGCGCTCGCTCGTTCTTCTCGCCATCGCGCGATCTGCCGCGGGGTTCGTAATCCCTCAGGAACTGAAGAAGGCTACGGGTCTATCCGATTGGCAGCTGGGGCGCATCCTGGGGCACCGCGCGACGCCCGTTGCCACGTCAGCGGCGCCCCAGTCGACGTGCGCGGAGACAAACACAACGGTCGTTTTCCCAGAGCCCACGTTGCCGACCCTGTATGATCTCGAGAAGCGGGGCGCCTTTGTGAAGCGGTTAGTGCCTACGAATACTTGCTTGCGCATGACCCGGGCTTAAATCTTGAACGCACCAGCGAAGGCACCCAGCTCACTCTATTGGGGACGGCTTTCCGCCTGGTCGGGGCCAACGTCTGTGCGTTCTTCCCCACCTTTTCTCCCGTGGTATCTTCTGAACTTCCACTGACAAGACTGGCTTGGCCTCGACGAAAACGTCGTGTGCGTCTGTCGTTCTCGGCGTGCCATGGGCACGATGCTAAGGACCCACCATGTGATAGCCCTGACCCGTCCTATCCGAGCAAGCGCCGCGTCGTTGAGGTGTTTGGGGTTCTCTCGGTGAGTCGATTCAGTGGTGTGACGCATTTGTTGCAGGGTTTGACGCCATCGCTCGCAGGCTATGAGAGCCACGGCAATCCGCGCTCACACGCTCGGTGTCTCGTTCGGAAATCCTTTGAGCATCGAGCCCGACTTGGACGTATTCAACGACGCCGCATACGAAAGCGTCGACTTTGCCATTGCAGTCGCGCGCGTCTATGGTATAAAGGTATTTCCTTGGCGTGTTAGCGCCTCACGAAAGCATCTGACAGGTATTCATAGCTTCTGATTCCCCTCGTTGACAACGTGAGTATGGTTTGACACGTGCTGGTGCGCTCGGGTACCGAAGCAACCTAGTACAACTATTATCATGGAGGAAAGTACCAATTCATCGGATGGGCGGGGATTCCCTTCCAAGGTACAGGGTCAGACATAACTCCTGACGGCGTTGGCGCGTATTTCTACAACACTACGAGTATCGTCGATAGCTTCAAGCGATACATTACTCACCACCTCAATGTCTGTGTCCCGATTGCAGCCTGGCGTACATCGAGGCTGATGTTGGATTGCAGCATGTCAACCAGTTCACAGGAGTTGCCCTCAAGGATGACCCGACTATTCTAGGCACGTTAGCACCACGAAACATACATTATGCGTACCCTAATGAAACTTAATCACAGGCTGGGAGTCTGGCAACGAGCTTTCTGGCGCCAGTTTTGGCGACGGACCCGCTCCCGCCGCATGGACAAACGAAGTAGGGCAGCTCATCAAGAGCCTCGCCCCCAACCAGCTCTTCCGTACGCTCGATTCATTCCCTACACGCGCCAGGCAACACGCTGACACGCTCATGTTTCAATTTGCAGTTGACGGTTCTTGTGAGCCTAACTCCTCGGCAAGCCGAGTTGGGGCTAACCGAGCGAACGCGCAGACGGGATCTTCCCCGACAGCGGACAGCTGGACAACAAGGTCGTCGACATCTTGCGAGTTTTCCGCTGCCATGTGTCATTTCTCCTTACTCACTCTGCACTCCGGCAGCTCCGACCACTTCTGTGCGTCGCGAAACATGACAGGTGCTAGGACCCGTTGGGGTGATGCTAACCTGACGCGTGGTCGACAGATCCGGCCAACATATCCAAGCTCGAGACGGATCTTGCGCTCGTAAAGACCGCAAACAGAAATTTCCTTGCTGGGGAGTTCGACTGGGTAGGGACTGTAAGCGCCCCGGTCAGCTGTCTCCCACAACGAACCAGCGTCTGATGCCAGCTGCACGCAGAACGGCGGAGACCCCATCCCGGATTTCCTGGAGGTTATACAGAAGACCGGGTATGCGGGTGACTTTTTCTGGAGTGTGTTTGGGCACGATGACGCATGCTGCCAATACGTCGGTGCGCACCAAGCTGCAACTCAGCTGCTTCCGAAACACGCATTCACAGCGATACTCGGTATGCCGTAACATACTCTACAGAACACGACGACGGCTTCTCGTTCTACTACCAGCGCGACGCATTCTACACGCAGCAGGGAAACATGCTGGTGAGCGGCTGCCCACCCGATTCCCGACGTGACGCTGGCGCCCAGCTGAAAATAGCGCATTCCTGACTGACCTTATTCCTGCAGATTGGCCATGCGACCGCGACCAGCGGCAAGCAAGGTACACGACACGCCTCCTTGCATACCTGGGCGGAATGCTGACCAGCATGCCTGCCTTTCCTTGCAGTTCCCGAGATCCTGCCAGAGGTCGCGTGCCCGGCTGCCAAGTTTCCCCTCGCGCTGCTGCCGCCCGGTCTAGACGTTGGGCGCTTGGGAATCGCGACTGCGTAGTGCATGTCTATAAGCATGTGATTGGGGAAAAAAGAGCGCAGCACAAGCAGGGCAGCAATATCACCTGGGTGCAGTGTGACCTTCACGCACTTCGAATTGAATCATACTCTCATTCACACCTACGTACATCACAAAAAGCAGCATCTATACGAAATAACTCAAAAAGTGGACCGCGCATTGTTCGCTTCCCCTGGTAAGAGCTGGGACGATTATAAGCGTCCGAGTAAGCCATGGACGAATGGAGGTGGAAGGATGTGATGCTCAGGGTAGTAACTTAGCTACTTGGTAAGGAGGGGAGACGCCTGGGAAGAGGTGTGGATAAACTACACTACGTCACAGGGGGGACGTAAAGAACACCGGGGCTGAAGGGACGGGTGTGAGAAGGGGGCACAAGCACCGGGTTGGGAATCCGAGGTGCGCGGTGATCGCCTGGCAAGAACAGAACAGACGCAGAGAGGCGGTGGACCGTGGACCGGTGACGCTGGGATGACGCCGCGGCCGCGACTGCAGCCACGGCCACGCTCCGGCATCCTTCCCGGTTTCGAGAAGGTGGCGTTCGTCACCCCAAAGACGCACGCGACAGACGGCGTGCCATCTACTGGACAGGTGAGCGTCGATGGCGGGGAGACGTGGGAAGCGTTGCCTGGAGGACCCGGGCAGCGCGGCGCATTTGTCGGGAAACGGATGGGGTGGGCGGGAATTCAATATCAACATGCGGACGCAAAGGTGCAGGTGCAGTGCAAGTGGTTGCAAGGTTGGAGGGATGCTGATGCGGGCGGCACCGCACGCACGCACGTAAAAGAAAACGCGGGGCCTAGAGATCAGGTGTGGGGTTGCCGATGCGACGATGTGTGGACCGCGAGCGGTGCGAGGCACGCGCACGCGCACGGCGATCATTGCACGTCGACGAGCAGGTTGCGCTCGAGGATATACTTGCCTTCCTTGTACTTCTGCGATTGTTCGTAGGCCTTGTCCTGCGACGCAGCGCGGGGGGTTGTCAGCGCGTGGAGACGGGCGACGCAAATGAGACATGCGCACATATTTCCAGCCGAGCGTGGCTCCGCACTTGCAGCAGTAGATGTCTCGCACGGTGTGGTTGCCTGTGGTCATCTGACGGTCATTCGGTGCACCTTCGATGATGTTGACCCTGCATAGGCAGCCCGTCAGCAGTGGCATACGTCGACGGCAGGTTTGGGCTTACACCTCCTCGAACAAGTAAGCGCGGCCATGCTGGCCGTTAAACGCCTGCAGGAAGATGAGTCAGTGGGAGTGCTGCGGACCCGAGAGAAGTACGGCGCTGACCCTAGAGATCATGGAATGGATGGTGGTGAGATGAGTGCGGCAGGTCAGGCAGCCGTAAACGCGGGCTCCCGCCAAGTATTGTCGATAGCTCATGCCCATGGCGGTGGTACTTAGTTGCAAAGCGAATGCGAGGGTTCGGGAGGACTCAATGAGGACTCAGGGAGCACAGAAGAGCGGAGAGCACCCAATTGGGGTCGTGGTACGAACGAGAGAAGAACAGACGGCTGCAGGCGCGGTGTAGGAGAGCTGATGCAGACTTATATAGGTTGATGGCGATAAGAGAAGGAAGAGGCCGGGCGGGAGGTGGGCCGTTGAATGAGTAAGTGAGGGACTGGTGTATGGCTGCTGCTCCGACGGCCACTGGCGGCGTGACCGCTCGGCCAGCGGCTCGCTGCTCTTCGCTCTGCTTCCGCCCCTTTCTCCGCCCCAGAGCCTCGTTTCTCACCCGCCCTTACCTCACCCTCGTCATCCTAGCGCCCATCTACTGCACAACATGCAAACACGAGCTGCTCTCGACATCCTGCCATCCTGTTCTCCGCCACCGGGGACCATCACATCGCGGCCCGACTCGGACCTTGTTCAGCCTTTGTGTTCATCCTTATCGACGCACAAACGCCATTTCACGCGAGACCGCCCGTTTCGTCCACATCGACAGAAATCTTCTGGCAACCGCAGGGCGGGTCGCCCGCTCACGGCCTGCACGCGTTTCTGTAGATTACCATACGAAACCGGACACCCGGAGCAGCACGATCGCCCTGATACAGCATTGCATTTGCGCCCCGTGTGTGATGGTGAAATTAGCCATGCTGTTAGCCATATAAGAGCATAGCACGGGGGGCTCGCGACCACACCGCCGCTCAAGCTCCTACGGCTGCCCGCGGTGATGCCTCAGGTATTTGGGGCCTTGGCGGATTCGCAGGCGGCGCACCCATGGGTAATGGTGTCCGAGTCCAGTCCGGAATGACGTTCGCCGCAGAGTGACCGGGAATGCCGACTTCTTCCATGGTGTCGTCAGGGTCCGGTTGGCCGCTTGCCTCGTCCCACCGCTCACGCGCGATTTCCACGCCCCCTGTCTTCAGTGACCTGTATCCGCACTACAGTCAGTGTCCGCGTCACACGGACAGATGTTGTGCCTACCCTGCCAGTGAGGCGCCGACCCAAGCCATCGTGGCAGGAGAAAACGCCGGGGCCTTCCCTGCATTTGCGCTGCCACGCGCCGTCGTGGGTGGTGAGGGTGTGGGGTTGTTAAGCACGGCAAAGTGGGGGACCAGGGGGCGCAGAACTGCGTATCGGTCGTAGGTGGGTGGCCTGGGTCTTCCTGGTTGCATGGGTGGCCGCACAGACGAGGGAGGTGATGTTGCAATGGCACGCAGGAGCTCGGCATGCAACCGCGGGATAAACCCCGGAAGCATTGCGGTACCACCAGTGATGAGAATCGAGGAAGCGAGTGTCTTGCGAAGATCTACAGGGACCTTTGGGCAGAGGTGTCAGTCCACAGTAAGGCAACGGGGAAGAAGCATGAACCTTGAGTAGACAGTCCAAGATAGTCTCTGCAACACTGCTTTCGTCGACATCACCACCCTCAAAGAGAACCTCCGAGCCACGCTCTCGAATCCATCCGGGTATGATGAGCGTGCCATGACCTGTACCTGTTTGCTGAGATACAGGTGGCGTGACCTTCAAATGCAAGTCGGTAGCGGTTGAGTGACGCATATACAGGTTTGCAAGCGCCTGTAATTGATGCTCGCCGCGGTTTGAGCGTTCGGGTATAACCTGTGACCTCGAGACCACCGAGAAATCAGAAGATCCTGGACCCATGTTGCTGTCTCGGTCGGCCGAGATGCGAGAGAAGTCAGACTCAGAGGGCGCGCTATCGGTCGGGACGAGGTCGAGATCCATGGGCTCATCCCCTGCCGGCGACATGCGGGATTCTGATGCGGTGTCCAGGGCTTCGCCGACAAAAGAGCAGCGGGTTTTGATTTCCTCCATTACAGCATCGGAGAGTACTTCTGGGGGTACACGGGTCGAACGCGAAGAGGCAGGAAGGTTGACGGCAGCGCTAAGCGATGTCGGTGGTGGCAGATAAGTCGCAAAGAGAAGGAGAAGCGCGCGGAGATGGGAGGTCAAGCGCGCCCCAGCGAGGGGTGTTGTCTTCAGCTTATGGAATAGCGGCCGTGACGAATATATCTGAAGAAATACGTGTCATAAGAGCTACATAAGAGGTGTGGGGCGATGAAACGACTCACAGGGAGCGCTGTGGACTCTAGCTCCCCACAGTCAAGGACGAGACCCGTTATGCGGCCCACGGAGAAGAGTGCGAGTAGGTGGCTGGAAGCGAACGATATTGCAGGAATCTGAAGAGGTGAGAGATCCGCGACAAGAGCTAGGAGAATAGGCATTCGTACCTGCAGGTTGTCGAAGAGGACTTTGGCAAGAGTGTCCTTTACGTGGACTGGGAGCATGGGATGCTCAACAACAATGACCTTCCTCGACTTTGGGTCTGTCAAGAGAGAGCTGACGCGGCAGAACTGAGCCACACGGCAACGCAATAAGAGAGGGATATCATACTCATGAAAGACGGCCCGTAAGTGTGCCTGTAGTTTTGCCTCCAGGACGCGATCCTCCTCCTCTCGTTCTATTGGATCTGACGATCGCTGAAGCCCCCACAATGGGCCAACAAAGAAGACATCTCGGGGGCGACCTTCGCCGCTGAAGCCAACCTTCCAGACGTGAGAGCCAGGGTCTATTACGATCCGATCCTCCGTGCCATAGAGAGAATGTCTCCGGGTTGTCTGATAATGCGGAGATGCCTGTACGACGCTAGAGTGGGCCAAGCGCGTGTTACCTGGTGCCCCTGTGGGCGTTGTTGGTACAGCATGAGAAGATCTCGAAGCGCGGGGAGTCGAGGGAGCGGCAGACATGGCGGTAGTTGCCTGAACTAGGACGCGATACACTAGCAAGCGGAGGAGGAACGCGTCGCGCCGAAAGAGGCGCGATGTAGGACGCAGGACGCGGATGAGGGAAATAGAAAAAAGATGCTCGGAGTGAGGATCGAACTCACGACCTCAGGATTTGATGATCAGCTGATCACTCATAAGCGAATATGAGACCTGCGCTCTAACCAACTGAGCCATCCAAGCCTTGCCCTTGGTGTGGCTGAACGAAACATGGATGACCGGTGCCGGCGTGGCATGGTGCCGAGTGTGTCTGCATGTCGAAATCGAACAAGGCAGACAAGCTCAGGTGACACTCACCCGACACACGCTCGCGCCTCTGATTCCCTCCGTCCTCCTCTTTGTCCACTCGTCCCCGTCGCGCCCTCCTCAATGCTTAACCTCAAGCGGAGCGCGCAGGACCCTATCCTCCCAGTCCGCGCTTCGAAACATCGAAAAACATCGGCTCTCTACGGCGACAGTCCCACTGCTTCTCAAGGCGAAGGCCTTCTCTCCCACTGGATCTCTAGCTTTGTTAACCTCACAAAGGCTGCCTCGGGCATCGTCATGGACGGTCGGCTTCTCCCTCTCATCTCTCCTGTCTCTTTACTAAACTCTTCTTGTAGCCCTCAAGGAGCCCCAACCTCAGCGTTTCTCTTCTTCATCTCTTCGAAGACCCGATGCGGCAGAGCAACAGCGACCTCCTTCCGCTCGTCCGTCATCTCTTCCCTCAAGACAGCAACGGCGTAGCCGTTCTCCCAAAACACGAACGGGAAGAACGTCTCCCCATTCCAGACACGCTTCAGATCATGACTCTACTGCCCTGCGTTCGAACGTTTTACCTTCTGGCCAACCCGAGGTAGCCTCTTCATCCGAACCCTCGCAGTCGGTGCCAGGCTTGCATCGTGACGCGTCAGACCACGCTTCCTCGGCTTCCGCAGCGAACGGAGGCTCTCCGCCGCTCAAGCAGAGGCTATTGCCTGAAACCATCGGCCCATCCGGAGAGCCACTTCGACCCCAGTCGCAGGTCCATCTAAGTCGTTTAATACTGCGCCATCCACCAATCGGCGACTGTCATTCCGCCCCCCTATTCCAGGGGCCTACATGAGCCCTTCCATCGAGACACCGCAAAAGCCTATCTACGTTCCTCAAACTCCACAAACAGCGCCGCGAGCGGAGGCTTTGTCCAACCCGTACTATCGATCAATGGCCCCTCCACCATCGCCACACTTACCCTCAGTACCTACTCCGCGACCGCAGCCCCCAGAACGGGTCAGCGATAGCGAGCCCGGACCGCCGTCTGCCACTGCCTCTACAAGCACCTTGACCGCCACGCCGGGTTCTCGGGAGGAGGTCCAGGCCGCGATTGCAAAAGCAGAGAAGAGACTTGCCAGTCGGGTGGTCAAGAAAGTATTTTCCAGAAAGGCGGCGAGGCCCCATATCTATCAGGCTGCTGTCAGTTTATTTATCTCGCCTTTCTCAAGTGTACTAATATATCTTCCGTAGCATAAAGCTCGCGTGCTCGAAATCAGAAAGGAGACACAAGAAGAGATGGTGGAGGATCTCTACCGGGCTTACCAGTCTAAGGGTTACTCTTCTGACCTGCAGACTTTCCAAGGTAAGTGCACTGCATCTACGGCGTAATCTGGGCCTCACCTGGAGTAAGGTTTCCTGAGCTACCAGCAGCTCCTTGAGAGTCAGAACGTCATGTCCCGTGAGTGGTGCCATATAACGCGGCAAGCAGACCTCCTAACAAAATATTAGCCCATCGTTCTCATACCGACCTCCGGTCAAGGTACCAAGATGATGAACAGAGAAGACGCTCCTATGGAGATGTGCGTCTACCTACGTTGTTTTTCCTCCGCAATTCTGATCAGCGATCAACAGGATGTTAGCCCCGATTTTCTCGAACGCGCTATTCAGAGGGCGAAGGAAACACTCAACGGGTGCGTCTTTTACGGGCGCCACCTCGATTTTCTCTGACGGGATGACCGTAGCCCGAAACCGCTGCCAGCTTTCATTCCATCTTTCGAGCAGCTTCGCATCTCCAGGCGCGCCAAAGACAGTGAAATTGACATCCGTCTTCGTGGCCCACCGCTACCACAGTCACTTCCTCCGCATGAAGACGATGAAGTTACCTTGGTACTCAGGAAGCGTGGCGTCATCGCCAAAGCGGCACGTTTGCAGGTCACAGATTCGGACCTCGGCCGTCTGAGGCCTGGCACTTGGCTTAATGACGAAATCATCAACTTCTATGGGCAACTCATTCTCGATCGATCGGAAGCACGCCCTAAGGGCAATGCCCTGAAAAATGGCGCGCGGCGTGACAAGAGCCCGATACTCGACGTTCATTACTTCAACTCGTTCTTCTTTGAGAAGCTGTCGAGGGAGGGGTATGAGAAGGCTCGCCTCGCAAAGTGGACCAAAAAGGTATAGTAGAATACACTCTCCCAGAAGCCGTTGTGCTCACTGGAACTCGCCGTACTTAGTTCGACATATTCTCAAAAGACGTCATCTTGATACCCATCAATCACGGCAACTCGCATTGGACAGCAGCAGCAATCAACTTCCGGCGGCGGCGCATAGAGTCGTTCGACAGCATGGGCGTGCGGCGGCAGGATGTGTTCGACGTACGCCCGCCACTCTTCCCGTATAGACCCCGCTGAACTTTCGAGCGATTCAGCTGCTGCGCGAGTACGTCAAGCTTGAGCATCTCAACAAGAAGTCAAAGCCGTTTGACTGGACCGACTGGGTTGACTACTCTCCGCGGGACACGCCGCAGCAGGAGAACGGGTACGACTGTGGCGTGTTCACGTGCCAATTCCTCGAGGCAATCTCGCGGGGCATGGACTCGCCATTTAACTTTACGCAGCGTAACATGGCGTACCTGCGCCGGCGCATGATCTGGGAGATTGCACATACGCAGCTGCGCGGGGGCACATAGTGCGCCTGGCCTCGTGTTGTCTACTTGGCATGGACCGAGTTTGCTGTAGATATACTTATCACGTTCTTAATCGCCCGGGGGTGCTCCCCGGCATTTCACGTCACATTGATGCCCACAATGACACACGCCTAGTTCCTTGGGCTATGGCACACACATAGAGATCGCTGTGTTTTGCTCTACTTCCGTGCTCCACCTCTCGTACACACGAGTTCACAAGGGTTCGTCTGAAGATGTGCATGGATTATAGAATTGTACGAGATACAACGAGCGACGACAGGACAACAGCTAAGGAGAGAAAACAACAGCTGCGGGCGGCACTGGCACGACCGGATGCACGCTACCGCCGGAACCACCAGACGACAATGAAGAACCAGAAGACCATGATGAGGAAGACGATGTACCACAGCCAGCGGCAGCCCTGCCGCTCCGCCATGTTGTTCATCCGCCGGAACGTGCCCCCGAGGATGCCCGACGTCTCTGCGAACGCGTCGTTCTACACGCACACGTATGCACGCCGTCAGCCACGCCCGCCCGAAGCCCAGAGTCCGCAGTGGTACGACGCACCATCTGGCTGAGCTGGATCGTCGAGTCGCGCACCTCGTTCCCGATGCCGATCGTGATCTATACACACACGGTGAGCGCGCAGGCACACATATACACACACATGTGCGAGGCGGGGCGGGGCGCACCTCCTTGAGCATCTTGACCCTCGCGCTGAGCCCCTCGATCGCCTCGTCGTTCTGGCCCTCGAGGTCATCTGCAAAACGTGCGCCCGCGAAGGCCGGGTGAGGCGAGGAGCGCCCCGAGTGCGGTGGTGTCGGCGCGTAGGGCGACGGGTCGGCGTCGAGCCCGAGCGTGGCGTGCGAGACGCGGTGCCTGTGCGTTGCGTGCGTACGCGCGTGCGTTCAGCTCTGGAGGCGGGCGGACGCGTAGCTGGATGGCGTACCGTTGGGTCATAATAGTTGTTTGCGGGTGGAGGAGGCCTGATCGGCTGGGGAAAGCACTGCGTTGTGCTCGTTTCACGCACGCAGGGCGGGTACCCTTTCAGTTGCGCCACGTGGCCGGCTGTTAATGAGACAACACAAACAACGCTGCCAACTCGTCCCTTCCGCACCTTCCACGGCGCTGACCAGTTGGCGCTTTCTCGTAGTCTGCTAGCAATACATATATAAACTCCAGCCGCTCCCACACAGCCCGCAATCTCCCTGGCAACGACTACGTAGACACAGGAAGCGAACGCTCATATCGAAGAAAGAATGACCAGAGAAGGGGGCGAAAGGAGGCGAAGGGAGAAATGAGCGTATGACGCTTGGTGGAAGCCCAGCAACAACGCAAGCGCGTAAGATAATGTATAATGTTAAGCGGGTGGGGGATGGGAGTACGCGGCTGGTATAGAAGTCCGTGGGTAGATCGTATGCTGTATATACGCGCAGCGAGCGAGGTATTCACACATAGGAGACTGACTGATCGGGGCACAAATACAAGCGTGGACGGCAACAGGGCGAGCATGTTCAGTCGATGCTCATCCGGTTGGGTCGCACGGACAACGATGGGTACGCGTTGTGCTTGGCTGTGCCCCGGCCTGCGGTTGCCTGTTTCCGCGAAACTAGACGACAGGGGTCAGTGTGTTGATTGGCAGACAGATAGGGGGAACATACTCTGTTCCCTTAATCCCCGCCCAAAGTTGCGCATGACAATCCATGCATAAACGAAAGTGATGAGGAGGAGAACGATGCAAATAACGGCTGAAATGGCATAAAACACGGCACAGAGAGAATGCTGGAGGGAACGCACAGAAAGTGGTAAGAGACTCCCAGACGGGCGCGAACTCTGCTGTATTCTTCTTGACAAGCACTTTGATGAACTAAAATCAATAGTTTTAGGTAGCGACATTGAGCGGCGATGCGGTGAACGCACCTTGTATGAGAAGTAGATCATTGCGCCGACACAGCCGGAGATGAACGAGCTCATCATCCACCTGTTCTCGTATCTTGCCGCTAGATGGCCCTCCACCAAGAGAACGATGGATAGAGGGAGCGCGGCACAAGTGACATAGAACTCCCAAGAGTTGCGGTCCAGGACCAGCCAGATGAACTGCACGCAAAAGCCAACCCAGAAGAACACGTCAAACTTGACGAGACATTGGTAGATCTGGTACACGGCGAACATCTTCTTGATCTGGCGGTTGGCACCCAAGAACTTGTACACCTTCCACCCGAACTCGTTGTAGATGGTCCAGGCAAGGGCGATGTAAGCAAGCTCGGCGATTGCGATGACGATTGGGAGGGCGGTTGTGAGGACATTGACAGGGATGTGTGAGAAGCCATTCTGCGTTGTGCTGGCTAAAGAGTTGCGGACTTCAGAGGACTGTATGATGGCGTAGACGAGGAAGAGAGCGTTGAAGACGCTGTGAGTGAAGCGAGGTCAAAAGATATCGGGAAGGGTGATGAGAGGTATTCACGTGAGAGCGAGGAACTGCAGGGTGTTGCGAGCATATACGGCGTCTAATGCCATGCCCAGCTGGAACAAGCTGAGCAAAAGGTTCAGCCGAACGAAAGAAATGATGCACGCAAAACAACGAACTGGGCCAGAGCGAAGACGGTAAGGTAGACAGGCATCTTTCTTGATGCGTCACCGATGTTGTCTGTCCCGGTTTCTTGAGATGGCTGTTGCAGTTTCTCTGCCTCATGAAATCGCAGCAGGAGATCGCCCTCAATCACTAAGTCGATTGTTGTCTCGACGAGAACAGTCACGACGTAAAGGCGGCATGCGATGGAGTCGGGTAGGAGCTGTGGTGGAATAGCGACGTAAATATTAGTCGAAATGGAAGACCAGGGGTAGCGTGCCTTCTGCCACCATGTCCGCGTGTCTGGCGGTGGGATTTGAGAAGTTGGGGGGTACGCTGTCCGCGGAGTAAAGTCATTATCGTCGAGCTCGATTTTACGATCGGCCTGCGCGGGGTGAAAATTCGCCCACACGGAAGAAAAATTGGTCGTACGGATGGGTTGTCAAGAACGAAAGACTTGTGATGCGCGTTGGGGGCGAATGGAGCGGCGTTTGGATCTACGAGGTTGTCATACGAGGGTTTGAAGAAGTCTGAAGAGTCGGAGAAGTTCGTGCGTTGCGGGTGAGAGAGCGACATGGGTGTGGAAAGAGTGTAGGGGGAGGACCGGCCTGGGCGGGGAGGAAGGACAGTACTTTGGCTTGAAAACCGCGCGACGATGCTCGTTGCGATCTCAGTTGACCGTGAGAACCGGCGTCTCCGCGCCACTCACCGCCACGCCCTTCTCGTCCTCCACAGCCATCGGCATGTCTGACGCCCTCACCGCCTCCTCATCTTTCTACCGCTCTAGGCGACCCAGCATCACTCTCGTCCCTCTCATACGTGCCTCTCATACTCAGCCTCCGCGTAACCCCTCAGACCCTCCCAAGAAGCATTACCAAGTCTCCCGCAGAGGTATAGCCGCCCCCCCACTGTGCCAGCTTATTGTCTAGACATCTATTCGCAGCCGTTGTCTTGTCCGCCATCTGCTTCACCTTGTTTATCCTTCTCTCGGTCTGCATTGCTCTCTTCACGTCTTTTGTCCAAGCACAACACGCCGCCACCGCTGCTGCTTCTTCTAGTGCCGCCGCGTCCAACGTGCCTTCATGACTTCTCCGAAGCTCGCTCTGTGTTACTATATCCGCCCTCATTCACGACTCTCAATCCAACTGTATATTCATTGCCCACAGACCGCGTATCGCCATCCAATGTACCAGCCTTCACAATAATCTGAGCTTTCCAGTGACCTGGTTCACAAGACGGGCAGGTGCTTTACACCCCCTTACATCAGAGCAAGTGGGCAAAGAGAGCATGCGACACTTACCTGGACCTATCCCCAGTACTGTCCTTGAACCTGCTGCAATTTGGGTTCGCCCTCTAGACAGCATCGTGAGTATGTCAGCCGTGCGAGCAAGACTCCACGCACGCGTCTTGGATAGACCGCGCGCAGACATTCAGACTTTGCGCCTGGGCTTGCAACAGCAGCATCTCATCCTCACTGCTGCACCGCAATGCGACTTTTGTCTGTCTATCACGCGTCAGCCGCACTCGAGATTTCAAGTCAAGACTAGCTTACCCTGTCCGTTCCCAATGCTTTAGGAGCTGCGGCGATTCGTCAGTACGCACATGAGGGTGAAGGCTTCGAATACTCACCGCAGGATTAGTGCGAGAGAGCGCTTTGTAGCACGCTAGCGTAGCATGTCTGTGCGAGTTGTGGTTATGTTTTCGAACGATGAATTGTAAAGCATTCGAACATACGCGCATCTTGCAAACATGGATATCAGCGCATCATGGCAACACGATCGAGGCTCCAGCTTACTGGGCCGCGACCTTACCCGTCGTCATGTTGAGGTCACTCCGCACCACGAGGACCTACAGCGACGGTTCGCGATATGCACCCACGGCGAGCACTGAGCAGCAAGGGCAACACGAGGCACTCACCAGCTTGCATTCCTCGGCCACCCCGGGCTGCACCTGGGCCAGGTCACCGTCAACGTCCTCGTCCGAGTCGCTGCCACTTTCTTCAGCGGGTGTCTGCTTATGTGTTTGTTCATTGCTCTGGTCACGGTCGGTGACCTGAGGTGGTGCGTAAGACTGCAGACGGCCGCGCCCCAAAAAGTAGCCAAGGGAAGCGCTGCCTAGGGCCAGTGCAGCCAGAAGTGGCACGCCTGACAATACGTGTACGACGATCAGTGGGCTGTAAGAGTCTATATTGTGCGAGGGGCTGTTACTGGGCGCTTTACCTCGTAACTCCGGCATCGTAGGTTCAGTTCAAGATGTGCATCACAAACCTGCCAGGCCCCGGCGCGTGCGTCGCGCCGCGGCTGTCCCATGCCATGCCGGTACAGTTGGGCAACCTGCTTGCAAGTTACAACCATGTGGTAGGCCTACTCGATCTACGCGGACCCTCCATCGGGACACATCGAGGTCTCCGCACATCGTCTTAGTTTGATATGATATAGTAGATATAGTAGACATACGATAGATTTGGACAATTATACGAGTGTAGGGGTGGGGTGAATGGATTCAGGGATATGGACAACAAGAGGGCTGGTATGGCTCAATGGACCCTACCACTATTATCTGCCCTTGAGACACACGAGACTGCTTTGCGGGAAGACGCCAGTGTGGTCAGGTTCAGGGAATGAGCTGTCGAACTTGACCCGATATCTGTGTGTCGTCACCTCAGAGTCGTCGTCCGGCATCTCCTCCTTCACTACTCCTACCCATCCAAACCACTTGCCCTCGATGACGACAACCTCAGTCGTCACCACTGGCTCCCACGGAACAAGATAGCGCGGGTCCTTGGAGACTTCTCTTGCTCTCTTCTGTCCTCGCACATAGGTGACTACGACTACTTCGCCTGGGTTGGGTTCGATCTTTCTCTTGGATAGGACTATGGTATGTGCCGCAAAGCCTATCATGCATGGAGAACTCTCGTCTTCATTAGGCAGCGCAAGAGCAAGGCGCTTACGCGCAAGCACCTCCTGTATTTCCTTTCTGTGGATCCAGTGATCCTGTGCTGCTTGACAATCACGAGGGCTCAAGTCTCGGACAACCCCCTATTGTTAATGCGTGACTTACGTGTGCTGTACCATGCCCACGGAAGTGCACGCGATGAAGGGGGGGTAGGAGTGCGTATGCGCGGTGGAGGACGGGTGGGAGTGCGTGGGCGCGGGGGTGGAGGTGTAGGCCCACGCACTCGGGGCTCCCATTTCTTGGTCCTGAGAGAAGTTCATTAGGACGTCGCTAGCCCGTCATACGCAAGTAAAAGCTTACAAAAGCGCAAGGCATGGCCAAAGGATCCATTCCTCCCGGGAACCGTAGATTATGTAGTGTGAGTGTAGCTGCACGCCTGCGCCATACACGTTGCACGCCTTCACAGTGCCCTTGTGTCCTTTCAGTGGTCCATGCGTGACCATGACGTCCCTGCCACGGAGATGGATGATGGGGTCGCCAACCAGGTCAATCGATCTATCCTGCACGGGAGCAATATCGACCTCAGAGGCGTCGTGCTCCGTCTATCCCTGTCAAACGTGCGCCTTTCTCGAGTCCGTTACAACGCGCACCTGCACTGCCCCATCTGCCTCAGCCAAGAGCCAGAGGCGCCTGTCCTGACATCGCACGACGCGGGCCCGCACGCGCCTGGGGGTACCGGGGGTACCTACTGGTTCATTATATTCAACCCAGAGTCCTGGAGTGAATTTGATCGTGCGCCAAACGGGCTCATCAAATTCTACCGCGTACAGATTTAACTCGGCCTGCACGTCGGTGTTAGGGGTGTTTAGACCTCCGCCTAAGTATAGACTCACCTCCACTAGGGAGTCATGGTCGACATAAACAAGTATGTTGGTCTCATAGTCAGTCTTGACGACGATTCCACGCGATGCGGCCTTAAGATTCCAGCGCGCTTTGATGTGATCACCAAGGACGAAATACGGGGCGACCGAGGCCAGCGTCACCGTCGCGCTGACTTGCGTCTTGGAGTCATCTGACCTCGACACGGCGATTTCGGCGGTGGTATCAGTGACTTCGCGGGCATATCCAACCGCGCCTCGCAGGTCTCCGGACGTCACAATAATCCGTGTCCCATTCTTGATGGAGAGCTGCCACGTGTGTATGAGCCATGGCAAGAACATACGTTCTGCTCTCAGCGTCGGCGACCTCAGAAATGGGCTGAGGTCGGCGGGCGGCGATCCTGCCGTGCGAACATGGCTAGAGGGCATAGGCACGAAAATCAGTCCGTCATCGCATTTGATGCCGTCCATCAGGAATGTGTCATCGTCATTGACTCTGACGCGGCGGAGTCCCCACTCGGCAAGCGCTTCGAGTGCAGTCCAGGCTTGAGGTTGTGGACGCGCAAGCCTCTTCCTCTTGTGGCTTCGCGACGCATCACCCTCCGAGCCCAGTGGGTCAGAAGTCGTCTTCCGATGTAGCCTAGGGACCAAGGCCACCACGAGGTTGTCTTCGAACTCGTCGTGAGTCTCGAGCACGAAGCCGATGTCGCCTTTGTATAGACCAATGTCGCAGCGCACCCAATGACCCTCTGCGACCTGAGCCCATGGGAGGCATCCTGAGCGTAGCAGCTGTGTTCGAGAGTTCGATTCCATCAATCGGTGTGGTTTTGGTAGCACCGTCACAAGTCCAGAGACTGCGTGGACCACAGCTGAATACGAGGTCGATTCTACAAAGACGCAGCCAACTATTCCGTCCCGACTGAAGGCAGATGTGATGGTGGGTGGATGGGATTCGGTGGGGAACAGGCAGCGACGGGCGAGTTGGAAGACGATATCCCTCTCGTACCCCGGCTGTGCGAGCTCATTGAGCTTCGAACTACTGCGTGTGTATCGCAGGCTCACCTTCACCCGCACGCACCAGATCCCGGGACTGTTGATATCTGGAAGGATGAACTCCTTGGGGGTATATATGTGCGAAGACAGGTCCCGAGCTGCATGGTTCGCGGACGCTAGCCGGGACCTCTGTGCCTGCACTTCAGCGTCGCGTGCGTCCTCCTCAACGCGTCGTCCGCCTGGGAGAGGGGCATATTGCCTTTGGGACCCGTTGCGGCCACCGACAGGACTTTCCTCCTGGAAATCTTCACCGTCGTCTCCATTTTAGTCAGCTTTGCATTCTTGCTGCAAAAAAACCGACACATACAGTCCAGAAAGCCCTCTTCCTCTTCCTCCTCTTCCTCTCCGTCATCGCGGATAGCTGCGAGATCGAAGAAGCGATAGACCTGCACATTTTTTCTGTCAGTCGTAGGATGGCGAACAGCTCCAGTACACTCACTGTGGAACTCGCCAACGGCATGATTAGGCCTGAATCTGGGTTTTGAGTGTGTCGATCACTTTCGTGAACCCTTTGTACTGTTTTCGTCGGTGAGAGCGCACCATGATCATCGACAAAATGGCGATGGCCCCACGCTAATGCTCACCTTGTGGCAGATACAGTAGCCTTGTCGCAATGATGAGAAGAGGTGATTCTTGCTGAAAGAGGCAATCAGGCTCCTTGATTCGTCCTTTCCGACTTCGGCCCCGTCGGTCCGCGGGTCGGCTTCGGTCTCTTGCTCGATTCACAGCAACATGATGCATATGCCCGCCCGGAGGAGACCGGTGACTTTTTATAACCTACATACTATATGAGCTCGACATGAGTAGTAAAATGACAGCGTAGCAAAGCAACAGCAGAAAGCAAGCGGTTCCTCGGGGGCGGAACACCGTACATCCAATGCCACAGTAAAGTCCGTAAGGTGCGGCGACAGCGTCGCAGTTGGGCGCGTCAGTCGCTATCCGTATCCGTGGAGGAGCCTGTCTCCTCGCCTTCAACATCTAAACAGATAAGAGCTCATCAACAACGGATGGGAATGATCTCGTTATTGACTTACCGACGAGATAATCCGTTTCAGGTCGTCTGGTGACCGGCGGTGGCGGTCTCGGTGGGCTCGGGGCACGAGGAGGCACCTTCTTCACCTCACCACCTCCAGCTGTGCCGTTTACCCTACCATTGCCAAAGATGCTCGAGCTCGGCGTGGGCGCCGTGCCTGGAGAGGATGAGCGCGACTCAGGGGAACCGGCGGTTGCTTCGGGTTCAAGGAACGATGCGATGGAGGACTCGCGAAGACGCGAGGGTATCTTGGATTGTGATTTGACCACAGGAGGGCCAAGAGGGGTATTCTGCAAGGGGACTCAGACGCCCAATCAGGCAGGAGGTCAAAGACGCCCATACGTTTCCAGCTCGTGAGAGAGAGGCAGCTTGGTAGCGATGGAATCAAAGAAATGCAGAACAAAACCCAATAAGCGAACTTACCAGAAACCTTCTGTTTCTTCGACTTGTTTGGTGACGTAGACAATGGGGATCCCGGCTGCAGATCATAGTCAAGCCAACAATATCTTCGCGGAAGGACATGAGATAGATACTCGTTTACGGTTCGTGTTCAGAGGAGCATCCGCGTCGTCGTTGACAACTGGGACGGGAACTGCGAAGTGCACCGTGAGGCACGATGCAGGGGGCACTAGACAATTGTCTACGCACCTTTCGGTTTATTCTTTGGCGGCCTGCCCTTCTTCTTGGGCGGCGGCGGCGGAGGCGCAGGTGTGCTATGATCAGATACATTCCCGTTCTCTGAGCCTGGGTATGGCGAGGCCGAGCGGCCAGCATCAGAACCGAGCCTGCGCCATGTCGTGTCAGTCCGGTCGCAGACATCCCGTGCACATGCACACGTACTTTGACTTCGACGTCGCGCCCCGAACGGCTGCGCGGCGCGTACCCGTACCGACACCGATGCAACCGCTCAAGTGGGGCGCATAGCGGTTAGATGCGATCTGCGGGGGCATGCGGGCGGTCAATCAATGCTCCGACGGCGGCACACAGCCACGCTGGGACACACCTGGCGGCCACAGCCCACACAATCCAGCAGCATGGTCCCGTCCTTGCTCACGCTGCCCGTGGGCGTGCCGCCACCGCCTGGGGTGCCAGGATCTCGAGGCGGCGTGCCCGCCCGCGAGCCGGGAAACGTGCCCTGCGACGCAGACAGCGCCGCCGCACCCGAGGGTCCTGACACATGAACTGGACACCAGACATACAGCCCTGTTAAGGGTCCGGCGGTGGGGGTAGGATGCAGCAGGCGCACCTTGTCCGCAACTGTGCGCCATGGCCCATGCGTCAGTGTGGGCTCGGGGGACGTGGGGCCACGGCGAGGCTACGCACTTGGTGTGACAGACGTCGCATTTGCGCCGGCTCCGGACTACCTCCTGGTGCGACTGCAGCGCAACGTCGACCACGATGTCATCCAGCATTGCAGCGAACAGCCTTGCCGCCTACGTGTGCGCAGTCAGGGAGTAAGTGTCCGCGCGGCAGCGTAATTGGCAGGGCACGCACCAGTGAGTTGAGAGCGTCATCGCGCTCGGCTTTGGCCATGCTATGGGCAGCTGCGCTGCGCGCACATCCACTTGTCGGACAAGGTGCGAGGCGACTTAGCGCCCACGCCACTAGAGTGATCCAATGTCACGTGCCACACGCAACATATCCAGTCCCATTAACCCCATTAGCATTGCAGTCGTCATCGTGGTACTGGTAGGTACTTTGGCGTCCGTCACCATTCGTCGAGTCGTCTATTGAAAATGTATGTACGGGGGATATGAGATAGAGGAGCGTAAACGAGCGGACGCATGCAGCACGCAAGGTATCCAAAATGCATAGCGGCGAAAAGCAAAACGCAAAGCGCGAGTGAGATCGAAGCAAGGAACAAAAAGCATTCTACGCGGCTTGTGCGTTAACGTTCAGTCTCGTGTGAGACGCGAGACGGTGAAGACGCCGATGATCACGACAGCGAGTGCACCAATGCTCGCTGGCAGCAGCAAGTCGCGAGGGATGCCGAAAAGCTCGTCCTCCTGCGGCGCGCGCACAGGAGCTGGTGGGGCGGGCTGGACGTTCTCCGGCAGGGTAGCCTCGGCCTTCTCAACTTCCTTGATCTCCTTCTGTGCAGCAGCAGCGACCGCAGCCGCTTTGGCCTCGCTCTTGCCAGCACCAGCCTCAGCCCAACCACGTCCACCTTGTAGAATAAGAACCACGCGATCGACCGAAGCACCGCGCGCAATCTTCACAGAATCAGCGACATCGGCGTCCGAAGTCATGAGCACGGTGTCGCCGTCCGCATCAGTGTACGCAAGCTGGAAGTCGAGGGGGTCCGGGATGGGGTCGTCCGCATTTTCCAGCTTGAATTCCGTGAAGAACGAATCGGTGGCCAACTTGCCAGAGACAATGTCGCGGAGGTTCTCGATATCGTCCTTCCGCGCCTGGAAGCGGTGTGTATTTCCACTCGGGGTGCGGAACTTGAAGACATAAGTTCCATCGTCGACGGGGACAGTGATACCCAAGTTGGACGGCGCGTTGCCCAATCCTTTGTGGAAGCCCAGCGCGGAGGCATCGTCAGCGACGGAGGCAGAATCGTTTGGGTGCACTTCGGAATGAGGGGACTGTTGCAGGTGGGAAAGACTAAATGACGAATTGTGCAGATCCGTGGGCATGTGCGAGCCTGAGAATGCAGATTCGGTGTCGTCTTGAGCGCCGATCGAATCGAAGAAGCGTCCCCACATGGGGCCGCCTTCTGTCTCCTGAGCAGATTCACCAGCAGCTTCGGCAGTCATGTGGTTCATCTGGCGAAATGCAAGTCAGCGTGAAAGCCAATAGCACGCTAGGCTATGGCGTACCTGTTCGAGGGTTGCATACGTCAGTTTCAGCACATCGACAATGGCAACCAAACGGCCGTCTTCTTCAACGACAGGCAGGTTCAGGTAGTGACCATCTGCAGCAACGTGAGTCCAAAGAGCCTTGAAGCATCTATAGTGGTTCTACGTACTGTGCATCTTCTTGAGTGCATCGTGAATAGTCATGGTAGGCGGTGCCGTGTCGGGATGCGGGGTCATAACGCGAACGACGCTGCACCTGCTCGCATCTAGGCCCGCAGCGATAACACGCAGGACGACATCCTTGCTGGTGAAGATACCAGCAATCTTCGGCTGCGCGCCCGGCGTGTTCACGGGCTCCATGACGCACACAGCGGTGGTGCGGCGCTCACGCATGAGACGCGCGACGTCCCGAACGGTCGCCTTGGGGCCGACCACCGCCGGCTGCGTGCGCGAGTCCATAAGGGTCGTGAGGTCGGGCAGTGCCGTCTTTTCACGCAACGCCTCGACGTAAGCAAGCATTGCTGCGGTCTGAGGATTCGTTCCGAGGCCATTGCCGAGCTCGGTCTGAACGCCAGCAAGTGCGCTATAGAGCTTCTCGGATGCAGATGAGCTGCGTTCGACCTTATCCAAGGCCTCGTGGAAGACCTTGGTGATATCGAGCAGACCAACAACGTTGCCGTCTTCGTTGCACACCGGCTGCAATTCATGATCAGAAATGAACGAAGATAAGCTGTGAGAATGCGCACCAAATGTCTGAAATGTCTCTCGACCATGAGTTGCAACGCCTCGGTCGCGCTAGTGGTGTCCCGCGTAACCATGGGACTGCGGGTCATCACTTGGCTGACCGGGGTGGTATGAGGGTCGATACCCTCAGCAGTGACCTTCCGCACACGTCAGACCGTTGGTCAGGATATAAAGCCCACCGCGGCTCACCCGGTATGCCAAGTCCTTCGCGGTGAAGATACCGCTGAGGCCTTCCTCATCGTCGACAACGAGGACACAGTCGGTCCTCTTGGCCGCGCATAGTTGACTGGCTTCGGCAACAGTGATCGTGTCTGGGACGGTGAGAGCAGGGCTAGGCTTGAGCGCAGCCACGGTGCCTTTCGCTACGTTTGGTTTGCCTCCGCGTCTGCGACCGCTCTGTTGAGTAGTGGAGATAGTGCGCTTGCGGGATAGTTCGTGTTCAATTCTTTTGCGTAGAGCCTGTCATTAGCAAGGTAGATCAGTTTCGCGTTCGTCCGCAGGCATATGCGCTAGCATTGATGTAAGAGAAATTTTAGACGAAGTGGGACTGTATACATGGTTTCTTGCACGCAAAGTGCCTCCCACGGAGTTGCTGAGTTTACAGAAAGAAAGGTTCCAGCGAGCGCCAGTTGCAACACGTACTTCGTCACCAAGAGCTCTCTTGGACATCTTCTTTCCACCGACTGAACCGTGACCTGATACGGATGACATGGCGGTCGAAAGGCTTGGATTATGGCGCGGCGACGGAGACGGGGAGACGGAGCGTTCCGTGGGGAAAGAGACAGGCTCTTGAAGGTTGCGAGAGTATGAGGGAGAGTGGGCTGGCACAGGAATCCGCGACATGACCGTCTCTGAGTTCTGTCCAACCGCCAGTCTTGCCCAATTTGGCACACGTGGAGTCTCTTGCCGGTCCGGCCCTCGCCTCCATCTTGGCCAGCGTCCATCATGCAGACGCAGAACGTACGAGGCTAAGGTATCGTATAATACGAAGGCGTGTATTCGTTACATGTATAAGATACAGATGGCGACATTGTCCTATTACCAACCCCTCCCCACACGCGGGACTCCCTGCATCCTGCGAGCTTATCACGGACGTTGCGCATTTGCATTCGTCTGCAGTGGCTCTGCCCCTTCACTTTCGGGTCGATACCCTGCCACCTCTACCCTGAGCGCGGGTGGACCACCAATAGTACCCACCTCCGAGGATCAGCAGGATGAAGAAGTTGGCTGTACAGCGAGATTTTGGCTCCTTTAGCAACTGCGCGTACTCCTATGATAGTGGCTAATCCTACGTACCAAAGATGAACCCAGCCACTCCCTGGAAGAGGTCCAATCCCAGTTGGATGATTGTCTGCCCCAGCTGCGCAACTCCACCAAGGACTGACTGTCCGAACGTCAGGATTGCTTGAAATAGGGCCACGATGGCTTGCATCAAGGACGACACTATGGCCACCAATGACCCGACAAAGTTACTGAAAGCTGAATGGACTGAAGGTGACATTGTTGTAGGGGACGTTGAGAGTTGTTCTCGGAGCTACGATACCACAGCGATCTTCATTGCATTCTTAAATACTCTAGGATTACCCCACAACCATGTCGTCGGTGACGTCACAGCGCCGCGGGAGCTTCCCGTCATATATACGAAGAGGAGAAATGGGTTAGACGAGAACAGGCCTATCTCGTAAATTACTCGACTAGCAGTATACGTCCAGGCCTCTTCACTGTTCAGCGGAGACTTGATATAACCTGAATTGCTCTCCACACGTTCCAACCCGCGAAATACACATTTAGCGCGCTGCAGCGGCAGGGGGAGCTTGGCCGGCCGGAGCAGCAGCCGCGTTCAGGGTCGTGCCCGACCACCTCCCAACCAGGCCCTGGAAGCTCGTCCATCCTTGCTTCACGACGGGGGTAGGTCCGGCCTGTTTGCGTAGCCGTCAATCTTGGCGGTAACCTTGATGATAGCCTCCCTGGTGAAAGCGGACTGGAAGTACCGCATGCGGATGAAGTGCGCGTAGATGATTGGAGTGAAGAACGAGTTGCGGAACAAAAGAGCACCAACGATGACTCGAGCGAGGATAAAAACTTCGGTGTAAGCCACAACCTTCATGGCAGGGTCGTAGTTGGCTGAGGAACAGGATTGAGGCCGTGAATGGGCAGAAGACAATGATAGGGAACGTACACTTGACCCAAAGTTGCAGCTTCTTGGCCACAGGGTGAGGAGTAGGTGCACCACCTGCCGTCGCAGGCGGGCCCGGAGGAAGAAATTGAGGCATCAAGGTCGTGCGGGTAAACGTGAGTGCATGGAAGAGAGAGAATATGGCGTAGGGAAGGAGAGACACTGTGACATAGTAGGGGAAGATAAGGGGCTGGTCCATCGCAAAGTCAGGAGGCCTACTTACGAGCGACGGGTCTAGAGGTCACCCAGAAGAAAGCGAGGATGAGGTACTGGATGTTCTAAGCGCAGATGTGAGTGTGTATACCGGGGCAAAGACGAAGCTCAGACTCACTTCGTCGGCGATAGCACGCTTGAACCATGCGGCATTCGGCTGGAGGGTCTGAAATGATGTGAGACGCGGGGTCGGAAGCCTCGTGGAGGACACTCACGCCGAGTGATTTGCTGCTCGGAAGCATAAATGGCTGCTCTGAACATTGAGAAATAAACAAGCGACTCACTGGCAGACGATAAGGTAGCTGATGAGAGCTCCAATGTAGCTTGCTGCAGGCACACGTCACTATCAGACTATGTTGAACATGTCACAGAGGTCGACCTGCAGACCTTTATACCACCACAAGGAGGCACCCTTAAAGGTAATCCAGGCGATAATGTACCTCAACGAGGATACCAAGAGGACGAAGTGTCCGCCAGCCCAGATGTAGTGCTGGAAAGGCAATGGCGAACAAGGGGTGTAAGCGTTCGGGACTTGAGCAGAAAAAGCGCGCCAGAAGCCATACCTGCGTGGTGGCCATTGTGTGTGGGGGCTGTAGAGGGCGGAGGGCTGAGTTGGGGACGACGGAGGACTTGAGGGGCGATTTTTTGTGAAGCAAGATGAGCGAGGAGCGTGGAACGGAAGCGTGGAAGGTGTATAGTGCTTATGTAATGTACACGCCCCAGGCACGCGACGTGCGCACCAAACCACTTCGGGCCCAGCGCAATTGACACGGAGCAGCGCGGCCGTGCGGGACCGTGTCCATCATGCCACGCATGCTGTTGCATAACCAACGCAGGATGACTAAGTATTACTCTAGTCCACGCCATCATCGGCTCCATTGACCCTTCTTCGCTATCCCGCCTTTTCGGTACACCTCCTTCTCCACCCTTCGCTTCCCGAGCGTCTCGATCCGTCGCTGCTTGCCCTGCCTCCGCGGCCCCGTCTGCTCCCGAGGCCCCTCCTCGCCCTCGCCGCCCGCGACATCGACGTCTTCCCACTCGCTCTCTTCGTCATCATCGTCTCGTCTCCGCTTGACCCCGCTCCTGCCGGTGCCACCCTTTCCACCGCCAATGTTGATGTTCACCCGTGGCGGAACGGCGAACCCAAACGCCCTGCCAACTTTGGCCAGGTCAAGCTTATTCACATCGAAGATCTTCTTGAGAGAGTAAGATGCGTATGCTTGAAGGTATGCACGATATCCGTCTTTGGCAGACTGATGCAAAAAATAGTTCTTCTGCAGCAGTTTCTCCAACTAGACCGTGTCAATCAAACATCGGTCCGAACGTCGTCATCCTGGTACTCACTTGCGACTGGACATTCGCCACACGGTCCGCTGGGAAGCTGAACTCGTTCAATGGCACCTTCGCTTCTTTGAGGAACCTCAAGAAGCCAAGTTCGCTCTCCAGGAGGAAGAGCAAGCTCTTCCCAACCTTTCCTGCGCGTGCTGTTCTCCCCACACGGTGGATGTAGTCACGCGGGTCGTCTGGAGGATCGAACTGCACGATCCAGTCGACGCGAGGGATATCGAGACCCCGTGCGGCGACGTCTGTGCACAGAAGAATGCCCGACTCTGCGTTGCAGAATTCGAAGAAGGTATTCGTTCGCTTCTGTTGCTTTTGTTTTCCCTGCAGAGGTATATGAGACAAGAACGCTCGGGTCTCGAATTGGGCACCCACATGAAGGTCAAGGACTGGGATGTCAATGTAATTCAGTAGTTCGCCATGATACTTCACCGAGTTACAGCTCGAGAAGAATACGACAATCTTCTTTTTGAGGTTCTTTTTGAGGAATGTAAACAGGAGGAGGAAGCGTCGGTCCGATGGGCAAACGACATAGCCCTGTGATAATGTTGTCACTGTGCTCGTCTGTTCGCCTCCGTCGATATCTATGTGGATAGGCCCAGGTCGCAACGCTATCCGGACCAGATCTTGCACCTTCGTTGTTTGTGTCGCAGAGAAGAGCATAGACTGCCGGTTTTCTGTTTTATCAAGCTTGAGGAGAGACCCCCGGGAAGGAACTGTGCGACGCACCATTCGGTAAGATAGAGATAATCCGCTTCATCTCCTCCTCGAATCCAACCTCCAGTATACGATCAGCCTCGTCGATGACGAGAGCCTTCAAGTTGCGGAAAACGAAACCCTTGGTATTCTGAAACACATAGTTAGGCCCGCGACTCCGGACGAAGGCCAACCTGCGCACCTCCAAATGATCCAGCAAGCGTCCCGGCGTCGCAACAAGCAGGTTGACGCCTTTTACAAGTTTATCCACTTCCGCTCTCCTGTTGGCACCACCCATGACAATCCCGAATGTCTGTGAGTGGTGTGCCATAATGTCCTTGGCTACGCCGAAGATTTGCAGAGCAAGCTCGCGCGTTGGTGAGATAATGACAATCCC
Source organism: Gloeopeniophorella convolvens (assembly GCA_022496205.1). Lineage (NCBI taxonomy): Eukaryota > Fungi > Basidiomycota > Agaricomycetes > Russulales > Gloeopeniophorella > Gloeopeniophorella convolvens. The sequence goes on along the minus strand of WTXD01000004.1, from coordinate 724,927 downwards.
GGTCCCTGCATAGCGCGGAGAACGATCAGCAAAACCGACCCAGGACATCAGTAACGACCCTACTCACCGTTCCGGGGCTTGAACTTCATCCTATGCAGCAGCTCGACGGCCGGGATCAAGAACGCCAACGTCTTCCCGGAACCCGTGCGCGCAGCACCCAGCACGTCCTTCCCGGCGAGCAGTGGGGGAATAGACTTCTCCTGCACAGGCGTCATCGTCTTGAACCCCATATCTTCGAGGCCTTTCAGCGTAGGCTCTGAGAGCTCAAGCGTGGAGAAAGGCTTGCGGCCTGCAAGACCCTCCTGTGGTACGGGCGCAGGGGCGGCGTCCGCCTCAGACATCGCGGCGGAATGAGGGGACGTAGCGTTAATATGTCTTTGTCCTGTTGGCCTCTCGAGACCTAGGCCGCTTGGGTGTGTGCTCTGGAACTGGGCGAGGAGCGCGAAGGGGGGGTGCCGGACCGAGATCAGCGAAGAGAAAAGTATGAGCGTGTACGTAAGCAATCATCTATAAGCGGTTCCACCAAATGTACTCGCTGGTGCGTGCTTGAAGGGCCTGCATCAGCAAAAGCCTTGAAATATTATGAGTAATTATCATCAGTCATAATCATCAGATTCCCCATAAGCATCAGATGCAACAAGGCCAGATTATCATTGCAGCTTTTGTAGCGAACCGATTACGAAGTCTACAATGCATTTTGGGGTTTACAAGTGATTATAGAGGTTACCATTGATTAGGGAGCTTATCAGCTATGCAAGGAACCCGTAGCAATAAATTTAACCCCCCCAGCCTTTGAGGACAACTTACACCACCGGGGATTGAACCCAGGGTGCATGCACGTGACTCATCATAGCACCACACCGGAAGCAGCATTCCAACTGCACCACTGCATCTTTACTATGTTCCCTATGTGTATACTATATATATAGCAACTCAGGTACACAAGTCCGTACATCTAGCACCTTTTTACTACAGTCTTGGGGGATATACTTCCAGTATTCTGGCACTGATCTCATCATTGTCATGTAAGAATTTTATGTGCTTGGATATCCCTGGTAATCCCAGGTGTAGGGTTCTGATACCCTCTATATTCCTGGTGCCCTGATTGCAATTCCCGGGCAACCTATGTGTAAATTGCCAATCAGTGCCAATCTAACATTGCCAGATTGCAAGATCTCGACACGATCACGATAAGATTAAGATCTGACATAATTAATTGGCAGTTAATTTTGATCATCTTACAATCCAAGATCTTATCGCTATCTTGATTATCGTTGCTCGTAAGTTACATCACTAATGTCCTATTTCGCAGTTTCCCATAATCCATCATAATTTCCCGAGGCTTTTACTGATGTGAGATGTTTTCATGAAATTACTTGATGGCCGCCTGGCGAAATGGCATCGCGTCTGACTACGAATCAGGGGATTGCAAGTTCGACCTCTGCGGTGGTCATAGAGTTTCTTTTTCCCCTCCCAAAGATAACTTCAGCAAATCGCGAGTGGATCTCGGCCCGCCTCGAGCGCCGCGCTCCCAAGATCTCAACTGCAGATTCCACTGCCATTGCTTTCGCCGTTTCCGTCAGATGTCTACAAACAAAACTACGTTCTGTCGGTGAGCCAAATTGGGGGTCTTTTCACCTTCTTACCAAAAAGACCCTTCCCTGGGCAGATGCCCTTGGGGCAATAATATCCGTGGCATCCGCGACCGTCGGTTATGTGTATGGCGCAGCCCAGCGTCGACCTCAGCAAGCCTCGAACACGTCGCCACTCCCACCCCCACTGCCAGCAGCGGCAGAGGAACATGATTCGAGCGACGACGAAGACGAAGTCGCCGATGGGGACCTTTCTTCTGTCACAGCTGGGTTCTTGAAGCCGTGCAAGCTCGTATGTAGCATCCTTTTGCGTGGGCACACGAGGCTGCTGACGAGGTATGCAAGGTCCTAGTGGTAAGAACCGACCTCAAGATGTCACCAGGGAAGATTGCTGCACAATGCGGGTGCGTGCTATCCGTACAAAACACCTTCGCACCCTCACATTGAGCAGACATGCCACCCTGGCTTGCTACAAGGCACTCGCCAAGAAGAACCCCAAAGTGAGCCATGTGTCTTACTGAGGCTCGATTCTTGCTGAAACGGCTATTAGCTGGTCCACCACTGGGAGGTGACAGGGTAACAGAACAAGCCTGCGCGCGTATCTGCCACGCGCTGAGACTTTGCCACGCAGTCAAGCCAAGATCGCTCTGAAGGCATCTTCTGAGGAAGAGATACTCGAGCTCGAGGCAATTGCGAAGAGTTTGAATCTTTGCGCGCGCTCTATCCAGGATGCGTAAGTTCTCATTCTACTCATCTGATGATTCAGCACCCCAACTAGACGTCTGCTCCAGAGGAAGGACGCAGGTTGAAGCAGGCTCGAGGACCGTCCTTGGGATCGGACCCGGTATGTTCCCAGAGCGACACCCTGACTATCCCCCTCACATCTCTTCAGCGCCAGTAGAGCTGATCAATCAAGTGACGGGACATCTGCGACTACTTTAGACATCGCCTCTGAACAGTACATCACAGCTCGGGAGCTTGTTACAAACACTACACATGGTACATTTACGATCTTCTGCAATTTTAGCACGCTTTCGACCTGGGCGGCCAACCATCCGTACTGCACACCGCTTGGCAGCTCATGGCGTTTGGATCACAACCCGCGTCTCTTCGTAGTCCTGGAGAGGTTGAACGCTGCCGAGATAAGGGTTACGTGTCTGTCAACCACGCGTAAGCGCATCATATGAAGGTCCGGTGAAGAGGCTACGTACGTGAAGCCTTGCACGGCATTTCCAAGACTGTGAGTAGATGTCAGTGAGGTGTACATGTATGTTCGCGTACACGATATGCTTACCTTTCGCCCGCTGGCGAGATCTCCTCTGTGCACAGACCAACATGATTGGTGTATTGCAAGAAATCCTGTCGACGTCAACTCGAGAACAAAACCTCTGAACTGGCATCTCGTACTTCGAACATCCTGATGGCCCGGGGAAGTGCAGCCTTGTCGAATTCGCCCGCGCGGGTCAAAGCTTCAATGCACCTACGAAATAATTGTCAAATTTCCCGGAGGCACACTAGACGAGAGAACCGACCATAGGGTGCAGAGGCAGAAAGTGCCTTCCTCTCCGCCGACGCCATCATCGGATTCGGAGGTGTTGTAGCGATAAACCAAGTTCTGCAGGACGATGAACGGCAATTTCCCTCTGAACGCAGCAGTAGCACCCACGTTGGCCGTCAGACCACCTCGCTCCGGGCTCTTCAGGATCGCATCCAAAGTGCTTCGGAAGCGCGGGTCAGACTTTGATGGCGCAGTTCAGCTGTGGGAGATGGGCAGTGCAAGGCTGACTCACGGCGGTAGAGAAGAAGACGAGCGGCATGATAAGCACGGCGGAATCCAGGACGTCTGTTTCGTCATAGCTCTGCCCGAAAAACTTTTCTCGGGATTCCACGCCTTGTGCATGATCTGCTCGTAGAGCTCGTCGCGCGCTTCCAACCACTGCGTACGGCGTGGGCAGGGAAGAGAGCGCTTGTCGGCGAGGCGAAGACCTATCCAACGGTGCGTGACCTAAGCCGCAAAACAGCTCGACTCCACACTCACCTCGGTCAATTGCGACCCTAGTGTGCTGCAAGTGAAGATGCTGTCTGACGGCAGGGTGATGGTACGTACCACATCATGATCTAGCAACCCTGAATGCCCTAGTTCATTTACAAGATGACAGAGTGCGTACCTTCGAATACTGTGGATAGAATGGTCTCAGTCATGGGGCACTTGGCACGGCAATGCTCCTCACAGTGAAATGCCGCTTCTTGTTGCGGACCTCCCTGCCAGTAACGCCGTTGGTGAGGACATCGCTCACTATGACCTCTCTACAGCGAACTGACCAGATCGACCTGGACAGGGGAATTCATCAGAGGAGGGAGGCCAAGACCCTTGCGGAGAAAGGCATCAAGATGATGTACGCACAAGTCCGGGTCGTTGTAATGAGCCACCACAACTGCAAGAGGTATGAGCTGAATATGCAAGCTAGCCACCGTGGACGACATACAGTCCACACTATCAACAGCGGGTTTGAGTCAGGTCGCAACACAGTTTCCAAAAGACGCACAGTTCCCGGACCGAGACCCTGGTATCGGCGGGGAAGGATAAGGAGCGATTAGGAGCAGAAAAGACGATGAGAGATACCAGATGTCGTATGACTTGAAGATGGTATCGCTCCGATCAGTGGGGACTTAGAAACTATAGATGTGGACTTGCCAGAGGTTTTCCGAACTTGAAGAGATCAGCAGAAAGTATGTGTGCGGGCGGGTTTCTGCGTACCTTCTGTCCAAGATAGATACAATCCATCCTAGGCAGGCAATGATTAGTGACCGTCTGAAGACGCCTCTAATCACCGTACAGTTCGCCATAGATATCCTAGGTGATCCGATGTGTTATCCTCCTCGATCGCGGCGACGACTTGAATCTCACCAGTTGTATGTGGTCGATGGCACCGTTGCCAATTCTAACTGGCTTGGACCCTTTATGTCCATCTAGATGCGTGAGCTCTACCTCAGGGAATAACTTCTCTCCTGTAGAATGGTGAGGGTGAGACATGGCCTCGCAAGGAATGTGTTAGGGGAGAAGTAACTTACCGTGGATAGTATACATGATTTGCAGGGATCCGTCTGGATTCCTGTCCTTCAGCCTGTCGTATATGAACTCTAGATATGCTGGGAGAAGTCAAAACAGTCAGACGCAGATCAAAACGAGTAGATGGTAGTTTACAATCGGCCTCGTGGGTAAATCCAAGGCGGATCAGGGCATAGAGCGTGAATGATGCATCACGGATCCAAGATGCTCTGTAATCCCTGTAATAGCCTACCCGTCATGAAAGGAAGGTGCTGTAGGGACACAGTAACTTACCAATTTCTTGTCCCACCAATGAACTCGGGGAGACTGAAGGTCGGGCTGGCGACGACAGCGCCTAGGACCTAGTCAGACGATCTCTAGGAATATGCATACACCTAAGACGGACCTGTTGGCTCAAAAATGAGAAGTTTCAGCGCCAGTGCGCTACGATGAACGGCCTCCTTCCAGGAGCCATCATAGGTGGACCTCCTGATCCAGGCATTCCAGTAGTCATTGGTACCCGTCAACAGGTCATGAAGAAGGGTCTTTGTAGTTCAGGTCAGTGATGCTCGCGAGAAGCAATTGGGAACACATGCCTTGGTGAGCAGGGGATCTTCCTTGTTGCGTAGAATGGTTGCTCCGCGTACAAGCTCTACAGCGATATCAGCCACGGAAAGGAGAATTCACTCAAGGCATATAGCCTACGGTCAAACGAGACACCCAACTGCTGCGCCCTGCTGTCGGTGGGGGTGGGGATCTGGTCTTTCTTGCCTTTCGGTGGAGTGCGCAGTACGAATGTGACTACCTGGCCTTCTACTAGATCCAAGTCAGCACTGATGCTCAGGCCCTTGTGGCCCTGAGGCGTCAGGTCAAGCTCCTGCAGTTGGATAGAGGGCGCGGGTACGTTGTCGATGACTGATTCTGAGATGAAACGGAGATCAAGAGTAAGGTCGTCAGATTCGAAGATAGCTTTGTTCTGCCTCTGCGAAGGGGATTCTTCTCCATTGGTGGCTATGGATTCATCCGGGACCAGCGAAGTGCGGTGTTCTGCCAGTGCGTAGTTGAAGGCAGGTGCACACTCAATACGCAATGACTGTTTGCCACGCACGACCTGGACGATGTAACGTCTCAGCAGTACGTTCGTGTGCCACGGAGCACAGGGCGAACCTCGACGCGGCGGATCAGCCAGTGTAAAAGGGGTTTTTGTGCGGTGGCCGTTGGGTTTCGAGGAAGGAAATCTGTGTGAAGGCAGAGGGATGAGCTTCTGCACACCCCCAATGAACACCTCATGGAATCAGGGGTTCACCTGTGACACTGACGACACCCTCTTCGTTGAGAAACCTACGAACAACAGTACTGTCAGAAATTGTGCGGAATAACTGGCGCGTGTTCACTTTGTTTGCACAACCTGGAAGGAAGGTCCTAGTACATCAAACTCGCGCTACAAGGGTGCGAAAGGGGGTAACATACATTTGAGCTCGGCAAGTAATTCTGCTTTGTAGTAAAAGGGATCTTGGGCGAGACCGAGAAGTGGCCACCCTGGATAGGGGTCAATGATGCATGCAGTCGGTTGTGAGTGTCTGTTACCTTGTCCTTATCAAGGATACGAGCGAAGACAGAAGGGGAGTCAAAGTTGGGCACACAATAACTCTCGACTGGAGATCAGGGCAGGAGTCTAGTCAATTGCTGTCGAGGTAAACAGTAATAAAAGTCTTCACTTGATCCGTCAACGCTGACCTAAATAAGATGCTTAGACATGGTAAAAGTTGTCTCAAGTTTACCTACTAAGGCCGCGGTTCTGAGATTCCCAATTCTACGAAGAATCCGATTCAAAATCGCGCTTCGAGAGGTGAAACCCAGGCTGCGGCTCACAACGCATGGTCAGAGATTGGAATGTACTCCCGCGATTGGTTGGGATTGCACAGATTCATGGCTTGAAGAGGTGCAGTCAGCGGGCGCGCCGATGCATGCACAGGTCAATGGCACGGCGTCTTATATATGCATCCGAGTCTGGGGAAGGAGATCGCCGATTGGGCGTTGACTGCACCACTGCTCCGGGTCCGGTCCGACCCGGTCCTTTGATTGATTTATCGATACCGCCCAGCTCAATCGGATAGGATAGAACGTCAGACTCTTACAGCGGGCGTGGAAACACACAGTTGTGTAATCTGAAGGCTGCGAGTTCGACCCTCGCGGTGGGCTAGTGCTTTTTTCTCGCTTAATTTATGTGAGGGGTGAGTTCAATCCTGCTCAGTCGGCCCGCCGCACACCATCCACATCGGCGCGGACAGCTGCGAGTGTCATGTTACGTACCGCTGTCATCTTCATTCGGGAGTAAATCTACCATGAGACTCACTTGCAACCTTTTTGCGACCCGATGACCAAGGCGCTCTGCGTGCAATCAGAATCTGCAAACCCTTTCGATGCCTCGGGTGTACGTTTTGGGGTCGGAACTTGGCACCTTACATCCAACACGTGCGATGCCATCCCCGTGGCTTCTTTCACAAACACCATGCCTGCAAGGGCGTACGAGGTCAGTCGCCTATTTGGGGACACTTTTCCCCTGCTCACACACACTTCCCTTCAGATTGTACCGGGATTCTTCATCCAAGACGACCCGTCCGCCGTTTCAACAGTCATCGGACCTGTAAGCTATCTGGACGTAGCTAATCCACTTACACACCCGTTCAATATTCTTCGTCAGACCCCAGAGTTCTTTGGTCTAATTTCCAAGTCATGGCCCGACTTCGCAGACGAGATCAATAAGCTGAACGCGAATTCCTCCGAGTCTGTCTCGTATAAGGTATTTTTTCTCGGGAGGCACGGCGAAGGCTACCGTTGGTGTGCATCAAATACTCTTTGCCTACCTGACCTTGCGCCCTATAGACAACGTTGCTGAAGTCAAATATGGGCAAAAGGTGCGCACCTCCGTGATGCTACACGACCTCATACTGAGACGCGTCGGTAGGCATGGGATGAGTGAGCGTCAATCGATGTACTGTCGCCCTTCGCATGGTCTGATCATGGGATGGTAGGAAATGGGCGTTGCTTGACGGGGATGGCGAACTAACATGGGCGCGTACGTGGTTTCCTTGCCCTTCTCTTCCACACGTCACGCCTCCGTCGCCTTACACACTCGCTTATGCAGCCGACCCTCATCTGACTGCCATCGGCGAAGATCAAGCACGCACTGCACATGCTGCTTGGGAACGTGAACTACTTCAAGGCGCATCGATCCCCCAAAAATTCTACTGCAGCCCTTTGAGGAGGGCCCTCCGTACTCTGGAGCTCACTTTCGAGGGTACAATGCCAGCAGGCTTGAAGCCCGTCATCCTTGAGGTGAGAGCAACTTCAAATTGTATACGTGTCTCTGGGACCGATGACTCAACGGCCTTGCTCAGAACTGCCGAGAAGAGTATGGCGAGCACACATGCGATAAGCGCAGGACCAAGTCCGAAATCCAAGCCGACTTTCCTGGGTTCATATTTGAAGACGGATTTGAAGAGGAAGACCTGCTATGGACGCTAGAGCGTGAAAGCAAGGAGAGCGCATGCAGCCGTGCCAAGCTAGTCCTGGACAGAATATTCGAGAATGATGTCGAAGACATCTGTAAGCCCTCCAGCTCATTTAACATGCTTGCTATTGAGTCGACGGTGCAGTCATATCTATTACCGCGCACAGCGGTTGGATCAACGCGCTGCTACGCGTGATAGGACGAGGAACTTATGCACTGCCCACCGGTGGTGAGCAAGTCTAGCGACCCTTATCCCAAGATTCAGGCTAATAAGACGACAGGCATCATTGTTGCGGTTGTTAAAGGGTGTGTAAAAGAGAGTCTGTGAAGAACAATTGTGGGGGTGCGGGTTTAGAGCATTGCATTGAATAGAGACACCGTGTAGGAAGAGTAGACATCACTAGGAACGCGGCGGATCTGAGATGGCTTACCGTGGGAGGCCGGTAAAATACGCGTCGAGTGGGAGATGATTGGATGACGTAACACGTGTTTGAGAAAGGCGCTTAAATATTTAATTCGAGGGGAGCGAAGTGGCCAACCGTGGAGCAGCAAGTAGCCACCTTGTAGCCACCAGTGGATATCGTGTTATCACTCAAGAAGACCCTTGGGTGCATGCTCACGATCCAGTACGCACCACACACCTTCACTCTTTGACCTCGCCCCTTCCTCAGACATGTCCAGCATCGCACTCGCTCGAGCTTATCAACAGTCCTTCGAAGCACACCCCCATGGCACCCTCGCTATCGCTGGCGGCGCTCTGACCGCCCTTGGAGACGTCGTTGCGCAGATGTCTCAACAGATTGTGCGTTTCTTTGCATCGTTCACAAACTACGCTTATCTGTCCACAGATTGTCTCGGGGGATTCTGACCGCAGAGAGAGGCCCGCATACGACCTCACGCGCACAATCCGCTTTTTCCTCTTTGGAGCAGGCATGAGTGAGTGTGTTGCACGTCTGCGGGATGTTTTCTGACTTCCAGTATACAGGCCCTCTCATTGGTCGCTGGAACAAGTTCCTTGAACTCAAGTTCCCCCTTCGCTCACAAGGTGGGAAAGTTAGCTTCAAAGCGCTGTCCAAGAGAGTTGCTGCCGACCAGCTTGTCATGGCACCTATTGGCGTGCGTAGAACATGCCGGCGGTTTTCGTTGTCTGCGTTACTGATGCAAATGTACAGCTCGCAATCTTCTTCAGCTCCATGGGCATAATGGAGGGCCGAGACTCAAGTCACATCCGAACCAAGTTTAAAGACCTTTACAAACCCGCACTGCTCGCCAACTGGAAGGTGTGGCCTTCGGCACAGGTTCGTTGGTTTTACCTTGTCTCGGGTTTCAGCGCTGTTGCTGACACCCGAGCCCCTACCAGTTTATCAACTTTCGTTTCATGCCCTTGCCATACCGTGTTCCATTCCAGCAGACATGCGGCGTCTTCTGGACACTGTACCTATCCCTCCTTAACTCTGCGTATGTCTTCCGACTTTCCTACCCCGTTACTTGACTCATGCTCTAAACGTTCAGAGAGGCTCAGAAACAAGACAAGGAGGACGCCTTGCGCCGCACTCTGGATCGATCCTAGACGTCGCTTTGATCTATTTTCGGAGCAGCATGGACTACGGCCTTTTTCTTCACACTCATCTCACACTGTAGCAATAGCATCTTTCCATTTCTGTCTCACAGGCACAATGCCACGCACCTGTTTGTTTGTTCTAACAATACACACGCTTCTAATGCGAATTCATCCCTTTCGCAATTCAGATGATGACTTGAAATTATTACAGTGGGGTTTCCCTTATGATACGATACTTTTGTGAGCGAGACTACGACGCGCCGTACTTCGGCTTGAAATACGCGGGCGGGAGCTTGGCCAGCACGTCCATGAGTGGGCGCTCGACCACCACGAGTTCGCCGGGCGCAACAAACTCGGCGAGTAAGATTTGCCGATACTGCGTGACAAGCTTGAAGTTGTGGGCGCCCCTATCCCGCTCGGCGCCGCGGTCCGCGCCGTCGCCACGCCGCCGTCGCCGTTTCTTCTCGAAGCCGCCCCAACCGGCCGGCGCGTCGAATTGCACCTTGCAGAGCCACTTTGCGCCCCAGAACAGGGCGAGCACGCTGTTCTTATTAGCGTCGGGCAGCGCGGGCGCGACAGTGACGCCCAAGATTGCGTCGTGCAGGTGGGTGAAGCGCTTTGGCAGCGAGGAGCAGAGCGCGCGCGACCATGGCGGGAACTGGCGCGCCTCGACGTCGTACAGTTCGAGGGTGTTGTTCGCGAAACCGAGGATGAGGAGGGACGGCGATGTCGCGGCGAAGGCGAGCGCGTGCACGGGCTGCGGGAAGGATGGGAGGGATGAGTGGTGTTGCACGGAGTCGAGGTTGAAGATGTGGGTTCGCCGGTAGTCGTCTGTCGTCGCGAGCCACTGACCATCGGGGGCGATGGTCATGCGCGTAATTGTTGCCGGAGTGGGGTTAGAATGCGCGGGGTTGGTTGGTGGGTTGTAGTGGTTAGAATCTTCCTCAGGTTCGGATGTGTCTTCCTCGCGATCCGCGTCCTCCTTTCGTCCAATTATGATGCGTCCCTCAGCAGTCGGATTTTTAATTCTGTGCTGGTCGAATCTGCGGAGCACCCTGGCAGACAGCTCGTCGGCGGCAAGGTCCAGCACGAGCACATACCCAGTGGTAGTAGCTACCACAAGTTTTGAAGAGTCCGGGGTGAACCTTAGGGCCGAAGCTCCACAAGTGGAAGCAGCTTCGGGTAAATGCTGCTGCAGCATTGTTTGGAAGTCCCGGATGCGCCTAGGTTTGAGGTCTTTTGTGGATGGCTTCGCAAGAATATTTAGACACAAGCTCGCGCTGGACGAGACTAGAGTCACTTACATCGAATTGCAGAGAGAACAGTTTAGTCTCAACTGCGTCGGAGACGACCAGCCACCTTCCGTCATCAGAGATGGAACTCGCAACGAGGTTGGTTTGCACCCGCAAGTCCATCTCAAGCACTTTTTCCCAATCAACACCCTCCCTTGGGACTTCTGAATTGACATCTCCCTCCTGAGGGGGCTTCTTCGAGAAGCGCCAGACGGTGAGGTTGGTATCGCTAGCACTCAGCACCAGTCGCGCTTGCTTTGCTAAATGCACGCCCACAGTCCCGTGTGAGCCAGAAGAGTACGCTATCCTCCGGTGATAGGCGTCTTCGAACGTGGCAGCCGCACTCGTCGCCAGAGGATTCACGATACGCACGGCCGTGCTCTGAGGGAGAGCCGCGGGTGTAACAACGAGAGACATGTCCAGTCCGCCCGAGACCAAAAGGGGTGCCAGTTCCACCGGGAAAGTACGTCGATGAGACGGGGGTACAGGAGAGTATGGTGGCCAGATAGACAGGCCACGCACGTCGTGGGAATGCATTCGTTTCGACGCGGTCCGTACCCACCTCGTCGGCGACGACAGGATAGATGCGCCTTCCGATGGAGAGGCCCTGATAAGGGAGAACTGCGAGACCTTCTGGTCAACGCCAGAGGTGAACACGGAATTCCCATCCTACAGCCTACTTAGAAAGTGCATGAAGACAGGAATGGGCAGCGCTCACCGGCCCAACCGTCAGACAGAGAACATCCGCGCCATGAGCCTCGAAGCTTTGGAGCTGGGTGCATGTCCGCGAGTCCCAGAACTTCACCATGCCCAGGGAGTCCCCCGATATGATGGTACCGTCGCTGATTGATATAAGGTTACAGTCGAATGAACGCAAACAGTTGTCCACTCACCCAAGAACACCAACCGTCCAGACCAGCGTCCTCTCTCCCCTGACCTTATCCGTACTCATTCGGTCAAGGATTCTCCCTGTAGAGACTTCCCACTTTCTCAGGCTGCTGTCGGAGCACCCGGCTACGATCCATGAATCCTGCCACTGGTCTTCGTCGTCGTCGCTGCTGTCGTCGTCAGTTTGCATAGCCATAGAACTTTCGCTTCCTCGTGGTATAGGCGGGCCCCAGGCCAAAGCAAGAATGCGACTTTTCGAACGGTCTAACCGACGAAGGTGCTGGAGCGAGCCGTGTTCCAACGAGAGAATATGTATGGAACCATCTTCACACCCAAGTGCGAGGTTCGTCGAAGCGGGGTTGGTAGCTATGGACCAGATAGCACCGCCTTGCGAGGATATTGACCTCTGAGTAGAAGATGAAGTGTACGATTACATAGCGCGTAGAAGAGGGACGTACGCGAACAATGGCGTGCTCCATATCCCACTCGGTCAATTCACTCCCTCCACCAGTGCTAAATAAACGGAGATCCGTCAACGAAGGGATATCATCTTCCTGTAAAGTATCCGGATGCTTCAGAGCAAGCGCCAGAGAGTCCGCTTTCGATGGGTTCACACCAGAGAGCGACTAGAGACTTTTCAGCAAACGCCCCGGTGGTGAAAAGATTGCATGTATACCTTCCTCACGACCCAAGCTTGAGGGGCCTCGATGGCCTCCGCAGAACCGGTCCACTCATAAACCTCTATGTTCCCATTTGCGTGCCCAACGACTAGGGTCCCAAACCTGTGCGTCCAGTCTGCTGGGACAGCCTTCTTCTTGCCTTTGGTGGATGGAAGAGGCAAAGGAGGAAATGCGAGTGCGGTGATGGAGGAGGGCGTGAAGTCAACGAAGCGGCATCTGTGAACAGATAACTTCGTAGTTTCCCCCATCTGCGCGAAGATGTTTGTGGTGAATCTGAGGCTGTAGGAGCCCGCCGTATCTTGCAGCAAGCGGGACCAAGAAATTCGCGTCCGAGCGCGCGCCTAAACCTCCGACAAACTTATTGGTCGCGTCGAGCCGCACGTGCCAGCACTTCGCACACTCCTCCGTCACCGCGACCGCGACCAGTCCCCCCGTCAAACAAACGCGTACCCGTAAAAATGTCGATGTTCGGACGAGGACCAAGCGCCCCCACGGGACCAGTCAACTCTGAGCGTATGGAAATGGCAATCCAGGAGTGAGTCCCAGGCTTTCGTGTCCGCCTGCGGTTGACGCTCATATTCCCCCCAACAGGTTGGACATGGTCACCGACATTTTCAACCGCCTTGTCTCGCAAGTCTCTCGGCTCTCTGGTACTTCACGCACTAACCCCCCCCCCCCCCCACCCCCCTGTAGAACGTGCCATGCCAAGTGCATCAGCACACGGTACACAGAAGGAGACCTCAACAAAGGCGAGAGCGTCTGCATCGACCGATGCGTGGCCAAGTTCTTCGAAGCAAATAAGAAGGTCGGAGAACGGTTACAGAACGTCGGCGCGAACGCAGGTGGAGGAGCTACGGGCGCGTTTGGTCTGTGAAAGCCGGTATCATACTAGCCGCTCGGTGCATGTTCTAGCGTTTACAGCACCAGCTTTAATGCGTGGGCCACAGCTCATCCCACATCCTTCTGCCGTGCTGGCGGCTTTACCAGTCTGACAATAGCACAAAATGCATCCGTGCAACCCGAGCGAGAATGGTCTATATGTAGGCAACGTGCAAGAAGGTACAAGAAAATGGGTATTATTTTGCGGCGCCAGGGAAGCAATCCGCCATCGTTTTGGAGTGCTTGTTCTGTGCATGCTCCTCAAGCCTGCAAGGACACATGGAAGAGTGGTGAGACGGAATGTGCTGCGAATTGCAGAAGCCACGTACGCGGGCGCTCTCGTGGTCACAAGCTGCGGCATGATTACGTCTGAACGTCGCGAACAAAGAACGAGGCGAAGGGGACTCACGAAGGCTTGCCTGCAGATGTTGCAGACGATAGACTTTGCAGCCTCGTTTACTTTGGCCTGACTTTTGGATCCCTTTGCCGCGCCCTTCTCTGCATTGCGCTCGCGTCTTTGCTGTGCTTTAGCACCCTATTATCGGCCAACAGATAAGATGCGTGCAGTGAAGAGGTCATCAGGGCGGACACACTCACGTTCCCCATCCGACGATAGTGTACAGACCAACAAGAGGCAGAAAACAGAAAGCAAGAGAGAAAGGTCGGGATGAAACTTTGTCGGACGCGGACACATAAAATCGGGACTCCCGGCCCGGGCGGCACAGAGATCTCGCGATCCTCACCCTCATGCACATGCTTGCACATGCCATAAGCGAGCAGCGAACATTGTACCTTTCTGTCCGGCATCACTCTGGCAGCAGAGCAATATCATCCATCAACTTAAAAACCTGCTGTGAATCTGCTACATCGTATAGGCTACTTGCTGAAGAGATTTGAGGAATATTCATGTTGGTACGGACAAAATATCGCGTACACAGTTGGGTGTATCCCTTGCGTGTGGCGAACACCGCGGGGCCAATGATAACATCGCTGGCAAAAAAAGGCACCATCCGGTGGGTCAAGGAGGCGTAAGGATCTTTTCTTATTCCCACATCTGTGTCCCTTTCACTCATCATGACCAGCGACATTGAGAAAGCAAGAACAAGCGTCGCCGAGCTTGTCAAGTTTGACATCTTCACGAGCTCGCAGGCCCAAGACAATGAGCGTCACCAGAAGGAAGTGTCGAGGACCTTTGTCTGTATGTGCTCCGATTTTACGAGGCAGGTTGTTCCCAACAATATATGCAGCGGATACAATCACAGGTATGATGGGCTCTGCAGAACGCTTGAGCACATCTAAGCGACTGTGGCGCGTCGCCAGTTCCCACCAAGAACATGTACGAGTATGCTGTCCAGGCGTCCCTTGGCGACGACGTCTATCATGAGCCGTCCACTATCGCTTTCGAGGGGCATGTAGCCCGTCTATTTGGGAAAGAGGCTGCCCTGTTCGTTCCCTCTGGCACCATGTCCAATCAGCTTGCTCTGCGCTCGCACCTGAAGCAACCGCCCTACACTGTGCTCTGCGACTATCGTTCGCATATCTACAAGTACGAGGCGGGTGGCACGGCGTTCCACTCCGGAGCGCAGATCATTCCGGTCATCCCGTCCAACCGTGAGGGTATCCTGCCCTTCCTATTGGTTCGCGACTCACTCGAAGCAAGGCCACCACCTGACTCTCGAAGACGTTAAGAACTTCATCGTTCTGGACAGGGATATCCATTTGTAGGTACAAGGGCCCTTCCAAGTTCACGCATTGATGAACGCTTGTCGAAGTGCCCCTACCGAGGTAATTGAGCTGGAGAATACCCTCAACGGATCGATATTCCCACAAGATGAGATCATTCGCATATCTGAATTTGCTCATAGCCAAGGCATTAAGATGCATCTCGATGGCGCTCGCATTTGGCACGTCGCCGCGGAGACCGGGACTCCACTGCACGAGCTGTCCGCACCTTTTGACTCCGTCAGCGCCTGCTTTAGCAAAGGTCTTGGTCCGTACATCAATACCAGGTATCTTGGCACTTTCGAGATATCCTAACCCGTTTTCGCCCAGGTGCTCCCGTCGGGTCTTGTCTTATCGGAAGCAAGGAGCTCATCGCTCGTGCACGTTGGTTCCGAAAGGTCTTCGGTGGAGGGATGCGCCAGACTGGCTTCCTCACTGCATCCGCGGCCTACGCCCTGTCCAACAACTTCCCGAAGCTGGCCAGTGTCCATCAGCTTGCATTGAAGCTCGAAAAAGGCCTCGTGGACATCGGTGTGGAGATCACTGGCAGGGCAGAGACGTGCATGGTACGATCATCTGGCAGCACTGGCCGCGGACATGTGAGCTCACTCGTACTCGATCCCAGGTCTTCTATGACCCTTCAACAATCGGCACCGATTATGTTGAGATCGCTGAGCGCGCTAAACAGCTCCCAGAACCGCTGGTTCTCGGGGGTTCGCGTCTGGTCGTGCACATCCAGACTACAGAGAACGCAATCGATGACTTCTTGGCTGTTGTACACGCTCTTGCAGAAGAGAAGGCGGCCGCGGGCTTTGTCCGCCCCGCGGATAAGTCTGAGAATGGCTTGTACAAAGACATATACGTGCGTAGAACGTAGATTCGAAGCATTCACAGAATCCAATGTACAGACGATAACGCGGCGACATGATTGGGAGCGAATGATTATGAGCATGTAGCCACAACTGGCAGACATCTGATATCGCGCTAGCCCTTCCCGACGTATCGCTGCTTCTCGTACTCCCTCCATAGGGCTTTCATGGCTGCCTTTCCTCCGGCATCGAGCAATGACACCATCAGAGCATCGCGCGCATGCTCGTTGAGCATCTCGCACAACACGAACAGCCCAGGCAGCAGCTCCCGTCGCACATCTGCAGCCAGAATGCACAGCGGGTCGTTCAACACATCCAGATATGCCTGGAGGATGTATGCAACGTGCTTTGACAGAGGGCGCGCCAGAGACTCTGGCTTCTGCAGTTCGGCAGATGGGCCATGCACTCGAATTAAGGTTTTGGTGGAGAGTGTGGTTAGCAGACGCGCAAGGTCCTTGCTCTGCTCAACTCCGAGAGGGTGAGATGGGTTGATCCACGCGGGGAGGCTGTCTGCGACAATGGCGTGCTGTTTCGCGCCGAGGAGAGGACGAGGGCTTCGCAAGGCCGAGACTAACTGACGAATAACGCCGCTTAGGTGGGGAAGTGTGATGACGACGAGGTCTCGGCGTAGGCGGACGAGAGCACTGAGGATGGAAATGACGACATGGAAGACGTCTGTGCTCGTTTCCGGATCATGGTCTCTTGATCCTGCGAGCGACCTCGACAGGACGACCCAGATGGAGACCACATTTTGCGGTTGGACGGAGGCGGGCTGTCGATGATCAGAGGCATTCTTTACGGGAAAGCTCGCAACATACTCTTTTGGAGCACAGACTATTAATGAAGCTCAGCATTGGCAGGCGAACTGTCGGCGAGTCGCAGAGCTCCGCGGTGTTTGAAAATATCTCCAGGCAATCCTTGACGTGTGCCTGTGTGACTTTGAGAGTGTCTAGAAGACCCTTCGATCAGGATGGCGTCCTGAGGGTACACGATCAACGTACTCTCAGGAGCATCGTGCAACGCAGTTGACATGAGGTGGATGAGGCAAGCCCCAGTACCTGCCGAGACATCACTCGAAGATAGAGGTTCCAGTGCAAGTTGTAAACATGAAGCGAACTCTGATGGGGACAGGGTTCGGAAGAGTTTCTTTATGGTATCATCAAGATCGTGTCGCTCTGCACAGAGTCAGCAATAGATAAGATATACCATACGTGGAAGTTTACCTGCGGGTTCCAAGAAATTCGCAAAGATGATGTATGCGACAATGATGCGCTGTAGGTGTATCTCTCGTTCGCTCTCTTCGGTTAAGATTTGGAGCTCTGAGGTTAGGATGGCATGCACAGCAACCGCCAGTCCCAAACACCGAGCATCCGCGGGATCCCAGGTAGGAAGTAATGGAACTATTGTTTGTAAGGCACGTGCACCAAGGCCCGGAAGCGGTGCATCTGCGAGGAAAGCGCGGTTCAAGTCAGTGCGTCCCAGACGAACCCCGAACATGACATACCGGAAGAACCGAGATATCTGCCAAACGTAATGGCACGACTCCACAGGACCAACGCGTGCGAATAGTCCAGAATCTCATCTTCGTGTGAGACCAGGCGCTGAATGGCGGGATGGAACAGCTCGACAACACGTTCAAGCAGGGATGACAGATGATCAAGGATGTCCTGCGAGAACCTGGTGCGAGTCAGACACCCTACCCGGATACGTTGTACAGAACTCACGACGAAACCGGAAAATCAGCGACAGCTATCTCCATCAGCTGCCTGGCGCAAGCCCCGATTGGAGCTTCAGGCTCCTTTAACGCGGGCTGCGCTCCAGAGAGTCGCTTCCGGCAGAGCCGAATAGTGTCGACGATCACATCGGAGCTGCCGTGCGAGGCAGCCCGCAATGCAACACTAGCAAACCAAATTATGTCAGGGGAAGACCAGGTCAAGAGAGAAGCTCACGAGAGGTGACCCCGGATGAGGTCCTCAGTTGCCTGCTCCGCGGATGCCGGGGCTTGCGACGTAATTAGATGGTGCAGGTATACGCCACCCGTCTGATGTTCCCATGAGTTCAGGGAACTGAAGGTCCTGGCCAGGAAGGTCCGGACAGCTGGGAGCGCTCCGTGCCAGGAGACGATGATGTCCAAGCCCAGGAGGAGATCAAGTACTACAGCTCTCCTGAGGAAATCATTCCGGGTATTCTTTTGAAGGTACTCGCTGGGCGCATAGAGCAAGATCGTATACGCTTTTAGGGCTTCCTCTGCTCGCTCGGCCGAGATCTCCGCGGACGCGCGCTTCTTGGCGCTTTTCGATGTCGACAGCTTGGCGTCTACAGCGTCCAGAAAGGCAGTTTTGGCGTTCAGGACATCGAAAAGTGATGCTAGTGAAGTCAGCTGTAAGCATCTGCGAAAGCGCCAACCACGCTGACTCACACCGAATATTCCCTTGCTCCCAGAAATTCGCAGAGTGAAGGCACTCATGGACCACCGCCGACAAGGACAGTCCATGCGCTGTCATCTCATGTCCAGTTCAAGATCAGGGACGTGCAAGAAACCCACAAGGCGCTCATGTTGAGCCGAAGAAGCGAAGGCACTGTAAAATGTTCAACCATCCGTGATGCAAGCGCGAGTCACAACGTACTTGAAACCCTCGATATTCCTATCTAATATCAAGCGCAACAATGCCACGGCAGCAAAGGCGACGCCATCCTTTCCCGAGTTCAGCTGCGCAGAGCGCCCTGACCATGAGACGGAAGCCGACTCTGAAGCAGGGAGGTTGGCTTCCAGAAAGCCCAACGCTGCATCGAACAGAGCTTGTTGGCTTCTGTCATGACCTCTGCGTTGCATTAGGTAACGGAACTGGCGCCTGCCTGTGAGAAAAAGGAGTTACTCTCAATGAACCAAACTTACGATCTCGATGCGGAATTCTGGCAAGCAATCATCAGCCGTTGTCAACCCGCTTAAGAGCTCTTCCAGGCCATTAGAGCCGCTGGGGTCAAGTTGCAGGTGCAGCGGTCCCGGGAGGATATAGCGAAGTCGCAGAGCCACAGCAGCTACTACTTGGGCTGCCCAAACATCTCGCCTCCGATCCTTGACCCCAGCTGTGACAGCATCGATGCTAGAGACAATCGCTTCGTGAGCGAAGCTCTCCATAAACTCCGCTACAGTGGCCCGCACATCGGCTTGCACCGGTTCGGTGACAGAATGCAGGGGCAGCGAAGACAGCACCACTGCCACAATCCGCGCTGTGAGTGCAAGCGTCACCGCGTGGGGATGTGCGTCCCGTCCCGCAGCCTTCTCTGTGCCCTCAGACGTCCTTCTCTTTTTGCGCACGCCTTGACCATGATCGCTTGCCGCTGCGCTCTCTGCGTGGCGGAACGCTTCCCAGAGGTCCTGCAGGACCGATGTCATTTTCCGTGCTGTCTCCAGAGTTTGTCCGGGTGTGATGAAACTTCTGACAGCCTTGGATAACTTGTCTAGGTGATCCACGACAAGAGTAGGAGAAGCCACAAGATCATCGTAGGATGCCTTCACAGCAGTATAAGACGGGTGCGACGGTGCTAGGGTGCAAGATTCCGCCAGCCGGGATATGTGAAGGGGAAGGGTGCGTGTCTTGGAATGATACGAAAGGGCAAGAGAAAGGAATTCGTGTGCCGGCTCAATAAGGGCCACGTCGCAGCGAGATTGAGGAATGTGAAGGAAGCCGGAGAGGATGCGGCTAGTGAATGGTTCGACAAGGTCGTGGTCGATGCAGGAAAGCGCACAGAGACATTGCAGCGCCACCTGGAGACTCCCGCCTGGTAAAAGCCGTTACAAACAACGCGGATGCCAGTGCCGTTTGGAGGACTTACCCTCGGTCGAGATCAGGCATTTGATGCTATCCTCCGCGATCTCTTTCAAAAGTACGGTCGTATCCTCCTGCCCAACGTCGAAGAGAAATTCGGCCTCCACCACTCTGAGCAAATCGCGCCTCGAGCGCCATACTCGAGCGTCCTCCGTACCGACACTCTGCAGTATCTCCTCACAGGCAGAGAAAAATGACAGCGCCAGTGCTCGTACGTCCGCGCTGGAAGAGCTACCAGAGGCAAAGAGAGAGCGCCGCCTCTTAACAGCCTGAGTGAACGCTGCCATGAGTCTTGGGAGAACGGAGAGAACGTAGAGCTGGGAGGTAGATGTATGCGCTCGTAAGGCTTCGAAGAGCGGGCTGTCGCGAGGGCTTTCTGCGATTTGTTTGAGGGTGTCGGCGTTGAAGAGAAGATCGACTCCGAGGTCAATGACGGCTGTATGTGTGTCTTCCCCTGAGAGGAGGTGGAGCCATGTACCCAGATGGCTTTTGGTGAACGTTTGGGTCAACTATTGTAAGGCAACATCAATCACGGCTCGTGGGTCAGCAAGGCAAGGGAGAGACATACCTTTTTCTTGTTCATGGAATTAAATAACGCAGTGTGCAAGGAAGTCGTCACCAACGCCGTAATTGCTGCCAGGCCCGAGCTCGCAGTATACTCAGCGCGCTCTGCTTCTAGAGCCGACAGCACAGCGCCAAAGCACTCTAGCAAAGTGTCTACGGTGAACTTCGGAGAAGCCAAAGACCATGTGAGTGCAAGAAGCCTCGAAGACTGCAGGTAGATCTCTTCGCGCTCCCGCAAGGACAAGTTCGGGGCGTTGGAGAGCAAGGAGAGAACGACAGGCAAGAGTGGGATGCGGTTCAAGAGAGGCCGGAGCCAGGTATTGCTGAGAGAATCCCCTTTCGGCCTCACTGTGTTTGCAGAAAGAAGTGTTTCGTGCAAAAGCTCCCAATAGCGTACATCCAGGACTGGGGTTGCCGCACTGCACTCACGAGTTAGCACTCAAAGCGCGGAGGCGACGAAACACTTACGATTCCCGCATTCCCTCCTTCAATATACGCGTCAAACACCACTCAAACACGATCTCCGCCTTCCTCGGGACATAAAAAAACTCTGCATGCCAGGCCGCGCTCGCAATGTCAATTTTTGGTGGGTCACCTGGTGCTGGAGGATCAGCTGGAGCGCGCAACGCGCGGACAAAGGCTTGAGCGGATTCCTGGTATGCCATCGCGTCTCCTTGGGGGCCAGGACGGGGCTTACCCTGGAAGCATATATGAGTGGTTCAGAAGGTAACTTTCGCGTTATCGAGGACGACTCGGACAGCTGCTAAGACCCAACCCCATTTTCGGTCTACTTTGCGGTAGTGCGGGCCGGCTGGGCCGGACCTAATCCCGGCTTCGCTGTCCGTGTCAGCATCGTCGACTGAGTTTACAAAAGGTGGGGTGCAGTGGATGTTTCTGCATCCTCGGCTCTCATGCCCACTGAACCAGAAACCGAAGTAGACATCTGTGCTACGCAGAGGCAGGAAGAATGGGAGGTCCTCTTGGTACGTAAACGCTACGGATCCGGCTTGATTGTCCTGAGTGACTCCAATACGGCAGTCCATCTACCCTGACTGCGTTTCGGGGGACCCTTCGAGCGGTGCTCTCATGCTAGAGATACCAGTCGAGCTCGGTGGCCCTACAGACGTCTTTGTGACCGGAGACGGATCCGCCGACTCCCCTGTCTCGCATGAGCACCACTTGTCCTTGTCCTCGCTTCCGCCAATCCTTCTAGAGATTATGCTTCCGCCCACCTACCCTCTGCACGCGGCCCCGAAGATAACCTCCTTTCATGTGACTAGTTCTTGGATTCCGCGCGCCAGCCTCCTGAGAGATGCGCTAGCGGAGATGTGGCATCCGGGCGAGACTGTGCTGTACTCCTGGGTGGAGTGGATACGAAGCGCTGACTTTCTCGACACATTGGGCATGGTGCATGGGGCCACGCTGAGGTACACATACACACTTGAGCTACAGCTTTCGCTGACAAAATGTATCAGAATTCCTCATGTTGCTCCACAACTACTGTTGCACTTTCTTACGGCACATGAGAGCCAATCGCAGACGTCCAAGTTCAATCAGACCTCACATTCGTGCGCTGTGTGTTTCGAATCTCGAAAAGGCTCGCAGTGCCTGGAATTACTATGCGGTCATGTATTCTGCAGGGCATGTCTTAGAGACGGCTGGAGCCTTTATATCGCGGAAGGTGAGGTGACGCGCGTGGGGTGTCTCGACCCTCAATGTGTGAAAGGCGGACAAGAAGCAAGTGAGGAAGAGGTGAGGAGAGTGGTGACAGAAGAGGAAGTCCGGCGCTGGAGGTGGCTGAAAGAGAAGAAAGCCGCGGAGAAAGGTGAGCGGGACTCTGCTCCGAAGTGTCTGAGCGCTGAGGGATTTGCAGATCCCACAATGGTGCTATGCCCGATGTTCCTC
Organism: Gloeopeniophorella convolvens; assembly: GCA_022496205.1. Classification (NCBI taxonomy): domain Eukaryota; kingdom Fungi; phylum Basidiomycota; class Agaricomycetes; order Russulales; genus Gloeopeniophorella; species Gloeopeniophorella convolvens. The sequence goes on along the minus strand of WTXD01000004.1, from coordinate 702,582 downwards.
TGCCAAACACCCGTACCGGGGCCATCAAATATAGATGCGCCTGAGGAATCGGGCTGGGAGAGACTGCGGACGTGTCAGGCGTGCGACTATTCCTTCTGCTCCTTTTGCAAGAGAACATGGTGAGCAGGCGGCGCAGATGCGGGAGAGTGGTCGATATGACATGATCACGACAGGCACGGACCACTGTCGGATTGTCCGATCCCGGTTGCTGAGAAGGTGATCCTGCAATACATGGAAACGAAAGAAGGGTCACCGGCGCGCAAGGAGATGGAGCAACGGTACGGAAGGAGGAACCTAACAAAGCTGGTGGCAAAGTACGAGGAAGACCGAGCGAACCGGGAGTGGCTAGAAAAGAGCACGATGGCATGCCCGGGCTGCCACGTGCCTGTAGAGAAGTCGGTAGGGTGCAATCATGTAAGTGCTCGAGCTCGAGCCGAGATGCGCGGGGGATTTGGCTGACCGCGGCGGATGGGGGCAGATGACGTGCGCCAAGTGCAAGCAGCACTTTTGCTACCGGTGCGGCGCAAAGCTGGAGGCGAGCAACCCGTACAAGCACTTTTCTACGCCTCGGGAGGGATGCTACTCGAAGCTGTTTGACTTTGAGGGCGTGGACGGGTGGGATCCGATGGACGGGTTTGTGGTCGTGGAGGGCCCGCTATAGGGGCGGTGCTGCGGTGTGTCGGAGCGGAAGCGGGCGGATGGGCGAGAGTGGCTAGGGGGGAGCTGGCAGCGGAGGCTGACGATGGCGGAGGGAGCCCATAGCGAGGGCCCAGGAAATTGGCCGGGGATTGGCACGCGGGGCTTGTCGCGGCGGCTGGCAGCGGAACGCGCGCTTGCCGCCGAGCAGCATAGAAACAGATCAATTTTGGCACATTTTACTCCTATACTTTACCCTCACCGAGCTAGACTCCCTTTCCTCCTTTCTTTCGCCTCTCAACTTCTTCTCCTCTACGTCGTCGTCACCGTCTTTCGTTGCCTTAAAAACGAACAGCCCAATCGCCGATACCAGTCCGGTCACGTCACCAATACCCGCCTGTATTGCCCCCTCCATACCCCCGCTTCCTCTACTCTATTCGCCCCATGGATATCTACACGACCGCCTTCTCCTACCCTCGCAGACCCCGCCACGCTCGCAACACTTCTCCCTCCCTTGACTTTCCCTCCCACTCCCAGCCCTCCCAGTTCCAGCAGCCCCACCACAATGGCCACGCTGAACCACACATGTCCCCTACCCCCGCCGACGCCGACGCCGTCCAGAAGCTCTCCGTCCTTGCCATGACCACCCAGAGCTGCCATGTCTCCTTTTCCATTGCAGACCATGGCACAGGGTGGAACTTTCTTCTCTCTGGCGCTTACCAGCAGGTCCTCTTTGCCCGCGGCATGATTCTCAAGGACTGTCCCATCCAGGTATTTTCTTTCCTCCCTCGTCCGCTTCAAACGTCACCTGGCTGACCATCTTTTTTTTTTTTTAGAACAGGTCCTCCATTCGAGCGCTTCGGTCAGAGATCCTCGACTTCCCGTCGTCTAAGCCTGCTTTGAAGCCGGAAGTGCGCCGTCGCCTGGACGAGGTTGCTTCCCAGACTCTTGCGCACATCGCTGTTGTCAATAGTCCGTTATCGCTGTCTACTCGCACGCCGCCCGACGGCATCAGCAGCAGCGCAGGATGGTCCGGCCTGGAGACAGAGCGTGTGTGCGAGCTAGTCATCACTGGTCAGGGTGATTCGGTGGAGATCGCACGGGTGCGGCTTCTGGTGATGCTGGACGAGCTGGTGCGTCTGATAGATCCTCCTTCGCCTCCACATGTTTCCTGACTCGACCGCATAGAGCGGTCTTCACACCGAAGTTTGCGAAATAGATCAGAAGTTGCAGGCAATTGTCGCCGGCCGCAAACGACATGTTCTACAGTCTATCCAGGAAGAGACTGCCACCAACATTTACTTTCCCTCTCCCTTGCAGGGCCTCGTTGGCCCTGATATCGCTACTAGCGTCACCGTGGGGCCCGGTAGCGCACTTCGCCAGAATAAAAACTCTGTTTGGATCACAGGCGAGTTCTTTGGGGTTCAGCGCGCTCGGGACATGTTGCTCCAATTATCGCTAAACAAGGTATGCCGTTTTTTCAGTGATTCCGCCTGAAAGTTCTGACAGGACACGTAATACCTTCAGAGCAAGGGCATCATATCGCGAGACACCGCGATTCTTCCGCGCAAGCTGGACTGGATGATGACCGACCGTGCAGAAGATCTCAAGACTGTCATGAGCGACAATGCCACTTTTATTCAATTCCCACCTATCGGTAGTTCCACTAGCCTAATTACTGTATATGGCGACCATCGAGTCAACATTCAACGCACTATTCGTTCCGTCATGCAACTGGTATGTCATCCTGCATGCCGTAATTCGAACAGTATTGACTCTCGGTCGGCTCAGGCTTGCCAGTTCTACGTCGCTTCCTTTTGGCTCCTTCCGGCGCAATTCAATGTTCTTCTCCCCCCACCGACACTCAACACCGCCCAGGTGTCAACGATTATCAAACAGGTCTCCAACGCGACCGGCGCCGAGGTCGTCTTCAAGAGCATGTGTTTCGAAATGCATGGTCTCGAGCATGAAGTACGGAGCGCCATCAATCTAATCATGGACCTCGATATTGTGAAGGTGTGTTGTACTTACCCAGGGTCATCGCAGCAGCTTATTCACCACATCATACAGGCCTTTCATCATGAAATTCGCTTCCAGATCGAGCTTGCCAACGAGCACCGAGAATTTATCAGCGGCAAAAAGAATGGCAAGATCAACAAGATCATGCAGACGACCAACGTCAAAATCAAGTTTGAGACGTTCAACGACTACAATTTCCTCATTGACATCGCCGGTAATGATGCGTCGATCCTCCAGGGACTCACTTTGCTTCAAGAAGAGCTACCTGCCGAGATATCATTCCATGTCCCAGAATCGTACCACAAACGCATCATTGGTGTTGGCGGCCGCAGCATCCAGAGGATCATGAAGAAGTATGGCGTCTACGTCAAATTCTCTAACGCGGAGGAATTCGCTGCAATGGGGGGTTACAACGACAATGATGACAACGTTGTAGCTCGCACGCCGGCCAAAAATGCCATTAATCTCGATAATCTAAAGCAATCTGTAATGGAGCTTGTGAATCCCAAGGTACGTCTTACCTTGTTTGTTCCTGACACGGCTTAACGCCATTTGGTTCAGGACAAGGACTACTTGAACGAATCTGTGGTCATTCCCCGCCGATATCATCGTACGCTACTTGGGGACAAAAGTATCTTCATCCACGACATCGAAAACAAGACGAATTGCCGCATTCGGTTCCCCGACAAAGGCTCTGCATCCGATGTAATTATCATCTTTGGTCCTGAAAGCCAGATCCAGATCGCAGCAACCATGCTCTTGGTGTGTATAGCCGCCTTCCCTGATTACGCCATTGACCATTGCCCAGGATCACGTTCCGTTCGAGGCCGATATGGCCGTGCCACCGCAAGGAGAGCTCCCCCGTGTATGCGCTTCCCCAGAGTTTGCTTCGTTCGTGGAGCAAATAAAGCGGGAGCTTCAAGTTGCTGTGGTTCCCAATATCAAGACCGCGGCAGGCAGTTCTGGATCTGACACTCCCACGGAGTGCTCCTTCAAGTTTAGATGCCAGCGCAGCAACAGTGACTTGCTCATATCTGCACGTGAGATGCTTGAGCAGTACCTACTGAATCATAACATTCATGTCTACCCGTCACCGACTGCGAATGCACATAAACGCGGCGATTCTTTCGCGGACGCGTTTCCCCATTTCGACAGCAAAGTGCTGTCCACGATGCCTCGGACTCGCGGTGAGTATCGTCTCAGTTTTACCGCAGCCTATCGCTCATTCTCTGGGCTCAGGTTCCGCAGACTTCTCTCGTCCTGAGCCTATGATGGATAGGCGGCTCAGGTTGGCAAATTCGTCTCCAGATGTCAAGGCCCTGTTCAACAACTCTCCGTCGTATATCTACCACCTTGAGGAGGCACAGGAGAGCCTCGATAGTCAACCAAGTTATGCGCCAGCTCCGGCTAATGACTACTGGGGCGCTCCCCAACCTCCTATCGGGCGCCATGGTCGCTTCCTCTCGTTGTCACACGCCAACGACGACCCTACGCTAAGTAGCATCCCTGGGCGCGTGCGTAGCGACGACAAACGGGGATCGGATCCGCTTCTGGAGGCCAAGCTCAAGGATCAAGTCACAAAGCCGCGCTCCCTGACGAACCGTGCCCAGTCGCTCGATCTGACTCTTTCCCTGTCGCGTATCGCCGAAGGATCATCCCGCTATCCCCCTCCCGACTCTCCCACGAATTCCGTCGGCGATACGGGTCCTAGCTCGAGCCCTACTTCTACAACCGCGCCGTCCTTCCCGAATGTGTATGCGTCGGGCCGTCCACCTATCGGGCCCGGGACGCCGCAATCGATGCGCCGCGGAGGCCGACTGCTCGACGACGAGGCGGTGGACGAGGTGTCGCGGGTGATCTCCAACCTAGGATTGTGATGTCTGCTGGGAAACGGTGGATTCGGAATATCTACTCGCGATCTTTCTCGACGTTGTAAAATGCAAGCTTGTATTAGGACGGACTCTGGACTGCACCCCTCGCGCTCTGTTGTCAAGTCGGCTCTCCGCACACCACCTACCCCGTCTCGTCCACATCTCGACTCCATTCATCGCACATATCCAGTTGCCTGCTTTCATCTCTTTATATCTCGCTGTCAGTGCCTCCTCCCTGCGCCGTTTCTTTCTCCCATTACCACTCCTAGTGTACCATAGTTCGAACTTCATCAATGTTCCTACACTCGTGGGCTGGTCATATCTTTATCTCATTACTACTGCTATGCCTAATGCGCTAGTCACTCGAATGAAAGAGCCATTTCGTCAAATAAGAGAATGGTCCGACAGGCCTGGGCGCTCAGCTGACGATCCACGGCACCTCGTACAGCACAAAGTCGAAGAACTCCTGATCGAGCAGCGTCTGGAACTCGCCAACAAAGTCCTCGTTCGCCGCTGCGCCGCCCTTGGACTTGCCCTGCGAGCGCGCGGAGAGGTACGTAAAGTGCCGCTGCAACACCGTGAGCGTCCGCTTTGTCGTTTTCGATTCGGGCTGCGCGGATCCTGAGTCAGCGGCAGGCGCGCACGCCAAGCCCCAGCAGAGCCCACCTTGATCGCGATCCCGACGTAGTTTGCCGGCAGGCCGTATCGTAACACGCTCTCGACGTACAGGCGGACAACCTTGAGGTGCACGAACACCTGGAATGCCTCGGAAAAGTTGATCTCGGATAACCGCAGCAGCTCCGTCTGCATATGGGGAAAGGGATCGTCGTGATCAGATGCACGCATGAGACGCCAGTGCGCGGGGACCCACCCAGAGCTCCCGTTCTGCTGTATCTGCGGTGGATAGCTCTTCACGCTCCTTGAGAATCTGGTCCTCCGAGTACTGGAAATCCCGGACGAGGTATCTGGGCGCAGGTGTCGGTACACGGACTGAGGGAGGACGACGGTGCGAAGTCTCACTTGTTCTCTCGGCATTTCTGCGTGAACGCGTCGTACACCTTGCGGAAGATGATTACTGAGAATAGGGTATAATCGTCGTCGGATGCGAGAGATCTGCGCCGGCGGTCAAGATGCGGACTTGGACGGGCAAGGCATGGCGTACACTGCGGATCGCGGTACCACCATCGGTGCTAGCCGCTCGTAGCTTGTGTTCCATGTCTTCACGAGGTTCCTGGGCAATGGTCAACGCGCGGCCAAAGGCGATGGGTCATGTTCGCCAGCGCACTTGGGGACCGCGACCAATACTGATTGCATATATTCTGAATCTTGCAGGAGGTCATCTTTCGAGATGATGTCTGCGAGCGACCGTACTGAGAGATTGCCACTGTGGATGCCTCCATCAGCTTCGAAGACGCGAATCTCAGCACAGCTCACGTCTTCTTGCGCTGTAGTTGGACAAGAGACCCCTTGGCAAGGTTATAGTTGTTCAACTTTGTCTTCATGACATTGTCTATTGATGTCATCTCCTAAAGCCGCGCCATAGCGGGTTGGACGATAGATTATGCATACAAAGATCAGTACGCACCTTAACCAGCACGTCAGTCATGTCCCTGAGCCCCCGCTGGCTCCCATACCGCTCCTCGTTCCAGTGCCAATCCTTTAGCAAGTAGTCATCAACTGACTTGTCATTGATTATGATGTGTTGATTGAGCTTGGATGGATCGTTGTTCAGCAGATTGCGCAGCGTCTCGACAACCTTTGCGACAATAGCCGTGAAGGAAGCGTCATGTTTCGGCAGCTCCTCGGAAAGTGCAATTAACGAATCGAGTGTCCCTGTCTACAGACGTCTGAGCGTGACGCAGTGCAGCGGCGAGCGGGGATGTACCTTGAAGGACGGGATGTAGAGCTGCCCAAGACTGCTCGGAGTGAATGTCTTGGACTGTTGCGAGAGCTTTGACATGAGTTCTTGCAGCAGGCCTTCCGAGTCTCCATCCTGAGGGACTGTGATAAGCCAGGTCGACTGATCTGAAGGCATCTTGGTCCGTAGCAAGTGTACTGCGAGACGTCTGAGGCGGCTGTTCGCGGCGGCGAGCACGCAGCGGCGTTGCCGGACCGGAACCTCACATCGCCGCACGAGCAGTTCGATTAGACGCTCGACGCCTGCCAGCGAGGCTCACCGACTTGGCCTTGGGGACATCGTTCGATATGATAATCTCTGTGCTTCGGTCTACCATCATTCATCGTGCTCCCCGCGCACACTCCTGTTTGACTCTCTCGAGAGCTATGTCTTCTGGTGCCCCTTTGCTCGTGACCCCGAAAGCTCTGCAGGATCTCAAGGCCACTACTGATGTGGCCGTCCTGGATGTCAGCTGGTTCATGCCGAACTCCCCGCGGAATGCAGTCGAAGAGTTCAAAGTCAAACATATCCCTGGGGCGCGGCGCCTCGACCTAGACAAGGTTGCTGCGCCCAGCGAACTCGCCCTCAAGCATATGATGCCGAGCGCGCAGGTGTTCAGCGAGGCTCTCGGTGTGTTAATAAAGGAGCGAGTCATACATCCCCTAACGCCTTTCAGAGAACTTTGGGGTCAATCCCACGTCCCATGTTGTCCTGTAAGAATGATGCTTCGTCGACGGGTCGAACGAGATCATGATGAAGAACAATCAGATATGACTCGCAGGGAATCTTCTCGGCACCACGGGCGTTGTTCATGTTCAGATCATTCGGCCATGTGAAATCGAGCGTCCTCGATGGCGGGCTCCCCAAGTGGGAAGTAGAAGGACTGCCTACCGAAGCAGGGGCTGTTACAGAAACGTCCAGGAGCACATATCCAGCGCCATCTCTGGCAAACGAGAATATCAGAAGTGAGTCATCGGGTGTCATTCCGTCCGCGTAAGACTTGTTGCTCAACTCGCACCAGGCTATGAACAGATGGTAAGCAACTCTGAGAAAGACCTCTCGGACCCACTTGCAGAAATCGTACTGGATGCTCGTTCCCACGGAAGGTAAAATGCCGCTTTACCTCGCTGCCAAAGGGTGCCAATGAGAAAAACCCGGTGCCGATTAGGTACACCGGTGCGGATCCCGAGCCTCGTCCAGGACTCTCCTCGGGCCACATCCCCCATTCTTTCTCCCTGGCGTTCAATGCATTCTTGCAGACGAACACCGTCCCCAACTCTGACAAAACCTACACGACATTTTTTCCTCCAGACCAGCTCCGCCGGGCGCTAGTGGCGACTGTCGGCGCCGAACATGCTCAGCTTATTCTCGAAGGCAAGAGGAGCGTGACACAACATGTGGGAGCGGTATGACAGCAGGGATCCTCTGGCTTGGACTCAAATTGGTAGAAGAGTCAGCCCTCGTGTCGCTGTATGACGAAGTACGGATTTGTTATGGGTTGCTGGGTCATCTTGCTCACGCTCTCTCTAGTCCTGGACGGGTTACGCTGCTCGCCCGGAAAGCAAGATTGAGAAGAATGCACCCTGAATTGTGTCGCTTCCCATCCGCTAAGACAGTGAGAATGTTGGTCTCAGATGCAAGTAATGATAGTACCCGAAACCGTCGACCTCTGATGACTTGCCCCTGCATCCGTCTGTCGTCTACTCCTGTGCATTGGCAAGAGGCCATCGCGTGGGATCTCATAAGAGCCCTGTACATGTCTCGTTAACGCCGTTCGACAGGATGTCCGGGTGCTTATACATAACAGCTCGTTCTGATACATCAGTGGGTGGCATCCCATCTGGGCGTCAAGACCTCGGACCCCGGCCGGCCGATAGATGTGATCTACGGAACGGGGTCTTCAAGCTTCAACGCCCACTCTGTAACACGATCCTATCAGATTCGTGATGATTTGTTGCGATCTTGTCAGGCTTGATTACTGGGGTCCAGACCCTGGTCAAAGACGATCAATTACGCCGGCGCAAAGGACCTCGCATACAGACACGCGATTCATAAGGAATGCTATAACATGGGATAAATAGATTCTAGTAGTGATTACAGGGTAGATATGCTGGGTGACGGGAACAATGCTGGGGATGCTAAGATACATGGTGTCGTGTTACAGAGATGGACCACGCTCGACCTTTCCTACATGTCGTAAGTCTGCCTCAACTCTCCTAGGACAGCGATAAATGGTGGTTGCTGTGGCTGTACAGGCTTTCCAGCTAGGCAAGCAGGCTGGCCAATGTATCTCACTTCGACACGATGTCTCTTTGCCTTCCGGAGCAAGGTTAGCTGCCATCTGCAAGGGCGTAAAAATTGTCAGTGAAATACAAAAACGAGGTAAACACGTGTTAGCGTACCCTTCACTCCATAGGGCGTTGAAACCCTTTCTTTGGACCTCTTCGAAGAACTGCTGCTGCGCGAATAATAGGGAGCTCTCCAGGTCCCTGTCTTTTCGAACGTCGAAAACAAATGAGCGAACGACCCGCGTCTCGTGGATGTAGATGATATCGAGGTCTGTGGCATGGGGTCAAAATGTTGCTACTGTGGCGGATAAAGGCATACGTACCATCGTCCTCGTCAAAGAGCGGAACGGGCTCGACAGCTTTACTGTCGACCACTTCCCAGGGCTTTTCGTGTTTCTTGGAAACAAAAACAGAAAGTACACCAGCTAGACCCATGTTTTCAGAACGGAGGAGGTGTGGGGATGAAAAGCCGCCTGGCGAAACTGGGCACAGGTATGCTGCGCGTAGCCTTTATTAAGTATTGCTGCGCTTAGACGCTGAGATGACACCGCCCTGGTACGGAGGTCGTCTTACGCGTTTCTGATTTGCAAGCAAGCGGATGCCGCGGGAGGCGAGTCCGAACAATGCTAAAACGAGGCGATTTTGAATGCCGCTCATCTTGAGTATCACGCCGGCAAGGATGGACAAAAGCGTCGCGAGGCGACCCGATTACGACGTCCGCGCCCCTATTCAGCGCTGGCCGACCTAACAACAGCCTTTATGATTGTACTGTCAGGTCAATAAAGGCGGCGTGCTCACCCATTGTCCTAGTTCGTCCGGTGGGAAACCCGGTTTCCGGCCTCGCGGGACCTTCGAGATGATCATGATGTGCTGACCTGCAGGAACCGAGCCCATCGCCCAAAGGACCCTCGCCCGTTGACGCAAGCTGGCTTCTGCGACACAGCCACCCACATACCACTTGGGACGGTAGCGACCCACCGCCTCCCACCGCTCGTTTCGCTTCCGCGCAAGGGTGAAACTCAGAAACCCCTGCATCCAGCAAGCTGGGGATTAAAGCTCCATTGGGGAGATAAGGACCTAACCTCGGACAAGGGAGTTACCTGTAGCCCCCCAGGGGGTGCACGTCGGCCTTACATGAAAGGATTCCCCCACCCGAAGACGCGTAATGGCGAGTGACCAAAACGTTGTCGGTGGGTGGTCTTCAAGTTATTTCCAGTGACGCCCGATCCACCTCGAGGTTTCATTAGGCGCCAACTAGCCTTTCTGGGCTCTCATTCAGCTACGGGCCTACCCGCGCACCGGAGGTCAACGTTCCTCGCGCACACAGAAGACACCATCATGGGAGGCGCATGTACGTGCAATCGGGGTTTCTGTGCATCGGACTGCACAGGCAGGCAAGGAGCTGATCGAGGTTTCCGGGACCTTCCACCGGAAGGGGATAGTGTCTTTTATTACGAGGCGTTATATATCCAGTCCTACGCGATCAACGCAAGGCTCCACATCTTAGAGCGCGAAGACGAGCGCTGCAATAAGGCCGAGCGCGCCGATGACTCCTGGAGTGGATTCTCCTCTCGCACCGCTGACAAGGGTTTGCGCTGGTAAGCCAGCCGGTGTGTTAGTGGACGCGTTAGAGCATTTGATGTCCGAAGGGATGTTGAAGCTCTTCGACAGTGTCAGATCCGCGCACTGCAAAACGTTGATCAGCGAATCTCACAGCATCAGTCGGTCAACTCCTAACGGTGGCCCGAACACGTACTTGGTACAGGTTGCCGTCACCCCCGCCGTTATAGTATATTAACTGAATTGTGACATTAGCATCATCCTGGACGCCCTTGATGCCGGTCTTGCTCAGATCTAGGGAAATACAGAAATCGCCTTCCCCAGTGGTACTCGCGAAGTTTCGCACGTCTTGTTCCGTGTACTTTCCCGTCGTGCTGGTGAAATCCTCGAAAGAGGTCGGGTCTTGCACGGTTGAAACGAGGACGCCAACTAATCATCACCATGTCAGTGAGCGAGAGGCCGTGCGAGAGTAGCTGCCCGACGCACGATTCCAAGACGGATCTACGCTGTTCAGGGTAATGAAACCCTTGCTGAGGGGAAATTGGCACCTGTTGCTAGCAGCATGTGGATGGTTGTCTACTGGCGCATAAGCAGGCTATTAGAGGAATACTATCTCCTGGGCTTACCGCAGAATGTGGTCTCGCTTCCCTCGACAAACGGGCCTCTTGGCGGCGGGAATGACAACTGGAACTGTGCGGTGACGCTAGTGATCGTGTCAGCGAGGAGAGCGACGTTCAAAGAGTGCATGCGTATTGCTACTGGTACCCTCCGGAATCGTATGAGTGTTCACTGCGCCAAAAATGACACTACTTATAACCTGGCTATGCCATGCACCGTTTCCGTTGCGAGAGGGTAGACGGGCAACTCTTGCCGATACCTCTCATCGGAGGGCACACTCCGGACACATTGATGCTTCTGAGGCTCTTTAAAGCCATAGTCGAGCATTGCGCAGTCAAGGCATGGGAGTCGTGTTCATTGTACAAATACAACCTACACGGTCAAAGCAAGATGGGCAAGAACTAGTAAAGAAGGCGGGCGCCAGCAAATCTCCCGAAAAGAACTTCACCAAGACCTAATCCAAATATGATCGACATAATGTATGCCGCTTGGAACGTCCTGCGAAAGATAGTGCATAGCGTAAGCCCCAACTACCGCGGAAAGAGCAGTAGAGCACTACACACATCACAGCTAACATGAGGATATATGCTAGCAATGCCTGAAAGGCATACATAACACCTCTGGTAGCGTCGTGGGACAGAATAAAAGGCGGCAGAACCCGGCGCCTCCGCGGTGCCTTCGAGTTCTCCGTTGACGGTGTATCATAGCCTTGCGTGACCTTAACATCTGCCTGCATCTTCGTGGGAAGTTCGTCGTCGTCCATAGCACGGTTATCGTGAAGACCGAAAGCGCTGAGTAGATCAAGATTCCTAAGGGGTACGATCATAGATGGGCATATAGGACACGTACGTCTGTCTCCAGTGGGCTTCCATGACCCCGCGCATTGCGAAAAACAGTCTCTCCAACATGGCCAATACGACGAGCGTAAGGCTTGCACCCGCGATAGCTCCATGTGACGACGGTTGCCAGGACTTGAAATACAGATGGTCTCCTCCTGCGAAGTGAAGATACGGGACCATCATGGCGACCTCTGAGGTTGAAGTATTCAAGCTACCCATGGCTGATCGGAGCGAGTGCGAGGGAGATGATGGCTCGGGGTCAGCAGCCCCGGTGAAACCGCAACGCGGAAATCTCCGGGACAACACATGTACAAACACACATGGCCGTGCGAAACTTACTCGCTCGCACGGGGCCCGCCGGTCGCAAGCCTCCGAATTCGGAGAGCCCGTATTTAGTAGCCGCAGGGCCAGTAAAGTCACCAAGCACAATGATGCTATTCGGCGAAGAGGGCAGTGATATTGAGCGAGTGCCAGGACCAAGCCAGGAAGAGAGGTTGATAGTGAGAGGTAATCCCGGGTATCACGAACAAGAGGGGCGAGCTTCAGAGAACTGCGCTCGCACTCGACCCTCTCGTGTCGTTCTGCGGTCCTCATTGATATTCGAGATCAAGTAAGCAGGCCCAAGGGAGGGGAGAAAGGGGCGGGACCGACGGAGTAAAAGGGATATCTGCATTCCCGGTTGAGGTGGCGGCTCTGCGACGACCCTAGGACAAGTTTGGTGAGGACTACGCTCCCACTTGCCCTAGAATCGTCGGCAAAGGTAGCAGATGAGCTCAACCCTATACGGAAGGCATCTACGCGGGGAAATGAAGGAAAGACAGGCAACGCATTTAAGATGCGGACAACAGACGGGCGAGCGGAGGGGCGAGATTGTCTGTGGGGGGTGGGACGAAGCGAGGTGAGCGGGCGATCGAGGATGAGAAGAAGCCCGCACCATGATGAGGCAATTATCTGGCCAATCGCAAGAATTGCCTCACGTTGCAGAGACCCCTGGAACCGCAGAATCGACCACGTAAGGCTGTGCGACGATTGTCAGCGATGATGCGACCGTTTCGGCCCGGCGAGCTCACTGCTCGCTGAGCGCTCCCTCAGGCTCCCTCACTGAACCAAGGCCACCAGCTACTGAGGTATTCCAAAGATGCTGCGCAGCACCTTGGGCCGTTCTCTTGTCACCACCGCTGTCCGGTATCGTGCGACCTCTCAAATAACCCGGGTCGTCATTGGACGTGGTGCTCGGTTCAACTCGACCCAAACTCCTCCCGCGAGGAGTGAAGAGGAACGGAAGCTCCGCAATAAACTGAGGGAGGAACTGCTTGAGGATTGGACCGCGCCTATCCTCAGCTATGAAGAGGTAAAGCAGAAATCCCAGGAACCGAGCGAGGTGCGTAGCAAGCCAACTCTCTGCGTCCGGACCTCACAAAACGACCCAGGACGCATACTTGATCGATGTGCGGGAGCCTGATGAGGTTGTGCAAGGCATGATACCTTCTGCGGTCAACCTCCCGCTCTCTAGTCTGTCTGGAGCCCTACATCTGGATGGGGAACAGTTCCAGGAGAAGTATGGCTTCAAAAAGCCAGCTTCTGATCAGGAGGTGGTTTTCTACTGCCGTAGCGGCATGCGCAGCGCAAGCGCGGGCGATGTTGCGCGAAGGAATGGCTATAAGAAGTGCGTCTTCGATTCTTGCAATGCTGCGACTGGCTCCTAACCCTGCTCAGTATCTGGAATTACAAAGGTTCCTGGCTGGACTGGACTGCAAGAGAGGGAAAGACATCGCCATAGACTTCCTCGCCCATTCTTGTTAGCGTATGCCTCCGGCCAGAGATGAGTACCAAAACTTTCCGTGTATTGTCGTAAGACAGCGGAGGATGTACTATACTCGTAGAGGCGATAGACACGGGTCTTAGCAGGTTGCCCAGTCCCGACCACCCGCTGGTTACGTTATGCGAGGTTCCCTGAACGCGGTTTGGCATTGGATGGCCGTTGCACAGATTAACGCGGTGAACCGACTATAAGTAACTGGTGACGCTCGTGCGCAGAGTGCTACTGCTAAGTCCAGTATTGCGAACACGCACGTCATGGTGATCGGAAGTTCGGCTTTGACTCCGAACCGCGCAGGTCGCGCGGGGTGCACACTCTTGCTCTTGCCACATCGACATGTCCTTGAGAGCCTCGTCACGACTGCTACTATCAGCGTCACGGACGCGTACAATCGCCACAAGATGCTTCAGCCGTACGAGGCTACCAGTTTCTGGTGCTGGCGTCGCGCGGACACGTCTCTACAGCACCCCGCCACCTCAAGTCGTACAAAGGTTCGGCTTTGCTATCTATCTCAGGGCCGTGCACTCGTATGACACCCTCATGATGTGTGCACCCTTCTATACTGCCGTATAGCTCCTTGGAACAGTCTGTATACGATAAGCTCGCCGACAACACCATGGAGGGACTGCTCGACGAGTTACAGGCCATACTGGATGGGCATACAGACACTTCGCTGGAGGTCGAGTACCACGTACGCCCTAATCTCCCTCCTGATTCTGCCCTTGTCGATCAAGGCGCTGTTTCTCATTGCAGAGTGGAGTCATCACCCTTGACCTCGGTCGGCACGGCACATACGTGATCAACAAGCAGCCACCAAACAAGCAGATCTGGCTTTCCTCTCCAATAAGGCGCGTAGCGTCAGCTCTAAGTCATCTGGCATGTGCTCACCAATCATTAGTGGGCCGAAGAGATTTAATCTGGACACGGCAGCGCAGCATTGGGTCGACGCACGCAGTGGACAGTTACTCGAGGTATTGTTAAACGAAGAACTGCGCGCATCACTGGGCGTCGATTGCAATATTGACTTGACGACACAAGACTCGTGAAACACGAGCACTTACCAGGCTGCCGAGCAATCTCGGACGGGCTGATCCGCGCTCTAAGATACCAGAGTAGCGTTGCACTTGTACCGGAGAGAAAGCATAAACAATAGACCATGCTAATGATATTATACAGGTGCGGACGTAAGAAAGCGATGAAGTGGTAGCAATACAGGGCTATAAGAATAGCGTGCAATCTTCACGCGATGCGACAACAGTAGAGCATGCTATGAATCCGTGGAAAGGGTGTCCCTCCTACGTTCTAAGAAGATGGACCGCAGGAATCTTGCAAAATTGTGACTATGAGCCATCAAAGCAAACAAGAGCAGAAGAATCACGAACCTATTAGCACCTTCGTAATGTTCGTACACACCCGAACCTTCGTTGGTGTGTGACATGTCTGCCATGCTATTTGTGAGAGTAGCCTGGCAGTAGTAATTCTTGTAGAGCGGCGTGACCTCCGCATGCAATTGATATGGATTTGTCACCGTGGCGTACTTCCTGACTGGTGACTCCTCGAAATTATGCGAAGACCAGCTATGGTACGATGGGTCGGGGGAAGACGAAGTAGAGAGTAGCCGTCTATGTTGCTGCTCGACGTGCAGGTCGCGCAGTAAGGTGTTCGCCGTCTTGTACTCGCCGGCGCCCTCCAACCGCTGCGTGTGCATGTGTAGCCGGTCGTGGAGATCACCACCGTCCATGGCGAAACCCTCATCCTCATCCTCAGAGAAGCCGGGCGATGGACCCCACCCGCGCGAAGGCCCATCAAGCGACGGCGCCTCCGTCCTGCGGCGCTTTGCGATATGCTCGGATGAGGTCGGGTCGGGAGAGATGATTGGAAAATCTGGGACGACCGCCTGGGCAGGCAGAGGGGACGAAGGACGTTGGCGTTTCAGCATGTTCGTCGGTGGCCTTTTGGCAAGATGGGGCCGATGTACTAAGGTGCAAGGTGTGTGTGCGCACACCAGGCAAGTGGTGGCAGCGGCAGGTTGGGAAGACACCCGGAAGCAGACGCGTCCCTCGCTTTAAGTTCGATTATGTAACGCACTGTGCACGGGCTTGTCTGCACGGGGCACCGAAGCACCGACGTCGCACTGCCTTCCAAACCGGTCCCTCAGCCTATACTCGTGACCTGATACTTGCAGCACAATGGATGCGGAAATGATGGCAGCCATGGGGATTGCGGGCTTTGGGAAGCAGACAAAGAAAAGGCAGCTCGATGCCGCACGCTTCGACAAGGCCAAGCGAGACGTGGTGCGCACGCTATCCGTTGGGCAGACATGGTCATTGACCGTCTAGTACACAGGCACCTGCGCCTGTGCCCGCATCGGCTGCGGTCGGCGAGCAGGGGGCTGGTCCTTCTCGTTCTATGGGTCCGCCGCCTCTGCCCCAGTCAGCTGGCCCCGCAACGGAGAGCGACAATGACCAGGAGGCCGGCCCCGACGCGTCTGGCCCCGGGTCAGAGGGGTCGGCAGGGGAGGAACCTGAGTTCGATCCAGATGAAGACTTCGGTCCCTCTGGTCAACCAGACCTCCCTGAGTTCCCCATAACTCATGAACTGCTCCTAAAGGACCATACCAAGGTCGTATCCGCGCTGGCCTTGGATCCGTCTGGTGCTCGCGTTTTGTCGGGGTCGCATGATTATGACTGCAAGCTATGGGATTTCGGCGGTATGGATCAGCGATGCAAGCCATTCAAATCTTGGGAACCAGCGGAGAGCTATCATGTCAGTCCGCGCTCCGGTTCTCATTCGTGACGCTGACAGGTCCCTAGATACATGATTTGAAGTATTCTCCCGACGGCCAACGATTCCTAGTTATCTCTGGGACAACTCAGGCAAAGCTCTACGACCGTGACGGCGAAGAGCAGTGAGTAGTTTTCTAGCGCGTTGCCCTTGTTATTCCGACGCTGTTCTCAGAGCCACCTTCATCAAGGGCGACCCTTACATCCGCGATATGAAAAACACAGCGTACGTCATCTTCACTTGACGTTTTCACGGGTCCTCTGACCTAGTTGTAGAGGTCACGTCGGCGAGCTGTCATCATGTGCATGGCATCCCAAGGATTCGCAGACGTTCATCACTGGCTCAGCGGATTCAACTATACGGTACGGGTGCCTTCTATCGCCAGGCGCATATTCTTACTGATCAGATGATCAGAATTTGGGATGTTGAAAACAAACGAAAGCAAAAGACCGTGATAGTGGTCAAGTCGAAGGAGCGGGGCGCACGTACGAAAGTGACGGCATGCGGGTACTCCCCTGACGGCAGATACATTGCTGGAGGTGCGTCACACTGGATAATGCACATTTCAACGCCGACGACATGCCCCAGCGTGTCTCGATGGGACATTGCACTTGTGGAAAACAAATTCCAACTTTGTGCGCCCAGACATGACAGTGCAGGAGGCCCATGCCAAGGGCACCGAGACAGGGTCCCTCACATTCTCCGTAGACGGGAACAGTATCTTGACACGGGGAGGCGACCACACAGTGAAGTGTATGTCCTCTTTCTGATGTGTACGTGTGGTGCTCACAAGGTCGACAGTGTGGGATGTTCGTTCGTTCAGACGACCTATTGTAACACGGTCTGATGTCTTCGCCTTGTACCCGACCACCAACGCAATCTTCAGCCCCGACAACAAACACATCGTCACTGGAGCTGGTGCGTCGGAAAAGGGAGGGCAGGGGGCGCTTCTTTTCCTGAGCCGGGAGAATTTGGAGGTAGAGAAGCAGCTTGACGTTGGAGCGACGCCGGTTGTGGTGCAATGGCATCCAAAAATTAATCAGGTACGCGGTCAAATGGGGCCATGGAATCTTTTAACGCGCGTTTGCAGATCGTCGCAGGACTCACAGACGGAACGCTTTGCGTGCTCTATTCCCCACAGACATCGCTCAATGGTGCTAAACTGCTGCTCAACAAGGGTCCTGCCAAGCGGCCTACTATTGAAGACATGTCGGACGCAGTCGCCGCCCCCGCTATCATCATTCCCGGCGTGACGCGGGATGGCGAATTCACCTCCGGTCTCCCGAACAAACGCAAGCGGGACAAGGATAGGCAGGATCCGCGGAAGAGTCGCAGGCCGGAGCTGCCGGTCACAGGACCGGGACGGGGTGGACGGGTGGGTGCGAGTGCGACACAGCACGTCGTGCAACATCTGGTGCGGGACACAACCAGAGACGAAGATGTGCGTGCCTTTCAGTCCTCTTTTCTGGCTGTGGCTGTCTGGTTTCTGCCATTTGTGTCGCATTGGGCTATCCTGGTGCATCAACAATGGGGTGTCGGATCAGATGATATCTATCGCGATTGGGTTCTCTTTCGCTCTAGTTGCGATATTCTTTGCTACCATGAGCTATAGCCCTCAAGGGGCTGGAGCGGGTAGCTGAATGCAGGGGGGCGGGTCTGCGCTTCCGCGGGTATGCGGCCACGTCGCATTCAGGGATCGTCGTGGCGACGCGACGCGACCTGGCTCTGCGGCAGACCCGGAGTAATGGCGGCGCCCGAACCTTAACGTCATACTCCCACGTCTGGGACGGGACTCGGATCTTGTCTTGCTGCGTTCTGACCACCACGACGCTGGTTTCAGCCCCGGGAGGCCCTCCTCAAATACGCCAAGGCTGGCGAAGAGGATCCACAATGGACTGCCGGTACGTCTTTGAGCTGTTTTCTTTGTGACTGTGCGACATTCTGATGGGAATGGGTGGATGTTTGTCTGTGTTTACGTGATGGTGTTGACATCAAACTCCGCTTGAAACCTCTGCAGCCTGGCGTATCAACCAGCCCAAGCCCGTGTTCGCTGAGGCGGAGGCGGAAAAGGAGGAAGAAGAGGGACTGTAGGATCCGGTTCGGGGCGCCAGGACAGTGTGGGTGTGTGTCGGCGGGGGCGGGGAAGGGGCCGGGGAAGAGACGGAGAGAGAGGATAGCCCCTGCGCTTTGAGATCGAACTTTAATTTTGAGGCCCTATAAAAGCCGAGAGGCCCTCGGGATGGTCGTCCCCTTCAAATCAATCCCTTTGCTGCCTTGCCCTGCCTCGCCCCCGTTACCCCGTGACCGTCACGCGCTATGCTCGACGCGACCGCGACTCCAACTGCAAATGGCCTCCACTACGACCCCGCCACAGACCCAGACTCTCCCCTTGCTGACTCCCCGGATACCCCTGTCAACATCGTCTCGGACGTCGCCGTGAAGATCTCGGACGCCCCCGAGGTCGAAAGCGACGTTCGCCACGAGCCTTTTCACATTAACCTCTCAAAGCTCGACGACGATGCGTCTATCCGCCCCCAAATTCACACTCCGATCGATCCAGGTGCGTCCTTTGTCTTTTGCCTCTTGCTTCCGTCCCTCATCATCCTTTCCTCCCCGGCAGCCTCAATACCTATCGCCCCTCCCCACGGTACTCCTCCTCCTCCTCCTGGCGAACTCTTAGAGGACGTCCGTATGGCAGAGGACGCTGCTCAACCTCAGGACGAGGCCCCGGCGCAGGAGGATGTTGAGATGGGTGACGAGGAGCCGGACAAGCTGACCCTCAATGGCCACGTCGATCCTGACGAACCTCCTGCGACACAGTCCCCCGCTGAGACACCTGGCTCCGTGATCGGCGATTCGTCAACAACAGCTGTAGATTCCGTTAATGTTCGCGACGTATCCCCCAATGAAGATAATGCTCCCCCGCGAAGCGGGCAAGGAAATTCTCGGATGCCGATCAGGCGTCGGCGCACCAGACCGTCGCTCATGTAAGCTCACTTCGTCTCGTGCGCCGGCGCTGGCGTGCTAATGTAGTCGTCTCTTCCGTTCGCCCTTGTAAAGACACCCCTTCCATCCGATCAAGACTCGGGCCCGCGCGTGAATGGCAGCCAGGGCCCCTCCACGCTCAGTGTAGCCCAGCACAAGTTCGCGCTGTCTACCATTCGAACTCTGAAAAAGATGAAGGACGCCGCCGCGTTCCGTTCCCCCGTCGATCCAGAAGCTTTGAAAATTCCTCATTACTTCCAAGTCGTCAGGCACCCAATGGATTTCTCTACCATCGAGCGCAAGTTGACCGCGTCCAATCCCCTTAAACCAGACCCGAACCTTGCCAATCCTCGATATGCCAATGCTGACGAGTTCATCGCGGACGTCCGTCTCATCTTCAGCAACTGCGTTACCTTCAACGGCCCAGAGCATATCGTAACTCAACAGGGCAAGCGGGTAGAGGCTGTGTTTGATAAGCAGATCAAGCAGCTGCCTGCTCCTGAAGAGGTGAGTTGAAGTCGCTCCGCGCCAAGATTGAAGCTAAATAACCCCCAGCCCAAGCCTCCCATCGTGAAGAAGCCTGTGACGCCTCCCCCTCCCCCTCCTCCCCCTGTGCCTAAGAAGGCTCCGCGACGGCCATCGACGTCAGTCCCTGTTATTCGGCGCAACGAGACGGAAGGCCTTGGTCGACCAAAGCGCGAGATTCATCCGCCACCGCCCAAGGACCTTCCCTATGCTGATGCGCCGAAGAAGCAGCGCAAGCGGACGGCCAAGAAGGATGCATCCAATGAGCAACTCAAGTTCTGTGTAAAACTTCTGGATCAACTTGGGCGGAAGCAGCATATTGGCGTGGTTGGCCCGTTTTCCGAGCCTGTCGGTGAGCGACAAGCAATATCTGCGCTGATGCCCCCTAACTTATGTCTTTAGACTGGGTCAAGCTTGGTATCCCTGACTACCCGAAGATCGTGAAAAGGCCGATGGACTTGAGCACGATGCGCAACAAGCTTGAGACTGGTGTTTACCCGACTGCCGAGAAGTTCCGTGACGACTTCAGGCTCATCATCAATAACTGCTTCTTGTACAATGCCCCTGGCACGCCCGTGCATCAGGCAGGTGTTGAACTCAAGAAACTGTTTGAAGAGAAGTGGAAGGGTTTACCGCCGCTCCGTGCAGAATCTGAGGATGACGAGGACGAGGACGATTCGGACTCGGAAGAGGAGCGTACCCGTGCTTGTGAGTCGCCCTACACTCGGAAGCGCCGCAGCTCTCCGACCTGCGCCACAACAGCCATCGCCGCCATGGAGACTCAAATCGAGACGATGCGTAACAGCATCAGTGCGCTGAAAACTCAGAAGGAGAAAAAGCAGAGGAAGTCCAAGAAAAAGGACGTCGCTGCCCCTCCTCAAGTGGCATCTTCTTCCAAGCCAGTGAAGAAAGAGACCAAAGCGCCCCCGAAGAAGAAGGCCGCTCCGAAAAAGGCACAAATTCCTGACGACGACGTACTCTCCTTTGAGCAGAAGAAGGACCTGAGCGAAGCCATTCAGACGCTTGAGAATTCAAAGCTCGAGCGAGTAATTCAGATCATTCATGAAGGCGTGCCGGAAATTCGAGACGTGAGCCTAATTCAGGTTCGAGTGTCCGTTGTCTGAAACCACTGACCAGTCCCGACAGAGCCAGGAGGAAATCGAGCTCGAAATCGATCAGCTCCCTGCGTCTGTCCTCACCAAGCTGTACAACTTCGTCATCCGTCCTCTAAAGCAGCCCCCTGTGAAGCGCAACCGCACTGGCAAGGGGACTGGGACTGGTGGGCTGAAGCGCAAGAGCATGGATGAGGATCTCGAGGCGGAGAAGATCCGTAAACTCGAGGACCGCATGAGGTTGTTCGAGAAGACTGCGAATGGAGAAGCCGCTATTTCTGAGGAGCCTGCTACTGGCCATGATAGCGAGCGCTCTTCCGACTCGAGCTCGGATGACGATAGCTCGGGCTCCGAGTCTGAGTAGGCGCGCGATGTTCGTTTTCTTCGTGGCTGCGTCTTCGTTTGGGCTCTCTGGTCGTCTCTGTTCTATACTCTGTCTTTATCTTATTCGTCAAACACTGCATATCTTCCACTCCTCAACGCATGCATACAAATTTAAAATAACAAGCTTGTAACTAGTTGATACTTTACTTGAACACGACATTGTCTGGCTTAGTCGTCGCAGCTAGAGAGGACACTGAGCGATAAGGACCGATTGATCCATGCAACTTTGTTATCTTATTGGTCCATCCACCAATCCGAAAGACCATCAATGACGCGCTATCTTACAGAGACATGGAAACAGCAGCGAAGGGCAGAAAACATGTCAGACAGACTCCGGGCACCAAATCGACAAGAGGAAACTAAGAGCGCCCTCACTTGCGGCGGCCGCCCTTCTGGAAAGCTTGCCACCCAGATCGCGAATTCTCGCGGGCCGCAGTCTCTTTTGCTTTCTTCGACTTGGAGGTCTTGGGAGGCAAAGTCTCCTGATTCGGCGGGGGACCACTGGAAGGATCCGGCAGAATTGTAGGAGGCGCTGCCAGGGCAGGGGGCGTTGACACGGAAAGGGGTCCATCGGACAGAGGGGCAGCATCTAGTTGCTGCTGCTGTAGTGGGGGTGCGGGCGTATGCTGATACTGCGGCTGCTGCGGCAGGCGGTGCCCATCTGCCGCCGTCGGCGGCGCGGGGCTGATAGAAGCTGGAGGCGGTGTCCTCGTCGTGCTGTCGATGGACGCCCACCCGCCCGCGCGGAACGCAGGCGCCGGCTGATGCAGATGATGATGCTGCTCGTGGGGCTGCGACCGCTCCCGCGCGCTGTCGGGCCGTGGCACACTGTCAGGCGCCGCCGCAGACCAGCCGCCGGACGAGGAAGGGGGGGCGTTGACTCCACCTGGCGCCGGGGCCGGTGCGGGTGGGCCGACGGTGGCCCAGCCCCCGCGTGCTGCGGGCGGAGGCTCGTCGGCCGTCGAGGACGGGCCTGTGTTGGCCCAGCCGCCTTTCTTGAAGCCTGAGCCAGAGGGCGTGGCGGCGTCTGTGGGGACCGAGACTGGGACTGGCGCGAGCGCCGGAGCACCACCAGACATCCCCTTGCCCACTCTGACGCCCGCGGCGGCGGCGATCTTGCGGAGCTCCTTCTCTTCTCGCTTCCGTTCCTTCTCTTTCCGCCTGTCCTGCTCTTCGGGAGTGTTCTGCTTTGCGCGCTGCGCGTTCTGCATGTCGCGGAAGCGGATCTTGTGGTGGTGTGCGTAGGAGTTGGTGTGCTCGTCGTACTGGGCGACATTCTGGAACTGCTTGTCGCAGACGTCGCAATAGAATGGACGAAGCACTTCCTGTATCTCTGACTGAAGTGCAACACGACGGGCGACGTTTCCCTGTGATATGTATCGGTGTGTTAGGACCACATAAGAAGAGGGCACCAAAGCGCTGACTTCTCTGGCTCTGCGCTGCTCTTCCGTTTCGTTTCGCTGCCGTTCGGAGTCTAGTTCGCGCCGCTGAGAGACAGTCGTCTCAATCATGCGAAAGTCTTGATTCGTCTTTCCGAGCCCGGTAGCATCGTTCTTGACTTGGAAGGGGATGGGATCAACGCGAGCTATACAGAGCTTACAGCTTTAGTCGGATGAATGAATGGAGAGTGCACACCATCCGGAGACAGCCCAAGAGGCGTTCCCTCGACCCAGCCGAGCTTTGCAAGCATTGCAAAGCCCTTGTTAGTGCTCTTGATTTTTGTGTCGACGGTGATAACCTCCCGCACGGGCCCGCGGACATAGTCGTCGTACTTGTCTATGTCCATTTGATCCTGGGGCACGGGAGACGGGCTGCGCGACACGAGAGAGACGTCGTCATCGCTGTCATCTCCGTCCATTTGGTGATCCTCGTCGGAGACGTCTTGCCTGGAACGCTGGAGGGGGGAGAAAGAGAGACGAAGTAGTACCATGCCAGGACACTAGGAAAGGCGAGAGGAGCACCGTGATACCTTCGTGCCAGCAAACTGCGAGGGTCCCTCCTGCTCCAAACGGGTCATTGGAATGGCGTTCCATCTTGCAATGGACTCGGCAGACATGGCCGCAGATGTCTTGGAGGTTGTCGCAGCGTCGGTGCGAGTGTGAGCGACGGTTGCTCGGGCGCTGTGATGCAAGGCGCGCGTTCACGTGACCAGATTCGCGCGACGTGACGAAGACCACGCGCTCGGGCCACTCACTAGTCAATCGACTCTGCCGGCGACACATCTCTCCCCGTCTCTATGAGCTCTCCGGACGCATATTGGGGAGACGACGACTTGAACTCTGCCATTCTTACCGGGCTCGCGGCATTCGAAGCTAACCACGCAGCTTCTACCTCTCGACGCACCCCCGAGCCTGCGTCTGCACCCGCACCCGCCAGGCCTCCGCCACAACCGTTGGCCGCGGCAGACTCTGACGACTTCTTCGATCTCACACTTGATTTTGATGCGAGCGATCTCAAGCAACTTGACGATGCCATAGAGAAAGATATACAACGTAAAACCGGCTCTTCAACTAATGCATCTTCGTCTAGAACGTTCTCCCGCACTACAAGTGTTACACGTCAGACAACGCTATTTGGCGACGTCCTTCCAGCCGACAGCTCACCCTCGAAACGGGCCGCGTCGTCGCGCCGCGATACAGCCCAGAATAGGTCTCCCGTGCGGACGGTCAATCGTAAGATCAAAAAATGGGACCACACCGCGTTCGCGAAGACCGGCAAGAAGCGCAAGTCGGTGAAGGGTAAGGAAAAGGAGGCCTCGGATGGTGAAGCCGATGGAGACGACGATGTTGAATTCCAGCAGTTCCCTGCGCCATTTGTTCCAAGTGAGTCTATTCGTCCCATTTTCACTGCTCCGCTCACTTCTTCCTTGCGTAGTTGGGTGAGTATTCTTCCAAAGCCTACCCTACACCTCACACCCATCACTCCATGAATTGATCTGTAGCCCTGTGAGTCACGTTGTACACATTTGACGCGTCGCTCATCTGCTCGCTGCCAGCCACCTCCAATGAAGCTGGAGCCCGATCTATTGGCCGCGCGCCGCTGGCTGTACCCCCTGAATAGACCAAAGCGGGATTACCAATTCAACATATCTCGCCACTGTCTATTCGACAACGCTCTCGTCGCTTTACCCACTGGCTTGGGAAAGACGTTCATCGCTGGTGTCGTAATGCTGAACTGTAAGTGGTAGTCGTCTATCAGTAACTCGCTGTCTATTCGTAGTAACTTCCATCCGCAGTCTACCGGTGGTTTCCAGATGGGAAGGTCATTTTTGTTGCCCCAACAAAGCCACTGGTAGCCCAGCAGATCGATGCATGTCACAAAACTTGTGGTATCCCTGGCGGAGATGCCGTCGAACTTACCGGGGGTAACGCGAAACCCGTTAGGGCGAGAGCCGTAAGTACCAAGCGTACGTTTAAGGCTCGCACTGGAGATGACGCATGCTTCTCGCAGTGGCGGGAGAAACGAGTATTCTATATGACCCCACAAACGCTCGAGAACGATATCAAAAATGAGCTCTGTGATCCGAGAGATATCATACTCCTTGTCATAGGTATTTTCGGGCTTTCGCTCGGAGCCATGCAATGTTATTAACTATACGTTACCAGATGAAGCGCACAAAGGCACAGGAGATTACTCATACGCCAAAGTTGTCAGACTCCTGATGGCGAAGAACCCTCATTTCCGTGTCCTAGCTCTCACTGCGACACCGGGGGTACGCCAGACGCTGTACAAGCAATCGTCGATTCACTTCACATCAGCCGCATCGAGCTTCGAGATGAGCAGAGCCTAGACATCAGGGGCTACATCAATGAGAAGGTACGTCCGCGTATCGTTTTGCTTCCTCCCACGGCGTCACTTATAGGCATTTCCCAGAAAGTGGAACAGCATATTATCCCAGTGAATGAAGGGATTGGCAAGCTACGCGACCTCCTTGCCAAAGTCTTAGACGTTAGTAGTGTGACCTGACTTTGACGCACCGCATATAACTGCATTCTAGACGTACCTCAAGAAATGCATCAACCCTGGCATACTCCGCGGCAACCTGGATCCCATTCTCTTTCATCCATACCGCGCCATGGCCGCCATGGATGAAGTTCGTCGAAGGCCAGATGGGCGACAGTTACAATGGGCTTTCCCGGTCCTCAAGAAGATAGGCACCCTGGCGCGAGCGATGGGCTATCTGGTGCGTCAGCACTAGGGTGCGCATAACAAATCTGATTCGTCATGTAGTTGGAGGCTAGCCCCCAGATGTGCTTCCGTTCACTGAGCGAAGAAGCAGAGGGCACCGGATCTGGGAAGTCTTCAGGGCTCAGCAAAGACACTGCGTTCCAGGCACTTATGGATGAGTTCAAATCACAGAAGACTGCCGGTTTTGCGACCCATCCAAAGTTAGAGAAGCTCAAGCTACTTGTAATCCACCACTTCGGTCAACGGGCGAGCGACGCCAATGGTGCTGGGGGCGAGCCGACCGGTAATGATACGCGCGCCATGGTGTTTGTTACATTCCGCGAAGCCGTAGATGAGATCGTAGACTTTCTCAACCAAGAATCTCCGCTGATCAGAGCGAGCAAATTCATCGGTCAAGGGACCGACAAACAGGGCAAGAAGGGCATCGCACAGCGTGAACAACTTGAGGTCAGTTCCCATTGCCTCGACTCCACGCGTCGCCGCCGCGGAAACATCGTCTGTCTTACAATTCACTCCATAGATCATAGATCAATTCAAAAAGGGTAAATTTAACGTCCTCGTGGCCACCTCTGTCGGAGAGGAGGGCCTCGATATCGGTGAAGTGGATATGATTGTGTGCTACGACGCGCAAAAGACCCCGATCCGAATGGTTCGTTTTTATGCGGGCGCCGTCGTTTTTCGAATTAAAACCATCACAGTTACAACGTGTAGGGCGGACAGGCCGCAAGCGCGAAGGCTATGTACACGTACTCCTGGCTGAGGGACGAGAAGAAGCAAACTGGAACAAGGCACGCGAGGCATACAATGACGTCCAAAAGAGCATTGTGCGCGGGGAGCAACTCGAACTTTATAACGACGTTGAGCGCCTGCTTCCCGAGTCCATCAAGCCGGAGTGCCTAGAGATGGTCATGGAAATCGAGGAATATGATCGAGATCGAGCCACGACCGAGAAGGCGCGCGAGACGAACGCACCCCACCCGCGCGAGAAGAAGCGCAAACGGAACGAGGATCCAGGGCGAGATATACCCCTTGGCGCCTCCACCGGATTCGTCAGCGTTGCGGAACTCCTCGTCAAGCAGAAGGTCAAAAGACGTAAAAAGCCAACTGCCTTTGACAAGGACGCTGGTCTGGACGACGATACCGATGAGGAGATCGAGGCCGGTCCACTTGCTCTCAGACGGGCAGTTTCGACGTCGGCCGCATCCTCGAAGCCACCCAAAGCCAAGATCAAGCGAGCGAAGACAACAGATGAAAGCAAAAAGAAGAAAGGAAAGAAGAAAGCTCGCGCAGCCGAAGAAGATTCTGAACCAACTCCGAGCCAATTCGTCCGTAAGGGCGAAGAGGACTCGGACGACATGGAGATCGAGAGGGGTCTCAGAAACCGACCGAGCTCACCGCCTACAAAGCCTTCTGGCCCGAAGCTCTTCCTCAGCTCGCCGCCCCGTTCCTCCTCGCCCGAGCTTCCTCTTGCCCACAACCAGTCCATTATAGACATCTGCACGTCAGCTGGGCCTTCGAGATCGCCCTCACCTGTTCGCAAGCGTCTACGTTCAGCCTCTCCACAGTCGCTCGAGGATGCACCAGTCGCATCCCAGGCGACACCCCCGACTCTGTCCCAAACGAAGTCCTTATCTCCGGACCCGTCAGACACAGTACTCACACCGGAACCACCTTTCGGCCCCGTGCCCTCAGACAAAGGTGAACCCGACCCAGAGGGGCAATCCGAGGAAGAAGCGGAGGACGAGCCAGAGAAAGACGATAGCCTTGCTTGGTTACTGGCCGACTCTGACGAAGGCGGAGCTCTGAGCAGCAGTCCCGTGCAAGGGCGTGCCCGCACATCCAGACGCGAGGACTCAGACGCCGCCGAGATCGTCGAGGACTCGGAGCAGGAACGCGAGGACCCGTCTGTGCTCATCGTAAGCCCGCCGCCTCGGCGCGCCCTCCAGCCCACGCTCTCGAGCCGCGCAATGCCTCCTCCGGCGCTCCTCCCGCCCCACTCTCGGGCTGGCATGGCCTCACCAGCGGCACCCGAGGCCACCCTCCCCGTGCGTCTCGCCGGCCGCGCAAAGAAGCGTGCAGCGGTCCCAGAGCTCCTCAGCTCGTCCTCACCCCTGCATGCCCCAGCACCGCCGCACCGCCGCCTGCGCCGCGGGCGCGACTCCTCGCCGACCGAGTCCTCGCCCCAGCGCAACGCACCCCGGCCGAAGCGCCGCAAGCTCAAACTGCGCGATACGGCCGAGGCCGCGCGCCTCAATCCGTGGATCGACGTCGAGGCGGACCACTCGGGCGAGGAGGTAAGCGGCGGCCCGTCCGAGCCATCGGGCTCAGACCGTGAGGATGCGCGCGACCGCCGTTTCGTGACGGAAATGCCCGCGACGCAGGCGTCGCCGTCGTACGACCAGGCGGCCGTGTACCGCCAGAGCCTGCTCTCGCAGGCGCCCGCGGGGGCGGTCAGGGCGGGGCCTGCGTTCGCGCGGCCGCCCGTGAGGCGCGGCGCGACGGCGAACATCCGCGCGCTGTCGCCGCGGCGAAGGGCAGCGCGGCTGAGCTCGCCGCCGCTGCCGGACGAGGAGGATCATTATATGCTTGGGAGCTTTGTGGTCGACGACGAGGCGGAGATATCGTACAACCAGTCTAGTGAGGCTTAGTTTCTGGAGGAGTTCTTTACATACATTTACAGGTCGCTTGCGTTCATAATCGTCATGCTGTATTGTTTTCTTTCCTTTTGAATTTGGCGTAGTTGAGGAGTCCAGTCGCAGATCGCACATTGTAATATATCACGCCAGTCCACTGATCAGACGCGGGTGCGAGTCACACGTAGGAAAAGACGCGGAAGTGCGTCGCAGCTCCTCAGAGCTGTGGGCAATCTGTTGTTAGGCCCCATAAATCAAGCAGGGCCGAGCCACACGGGCAAAGACGCAGAGACACGACACAAAAAAGCACACGAACGAGACACGCGAGCCGCAGCCGGTACGATATAAACGCGCGGCGGCGCGAGCCCTATAACATCCCCATGCCGTCCTCGTCCTCGTCGCCGCCCCACCCGCTCACGGCGGGCTCCTCTTCGCGTGGCGAGTGCATCACCTGCTCGCGGCCGTACTCGTCGCCGCCCTTGAGCTGCTTCGCCGCGCCGGCGCCCGAGTCGGCCAACTCCGTCTTTATCTGTGCCCCCGCTGCGCCGCCGGCGCCCACGGACGGCTGGCCGGCGTACCAGCTGACCTGTTTCTGCCCCGCCAGAGGAATGTTCGTCCCCTTCGCAAGGCCCTACACGGAGAACAACACACAACGTCAGTGTATGCTCGCCAGGTGTGTGCCGGGGCTACGCACTTGCTCCGCTGCGGCCCGCGTCCGGAACGTCACGACCACGTCACCGCCCTCAACCGACTCGACCGCGTCCACCTGCCCGCTGGCCTCGTACCAGTCCCGCACGGCCTGCACGGCGGCGTCTCCGCCGACATCCTTGACGAGCAGCTTCTTCGGCCGGTTGTCGAGCTTCATGCTTGCGCGTGGTGGGCCGCCCCGCGCGGCGCCGCGGAAGTAGCCCCGTGCGCGCCCCCGGCCGCGCCCGCGGTAGCCGCCGTACGGCGCGCCGCCGTATGCGGACGCCGACTCTGCGGAGGCTTCGATACCAAGACTCGCAGCCTGCAGAAGCGGTGTGAGCTGTGATATTTGAGTGGGCTGTGGGCGGCGTACCTCGGCCTTGAGCCTGGCCAACTTTTCCTGCAGCGCCTCCGTCGTCTCTTCGCCGTCGGTAACCGCTGAATGCAGATCGAGTTCCTTGTCCAGCCGCTCCCGCTCCTTCGCCTCGATGTCCTCCGGTCGAGACGTGCTTGGGGCGGACTTCTTCGCAGGGGTGAACACCGTCTGCGACGAGTTGACCTTCATCTCCTGGCCAAGCTTGCGCAGCTGCGCGAAGATCTCTTTCTTCTCCTCGGCCGAGGCGGTGTTGAGCTTCCCCATAAGCGCCTTCTGCTCAACAATTTGTTGCTCGAGTAGCTGCTGCTTGGCGGCGAGAGCGGACACAGATGAGCTGGATGAAGAAGCCGGAGGTTTTCGTGGGCTAGCCGCAGTAGCCACAGGTGATGAAGGGTCAGCGGAGGTGGTATCCGGCTTGGATGCAGACGGTCCCTGCTCCTTCGCTGGGACACCGGCGACGAGCGGCGCCGACGCTGCAAGCGCGCGCTGGCCAACCAGACCCTGACCTTCCATCGGACGGTGCCAGAACACCTTGACAAATCTGTTGCCAAACACCGCGTCTTCGGCCTTCCAGGCCGAGTGAGCTTCCTCGTGCGTCGAGAAGCTCACAAGGGCTTTCGCGCTCGCCGCGTCGACAGCGACATTTGTGACAGTCCCAAAGCGCTTGAACCAGGCATTGACGGCATCAAGAGAGAGCTTGTCCTCTGGGATCTTCTCCACTACAAGTGTCTTGTCGCCTCGCCGCTCAGGACGGAAGCGTTGCGCATCTCCACTGAAAAAGCCCGGGCGACCACCGCGGCCGCGGGGATTGGCTGAGCCACGATGTGGACGATTCGGATGGGACGACGGGCCTGCCATCTGGATGTCTACGTCCATACCCGAAGGAGCCGGGGCTGGGGGAACGCTCGCGCCATTGGGTCGGGCGGTTGAGTCGGCTGCTCCCGAGGCGCCGTTCGGTTGCAACGCGTTTTCGTCGCTGGGCATCGGAGGCGTCAAGTCTTGAATTACTGGGAGCTCTCCAAATGTCGAAGGGTGCATGGAATGTCCGTCTCCGTTGGCCCTTGGAAGCATAGACGCTCGTTGCGGCCGGCCCATGGGGCCAGAAGGGACTCCCGGCCGTATATCAATGCGAGCCTCATGCGGGTCGTAAGCAGCAGGATGGCCCATTCCAAACGGCATGCCAGGAGGGAACATGGGCATGAACATGTTTCCCTGCATTTGCTGGGGATTCATTGGGAAGGCACCCGGCACGAGAGCATCTTCGCCATGGCTGTACTTGCAGAATGCTCCACGAGCACAGTATCCATTATCTGGGTGGGTCAGTACGCGTGTTTGAGAAACGAAAGCTTGAACTCACTGAAATAATCGCGGCAGATTCCTCTTCTTTGGTCCGGTGGGTGGTATTGCCCCTGTGGCCCGCGGCCGTTCATATTCATGCGCGGGCCCATACCATCTGCAACACCCCCAAAGCCGCCACGTCCCTGGACCCAGTTCCCATTTCCGCGCCCATGTGGGCCGTGCGGGCCATGACGTGAGAAGGGGCCATCCTGACTCGTCCGGGGACCTTTCGGAGGTCGGAGATCGTCGTCATACTCGGATGGACGCTTCTTGCCCCGGTCTGAAGGGCTCGAGGAAGACGATGCAGCGATAGCGTCAAGTGGGATAGGAATGCCATGATCTGAAGGTAATGATGAGGCAGGTGGAGGGGGAGGAGAGGAGTACGGGAGGTATGATTTTGTGCGGAGGGAGGTGAAGAGGGCGTCGATGAAAGGGGGGACCTCTGTGAAGGCCACGGAGGTTAGAGAGCTCGTAGGAATGGAACAGAAGACGACACACCTTTTTCAAGAAACTCGTCGAGTTGACTGGCCAGCTCCTTGCGCAGGTCGGATTCCGGCGCATTGTGCTTCAGCAAAGCGAGGACATAATCAGCAAGTGCTGAGGGGTCGGCATCGCATCTGGAAGATGGGCAAGGTGAGCAAATGCGAGGGTAAGGGAAAGGGACAGGACGGACATTGGTTCGAGAGTTTTTATGAGCCATGGCTTGAGGTGTTCTGATGTAGAGGGGTCAAAGAGCATAGTCATGAGCCCAAGATTGTGGGCTGTGGTGGGTCGAGGCGGACGAGAGGAGAGGTGGAGAGGCCCTGCGATGTGATGGTCGTGTTGACCGGAGGATTTGGCACTGGCCATCCCAGTCACACCCTCGGTCCGCTTCTCCCTCGTGACATGTGACAATCCACCAACCTCGCGTCACATCACGTTTTCCGCCTGCGATTGGTCAGATAACCCCTCATCGATCCATCGACACCCTGCCAACATAAACCTCTCTGTCGCCATCTGCTCTATACACATCCCAGTGCATCTCTCTCTGGCCTACCCACATCGTGCCATACACATCCGAGCTAGCGTGCCTCGTGGTCTCATGATACGAAACCGGGCTTGAGCACGTCGCGGTCTGTGGGCTTGAGTGCGAGCGTAGTCCTCCGAAGCTCATCCCTGCAGCCTGCCCATGCGCTCCATTGTCGAGTTGATTCCTCACTCGATGCTGCCCTGGATGGCGTCTGTCCCTGACACCCCCCTGGCCGCTCTGGGCGTCACTCTTAACTGGGTTCCGGAACGATCCTTCTAACTGTCCTTCCTACGATATCCCCACGACCTCGTTCTCGAAAACACCCATACTGGTTCCCTCTTGCGGTTGGTGCCCACTGGTCAGGTCTCAGGATCGATGTCGCTTGTTTGGACATGTTGTCTCAGAGGTTGCTGGAGTCCGCGGCACGCTCTCGAGGCTCATGTGAATCACTGGCAGCTCCGATTCGGGGGCTACTGACCATCACTCGCACTTCACACCGGACTATATTCACCGCCCACCCCACGCTCACATATCCTGTGTGGACATAAATATAGCCAGCACGAACCCGTCCGCGACGGATATGATGACGATGATACACAATTATACCGTACCTTCACTTCGTCGGGAACCTACCGTTCAGGTTCTGGTATTCCTCGCCCCACGGTGCCATTGCGGGCTACACCCTCATGTTAGCTGTCATATCAATCAATTGCTTTACTTGCTTCCTCGGCCCCTCATCATGGACCCGGCCATCACCAGGGCGTTCCAAGCAGCGTACACCATCATAGTGATAGGTATCGGTGAGGGTTTATCTGGGCGCTTCGCCAGGATGGACCTATAGTAACTTAATCATTTCCGATTATCGGTGAGTATTGTTTCCAGGTCTTACGCTCGCCTCAGCGAACCACCCACGCTTACCGAGGCTACATCGGCTATTCTTGGTGATCAGTGTCAGAGCGGTCCTGCACGATGCGACGGCTGTTATCTAGAATCCTTCGTGTACAATGAACATCATAGCGGGCGTTGCATATGCTGGAAACGCTACGCGGAGCGGGCGACGAACCTTGACAGTTGTCAACATAGAATGTAGTTTGGCCGCCTACGAGAGCAAGCCTAACCAAAGCGGTCGTTGAGATCTACCGTTAACTTGCACGTCGTCGGTAGGGCTTCGGGTTCCTTCGCGTTTGGGGATATCGACCGCAATTGGTAGACGCATATCCGATGATGGCGTCAGGGGGACACGAGCGTTCTTGGTAGCACCTTCGATGAGCTCTTGGTGGCACGCTCTCTGATAAGGCCCCGCTGATTCCGACTCGCCAGATGGTCACTACTACTGTGCCGAATCGGCGATGTACTCGTGTCAAATACGCAACAGGGTCGCTTCCAGTCACCTCACTCGGCGGTGACCTCTCCTGACCCTTGCCTACCATATATCGACATCAACAATCCTTCTTAGCGGCGATCCGGTGTGATGGCATCGCGCAGGGAACGCCTCCGCGTCAGGGCTCGAACGAGCATGGTCCTCCTGTCCCCGTAGGGGCAAGGCGCACGGCGCAAAGGGGACATAAGCTTTCTTGGCGTTATCTTGGTACGATCCTCCTTGAATCGGGGGACACTCTACCCTCGTGAAAAAGTTTTTTCACTGCCCTCCTTCCCTCCAAGGGTAGGAACCGTCTAAAATATAGATGCTGAGTTACTTCAAGCCATGCAGAGCGGTACGAGACCAGCGCTGGCACCTGTCAATCCAGCTTTGCTACTCATGCGTTTCGCTACTTTCGCTGCTCTTCTGGCCAGCGTCGTTGCTACAGCCAACGCGCACTTCCACCTCCAGTACCCCGCGCCGCGTGGCGTCTTCGTCGCTGCAAACGAGCCCCACTTCTGCGGTGAGGCATCCAACTTGGTCTGCTCCCTCCGCGTTGCTCACAATCCGTGGCAGACGACTACGTGCGTGCTGTAAGCAACCGAAGCGAATTTCCTCTCAGTGGCGGATTCGTCACTCTCACCAGCGGGCACCCTAACTGGAACTGTGAGTGGATACACTGCTTGGCCGGCCTAGGGTCAGCCTCTGACTCCGTGTCCCAGTGGCTGTCTTGATTTCGACCGTCCAGGATCCGACCTCGTTCGACAACTTCTCGACATCCTTCGGCCAAGAGCAGCTCGCGCGCAACTTCGCCAGCACCACCGGCACAGGCGTGTTCTGCATCCCGCTCGACCTGAGCAACACCGGCGTCAGTGGGGCCAAGGACGGTGCCAACGTCACGATCCAGCTCGTGTATAACGGTGGCGACGGCAGTCTCTATCAGGTGATAATTATACTGGTACTTCCGCTGGGGACGACGGCTTACCCGTCTGCTTGCACAGTGCGCGGACTTGACGTTGTCATCCAAAGCCACGATCTCGTCGAACGTCTCATGCGCGAACGTTACCACCACATCGACCGCCGCGCCATCCCCCACAAACGCGCAGTCGACGAACAGCGCGAGGAGCCTTGCCATGCCTGGTATCCTCAGCGCGCTCGGATTCGTCGTCGCATTCGCCTACGCGCTCTGATACGACGGCACATGGGAGGGGTTGTATGGACCTAGAGGTTGCTTTGCGAGGGGCCTACTCAGCGTCCACGTTTGTTTGTTGTTCGTTCTGTGTACTTTGCTCGTGCAGATACTTGTTTGTGACACGCCCGGATAGCGGGGCCGAATCAGCCGTGTTCACTATCATACGCACAGTGCATACACCTGTATCACAAGCCAGAATCCCGAGTTGCCGGGGCGGCGTGGGCTTCTTACATTTGACCTCGCGGTCCTTCTTACTGTTACGTGTCGTTCCTGGTTTCGTGTCTTGTTGGGCTTGTCAACCCGCCTCCAATGTCGTGCCATTCGCGGCATTCAGATGCATCTTGCGCTACGGGACGAAAACAGAAAAGACTTGTAAATTGCCCGACATCGCGCCAGGCCGTAACGTGACAGTAGGTTGTCAACCTAATCCACGTGCCTATGTGGACGATATAAAACCACGCCTCTGGACAGAGGCCTAGAGCCCGCGGCAAAAGACAGTGGAAATAGTCTGAGTGAGTTAACCTTGATAGGGCTTAGAAGGCCCATGTACAACAGGATTGCCTATGGAAGACCGCCGCTGTCGGCAGAGTGATAACAGCTAGACATAATTCGAGGATGCGTTTGTAGCGCTCTCGACCATCCGACCGGCCTGATGGCGAGGAGGCAGTTAGATGTATGTATTATCCGCACACCAGGCTAAGGAGCTACCAGACACGGCTTCGGAATCTGACGCCAATATGGATTTCTGAGTTGCATGAGGACTCTGTGGCTGAATGATATATGTAGAGACTTACATAAATCTCGAGTGCTGGCTCGAGACAAGAGTCAAGAGCAGGCCTAAGGTGCCGAACCGAGGCTCTTCCGAAGAGTCGGCGTCATTCAGGGCGGGGCGACTCTCACGCTTTAGTGCCCGGGGTCCACCCTTATACGAGGCATTCCTGCGATTGGTCGGATAATTGCCTCACGCCCTGCGAGCTTGCACAGGCCCGCCAAGATCATCTCCCTGCTCTCCTTTCCTCCCCCATTGTCTTCTCCGCTGTCCTCGATTCTGCGGCCACTCTCCTGCATACCCCACCATTTGGGTTGTGTCGCCTCAAACCATTCCCGAGCCGCTATTCCAGCAATGGTCTAGTCTTGGTCGGTCCGCAGCCCCCCCTGGTTTTCAGTCGTATCCACCCGACATACACTGGGTCCTCAGCGCGTCGGGACAAGTGGGAGCGTAGTTCTCAACAAGCTTGTCCTAGATGTCGTTGGCCCTTCTTGCATACACATCGTCAATCTACCGTTCTCTTCCTCTGGCGGCCTGGTACCTGGCTTACTCGAGGCGAACCCAACTTTCTTAGAGCTGCAGACTGTTTGTGGGGTTCAGTGCGAGCGTAGTTCTCCGAAGCTTATCCCCACATTCTGTTCGTGCAGTGCCAATCTCTCAGCTCTTTGCTGTCTTCTCGGCATCATGGCATATTCTGCTCTAACTTCTGCGCTTTGGATAGAGGACAGTCCCCCGCCGCCTCGCTTAGCCTTCCGCGTTTATCTTTCTTAGCTATGATGTTTGACACTTCTGCAATTCTCGTATTGTTCCTCACGGCGGAAGTCAGAGCCGTCAAGTCATTGTTTCCCACGATGGTGCGTGCTTGTTGTTTGCACATGTTGTCCCGGCATTTGCCGTCAGCCAGTCCCGTTATATGGGTCGCTCTCAGCCCACCATCACTCACGAATTATACCAAGCTCAGGCCGCCCGCCGTCGCACCTTGGTCGGCTCAACATAGACATGGACATGGATAGCGCCAACTCCTCCGGCTCGGTGATAGTCACAATGATACCATACCTCCACTTTACAGGAGGCGACAACCTGCTGTTCAAGTCATGGCATCCGTCTTCTCACGGGGCCATCGCTGGGGCTAGCATCGCTCTACTGGTGCTGGCGATCCTGGAAAGGTTTCTCTTTGCCACTCGTAGCACGCTGAACGCTCGCTGGAGGAAGAGGTATGGACAATCCACCTTCTCCGCTGCCTTCGCTGAGACTTTATCTCAGCATGCTCGCTATGAGCGCTGCCCATACTTCGGAAGACGAGGGCTCCCCCCTCAATGCATCAGGAGAACCGAAGGATATCCACCAGGTCGAAGAGTTAAGGTCCATCGAACAGCTTAAGAGTGCTCGAAGGCAGCGCACGATCCCACCCTTCAGCTTCTCTTACGACGTATCGCGAGGTGCCTTGTATTCCCTGCAGGCATTACTGGGATACGCTCTCATGTTGGCTGTGATGTCAGCTGTCCTTTCACTCGTTCCCCCTTCATTCATTGACGACCTGCTTCTCAGGACATTTCAGGCAGCGTATGTCATCTCCATTATTGCGGGGTTGGGCATTGGCGAATTCTTGTTTGGACGCTTTGCTGGTGCCTCCCTTTGATGTAGTGTATATAAACCGTTTCATCGAATCGATGTATCAATGCTATCTTCTGCACCTCCACCTACTCGAGGCGAGCCCGCAGCATTCATTGAGGCTTGTCTGACACCGCTGAGTGACTGTCTAGTACAGTTGCGGACACGGTAGTAAGATATTGGAGGGCATTCACGTGGAGTGGGAAACGAGAGCGGAGGTACGTCCCCAACGCCAATAGAAGATAGCCAGAGACACCCTCTATGATATACGGGAAGTCGCCCACGCGAGGTGGCGCACACGAGGGGGGGGGGGGGGGCAAGGTGTGGTCGGTGACACGATAGGCAGCACAACGAAAATTCACCAGGAACCTGCATCCTCGGCGCTGCCCTGGTAAATAGCTGAATACGGAGACGGCGATATGTGCTTCCGGTATGGGGTTCCGCCCGAGATGCCAGGCAATTGTTGTGCCGAGTCTGCGTCCCACTCAGGTCACCGAAATGCACCCCGTGTCTTGCGCACCTCCGCGGTCACAGCGTGCCATATTTCCACCTCTGCGCAACCGTTGTGGTCCTCCCCGGCGAAGATCCCGGGCATAGGGCACATATTACGGCCAGTGTCGCTACAGCACTCCTGTGCACAGTTTCTAGTGCGGAAGCAACGAAGGGGACGATGGTCTCGAATTTTATGCTATCCGGCTGAGCCCGATTAGGAGGCGGTGGGAACGATATTTGCAGCACTAGAGACGGGCATGGTCCGCCCCCGTGAAAAAACTTTTTCACCATCTTGCCGTCCCAGGCACGTGCGCCGCCGCTCAGATAAAAGCTGTTTGCCCCGCCTTTCCGGGAAGAGCAGCGACGAACCAACGAACCAACGTCTTACGATCCCGACGAGTCCAACCATGCGCTTCGCTACCTCTGTTTTGCTCGCCAGCGTAGTTGCGTCCGTCAGCGCGCACTTCCAACTCGGGTACCCAGCGCCGCGTGGGCCTTTCGTCGAGGACAGCGAACCCAACTTCTGCGGTAAGACAAAATGGCATTTGACCTGCGCTGCACATCGCTTATGCTGCACATCACGGCAGACGACTACGTGCATGCTGTCAGCAATCGGAGCGAGTTCCCTCTGAGCGGGGGCTTCGTCACGCTCACGAGCGAGCACACTAACTGGAACCGTACGTCGGCCCCTGCCGCCCGCTCGTTCAGCAGACTACCAAGACGCTGACTCTGTACTCCAGTTGCCGTCCTGATCTCGACGGTCCAGGATCCTACTTCGTTCGACAACTTCTCGACGCCATCCGGCCAGAACCAGCTCGCACGAAACTTCGCGACCGCCACCGGCGAAGGCGAGTTCTGTATCCCACTCGACCTGAGCAACACCGGCATCAGCAGCGTCAAGGACGGCGCGAACGTCACGATCCAGCTCTTGTTCAACGGTGGCGACGGTGCCTTGTACCAGGTACCTTCCTACCGCGTCTTCTACAGTCCAGACGGCTGACTCGGCTCTTGCGTGTCTGCAGTGCGCCGACCTGACGCTGTTGAGCAGCTTCCAGATTCCGTCGAACATCTCGTGCTCGAACGGCACCACGAGCTCGAGCTCGAGCTCGAGTGGCGCGCCGTCACCGACCAACTCAGGCTCGCAGCCCTCGCAGAGCGGCAACGGCGCGGCGAGCGGTAGGCTCGCTGCGACAGGCATCCTCGGCGCGCTCGGCTTCGCCGTCGCGTCCGCATTTGCACTCTGAGCTACTAGTGGCTGCCACTGATCTGGCCTTTGCGACCCGCTTAGTTATTGCTACTTCTGTGCCCTGTGTTCTGTGCCAGATACCTATTACCACGCTTTTTTGTCTACGCCATTTATCCACCAAGCTTAGTGAGAAGGCCCTTTCCTGTTGCATGGTACCAGTACAAAATCGAATTAAGCGGAAATGGCCGCTCAGCGCCAGCCGTCGATGAGGCATCCCATGTAGAATGCGCTCGCGGAAGTCTACACCCCTGTGTGGATAGTACTGGACCATGATTGGGTTCGCAATATCACTAGCTGGGGTGACAGGCTCGTACACATGCATGCGCCGTACGGAAAGAGGCACAATCTTTGAATACATCAACGCCACTCCCAGCAACGCTAGTTTGTTGGCACCAATTCTCCGAGACGCTTCGGCATTCATCAGCAGCGCGCATTGAACGTGGACGTCGGTGCCCTGTTCTGTGGCTTGGGTGGACTTGCGCCAAACCACCCAGTGCCTGTCCACCGGAAGACGTGGCCCATCCCTGCCAGGCCTGAATGGTCACCGCTCACTTTGAATATTCAATTGCGACGGTCTCCACAGGCCCGAACTGCGAAGGCGACCACCACATGGGATTTCCATTTCAATCATGAACGTAAAGACAGTTCCCATAATGATCGTAGCACGGAATTTGCGCCAAATTTCCAGACCCATTACACGCCCACACCTCTGAATCAGCGGTTCAACTGCCACATCCCACCAACTCGTAAAGGGATGGTAGTGCCGTAAAACAGCGCCCCATGAATGAAGTCGTGGGATGTGCGGAGCGTGAGATCCGAGACGAGGAGCCACTCCAGTTCAGCCACACGCGAGGCGGAGTGAAGGGTATCCGTCGATAGCTTCAAAGAGCCGCTTCAGATTGCAACCGCCGACCAATTGGCCCAAAGAGGCCTCATGTAAAAGATAGATACAACACCTCGGCAGAACGGCAAGGGGACAGCTAGAACAAGGTCCTTGCCTTTGGGGCTGCAGCGAAAACAACCGGCATGCCTGAAATTGAAATGGAACACGCCAGGGAAGCGAGCCGGAGCTGGGGAAGTAAGTCCAGCCAACAGCGAATTGCGCTTGCAACTCTTCACGTGGCTTCCGAGGACCAGGGGGGCGCAAGCGCGCCCAAACCAGCGCGGCGCATAGAATGCATCACATAGCCCCCGAGTAAGGGCTACGAGCCCCGAGCCATCACGCAATCCTGAGGACACGAAACTGCCGGCATCACCGAGACAGGTGAGTCCGCCCACGTCGCACATGGCGCGCTGGCATATGGCCGACAGCCGATCGCACCGAGATTTGACAGCAACCGCGGTGATCGGGCATCTTCGTGGGAACGGAGGGTAAGTGGGTCGCATGAAGGAAGGGAGATGAGAGATATGATTGGAGGGGACAGCGTGGGTGAAGGTGTGTCGTGTAGGGCGATGAGGTCGATTAGCAACCTGATGGGTCGTTAGCACATGATTTCACCCATCGGCAATCTTGTATCCGGTTGGGAGGTAGACAGCTAAGACGGCAATAGAGTGCATAACACCACGAAGAGCCGTACACATTGGGGAGAGGAGGAGGAGGGGGGGGGGTGATCTGAAGCGAAGACGATGAAAGGGGATTGCCTAAGCAGAGAGGTGCCCGTACACGAGAGAGCATGTCTTACGGAGGCCCCCTCCCCCCTGCGATACGGAGGTGCTTGAGCAGACAGACAGATGCCTCCGTTCGACTTGTGGTGAAGCGGAGGCCAAAGGGAGGGGCAGGCGAGTGAGAGGACAAGGAAAAAAGGGCACCGGAGAGAAGTTGCCGCGCGGGCGTTCAGTGGGGCTTTTATCCATGAGAGCGAGTCAATTTAGCGGTCCGAAATTCTGCCATTGGCCCACGCGTCACGGGGACCCCGGGAACTGCCTTTGCCTCTGTTAGGCTTTTGACATCGTCCGACCATTCAGTTCCGTAATCGCGAGTCGCGCTGGCGACTGCGGACTTTCTCTCGCGTTCCGTCACACCATCAAGTCATTAGCGAATCAGCACTCTGTTGTCGCGAACGTTGCGACGAATTTCTGGCAGCCCGTCTCGGGCAGGGACATGGCATTGTTTCAGGCCTCCGACGGTACCACGTCCCTGCAATCTAGTCTCCGTTGCCGACCTTATGCCGATCGCGGAAGACAGTCGTTCCGCGATGGATAAGGTCTGCATCAACTTAAGGGGGTTTGAGAGAGCGACCAGCACCTTCCTCATTTAGATTCTCGCGTTGCACTGTCTCTTATTGTTCTGAGGTAGCATGTAATCCAAAATGTGTGATATATCCGGCTGCTCATCACTACAATGACATGACGAGGACCGCACGTGCTAAGCACTCTGCATTTGGACAACGCGACCGTGTCTTTGATGCCACCTGAGTCCAGTGTACCATGCCTCCACGCGTGAAACGGAGCCGTGCAGCAGCAGGAAATGACGGATTCATCCAATATGACCCGTCTGCACCTGCACAGAAGAAAAACAAGCCCAAGCCCAACGAAATCTTAGATGGGATTGCAAAACTGCTTGATGATGCGGGCATGAGCTATGGTAGCTTCCTACACGAGTTCTTCCGCGACGACGTCGACTTGGACACGCTCCATGGCCACAAGTTGCAGAGTTTTCTGTCCGGGAAGAACTCACACAACGCTGCCGATACCGTGAACATGATCTGGCACCATCGGTATAGCCACGCGAGCGAACGCACACATGAAAGCCACGCGGATTATTTCTCACCTTCAAAGTCACATAAGGACATCAAGTTCGCAGGCCCCGCAATCGCGACATGGTGCCTCCGCCGAGTAATCGAGCAAACAGAGCAGGAGGCCAAGTACCTTTGCTCGCAGAAAGCCGGTCTTCGTATTCGCGCTGGGAAAGCATCGGCAGGGAAGCAGTCAGCAAGTGGCCATGCCGCAGGGGGACATGACTCGCCGCAGGGTGAGTAAAGTCAAGGCAGGCTAGTATGGTGCTAATCTATGAGTGCAGAAGCTGTTCCAAGTACCCAGGGGTCCGCAGACCACACCGACATCGGTCTTGAGCCACAGACCGAGCCATCATCTTCGCAAGCGAGTGCAGGGTCGCCACCTTCAAAAACGCGGACGATGCGAGACCCCTACGTTTCGTGGGATCTTGTTCGGCAATTCTCAATGGCCAAACTGACGAAGAAGTATCAACATAACGCACCAGTGACTTGGAAGATTTTGCGTGACTTTGTGGACGCGGGTGTGGGGGAAGACTCGGAGAACGACGAGGACGCGGATAGTTTGTATCGACCTAAGGATCTTGTGAGTGTTTCAAAACTGTTAATGTTCGTGTTGATCAAAACTTACCGCGGTATAGGTTTGCACTAGCGTTCTCAGCGAGATGGTCTTCACGCGGAACTCACGCGTTAACCTACTGCCGTTGTGCAGAGGGTTGACACTGTTCGCATCAAAAGCACATCAGGCAACATACCGGATAGGCAGCCGCTTCGCACAGAACGTCCCTTATGCAACGGTATATGCGGCGCTGATCACCATGTCGAAGGTGGAGCGCGTTTCACGAAACCACCTGTTCAAGGAGCCGAAGCCATCATTGCTCGTAATGGACAATGTTCAGGTGCAGGCAAATCGCCGAGAACTTGGAACTGGAGTCACCGATAAAATGCTTACTGGCACGGCAGCAACCGTGATCCAGATGGAGGGTTGTACGTGGGGCGATCTGCTGCTCCGGTTATTCCTGGAGAACATCAAAAAAGAGGAGCGCGCAGAACTTACCATCACCGACGTCCAGGGCAAAATCGATACAGATCATATTGCGACCGTGTTTCGATTCCACTTCATCGAAACACTAGTCACATATATCCCTCAATTATTGCACCTGCGTCAGCCAGTCAGTAAACTGTTCAAAGAGGCAGCACAACGACACCAAA
The DNA here is from genome assembly GCA_022496205.1 of Gloeopeniophorella convolvens. Classification (NCBI taxonomy): domain Eukaryota; kingdom Fungi; phylum Basidiomycota; class Agaricomycetes; order Russulales; genus Gloeopeniophorella; species Gloeopeniophorella convolvens. The sequence continues at coordinate 660,400 of WTXD01000004.1, read as the reverse complement.
TCGACCCTCACCGACATACTGTTGTCTACCCTCTGGGAACGAACAGTGAAAATGAGGTCTCAACACGCGGCGTCAAGGAGGCGGTCTGTGACTTTCTCGATCAGATCGGCTGCACCGCCGAGACATCGGAGGGACGCGCCATGTTCATTTCTGGTGATGGCAAGACCTTTGAAGGATTGCATACAGCTAAAAACATCCTCTCCGGGATTGAAGATGATTTTCGCAGTCTGCGCTTCGCACGACCGGTCTTGGAGCTCTGGCACACAAAATGGACAGACATGAATCGCATCTTTGAAGGATTTTGGGGAGGTGACCTCGCGCGCGTCGAACCATCGACCCTTGGCTTCATGGCGCTGCTCACGGGCACCATCAAGCCGACTGCAGAGTCAGACAAGACAGACTATTACAAAGGGACGCGTACGATCGGCCTCGTGGTCCAAGGGCACATCCTTGATTGTTGGAGGTGCGTAGATATTCTCACATTATGGTGCAAAGGTCGTATTAATTTGGTAGGGTGTGGTTCGTGGAGAGCATCCCGCCTGAAGAGCGCGATCAGTTCACACTTTTGGATCATTTCGAGAAGCTCGGGAGGGAAGATCGCTTACCAAGCTTGACGGCCCTACTTCAGGACGCGGACATATTGGCAACCCGCTATGCAAGTGAGGCGGCATACCTCCGTGCCATGGATCCAGCGAGCGAGCACCCAGATTGCTTGCACTCTGTTCCTCGAAACCTGTCGTGGCGCGAGGAAGCAGACCGAGCACAGTGGCCACTTGCAGATGAAGACAGCGCGGCGCAAGGCGCAGACATGCTCCCGGAAGATGCCGGTGGAGCGGAACCACAGCCACAGCGCAAGCGCAAGCGCCGCAAAGGCAAAGCAAAAGCAACAGAAGACAACCCTATATCTTTCCACGACGGTCCGTTTCTTGGGGACCACGCATTGGCTAACAGCACTCTGTTCATTCGGAGCGGGGTGTTGTACTTGGAGGTCGTGCGCGCAGTGAGTTTGGGTGATGCAGGACGCGTCTGGGAAGTTCTCAAGGTCAGCAAACATCTGAGCGTGATTCCTCGGCAAGGGGAGCTGACTACACCCGCAGATCTGGTTGTTCTCGTTTGCAGGCTCCGGGCACAACCGCTATTCGCAGTACCTTGTGGAAATGTTCTGCAACCTTGAGCTGGAGTACCCCGAGCCGATGCGGCGAGCCCTGTTCGAGAACTGGCTCGTCAATCGGACAGGGAAGCCCGGGCACTTCCTCGAGATTGACTTGATGCAGGAACATTTCAATCACTGGTTGGCACAGTTAGCACAGCACAAGGGCAAGGAGTACGATCATCCATGGTACCGCGAGATATTGTCGCTCCAAGTCGACAGTATTCTCCATATCACACGGGAGATGGAGCAAAACGCGCGACTGGAGGCGCGCCGGAAAGCACATATGTCTCCTCATCTTAACTTTGAGCTGATCGAGATCATGAAATCCTGCAAAAAATTTCAATTACACGTGCGGTGCGACGGGCGTGACTTTGGTTTTCACGCAAAGGATCACTTCTCTGCAGGGATTGATGTCCTTGGTGACGGGAAGTTGGGGGAATTCGTCAAGAAGGGGGTGAGGGAGCACACCAATATGACTGAAGAATTACAGATGCCAGAGGGTTACGAAGACCCTACAGTGTACCTAGACCCCGCTATAACCTTTGAGGATGGTCAATCGATGTGGTAGTTGTACGCGTTGTTGTACTCACCCAGTCCTCCTTCGCTTGGCCGATGGTGCAGCGTGTGATTGCCCTGCTCTACTCTTCCTCGTGGTTGCTGCACCCACTCTACGAGTTTGGGTATGCCGAGCACCCCGAGCACCCCGAGCAGTGCTCGTGCGCTGCGCTCCGCGTGATGGGTCGGACACCACCACTTCGCGACCCGATGGTGCGTAGTCTCCGTTGGCGTCGCCATCAGTCACTTCATGCGCTGTATCAGACTATCAGCGTGTGCATGTCTACAAGCAGCAGCGTGTCATACCGCGTTTCTTCTGCACCTTTGGACCAGGTTTCTCAGCAAGCTCTACATCGAAGACAGCGTTGAGAGCCTTGACAGTGTCGAAAAGAGCCGGTCCATCGGCCTCTAGATGTTTCCAGTCATAGCAGATAGCAGCCAACTGCTCGCGGTCGCGGATTCGATGAAAATCCGCGACGATCGCTTTGCGCATCGCGATCGGCATATATGCAGTCCAGGGAAGATGTACGGCAGACGTATCCATGCTCAAAGCGTACCGCCGGCGCAGAAACTTGTCGACCTCACGATAGGCGATGAATTTCTGGTCCAGGCCTAATGGGGTTCGCGATGTGAGGTTGTCCGGCGTGTCGTCCATGGGAAGATCTTCAACTGATCTTTCTTGCTGAGGGTCTTCAACATTGGCTCCTTGGGTTCTAGATGTGGGTGTAGACATGAGGAGTGCAGGGGGTGGTGGGAAGGCGGCTGGCGGCGCATACATCCCGAACATGGGAGGGGACGGTCGGTCGCAAGACAGTCTTGCAGGTCACGGGTATCAGGCGCCGGGCCCGCAAAAAGCCGGTTGAGTTCGACTACCACGCAATCCCCGCGCACGTGTGCCTGGACAACTCGAAGATTCCCTAAGTCCTTCAGCGGCCCACTCCGAGTCTTGCTCTTGTTCGACACTGCCATCACCTGTGAATCTGGTATGGTTTCTTGCTCTTCAAGCTCATTAATATCCGATTCTTCAAGGCCCTTCTCGACCGCTGTGACATGGGGTTGCTCGATGTAAGTGATTCCGAGCGCTGGTCGTGCCGGATTCCTTCCGGCTCGATGAAGCTGCTGAAAGAGTGTTTCTGCAGTATCAGGAAGCCCGAAATTCACAGATATGCGCACGTTACGGAGAGTATCGACTCTCATGCCGAATTTTATTGTCGCGATGATCACCGTGAACTCGGGATCGTCCAGGAAGTCTGTGAGTGTTGTTGTGTCGGTACGTCCGTCCTCTGTGGTCCCGTTGTACAGACGGATTCGCCGCTTGCGCTCCGCCGCGCTAGCAAGTGTCAGTCGCCACAGGTACGAAGCAACATCGAGTCCCTGGCCAGATGTTTTGCAGAATACGATAACCTTCTTTCGACAGGATGCGATCCATGCAATATCCGGAAACTTCCCATCCTTTGGATTGATTGCATGTCGGAGCGTCCTGAAAACGAGGCGCATGTTCGGTCGCATGATCGGGCGCCGAATCGTGATATAACTTCGGTCCTGGAAGCCCACGAGGTCCATCAGTGCACGCTGCGCTGCCAGGGTCAGTGTAGCTGTTAAGAACAAGACTGGACAGTCTGATCTGATGCGAAGACACAGGGACGTGATTTTTTTGTAGTCCTCGCGGAAGTCGTTCGACCACGACACGATGACATGCGCTTCGTCCACAACAACCAAAGCGAGCCTCAATTGAACTTCATCACTGCGAAGGACTTTGTTAAAATCGGGTTGGCCAAGACGTTCCGGCGACACCAGAAGAATTTGCCAAATGCCCTGCAGAATCTCCTTGTGCACATTTCGGCCAGCGTCCGCCGCCATACGCATTGTCTTGCTATCGAGTGAGATTGCGCGCAGGCCCATACGCGTCATCTCTTGTACCTTTCATCAGCTGCTACGTGAGTCTTGCTCTGTGAGTATCAAATTGCCGCTCACTTGACTGTCTGCCAGCGCCGTCAATGGCGTCACATTAATGACCATCGGACATGGATGAACAGGGATGCCATGCGCGCGCAGGTCGGGGTGGCGCAAGAGCAGGCCGTTCAACAAAAGATGGAGGTACATCGAAGCGGTTTTTCCTTCTCCACATCCCGCGACGATAAGCTGATTCTTCTTGGCCAGTATATTAGCTGTGGCATCGACCTGCCAATCGCGTGGCCCAGCCGGCCACTGAGTAGACAGATGATTGGTTAGAGTAGTTTTGATATATGATTTGCATTCTTCTGACTGGAGACTTGTTGTGTTGCTCATATTTCAAGTGAGAATCTGACTTTACAAAGTACAGAGGGTCAGGAAGCCCATGAAAAGAGCGACAATTACTTGTTATTGCGAACAATGGTAACGGACGCGTCTTGGTACGCGTCTGGTCATGTGACTATATTATGCTACTGTAATGACATGACCCTTCGGAGAGTATCCGAGGGTGGCACATGGCTCGTCCAAAACAGGAAGCTGACCGTCGTCCACTGAAACCCCCTTAAGTTGATGTAGACTACCTGCAATCGGTATTGCGTGAGCTATTTGAAGGACGGAGTTCATGAGTGTGCACTACGGTCATACTTGATATTTGACATTGTGCTCTAGACTAAGTAGTAGGAAAACCTCTACAAGCAATGAGACAAGGGGCTTGAATTTCACGATTTGAGCTTCAATCCTGGGAGACTGAACATCTGCGAAATCTCCGTTCATATCATGGGATACAAACCGGCTTGCCTTACGCACCTCGAAAATGGTTTCAGCTGGTACGCCCCAACCCCGCACACCCTCGACAGAGCTGTCCATACGTGTACCAAGCATGACGCCAATCACGGCGCCCGTGTTTTCGTCGACAATAGGACCCCCGCTTGAGCCAGCAGTCGGCAGCGGCTGGAAGAGCATATGTGAGAGCGCGTCATAAGTGCCAGGCTGTCCAAAATTCAATAAAGACTCTCAGCCAGGAAGGTGGCGGACGTGCCTCGGCCTCACGACCAGCAAAATCGCGATATCCTAGCACGGTGCCATGCACCCATTTAGACCACGTACCACCGACGAAGGGCATCCACCCAGGCTCCTCGGGTTCAATCTCTGATACAAAGTGTGCGCGGATTGGTGCACCCGCTGGAACAGGGTAAGGCGATACCGGAAGGGAACGCAAAGGTAGGCGCATAGACGACGGAGATAGCAGAAGCAGATCGGAGCGGTGGAGAGATGATAGTATGGATGAGATGGGGTACGATGTCGGCGCCGAGTCTACGGTCGAGAGGATAAAAGATCCCGAGGAGCGCGCGTGAGAAAGGTCTGGGGGCGAGAAAAGAGATGAAGGGTGAGGAGCGTCAGGAAGAACAAGGAGTGGAGACCAGCGGATCTTCAATATTATAATGACCGGGGAGAATGTTCAATGATGACGCACGCCGGGGAGAGCGATAACGTACCTCCTCGAGTGTGTGGGCGCATGTCACGACGATGGGTTGACCATCTGAAGAGTCGATGGCAAATGCTGAGGAGAGTGTGATCTTGCTGCGATCACCCTCACGAGCGACATGGGCAATCAAGTGGACATCGCTGTTGTTATCAGAGGAGACACGCCGAGACGAAGAAGGGTGAGGCTCATATGGGAGCTGTGCGCGTAGGACATGCCCTACACGGTCTAGGTATTGGTGGATAAGCTGAGGAAGGGGAGTGCGAGACGTGGACGGGGTGCGGGCTAGAGCGTCGAGGAGAAAGCGATCTATCGGGCGACGGGAGCTAGGTGGCTCCGGGGGAGGGTTTGGCGGCTTGGCGAGGATGACGGGGGAATGGACGGTGGCGTAAGGGCGCAGTAGATGGGGACGGAGGAGCGCAGGGGGCAGGCGTGTCATACTGGCACAGAAGTAGCATGCAATATTCAATAATCGGGCTCAGCTGTTCAGCGACGTTTCAAGAGAGAGTGAGAGTGTGTGACATCATCCCCGCAACCGCCGGCGAAGAGCGGCCCGGCACCGGGGCTATGAGCCGGAAAGCGCCGGCCACGGCCACGTTCGGTCACGGTCGTCCTTTAATTCAACCGCTCTCGATCTTGTTTCCTCTCTTCGCTTTCATCCACAATTACTCTCCAGCTTCCAGCCTCCCCTCCTCTCTATCAATCTCAAATGTCGTTTCCCACACATTCAGCTCAAGGTGAGTCTATGTCGCTCATACAACCCGATCCATGCTTCATATCTCGTCGTTAGCATCGCCCTCGGCTACTCATCCCTCCCCATCTCTCGAGCTCCGCCACATCACATCTGCTGGCGCCCTCACCCCCCAGAAGGACGTCGCACGCGAGCGAAAGGTTTCAGGCCATGCCTCGCAGCACCTGGGTCTCAAGGTCGGCTCGCGCTCACCTACATCAATACCATCATCTCCCACCTCTGTGTAAGTGATCCTTTTTTTTCTACACCCCAAATCAGCCCTTGCCCCTTCTTCTCTACCTCCATTCATCTCCTGCACTTCCCCTCTCCCTCGCTACCGATAGAACCGTTCGAATGCCGTTGCATTTCCAGCCGTTCCCGTCTTCTCGTTACTTGGTCCAACGTACATTACCTAACATCTACCCACAGTCACTCGTCTTCCTCCGCAATCTTTGAGCGCGATATCGAGCCTATCACCCCCTCACCCCCTCAGCCTTCCCACCCACACCGCACTCCGCGGGGGAAAGCTACAGAACAGCTCGATCATGCTGTCCCGACCGTGCTTGATAGCGCAGCGGCTGTGCTATCGTCACCTACAGACGATCAGCTGATTGCTGTCGTGGCTCCTGCAAATGCGGAGTTTGGCATGACCCTCAGCGGTCTCACAAGCCCTAGTTCGCGATTCAGCAGCCGTAGCCCGAGCCCTACTCACGGCAAGAGCAGCGTGCCCCGTATGACACTGCCCAGCCCGAGCCCCAGTCTCACCCTTCCCTTACCTGCCAATCCTGGTGCCCACTTATCGCCGCAAAAGCCTGTTTTACAAACGCAGACACAGCCGGTCGGATCCAATACAGACGGCCCAGGTCACCCGTCCCCGACCCCCACGAGCAGCGTTTTCGGCGAATCAACCACGCAGGAGCCTGGCACAGATGTTTTACCCACACCCACGACAACGGCCTTCTCCGATTTTGCGGTCCCTGGGTCGCAGCAGTCCTCACCATCTGTGCAGCCTGTGTCCCCTTTGGCGCTTTCCCATCCTCCCTCTCCCCACGCGGCAACGAAGCGGTTATCATTCATATCGTACACCGATCTACTCACATCGGCACCGTCATCAACGCTTCCCCTCTCATCCCTTACAACCTCTGCTACCGTCGCAGACCCTCCACCCCATCTCCTGTCAGTGCTTGGCATTCCGCAACAGACCGGCGGGGGGAGTGCTGGTGCGAGCCCGCGCACCAGTTTCTATGGGGACAGGGACATTCGCGAAGGTCGCGAGGGCCTGTTCGTCGACGATGTCGGTGGCGAATGGGAACGCGAGGGGCTCGGTCAAGGTCTCGAGGAGCGTCTCGAGTCGCTCATGACGATAGGGGAATTCAACACGGTCGGCGTCAGCAAGGCCTGAAAGAACACAAGGGACGATTGGCTCAATATATGCTGCGCGTATGCATGCTCTCTCTCTCTGCTATCCTATGTCAGACGGCTTCTGCCTAATTTCCGTACTGAAGTGTTACACTATCCCTCGATAATCTCCCCGAGTGCTGTGATCCCCCCAAACATGTATGCCTTGTACCCTCTAACGACACGCCATGATCTCTCCATTTCAGTGCAGTTTGGCCCTTTGCCAGCTGGCGTATTTATGTTACTTAACGTGATACCAGGCCTTGTTTCGTTCTCCAATTCCTTTCAAATATTTTCGGGATCTGTGTTGGGCAATAGGATGACGTCATCAGATTAGTACTTATCTCGCAGACGCGACGAACAGGTTACAAGTTACCCATCTTGCCGAGCCCCAGCGGAGCATCACCATGTCTCACCACCTCACCCCGCCCGTCGTCTACTCCTTCCCAGACGCCTCCCAGCTTTCCGATGCCCTCGCAGACTACGTCCTCAAGGCACAGAGAGAGGCCATCGAGAAGCGCGGCCGCTTCACCGTCGCTATTTCCGGCGGATCTCTTCCGCAGACCCTCTCGGCCCTCATCGGCAAGTCAGGTGTGAAGTGGGACAAATGGTAAGCATGCGGCGATGGTGCGCATACATTTCCCCATCTGATCAGATGCTGCAGGCAGGTCTTTTACGCGGACGAGCGCGTCGTGCCCCTCGACCACCCAGACTCCAACCACAAGCTCGCACAGGACGTCCTCTACTCCAAGGTCCCGATCCCCCTAGAGAACATACACACGATCGACGTGGAGCTGCTCGATGACCTCGAGGAGCTCGCCGACGCGTACGAAAAGGAGCTCATCAAGGAGTTCGCGCAGAAGGATGCGGCGCGCTTCCCCGTCTTCGACCTCATCCTCCTCGGCACCGGCCCCGACGGGCACACCGCGTCGCTCTTCCCAGGCCACGAGCTGCTCTCGGAGCGCGACCGCTGGGTCGCATACATCGAGGACTCGCCCAAGCCGCCCCCGCGCCGCATCACGCTCACGTACCCCGTGATTAACCACGCTGCGCGCGTCGCCTTCGTCGCGACCGGCGCGGGCAAGGCGCAGATCCTGCGCGACATCCTCGACACGCCCGAGCTCGGGCTCCCCGCCGCACGCGTGCGCCCGTCCCCGCCAGGCCAGCTCGTTTGGTTCGTCGACGACCCGGCTTCGGCCGAACTCCAGTTCGCGAAGAGCGAGTTCAAGCTCTAGTCGGACCCCCCGCGCAGGGACGAGAAGAAAAGGAAGAAGTCACAACGTGCACTTATTGGTGCACTGTAATCCACTACAGTACGTATCTAGATATCACCCTCCTGTTGCCACAGTACTACCCCTCTATGCGCGCACGTGTTTGCGTCTGCGTCTGCTTTGCCGCTAGTACTGTTATCTGTTTTCGTTTGCTCAGTAGTAGTACGTATAGCTATGCCCCTGATCTCTACTGAAACGACTCGCTTGCTCGTGTCGGAGGCTCCACTCCGCACCTGTGCACCGATGCGCTGCGGACGGACGGATGTAAGAGGATGTAAGACGGGCCTGCGCAACGGAGCGGGCTCGTGCGGCGTGCGTATCGCAACGTGATCATTCGTAACCGTTATCGGGTTTCGTTACAGCGCAGCAGCCAAGTACGACCAGTCAGCCTTCAGGGCTGCGCGCTCCCACCCCCGCCCGAGCCCGCCGCGCCCACCGCCATCTCCGGGAACAGCGCGAGGAGGACAAGGTCAAAGATAAGCACGAACAGGTGCGCATTGCACGCCTGCTCGTCGAACGGGCCGAGCAGCGTGCTCAGCGTCTGCTCGCGCGCCGCTGGCGTGGGCCCGAGCAGCACGGGCGCGAGTGGGCCTGGACTGAGATGTCAGCCGGGGGAGCAGCTGCGGACGGGGTAGCGTCGTACCCGGGACCAGCTGCGCAAGGCGTCGTACGAGTTCCGCGCGCAGCACGGCCTGCTCCTCCGGCGTGGGGTCGGGCGGGGCCTGCGCCGGATAGCCGTTCGGGAAGAGCGAGCGCTTAGCGGCGTTGGCGAGGCCGGCAACTTGAGCGGGCGTCAGGATCGATGTGTAAAGGAAGAGCGGGAGGAGGCTGCGCGGGGCCAGAGGCTAAGCTTAAGATTGTGTGCGGCGCCAGGACGGGGGTTGGCTCACCGGTCGAGGAACGGCGCGAATGCGGTGGCTAGTGCATCGCAGATGAAGAGGAGCGCAGAGCCGGTGAACCGGGAGCGCAGGCCCAGGAATTCGGCAACGAGAAGAAGAGGTGGGCGCGCGAGGTTGCGTAGTGGTGGTGGGCTGCGCAGCGATGGTGGGGCGGACGAGTTGGCCGTCTGTGAACCGACAGACGCGGTGACGGATCCAGACGAAGAGGGGAGGATTGGTGTGGTGGGGGTCTCCGGTAACTTCGACGAGTGCGAAGGCGCTGTCTCTGAATTATGCGACTCGGTGCGGGTGAGAGACGGGGGGCGAATCGGCGGCGAGTTGTTCACCGTCTTGATCGTGTGGACGGCATTCTTGTAGAAGTGGATGATAGAGAGCGCGGCGCTGGAAACGGTCTGCACGGCGGAGAGGAAGAGGATGATGATGGTGTGGAAGGATGGGGACGCGGATGAATTCGTGTTGAATCGCGAGGGCGGATCTGGAGGCTTGGAGACAGTCAGCCTACTGGTCATGCCGAACGTGGCGAGCACTCCGCAACAGAAAGGTGGTCAAAGGTGTATTGGCCAGTATCGTAGTTACACATCGTCTAATGCAGCGAGAGGACGGTGAGCAAGGACGCCCGAGCACAATCGTCCGCGGATAAAGGCATTGAACCCCAGAAAAGGGAGACGCGGTGCTCACTTTCAGCAATGGCTCCTCGACGGGCCCGAGCAGCACCAACAGCGAGCTGTGCAAGAACCAAGGTTGTGTGACCCGCGGTGCAACGTCCACGCACACCGTCTTGACGATGAGTTCGCGGATAATATAGCGCTCTGCTTCGGCATCCCAGTCCTCGGGAGACAGGCATGCTTTGAGGACAACATCCAAGGCAGCACGCACGTAGACCTCGTCGAGTCTTCCCTCGGCAGACACGCCGACGTGCTGCTGCTGCCCGTGGAACAGCAAAGGAAGAGATGCAGACCCGGCGGCTGCATATGACGAGCCAAGCTTCTGAGCGGCAGTGCGGTAGTCGACGGAGTGCTGGGTGAGCAAGAGAGGAAGGTCATGGCAGACCAAGGGGGTCAAGTCGGCAGCGAGGATTCTGGCCTCGAGCGCACGGATGATAGCGGAGAGGATGCGCGTGAGCTCGACAAGGAGCTGCTTGTCGTAGCGGGTGATCTTTGTCCACCATGGGTTTATGTATGCGCGAAGGGCGAGGGCAAGGAGGTCGTAGAGCTCCGCGTCGAGGGGTGGGTATGCGGCGGAGGTGCGAAGAAGGGGAGGGATGGGAGTGGAGGCGGCGAGGTGGGGGAAGAGAAGGCGCTTTGTGAGGGATATTGTCTGGCTGACGGACGGGGTTATCTTGCTGGAGGAGTTGATTGAGGGTGCGGGGGGTGCGAGGCTTGCAGCCATCGCATCCTTCGTCTTCATCCCGTCCACGCGCCAGACTCCCTTTACATACTTATGTAAGCAGAGGGCGAGGCTCTCCGTCACTTGAGCTTCCTGGAATAAAACAACAAATCGTGCAAGTAGTGGCATATTACATCGTTGTGCATGTTCGGACTTCGTAACTCTCATCATCTAGTACTTTGCCGAAACCCAACTTTATAATAGCGGTCAGGAAAGTGAGGTCCGCAATTTACGCGCCATTTCTCAGAACAGCCTCGGATCCTTTTCTAGGTGTGAATTCTAGAAAGTGAAAAGTGTTCATGCCGCTCTCAGGCCCTGTGCGAGAGCGAAAGCCCTCTTCTGACTTCTCCGCGGAGGTGCCTGGGGTATCCATGTGTTCCAACAAAATCATGTGCCGTCTAGGCACAGGGAAGAGCACAGGGCGCACTGTTGGAATAGATGGCTTGAACACATCGTACGGCGCACCTGTGGAGAGGGAGGTTCCGCAGATGATATCTGAAGTGCGAGGGAAATAGCGTGAGAGCTCGCACCAGACCTCCCTTTGTGTGATCGGGAATGAGGGCACGCGCGTGAACGACGCTGGGACAGCATTGCGGGCCACAAGGTAGATCACCATAGAACGCCCTGACGAAAACCAGTTGCGCGTCCACCGTGACGCGAGAGCGAGAGGGAAAGCCTTTTAGAGCGGGGTCCGCGGTGGTATGAACTATAGGGCGCAGGCTCGTTAGAGAACCCTTTCCACCGAGCCCCAATCGGCAACCATGCCCGTCCACAACGAATTGGTGCCCAGTGCGGTATTCTGCCAGTGCCAACAGACTCGTGAGCAACGGTGGCGTCGTTGAAGATGCTTAGGGATCCGGCGGAAGCTATCCCATAGAAAGCGTCGCCTGCGTCAGGTGTCTGCGGAAGAAACGAGAGCGCCACCTTTCTATGTCATCTCGGGAAATCGGCGAAAGCAGGCCGACGTTTGAAGAAGAACGCGCGAAAACCAAGACAGAAACAAGACGAGCCACTTTTGAGTGGATGGGATCGCGTCGTCAAATCAGACGATTGGTGATGATTGAATGACCGTTGACCCAGAGTTCGATATCTAGGCCGCAATGATGCCTATGTATATCAATGGTAGGGACCGAACTCAAGCACGTTGGTCAGAGACCCACTGGTTCGGTTCCAACAAGGTTGTTACCTTGTGGGTGCGCGGGTTGCAACCTGTTGCAACGCGCCCATACAGTCAATAAATAAGCGCCTGAGTTTAAGTTTACAGGAGGCCGCTCCCACACCTCTGCGCGCTTGCTTTGTTGCCATGTTCTCTCACGCCATGATCTTGCATCAACAACGTGCGTCTCCAGGCTCCAGCGGTGTTGAGGAAAGGAAACCGTTATTCTGCCTGTGAGACGCGCGTTTCCACGTGGACGGTGGGCCTGACATGGACAGGCCGTGGAGCCGATAATTGTGGCGCCCTTACTTAAAATTTCTACCGTGGCGACATTGTACAAGCGCTGTCGCCGTTTGTGCGGAGTATGCGAGTTTGGTTGGGTTTGGTCCGGCTTCTGGCTTGGCGGCTCCCAAAACCGGAAGTAATCGGGGAGCGTTGATGACGTTGCGCCCGGAGCCGTGACACGAAGATGGGAAGGGCCAGGGAACGTTCTCCTGAACGGTCTCCTCGACCGTACGCGTAAAGCACCCGGGTCGTCCAGTGTCCTCGCACCCCTGCCGACCAGCATACAATGTATGTGCTTACTTCCTCTAACACCGTTCGGTGGAGCGTGCGGCCCTGCAGGAGCCCGTCTACGTACAGGGCAGTGCTTGACATCAGCTCGTTACGGCTGATTTGCCGCGGGCCGGAAGAATATCAAAATGGAATATAACACACCGGGATTGTGTCCTGGTTCCTGACACTGTCGTCCTAATTCTCCCCCCAACGACGGGCACGCAAGGCACGGTCTGCCTTGGCCGTAGCGCCGCCGCTTTCCTTCTCTATCACAAGGCCACCCATCCAAAGCTACCCGCAGGTCAGCCAGCTCAATCACCCTCCGACTGCTGGCACCGTTCTACTGTCCTACTGCCTTGCTAATGCCTTGACTGTTCCGCAGATACCAGCTATACATCTTCAGGATAACATAGTAACTCGCGTTACATGCGATAGCACAATCTTTTGCTGCGCCACTCCTTGCACTCGGGCATGTACACGATCCACACCCGCAACTCTCGCGCCGCGTACGACGCTGATCATCACCGACACCGCCATTTCCCTCGAGGTGGACCGAAGCACGGACTCAGCCACACCACTATCATCATAGTGGCCGTCGTAGCCTCTGTCGGCGGCGTCTTGTTCACGCTCTTCCTCTGGCGGATCCTTTCCCGGCATTCCAGTCGCTCTGGGAGGGTGCCGTTACCTCCGAGGCAAGCCCTAGTGCATCAGAGGGAGCATCAGCTTTCAGCGTTCGCCGAACACAAGAACAACAGTGTTCCCCAGAACTTGTTTGACCCTCACTCTCCCGCGCCTGCTCGCCATGATAGCAACGCGTCCCTCCTCCCGCATATCCGCGATTCCACAAACACTTCGCGTCATGCCTCGACATACACCCACGAGACAGACGAAGGCACTGATGATCCTTCCCTCTTGCATAGTGTCCCTCTCCATCCCCCAGTTCCCTCCTTTTCCATGTCGAATCGGCCCCCTAGCTCGTCATCGGCGTCCCTCCAGTCGTCGAATGAGCACTCGTCGCCTCCGTCTGAAGCCACTACACCTGCGTCACCATTTTCCACATCATCCACCCAGCCGATGATGCGTACCAACTCGCGCCCGAAAGTGCGTCCATTTTCAATGGGCTCTGTCAGCACCACGCAAACCGGCGCAACCGCTCGTAGCCGGGCTAGCATCCGTGGACCTCCGCATGCACCACACAATAATATTCAAATTGTGCTACCTGCGCCTCTGGCGCCTGAACTATATTCCAATGCAGGCGGCAATGACGCACGCATCCCACGGCCTCCCTTCCTCGGTGATAGTGCGCAGAGGGAAAGCTGGAGAGGCAGCTTGACCGATAAGTGGATCGCAGTCGGCCAGGGCAGCGAACCAGTGCCAAAGGTCGCCAAGCGACAAAGCAGCCGTGAAACAATGAAGAGCCAAAGCCGACGCTCATCAAGTACGTGTGCCATTCTGTTTGTTGAACTCATGCTGATCGCGCTGCGCGTCCAGGAGAGGCGTCTTCGACATCGCTTCCGCAACGAAGTAGCTCGAATCCGCCGCCACTCTCTCGTCTTCGTCAGTCATCGACGCCTTCGCTAGGCCACCTTCCCTCAGATACCCCACCCCATCCTCCAGTACCACGCATCTCTTCATTTGGAACCCTCCCTAGACAAGACATTGGCGCCGCAGATAGTTCTGTTGGGCGCGAAGGACCATCGAGCCCCCTTCGTCGTTTCCTACTACTTCGCGTAAACCACAGAAGGAGAAATCGTAGCATTGTTTGTTGTCTCCAGACAGTCGACTCTATATTATACTAAGCAGGGGATACACGTTTGAGGACTACGGCGGAGAAGCCAGTGGGTGTTGCACCCTCAGGCTGTTGCACCAGTTGATTGGAAAGTGTGAACCGAGGCAGACGCGGGCCGGTGCAAGGACGGAAGACGGGGCCCGGATCGGAACCTGACATCCGGCCAGTGCAATTATTTCTCGTCGCCTGCCGAGTCAAATACGAGGCAGTCCCATTCTCTCCCATTCTCTCCTCGCCATGCCCCTCTCACTCCAGCCCCTCCGGGTCTGTATCTGGAGCACCCGAAAATTCATCCGCCCTGCCGTGGGCGTCGCCGGCGCGCGATGGATCTCCGCCCCGCAGACGCCGCTCTCAGACATTGAGGAACGTCTGGCACCACTTGTCGTCGAAATCGAGCCTTGCTTATGCTGCCTTGTCTCTGCAGCCGTCGAGACTACAGGTCTACAAAACGTCTCAGCCAAAAGAATTGCCTGCGCTCAAGACGCTCAAGTTCGGTCACAATTTTGTGCGTATCGCAGTCGCGGGCGGCGCACGTTCCGTGTCTGACCTGCGCGCAGACGGATCATATGTTGACGATCCCGTGGAACTCGTCCGTGGGCTGGGGCACGCCTGAGATCAAGCCCTGTACGTGTTCAATCGAGTCGCGTGTGACCTTGGCACTGACACGAGGTGGTGTCCGGGACTAAGATGGTCCGTTATTGCTCGACCCCAGTTCGACTGTCCTCCACTACGCCCAATGTCTATTCGAGGGGCTCAAGGCGTACAGGAACCAGACCGGCAAGGTCACCGTATTCCGCCCTGACCTGAACATGGCACGGATGAACCGGAGCGCACAGAGGCTCGCGCTGCCGGTGAGTAGGCCCTACGCGCTCCACCGTGGCCGGCTGTGTAAACGTTGACTCTGCAAAGACGTTCGACGGCGCGGCGCTCCTCGAGCTCGTCAAGCAGCTCGTCCGGCTCGACCGCCACTGGATACCGCAGGAGAAGGGCCACAGCCTGTACATCCGCCCCGTCATCAGTGCGTCCCCCGCGCCCCCGCGCATACAGACGCATGCTAACCCGTGCGCCGCGACCAGTCGGCACGCAAACCACCATCGGCATCGCGCCGCCCGACTCTGCGCTCCTCTACGTCATCTGCAGCCCGGTCGGACCATACTACCCCGACGGCTTCAAGCCCGTGGCGCTGCACGGCACCACGGAGCATGTCCGCGCTTCGCCAGGAGGTCCGCCCGCGCGACGTGCGTCCCTCCTGCTGCCCATGCTGACGCGACCCGCGTGACCAGGCACGGGTGCGTACAAGATCGGCGCCAACTACGCGTCCGCCGTGCTCCCGCAGAAGCAGGCGGCCGAGCTGGGATACGTGCAGAACCTGTGGCTTTATGGCCCGGAGCACTACCTCACCGAAGTGCGTCACCCGCGCGCTGGACGCCGCTCGTGTTGACGCGCCATCCTGCGTAGGTCGGGACGATGAACCTCTTCGTCGTCTTCCGGAAGGCGGACGGGGCGCTCGAGCTCGTCACTCCCCCGCTAGACGGCATGATCCTCCCTGGCGTCACGCGCGACTCGGTGCTGTCGCTCGCGCGCAGCCACACGGCGGGCACGCTGCGCGTCCCGGGGCTCGGCGCGAAGCTCGAGGTGAACGAGCGCGCGGTGACGATGCCTGAGGTGCGCGAGGCAGTGCAGGCGGGGCGCCTCGTGGAGATGTTCGGTACAGGTGCGTCGTTGTCGTCTGCCTCTTGTCCGCGGTGCGCTGCGCGTGCTCACGCGGCTTGGGCCCGCGCGCACAGGCACGGCGGCGATCATCAGCCCCATCGACAGGATCGGGTACGAGGGCCAGAATGTAGATATCCCGGTCGAGGCGGACGGCATGGGCCCGGTGTCGCGCGCGCTCTGGACGGAGCTCGTGGCGCGGCAGACGGGCGAGATAGAGAGCGAGTGGAGTACGGTGATCTACGATGAGGGACAGTCTGCTTAGACGGGGCGCGGCACACGATTCTGATCTACACGGAGCAACATCTAGCTGCGGGATTTGTGGTACTTACAACAACTTGCAATGCTCAAGGGTGGATGGCACACATTCGCTCGGCCGCCGCGGAGTCTGGTCAGCCACGTTCTCCGACTCATTCTTATCAGTCGCAATGCTGGCAGTGCCGTGGCTGGCAGGCCACGCCGACCCGTGGCCGGTTTCAGACCCAGATAAACAGGACATAGTCGTCCTATGGAATGTGCGAACGGGGATGTGCATGAATGGGTCATTACATTACTGCCGCGTGCGGGGTGGTAGATGGCGGGACCTGCAGCGGTGGACAGCACGGGCGCGGAAGTGAAAAGATAAACAAAAACCAAGGAGACAGGACAGTGGCGTGCAAGACAACAACAGGTTTATAATAAGTGTCCAGCGCACGTGAACAGGCTCCTCAGCAGTTGCAGCCGTACGACTGCGAGGACTCGGAGTCGATCCTGATCGGGTCGGGGTAGTCCACATATCTGCGGAGTCGAGGGTTTAGCAGGCCGCGAGGCGGGGCAGGGGCAGGGGGCAAGGGCACGCACAATTGCTCCTCGGCCTCCTGCTGAAGGGCGTTCTTGGCGACCGTCTGGAAGGCCTGCTCGACGTTGATGGCCTCCTTGGCGGAAGTCTCGAAATAGGGGATGTTCCCCTTGGACTGGCACCAGGTCATCGCGCGCTTCTGCGTCACCTGTGTGTGCGCGCGTATCGCGTGAGTGAGCATGGTGATGTCAGGGCTGGGGTGGGTGGCGCGTGGCTACGCACCTGCCGCTTGCTCTCCTCGACGTCAATCTTGTTGCCGAGGACGACAAAGGGGAAGTTCTCGGGGTCGTGCGGGCTCGCCTGGATAAGGAACTCGTCCCGCCAACTGTCGAGCGTCTCGAAGGACTTGGAGCTGTTCACGTCGTAGACGAGAACGCAGCAGTCCGCGCCGCGGTAGAACGCGACGCCGAGCGACTGGAAGCGCTCCTGGCCGGCGGTGTCCCACAGCTGCGGTCGCGTGAGCACCGGGCGATGGAGTGGGCGGCGGGCGGGGGCGGCATACCTGCATGGTGACGAGACGGTCGTCGACCATGACCTCCTTGGTCAGGCTGGAAGAGAGGGTAAGCGCCCCGATGAAGCCGGCTGCAGGGAGTGGAGTCATACAAGTCAGCACCGATAGTAGCCTTGTACTGGTTGCTGAAGCGTTTGTTGACGTATTGATTCATAAGGGAGGTCTTGCCGACCCTGGAGGCGAGGAGGAGAGCGGTCAAAAAGGAGAAGGGCGGATGGGGGGAGGATAAGAGAGGGCGACTGACCCACTGTCGCCGAGGATGATAACCTGGCGAGGGGAGGGTAATCAGCGACGGCGGGGAAAGAATGGGGCGAAAAGAGTACCTTGAGAAGAACGCGACCCATGGCGAGGAGATGCGGGGAGAGTTGAAGGACGAGGAAGGATCGGAGGTAATTGGCTCGAGGCTGGCGGAGACGCACTCGGTTTGCACTTGGTCGCTCTTGTCACGCTTCGGCCAGCGCCGACTCCGGCTCCGGCACCGGCACCATCGCCCAGCCGCCGGCAGTGGCCCCCCAAGAGGTCCGGAGCACGCCGGCCGTGCTCGGAGGACAAGAGGCCAAAGCCGGCGCATAGGCAGAAAGGCACGGACTGGGATATTGCCTACTTGCACGCGCCTCACTCCGCTCGCTTTTCTCATGGCGGAACCTGCCTGGCAGGAACTCCTCAGGCTGCGCCTCTCAGAGCGCAACGCTCGCGAGTCCGCCTACTCCCCCATCATCGAGCAGTGTGCGTCTTCCTCTCACCCGCCATCCCCCGCTTGATCCTCACTCGATACCGGCAGATCGACGGCTTGCCCAACAGACAAAGCTCCTCAAGGAGAGGAATGCCTCTCTCCTGCGTGCAGTAGCTAGCGTCAAGCAGAATCCGAGCAGCTCTACCGTCTTTGTTCCGGGCACTAGCGAGGAGTGCGTTCTGATGCCCATCTCGCGCCTACCTTTGCTGATCCGCTGCCTGCAGCAACCCTGTCCGACAGGCATACATCTCGTCTCTCGAGTCCCAGATATCCTCGTTGCGTGACGAGCTTGCTACCGTGTACAAGACCCAGGGCCAGAATGCCCAGCGCCTCCTCGCTATGAATGAGACCCTTCGGGAAAAGGAGGAGCTCGCCCGAATAGAGACCGAGTCATTACGCAAGGCCCGTGAGGATGTCTTCAACCTGAAGCGAAAGGTGGACCAGCATGCAGAGTTGATGGTGGAGAAAGACCGGACTGCCCAGGTGCGCCAGGGCTCCACATCTCTGCCGTTATCCCGCTCAACAACCTACTGCGCAGATCCTACACGACGAGATTAGCACCTTGCAGCTCGAGCTCGGTCAGGTGGAAGAGCGGAACCAGAACCTCACGCGAGACAATGCCAAATTACTACAACGTTGGCTCGACGCGAAGCAGACCGAGGTCAACCGCATGAACGAAGCAAATGACTTCTACGAAGACATGCGGACGCGCTTCCGAGATAATTCGGAGGCCGCATCTAACGCTGGCGACAGCGACGCCCAGAGCACGTCGGGAAACGGGAATGCGAACGGGGAGGAAGCCGGAGCGGGGACGAAGGATGGGACACGATCTCAGCAGGAGAAGGGCGTGAATCTGACGCCGAATGGTTAGTAGTGGACGATGAGTAGCAGTCTGCTCCCTGTGTTCCTTTGCTTTCTTACGCTCGTCTCTGCCTCTCAGCCCTTGGTATACCCATCCTCTCCCTCTAGCGTCTCCTGCGGATATAGATCACGTGTCCAGACGCGTCGTCTGTGTTTGATGTTTGTGCGTGCTTTGTCGAGCATCTTGGATGCCAGGACGCACGCGTATATATAAGCAATGTTGCGCTGCCCGCCCGCGTTGTTCAACTAGCCACAACCTACCCTCGGGTCCATAATCTATATACTCATTTTAATCTTCCACCTATATTTCCTTTCGTTCTTTCAAGCATGCGCGCTACTTTACACTTTTCTCTTCTCGCCGCCACGCTTTCCCCATCTCTAGTCTCTTCCTCCCCGATCCCCTTCACGCCGAACTACAACTCATCTCCGCGCGCCCCGACCCAATCGCTGCCCGAGTCCAACCGCCCTGGCGGCGGCGTGTTCGCTGGTCGCAGCCCTCTGATCCACAGCGGGGCTCGGGCTTTTGGTCTCGGTCTCATCGGCTTGGGCTCAGGTAACGGCGGTGACGGCGGTGACGCGAGCTCTGGAAGCTCGTACGCTCAGGGAGGGTATGTGATGGCGCCGTCTCTGTCGCTCAGAGATAAAATAATACTTGGCGTAGGGGAAACCCGGCTGATCAAAATGGCGCCCCGCCTGCAATTGACCTTGGGCCGGGTGGTGACCCCGAAGGTCAACCTTCATCCGCGCCAGGTGATGGTCCTGGCGCCGCACAAGGACCAGGAGACTCTCCACCTCCGCCCCCGCCGCCTCCTCCGCCTCCACCTCCTTCACCTGGTCCCAATGATGGGGGCCCTGCTGATGGCGGAGGTAACCCCGATGCGAATGCGCCAGCGGATGGTGCTCCGCCGCCACCTCCACCCGACACTGCGCAGCCCGGACCACCCCCAGACGATACCAACGGTGGTGGCGGTCCCCCTCCGCCCCCGCCTCCGTCCCCACCGGACTCTGCTCCGGACGACGCAGGCGGGCCAGACGGCCCCATTTTACTGGGACCAGGAGGCACAGGTTCACCTCCCGGGAATGGTAACTCTCCCTCTAGTCCTTCAGGCTCTGGAAACCCGCCCGATGATGATGACTATGTTTGCGATGGTTTCTTTGGCGGGTCATTGATCAACATCTTCTCGAACAACGGGGGAGACGGAGGCGACGCGTCGTCTGGTGATGCAGTCAGGTCAGAGAACTTTACTGTGCTGACCATTACGCAGCTGAACCTTCTTGCAACAACAGTGTTGGCGGGGGCGGTCAGAACGGCGGTCCTGCATCTAGTAGCAGCGGTTCTGGTGGAAACGCCTCCGGAGGCTCGGTGACGGCTGCGCCTGCACTGATCAACATCCTCTCCAACAACGGCGGCGATGGAGGGAACGCTGGGTCAGGCAACTCGTATAGGTGATACCCACTGATCTATACCGTCACACCAGGCTGACGGGCGGGTCAGTTACGGAAAGCGTGCTGGCGCAGTCTCGTCCTCGGGTTCAGGAGGCAATGCATCGGGTGGATCCGTGAGCAGCATATGCTCTAGACGTCTCAAAGAGGCACGGGCTATGAGCCACTCCGGTAGTGGCGGGAATGCTTCTGGTGGCTCAGTCTCTGGGGGTTCGCTCCTGGGTTTGAGGAAAAGGAGAAGTGAGTGGCAGTGAGCGTCAGCGAACGGCTGATTCATGGCTTCACAGAGGATGAAAATCCGAGTAAGCGGGTCGGCCCACCGGGTGTGTATTCGGGTCCCGGGGGGAATGCCTCTGGAGGGAGTGTACGCGGTGGCCATGGGGGCCTTATCGATGTCCTGTCCGGTAGGTCGTGTGCCACACTGTCCGGATTAAATTCGACCGTTCTGTTCAGGTAACGGGGGTGACGGTGGTAACGCACGCTCGGGATCAGCGTATGCGTCCGGTCCCGGAGCGAAAGCATCCTCTGGTTCTGGAGGAAATGCTTCCGGAGGAAGCGTCGGCCGTCGTGGGCTTATCGATGCCTTGTCAGGTGGGAATGATCAATCCCTCGAAGTTGGGGCTCTGGTCTAATCTTGGTAATGCAGGAAATGGCGGAGATGGAGGCGATGCGAGGTCGGGCTCAGCGTACGCTTTTGGCCCAGGCGCCACTGCCTCCTCCGGTTCTGGAGGGAATGCCTCGGGCGGAAGCGTCACCGGTGACGGGGGGCTCATCAACGTAGGGTCTGGTATGTGCTCTAGGGTAGCGCTCAGCTGGAGAGGGCTGAGGGACACTATGCAGGAAACGGAGGGGACGGAGGCAATGCACGATCGGGAGCTGCGTATGCCTTCGGTCCTGGAGCAACGGCGTCTTCCGGCTCCGGCGGCAACGCGTCTGGGGGATCCGTGACCAGAGGAGAAAATGGTGCCGAAAAACGAGGCAGGTCCCCCGATTTGCATGATCGTGGGGCAGCAGCTCACGCGCGATTAAGCCCCTCCGCCGCCTCCGCCGCCTCCCCCTGGACCCTCAGCTTACACCGGTCCCGGTGGAAATGCCTCCGGAGGTAGCGTCAACGGACCTGGTGGTCTCATCGACATCCTTTCTGGTGAGCCCGTCTGCCCTTCGGGTGTGCCATGTAGATCTGACCAGCTTCCCAGGGAACGGTGGGGATGGCGGCGACGCAAGTTCAGGCTCGGCATCCGCCTTTGGACAAGGTGCCACTGCGGGCTCTGGCTCTGGAGGCGGCGCATCGGGGGGCTCTGTCACGGATTCAGACTGCCCGGACGACCCAGACTCGCCGGGCCCGCGACGTGGGCCGTTCGGTTTGCTCGATATTTTGTCTGGTAGGCGTTTGTGCGTTGCCTGAGCTACCTGCGCAGCTGACGGGTTGCTCTAGGTAACGGGGGAGACGGCGGCAATGCCAATAGCGGGGGTGCCATTGCGGCATCCCGGTAACTCTGGTCTCCGATGATTAATGACCTGTCGTTGTCAGTAGCAGCCCCGTAAAATGCTTTCTCATGACCTGATCCGCCCCGTTCATGATCCACAATACATGTCTTTTTAACTTGTATTATTGGGTGCTACACCCCCGGCAGAGTCAGTCCATGATGCTGCACACAACAGTAAACAACCCAATTCGTTGTTAACGTTACCGCGTACGGAACAAGAGTAGGGGGGAACAGGCAACTATTGAGCAGCGGGACTTCTCGAACACAAGGCCACATAAGTGGCGGAGAGGACAAAAAATTGGGAAAGGAGAGAAAGGAGAAAAAGAGAATCGAAGGCCGCATATCGGATTTGCGACGGGAAAACACTTCACGATGGGGGGAACGATTGAGGGAAATACACGAGATTGTTGCAATGAAAGGACGGGACAAGACAGGTTTGCGATAAGAGGCGAAAACAAGCCGAGCATCCTAGTGTGAGAAAATCACTGGCCCTGCTGCATGTCCGTGGCGCCTTGCTGCCCGGCGGCGGCCTGCTGCGAATAATAACCTGTGCCAAGGCAACAGCCTGTCAGCCTCATCACCACGTTTCCTGCAAGGCCGGACGCGTACCACCCCAGTAGTTCGAATAGTACGAGTTCGGGTCGCTGGCCCACTGCGCCTGCGCGGCCTGTCCTGCAGCACTGACGTCTGCGCCTGGCGCAGTCTGACCTGCAGCAGCCCCCGCGGCCGGCTGTGGCATGCCAGGCGCCGCACCGCCGGGGCTGCCGGGATACGCGCCGAAACCGTACTGCCCGTAGGTGTTGGGTTGCGGCATGCCGTACATTGGCTGCCACGGAGTGAGCTCAATTGAATGATCCGGCGCAGTCAACACTCACCATGTTGCCGTACGGGGTTGCGCTGGGCGCGGGGCTCAGAGGTCCCGTTTGTATGCCGCCCGCATCGGCCCTATCCTTCCCCCAGCTGCACTTGATGGGCCGTCCGTGGACCATCTGCCCCTGGAGCTGAATGATAGCCATCGCAGCGTGCTCGTGCGTATCCAGCTTGACAAACGCGAATCCGCGATCAGCCTGCATCCGGATCTCGTTTAGATAACCGATAGATTGGAAGAGGGGGATAAGGTCGGCCTGAGTGCAATAGGGAACGAGGTTGCCGACGTAGACGGTCGAGTTGTACGCGGGTGTTTGCTGTACAACAGACTCGTAGGACAGGGGACCGCCCGATAAATTTATGGGAGCAGGTGCAGTTCCAGGGCCACCACCCATCGTGGGGCCAGCCATGGAAGTGGGAGGGGCGCCCTGGGTCTTTTGGTTGGCCCAATTGACACGAATGGCACGAGAGCCCAGCCATTCGCCGTTCATTGTGGCGATAGCCTGCTCCGCGTCGGTCTTGTCGCGGAACGCAAGGAAACCGTAACCACGCGACTTGCCAGAGTTCATGTCCCACATGACACGAGCATCTGACATGGTGCCGAAAGCGGAAAAGGCCTTGGCGAGGACATCATCATTGACCTCGGGGGAGAGATCGCCGACGAAGACGTGGTAGTGATTAGACGTGTCTTCCTTGTTCTGCTGGCCCTGGTACGCCCAGTTGACACGGATCTCAGTGTCAAAGATTTTGCGGCCATTCAGGGTCTGGAGTGCTGTTTCGGCAGCACGCATATCCATGTACTCGACGAAGCCGTAGTTAAGTCCGCCATGCTGGTAATTACGGTCGGGAATGATCTTGACATGCTGGACCGGACCAGCTACAGCAAAGATCTCGGTGAGCATGTACTCGGTCACCCGTGGGCTCAGATTGCCCACATAGAGGTGAGCTCTTTTCTGGAGAGAAATTGCAAGGGCAAGATGAGAAGGAACACAAAGAGGAAGAAAAGGAGGGCGTACGGGAGCCTCAGCCGGCGACATCCCACCCATCGAGTTCATACTTTACAGTATAATAGAGAGAGATCTTTTTGGGGGAAGAGATTCTATCAGAGCGGAGGGGACCGAAGAGAAAGAAGAATGCGCACGAGAAGGAGGTTGAAAGGAGACTCGAGAAAATGAACCGAGGCTGGACGAGAAGAGAGGAGAGAAAGAGAAGAGAGGAGGAGAGGAAACAGAGAGAGGAAATAGAGAGAGAGAAACGAGACGAGATGCGGTTGACGACAAGCTGACGAGTGCCGACCGGAATCAGCCCCGCCCTTAATCTTCACTCCCGGCTATCTCCGAAAACTCCGATAGCCCCGACAAGCCCATTCAAATCGCCGCCCTGGCAGCTGAGCTAAGTGACTATACTACCGCTGCTGGTCTACAGGCAGGTTGAGCAACACATTCCCTCCAGAGCTCGGCACGTAGGTCACGTTCCGGTTCGTCGAAAGCGACTGCACAATCGCCTTGGCCGCCTCAATCTTCCGCAGTGCAACAAATGCCCCTCCTGCCTTATCCAGCGCACGCGATATAGTCGACGCAGCCTCAGCTTCGCCTTCGGCCCTGATGACCGCCGCCTGACGTTCTTGCTCGGCCTGTCAAACAACGTGAGTGTTACGTTGATGCGTCACGTTGCGCACGCGAGACCCACCTTTTCAACGATGAACTTGGCGCGCTCGGCGTCTGCGGGTAACCATTCAGTGTTTGCATCAGTCCACTAGCCAAAGAGCGCACCCTGCTGTGCAATCTGCTTGGCTTCAACAGCTTGTGTGAATTCCTGGTGGTGGTGAGTCGATCAAGCTTTTCCCCACAACCAACTTTGAGGGGTCGAACCTTTCCAAACGTGAGATGCGTGATGGACACGTCCTCGAGCTTGAGGTTAAACTCGCCTGCACGCGAGAGCAAGTCCTCCCGAATACGCGAAGAAACCTTCCAATGACGCTAAGCCTAAATGGTGGAGCAGAAATGGGGGGCATTACTCACCACTTCACGTTGAGTGATCAACTCCGCGGCATCAAATTGAGCCACGATGCTCTTCAAGACCTCGTTTCCAATGGAGGGGAGGACCCTCTCGTCATAGTCCAGACCGAGGTTCTGATAGATTTGGGGGAGGTGGTCGATGTCGGGTCGCGAAAGAACACGAAGGGTGATGGAAACCATCTGCAGGTCCTTCGACCCGGTTGTGGTGGAGATGTTCTAAATGCGTTCTTCGTAACGTGCTCCAGTCAAGAACCGGAGCAAACTCACCCGGGGCTTGATGCGGCAGTCATACAGAATTGCGCGCTGGAGCCACGGAACCAGGAGGTGCGTCCCTTCGCCTGTAGCCTGCATTGCAAGCACCAACTCAGCACTGTACGGATGCATGGGACGCCGTCTGACATACCTGGTTCTTCACTCCGGAGAACCTATCAAACATGACTGCCTTGAAGCCACCTGGCACATCGTACAGGCTGGACTGAAGTACCGCTACCCCAAGAGCTAGGGGTACTGTTGGTGGGGAAAAGGATGAGTTGTCGGATAGAGCGTCTGCTCGGAATACACACCCAGTAGACGAGCTGACGCCATGGAATGAGTCTTTTGGTAAAGGTTGTTGGTTGTCGCTCACTCGCCGGCCTGGGAGCGCGTACGCCCCCGGCGGCTCTGTGCCACGTGCACAAAGTTCCGGCATCCACGTGCCCCAGTCTGAGAGCGCCCGCCGCCATCGAACTACAGGCTCGCGCGCCGAAGGCCGCTGCGTTCTCCTAACAAGAGAGCACAGGAGGCCGCAAGTAAAGACTAGGAGACCACTGATGTTCCTCCGCCGTCCGGTACGCCCACCTCCATCCTCGCAGAATGGCTTCCAAACTGCATCGCGCGTTTCTTCCTTGAGCTCGCCTCTACTAAGCCCAACTTTCGTGTCGCTAACCTGAGTAGCATCTTGTCGCCTATACCAACTTCGAGTCGCGGATCCACCTTGTAATGCACCGGAAGAACAGCCAGGAAATTCACAACGTCAAGGGAGAGGAAGGGGTGCCTTGTCTCCTTGCCATGCGCCGAAATCATGCGGTCGTCACGACCGAGATTGCGCGTTGGGATGCGATCCATTTCAAGTTGGAGCTGATAACGAGTCATACCGGGCATCGACTCTGTGTGAAGGTAGCCAGCCCAACTTACCTCGTCTATCACGGCTTGCCAACCACCTGCGTTGTAAGCTGTCCGGTGTCGGCCGTAGCCACCAAGGAGCTCGTCGGACCCCAGTCCGTTCAGAAGAACGCGTGCAGGGCTCGCGTATGGCACCGGATCGGAGACCCCACTGCTTCTCACTTGTCCGATACCGCGCGCTGCGAAGTACAATGCCATAGCGAGGCTCTGTGAGGCATGTAAGCTGACGAGCGATACCAGTAGCAGCAGAGAAGGACACTCGCGAGATCCATGATTGTCCGGCCAGGCCACATGGTGGCCTTCACCGTTGAGTGGGCCGCTTGATACTCCGAATAGGGAACATCAATCTCCACCTAGCGAATCGTAGTCGGTTCGGTACGTCGCAGCGCAAATGAAGGTCGGGTCCTCACAAAATTCCATTGGCGTCCAGGACAAAGCCTCCGTAGTTCCTCGAGTTCTGTCAGACCGGTGATTCTATCCGGAACCAAATAATCGGGACTGTAGCGCTCCAAAAGCGGCCCGTCTACAGGCGCGGCATCTTGCAGAACTTTTGCCTTTTTCTTCTTCTTGCTCATCCCGCCCGCATTTCCATCCACTTGAAGGCGGATCTTGCGCGGATTCTCGAACGCAATGTTGAGCAGATCTATGGGCTCTTCCAGAGGAACATGTCTAAAGAAATGTAGCGTTGCTTCACATAACCTGAATTCTCAAACTTACCTGTGGGCTAGAAATGCGCATGTAGTCGAATCGATACCCCCACTGAAGAGGACGGCAACACGAGCAGATGCGCTTCCTAAAGGAGGCTCCTCCCCGTTTGATCGATGCGCCGCGCCTCCCCTGGGAATGTTGCGGACACGAAGTGCAACGCTACGGTCGAGGTGGGAAATCAAGTCATCGACGGCTGTGGCCAAAAATGGAGGGATAAAATCTAAGGATTGTGAAAGGGAGGGGCTCAGTTGGCCTTCTGGGAGTGCTCGGTTGACTCGCGCTGGTCGTGCCTAGGATAGTTTGTCACTTCTCGCGAAGCAGGGGACGAGTGGCGAAGACCGAGCGCACAAATGGGACAAATGCGCCACTGTTGGGTTGGAGACGCTGGTGACTTTCTAGGCATGCATCGAATATAGCGGCTGCATTGTCTTCGAAACTGCTGAGGTCGAGACAGTATATAAACTCGGTAGACAGCTCAGCAAGATCGTAGCTAGGATTTGCACCGACGGAGACAGAGGCCAAGAGCATGTAGGGCAGAGTGTAGCTTGGCTTGTGAATAAGAAGGGATCTCCGTCCAAGAGGATCGCGCGCAAAGAAAAGCCGCTTCGACCGATGCTGGGGAACATATACATCAACACGACCCATTTCATCTTGCTCGACACTCACATGGTAAAAGACGAACGCATACCTATGGAGGAGAGGTCAGTGATATGGATCTGGTGATGGTGTCAAGTTTCTTACGGTCCTTCGAGGGTACCAAAGAGTTGTACGATGGAAGATGCGTCCATGAGCCCAGTCAGAGCGTCAAAGAGCTTGACGCCGTCATTCTCTTCGGGATGAATCTACTCTTTCATCATCAACTTGTTCTTCGAGGTCGTGGTGGAGGAACATACATCTAATCCTTGGAAAATCTTCCCGCCGATGGGATGTAGTTAAGATATGGTGAAGCAGGTCGGTGGATATCTCGGACCTCGCCATTCCAGCAAAGAACGTCGCCATTTGGGTGCACATGAGGCTGGACAACAGGCGCGTCCCCCCGCAAAAGAAGCTCTGACGAGAAAAAATCGAGATGCACACTTGAGCTTGTTGCGCCCTCAGTGGTAGATGTCTGGTGTCTCCGTTGTGCATCTGGGCCTGTGTGCGTCGCAGGTGATTCAAATCGGATGCCACTGACCGACGCCACTGGTAACCGACTCACCTCTCACCGAGTTGGCCATGTGCAACTGCTCCAAAATTTCGTCAAGTGAGCCCTTGTCCGCGTCCTTGCCCGGGGCCGTGTCCCATTGTGCCGCAAAGACGATGCCGCACATCTAATCGCTGTTCAAAGTTGATCAAGCGTGCGGTTCGCTCAAGCCAAATCTATCCGAGTCGCTCATGCAGATCCGGGCCGGGATGAATTATAATACCGGAGCGCGTTGTCCTGTCTTGGCTGGTGCAGGGCCACCAGATGGAGGATCCCGCGGAACAAGGGTTGACGTAATCGTGCGTCTGCCTCCGGGAGACCAGCAGGGCCACGCCTTGACAGAGACTCTGACATCACCTGGCTCACTGCGCTGTGAAAATGAGGCCCTTCTCTGCACATCTACTCTCACTCGCCTTCATCGGGCTTAGGTTGCACATCGCCGCCGCAGAACAAATAGTCATTCCTAGCGTCCCGATGGACACGTTCGAACGCCCCATGAACACCCTCCCGACATTGTTTGATGTGCTCACAATCGAGCCAAGCACTTCAATCTTCTTCTCTTATGCAAGGGAACTCGAATTGAGCCGCATGTTCGTGGAAAATAGCACCAATCTAACAGTCCTAGTCCCCACGAATAAGGCTGTAATGGCGCTGGCGAGGAAACCGTAAGCATTGCAGGCCTGCGCGAGTCTGTCATGTAGTTCGCTTACGTCCACCCAAGCCACCAGGACCCGGATCCCGCTGACGGGAAGATTGAGATGACTGAGCAAGAGTTCGACGAGCGCTCAAAAAATAACGTTGAGCGATGGGTTTCTCTTCACATCATCCCCGTCTGTCCTTCACTTCGTTCCGCTGAATTATAACCGAATTGACCTGGTTTCAGGAATCTCCAATCCCACTTCTGTCCCGCACATACCCGACCTTTGCCGAGGGTAAGACGGTCACCTTCAAGGAAACCAACAAGAATCCGGATGGCCCCGAGTGGTCAAGGGTTCTAATAAATGGCGAGATTGGTATCATTGGCATGAGAGAGGTGTGTCCTTCGAACATGAACGTAATTTCACCGTGCCAACATGTGCTGTTTTGAAGGCATCCAACGGGATTGTCTACGTCATCGACGGCACCGTGCAAGGCGACTAGCCTGTGATACTATACTATATCCTCTTCGCTTTGTGTGTCTCAAGTCTGATCTGGCGATTTAACGACTATTCATGAAAGATGTCCGTACTCACTGGCAGCACCGGGTACGAATCGCATCACACATTACTGCTATCATGTATGCGAACAAGGGTGTATGCGACGCACGAGACCACTATATATGCACGTCTGCCTCTCCAACTCGCATTGATTCGCAGTCCATCCGATTGTCCATTCGCAACAGTTCCAACTGGGGTGTACCCGTGATCGTGCATCTACTGTCTTCACCGCCATTGCGGCCGAACGAGCTGTGTGCGCGTATATACAGGACATGAGCCGGCCGCGGCACACTCGCATCCGAGTCGTTCCTCCCGCCCGAGTTGCAGCGCCCGCAGCAGCAGCGATCGCGAGCGCTGGAGTGTTTTGTCACGCTTGAACGTTTCCGGCGCTTCTGAGAACCTTGCTGAGTGCATTCTTTCTTTCCGGGAAAGGAGACACCCACGCCTGCTCCCGACAAGGCACGCGTTCGCAGGTTCTTACAAAGAGCGGAAGACTTCGCGTTCATTTTTCACACATACAAGTTATCGTGTTACAAAGCATTCTACCGCTTCTTCTTTGCCAGACTCCTACAACGGAACAATGATGCCCGAGGAACACATCTATCGTGGCGCCGACATACGCGATAACAGCGCCTCTCGCGTATTTGTGGATGCCTATGCGTTGTAGCTGGAGGCGGAGACGTTGCCACCGCGTCCGGTCCAGTTGATGTCTGGAGGTAGCATAGTGAGAAACGAAGCCTTTTTCAACAGTAGTAGGGAGAGAAGGACTTACGGATGTCCTGGCCCGCCTGGAGCTTGGCGTTCTCCTTGCCCGGGAGGACGCGGAAGGTGTGGGCACCGAAGTAGTCACGCTGCCCCTGGATGAGGTTGGCAGGGAGCACTTCACTGCGGTAACCGTCCAAGAACGCGAGGGCAGTGCTGAACGCAGGAGTAGGGATGCCCCAGAGGACGGCCTGAGCGTTAACACGCCTCCAACCGGGCTGCGCCTTGTGAATAGCTACAAATAAAATCAGCCAGCTGATGAATTGGCCGAGGATTATCGGAATCACCCTTGTTGAAGAAATTGTCGAAGAGTAGGGACTCAAGGTTGGGGTTTTTCTCGTAGGCAGAGGTGATATCGCCGAGGAAAACGGACTATATCAATGAGATGAGATGAGTAATCCGATACGATGAAATCCGGGCGGCCCAAACCTTGATGATGCAGCCACCGCGCCAGATACGGGCAATGCCGGCGTAGTTCAGATGCCAGCCTAGCTCCTTGGCAGTCTCACGCATGAGCATGAAACCCTGCGCGTACGAGATGATCTTAGAAGCATAGAGGGCCTGCTCCAAGTCATCGATGAACTGCTGCTTGTCACCACGGAAAGCCTCCTTCTCGGGGCCAGCGATGATCTTGCTAGCACGGGTGCGCTCGGCCTTGAAAGCAGACAAGGTGCGAGCGAAGACAGCCTCGCCGATGAGAGTGACTATCATCACCGGTCAGACTAAACAGAGCGCAAGCTGTGAGAACATACCAGGGGTTCCAGCGTCGAGAGCATTGATAGCCGTCCACTTGCCAGTTCCCTTCTGACCAGCCTGATCCAGAATTTTGGTGACAAGGGGCTCGCCGTCATCATCGTTGAAGCGGAGGATGTCGGTGGTGATCTCGATCAAGAAAGAGTCGAGGACACCCTTGTTCCACTTCTCGAAGATGTCGGCAATCTCACCCTCTTTGAGACTGAGGCCACGCTTCAAAATATCATATGCCTCGGCGATAAGCTGCATGTCACCATACTCAATACCTAAATGGGGATCGCACTGCGCTCAATCGTAGATGCAAGACACCAGCATACCGTTGTGCACCATCTTCACGTAGTGGCCAGCACCAGACTCGCCCATCCAGTCGGCGCAAGGGTCGCCCTGGACTTGCGCGGAGGTCTTTTGGAAAATCTCTTTGATGGCCGGCCAGGCATCGGGGGACCCACCGGGCATGAGCGAGGGGCCGAAACGAGCGCCTTCCTCGCCACCAGACACGCCGGAGCCAACGAAAAGGAGACCCTTGGATTCGAGCTCCTTGACGCGACGGATGGTGTCCGGGTAATGAGAGTTGCCACCATCGATGATGATGTCACCCTTCTCGAGGTGGGGTTCAAGCTGGCCAATAAAGCTCTGCACAGCAGCGCCAGCCTTGACAAGAAGGATGATCTTGCGCGGGCGCTTAAGCTTAGCAACGAGCTCCTCAATCGAGTGAGCACCCTGAACGTTGGTTCCTGCAGGAAGACCAATTTAGACAGTCTCGTGTGGTGATTGGGGATGACGCACCCTTGGCCTCGTTTGCAAGGAAATCATCAACTTTGGAGGTCGTGCGGTTATACGCGACGACGTTGAACCCCTTGTCGTTCATGTTCAAAATGAGGTTCTGACCCTGTACTATATGTGAGACGCATTGAAGAGAGGGCGCATAAACGGCGATACGCACCATGACGGCCAGACCGATGAGGCCGATATCACCACTAGATAATAGGGGCTGATCGGTACGGTAAGGGGTACGAGAGAAGGTGATGTACGAACGTGGCCATTGTGCTGAGGATTGCTTGGATGCGTGAGGACGCTATGGTGGAGGAAAGAGAGGAGGGGTGAGGGTACGATGGGGGAAAGATTAGAGACGGGGTTATATTCGGCCGGACCGTTCCGTGGGACCTTTCGAGGTACCCTTTTCCTGAGCCTGAGTAAGCACATCGCTCGGCACCCGCGCGCCCAGTTGCTCATCGAGTTGAGAAATAAGCACCTTTCTCTGGCCTGTAAGCAGCCCTGGATAGTCCGTGAGCATCCGGCTGTGTGTGCGAGTCTGCTCTCTCAATCGCGACGTAAACCACGGGGGCAATCTCGCCTCGCGTAATTCATATTGTCGCTTCCAGTGACCCAATCCTTTTTGGCGCGTGTTCCCGCCGGCATCGCAACGACCGCCACGCTCACGCCTTCCACTACCGGGGCGTTTGTACCCATCGCCCCCAATCAGTCGTAGCAGCGCACTGCGAGTGCGCGAGAGGCACCGTTCGCCCATAATCGGGGTTTTCGTGAATACTGCTGTCACGAGCCCCGCGACCCGTCCGTTCCCGTCCCCGCATCAGGACGGCTCCCGAGCTAAGCTGGGCACTCGCGCCCCGTGCTGCGACCCCTCAACGCGTCTTACCCTGACTGTTACACCACCATGCAGCCCGGCCACCCTAAGCACGCGTCGTTCTCCTCCCCAACCTCCCCTGTCTCATTCCCCGCTCCCCGCGTGATCGTGCGACAGGGATGGTTGCTGAAGAAGAGGCGAAAGAAGATGCAAGGTAGGGGTTGAGCCCGTTCCGTGGTTGCGTGTCTAAGGATCTACCAGGCTTCGCGCGGAGGTACTTCGTCTTATACCAGAATGGTATCCTCGAATATTCCTTCGAGCCTGGAAAGCCTGCAAGAGACCAATTGTCGGTCTCCCAGGCCGCCATCTCTACTGCACGCAGTGCCAAAGACATACACATCGACGCCGAAAGGGCGATATTCCACATCAAATGTCTCGATGCAGAGGAATTTGACGCGTGGATGGCTGCCTTTCGGTGAGCTCAGAGGTCTTACGGATTCTCGAGCGACGGTGCTGACTACTTCAAGTAATTTCATCGCTCCCCCGCCAGATCCGGGAAGGTCAATGGGGCGCAAGTCTTCTATCGGTAGAGTTGCATCGCGTGTCGGCTTCACTCATTTCGGCAAGACCTCGATGGTACTTGAGGAAATGGGTCTTGTCAGTGCAGCTCTTCCCATCTTTGCGCCTGTCTCATCTACCAAATAGTCTCTTGCAGAGCTCGAAGGTGCAGTCCAGGCTTGGCACCAGTTGGATCCCAAAAGGCGCGTTCCAAGCTCTTCTAAGCCAAAACCGGAGAAGGATAAGGACAAGCCGAAAGATGCCTCGAAAGATGGCATGTTCGGACTTTTCAAGAAATGTACGTACCCCTTCTGCGGCACACTCAGCGGTACATCTAACTCGATTGAAGCCCATAGCAATGTACATACTCCCACGGAAGCGTCTTTCTCCATCGACGAGAAGCCACTGCCGACACATTCATCGACGCATATGGCTCCGTACGATCGCGTACAAGCGGCCATATCTTCATTGAGGTTGCAGCACGCAGCTCTCAGCAATATGAATCCGTCTGGTACCTTCATTGACAGCAACCCTCCTCTTGTGCACGGGTCACCCCTACAATCCACTGTTGAAGAGCAGCATGAGGACCGAAGTGACACGCCTACGCGGTTCTCTACCGCCATCGCCCGGAAAACTTGGATGTCCACAGTCACTTCTTTGAGTGATAGTGGTAGCATCTGGTATGACGCAGTGGACGAACCTGAGGGTGCAGAGGAGTTTTTCCTCGAGACACCTCCTTTGGAAGCAGGCGCGACTG
Source organism: Gloeopeniophorella convolvens (assembly GCA_022496205.1). Lineage (NCBI taxonomy): Eukaryota > Fungi > Basidiomycota > Agaricomycetes > Russulales > Gloeopeniophorella > Gloeopeniophorella convolvens. The sequence goes on along the minus strand of WTXD01000004.1, from coordinate 626,941 downwards.
AAAATCGGATGAACGTCTTCGATGAGCAGCTGAGCCAGAGCACCTCCCACGACTCGGAGGCATCTGACACTGATGAAGACGAGGATGAGGTGCGCCGTTCACTGGCAATTGGTGAACATGAAGCGACAATCGGCCAGCAAGAGATAACCCATCGATCGACCCTGCCAAGTGGGCCCGTTGCAGACGAGGGTAGTCTGTTCGCAGTGTTCAAGAAGAATGTAGGAAAGGTGCAATCTGACCTGCCATTGTCCTCGCGCGCGCCAGTCTTACCCTCGTTTCTCCCTCCAATAGGATCTTTCCAGTATCGCATTCCCCGTGACGTTCAACGAGCCCTTGACTCTGCTCCAACGTACGGCAGAAGAAGTCGAGTACTATGACCTGCTTCGTGAAGCCTCCCAAACTCAGGATCCTATCGAGCGCATGTGCTACGTGGCGGCCTTTGCGGTCTCCGGATATGCGCATACGAGGCACCGTTCAAGCCGGAAAGGCTTGTAAGTCCTTGGTACCACTACCGCAGACACATATTCATGCGGACGCCAGCAACCCCCTACTCGCTGAAACTTTCGAGGTCCCGAAACTCAAATTCATCGCTGAGAAGGTCAGCCACCATCCTGTAATCATGGCATACCATGCGCAAGGTCATGGATGGGAGCTGTACGCTACGTCGTCCGGAAAGACGAAATTCTGGGGTACGTGGCAGGCCGACCGACGCCCGACTAACAACCGCTTATGGTACTCCCACCTGCCCCCAGGGAAAAGCTTGGAGGTCATCCCTCTTGGCATAAATAACGTCAAGATTGGGAATGATCACTACCAGTGGTAAGAAGAGACCACCTATCTCCGATCGTAGAGTGACGCTGTTATTTCAGGAAAAAGCCCTCGTCTTTCATGCGAAATTTGATGATGGGTACCAAATACCTAGAGCATACGGGCAAAATGACAATTGAGAATGTCTCAACTCGTGCCCGTTGCGTAGTCGAGTTCAAAGAATCTGGGTATTGGGGAATGCCCAACCAAGTCTCCGGCACAGTATACTCCCCTTCAGGTGACATCGACTCCACCCTGGAGGGTAAATGGGACGAAGCTCTGGCACGCAAACTAGGTCCTAACCACCTGCAAGTCCTATGGAGGATGACACCTTTCCCGAAGAATGCCCCGGACTTCTATGGTTTTACATCTTGGGGAATCACGCTCAACGAGATTACTGCGGATTTGGAGGGCAAACTCCCGCCAACGGATTCACGCTACCGCCCCGATGTCCGCGCACTAGAGGAAGGCAATCTCGACCACGCCGAGGCCGAAAAAGAGCGCTTGGAGGAGCTTCAGCGGGAGCGACGTAGACAAGGGAAGGATCGCGAGCCGCGCTGGTTTAGACGCGAAGGTGATGAGTGGGTCTACGCTGGAGGATATTGGGAACAACGGGCTAAAGGCTGGAAGGATGTGGACCCTCTGTGGTAACACACGTGAACCATCTATACGATCTATCATACTCGCTAATCTTAATCAATTCTCATGACAGCTCTACGACCGCTCGAACGCTCCGAACCTCACCAATTTACCCTAGGAAGTGCAACTTTAATGCCCTGTCCTGCCCCTTACGCTCATATTGGGGACTTGAGGCAACCCTTGCATCCATGCAGGCCCGAGAACGGTCCGAAGTACGGGCATTCTACCTCGAAAGCAGACTCTAAAGGTGTTGTGTGCGGGACATCACCAAATGGACAGCGTGAGCACGAGGGCAAGCGCGACCTCGTGATCGCAGAGAAGCCTCGCCAGTCGCGTGGCTTTGACTTGACGCGGATTCTCCTCCGGAGACAAACACACGAGCGAAGACATGCATCCCCGTCACGACATCCTCTCTCGAATAATTCGGAAAACAAGATGCATCATGTGGCATCCTGTCTCAGGTCTTCGGTGCGGTACCCGTCTGCCCATGCTAGAGATAACGTCCCCTATCTTTCTTGGTGGTCGTTCTCATCTTGCGAACCAACCCGTCGTTTATCCGTCCTCCGCGCCTTCTCCGGAACGCAACGTATCCGCACCTGCGTCTACGACTTCGACCCTGTTCATAGGCCAAGAGTGTTTCCAGTAAAATGAACTATTTTTCTGCTTAAAACGCTGCGCTGTCAATGCACGAGTCCTTCTAGCTGGCAGCTCTCCTCACTCCTGTCATGAAACACTTGGGTACTCTTGCCGCACTTCTAGCATCAGCGAGCGTCGCATCAGCGCAATCAGGCGCATATGGACAATGTGGTGGCATTGGATGGTTGATCCTCACCTTGAGCGTAAGAATATAGCTAACTATCACGACTGCAGGGCTGGTGCCACGACATGCATCAGTGGATACGCGTGCACTGAGCTCAACACTTGTGCGCTCAACCCGTCCGCCGGGTCGTCTGATAGTATATTGAAATGCGCATAGACTATTCTCAGTGCCTCCCTGGCACTGCGTCGTCCTCGTCGTCCTCGTCTTCCACAAGGTCATCATCAGGTACAACTTCCAGCTCTTCAACATCGAAATCTTCTTCTTCCACGACTACGTCAACGAGTTCTACTCCCACGCCATGTAAGCTTCCGCCTATCTTGATTTGTTCAGATTCTGAGCCAATCCCAGCGAATATTTCCCCAGATTGGACCGCCGCATACGCAAAGGTGAGCATTTGTGTGGGTTCATTGTACCTCCCCACTCACAAATGAGTCTCTAGGCGAAGACTACACTTGCAAAAATGTCCCTTCAAGATAAAGTTAACCTGGGTACAGGTACGGCGGACTCTCGTGTTTCAGAACAGAAACTGACGGTATGCTCCAGGTGTCATGTGGGAGAGAGGTACGCGTTCTAGGTTACCCTGCAGGTGTTGAAGATACTCAATTCGGTCAGGAAACTGCGTCGGTAACACACCGGCTATCTCATCCATCAACTTCCCCGGTCTTTGCCTCGAGGGTATGCCTTGCAATGTGCCCCGTCTACACCTCTTTGACCCGCAACCAGATAGCCCCCTCGGTGTCCGTGATACCGACTTGGTGTCCGCGTTCCCTGCGTGAGTTATGGAATGCACCGCACTGCCAAGGCACGAAAGCTGATCGACCGTGTACCAGCGCGATCAATGTTGCAGCCACGTATGTACTGAGTGATGGCCGTATATATCTTTCTAAACCCCCCTAGTTTCAATCGCACCTTGATGAATCAGAGAGGTGCAGCCATGGGTGCTGAGTTCCGTGGCAAAGGTGTCAATGTCGCCCTTGGGCCCATGATGTAAGTCAGATTTTTGTCGATGATCAAGGGTTCGATATGCTAACATGGACGCAGGAATCTCGTGCGTTCGCCTGCCGCTGGACGCAACTGGGAAGGGTAAGCGCCTGTCCCTCTTGTCGGTGCTAGGCCACTCACAGGAATGGACTGACAGATTTGGCGGGGACCCTTATCTTTCTGGTGAAGGTGCCTACGAGACAGTCACAGGAATCCAATCTCAGGGAGTCCAAGCCTGCGCAAAGCACTACATCAACAAGTATGGAATGATCTCAGAACGCCAGCCTGTAGCTGATCCATCTTTCATAGCGAACAAGAGCATTCCCGTGACACTAGCTCGTCGAATGTAGATGACAGGTATGTCGTTTTCCTGTGCCGACAGAGACATGTTCCTGACACAGGAGACCAGAACGGTACGATTTGGCTTCTTAATTTCCATCGCGAACTTGTTGACAAGAGAGGCCTCAGCAACACGAACTTTACTTAGCTCCCGTATGTTCACTGGACAACTATTCTCCTTCTAATAATGCTTACTTTACTCTGGGTCACAGTTCCTGCGTGCTGTGCAAGCGGATGTTGCCTCTGTGATGTGCAGCTACAGTAAGTCCGCAGCTTCTTCTGGGTTAGACCAAATGGCGCTAATGAACACGCAGACCAGAGTGAGCAACTTGAACTGTGCTTAGTCTATAACGACATCTTAGGCTTTATTGGTGAAAGTAAACGGAACTTTTGCATGCGAGAACGGGGGAACATTGAACGGGCTTCTGAAGACAGAACTCGGCTTCCAAGGATGTAAGATTCCAGTCTCTGAGTGCTGCTTATTGGTGTTAATTGGTCACTTCTTCAGACGTCACGTCGGGTTGGTGCTTCCAAGAGTCAGGTAGCGATGGGTGACCGTTGACCAACTCGCTCCCAGACTGGTGGGCTACCCATTCGACTGTCCCAGCCACGAACAATG